>OX578141.1:102152427-103352427 GCA_951213105.1 Amaurobius ferox | reverse complement strand
TCAGGAGTGTTTTGAACAGTTATACGAATGCTGGAATAAGTGTGTGGATGCAGGAGGACAATACTTTGAAGGCCAATAAGGTAAAATTATTGTTCTATTTTTTAATAATTTGTAATTGACCTATTCCGGGAACTTTTTAACCCTACCTCATATATTGTTATTTCATGCAATGGCATTGTTGTTATTGCATATATGGTATACAAATTTCATGTAGGGATGCAACGGATGTCAGTTTGGCTGGATGCCAGATATTCAACCTGAATTTAAAACCGGACATCCAGGATATCCGGCCAACAGTTTAATTTTCTTTTAGAAATCCTAAATAGTTACTATTTCATTATTCCTAGTCATAGGTGCAACCAGGCGGTGGTTTTTAAGGTTAAAGAAAAAACCTCCCCCTGAAGCCCTCAATTTATATGAAGAACTAGTAATTTTTGTGCTAATTTCAAGGTTGTAACCCTTTATAGAGCGAATACTCCCCTCACCAGAAAAAAATTTCTGGTTGCTCTACTGTTCCTATTTAATTTTTCTTCTTATTTGTCTGTTTTTTTTTACATGATTATAACTAAGTTAAATTCTTAATTCGGGATGCAACGGATGTCAGTTTGGCCGGATGCCGGATATTCAACCGAATTTAAAACCGGATATCCGGCAGACAGTATAATTTTCTTTTAGGAATCCTAAATAGTTACTATTTCATTATTTCTATTCATAGGTGCAAACGGGGATTGTTTTTAAGGTTAAAAAAAAAACCTCCCCCAGAAGCCCTCAATTTATATGAAGAAATAGTAACTTTTGTGCTAATTTCAAGGTTTGTAACCCTTTATAGAGCGAATACCCCCCCTCCTCAGAAAAAATTTCTGGTTGCGCTACTGTTCCTATTTAATTTTTCTTTTCATTTGTCTGTTTTTTTTTACATGATTATAGCTAAGTTAAATTCTTAATTCAGAAGAAATACATATTTTAAAATTATTATTATATTTTAAAACAACTAATACAAATCAAAACCCAAATCCAGCAGTAGCCATGAGACTATTAAAACTTTTAAAATGGCCATTAAAGCTTATGCGTTAAGTGTTTATTAAGTGTAAATTCCTATATAATATCACAGATAACTTTATAAATAATAGATATAGAAATCGTAAAAACTTTTAATTTAAATATTATAATTTGTTGTAATGATGTCAATAAATAAATTATAAAATTTTTAGGGGAAAGAAATAAGTTGAATTTATTTTCACCAAAAAAGATTGTTCTAAACATACTACCTCCTCCCACACCCTTTTTTTTCACTATATAAACCATCAAGCAGTGTATATAGTGAAAGACAGTCATTTATGATGACCGTCATTTATGAAAGACAGCCATATATGAAAAAAAGAGAAATAGAATTTTGCCAAAAAATGCAGAAAAACTATTCCTTTTGCATCATAATTTGAAAGTTTTTAAAGGAGAAATAAATTTTTAATTTTTTTAAATCTTTTTTACAATGTTTGAAATATTTGTATCTTTTGAATGTTTAATTACTAATGTAAAAAAAAAATGCTGTTAACAGGAAATTTATTTTTAATTTGTAATGTAAATTGTAAGTTAAAGTAATATCAGAGTTTCCCCCAGGATTAAAAAAGGACAGGGTGCTGTTATATATCAGAAAAGGGCACTTCGTGGAAAAAAAGGGCATATATTTTTTATGTTTAAATAACATTTATGCTTGGGATTTTTAGGACGAAAATCAGAGCATTGCAAAAAAATGTAAACACTTTTGTCGCTTATACCTCTAAGTCTAATAGACAAAAATGTAAATATATTTTCTTGTTTTGTAGGAAATAGGGTCAAGATTGTGAATATATAAAATTAATTTCAATTTTTTAATATTTTGGACTTGTTGTTTGAAAAACTTAAAAAAGTATCTGTCCGATCAAGTGTTTTCTTTTTTCATTTTGCTTATTTTCACTCGAAATATCTTCAAAACCATAAAAGACAGATATAAATAGTAAGGGATAAAAATATATACAGTCAAACCTGTCTATAAGTCTATAACGATACTCTAGGGACCGAGAAGAAATATCGTTATAGATAATTTATCGTTATAGACAGGGCTGAACTTGCTACACTCTATAATGAAAGTTATTTAACATGGGTGTGACATTATTATAATAATATATGTTGAACTTGCATTACTGAATAATACTACAGTATTATGTTGAACTTACATTTTTAATTAATGTATTACAGATTAGGAAAAAATATGAAACATATGTAGTATCTTATGATCCTAAATCATAAGACTCAAATTGCAGTTCAAAAATGTAACAAGGCGTATATTTTAACTACATTTCTATTATGCAATTTATTAAAAATGGATAATTGTAATGATAAAAATAAAATTCAAAGATCAAGAATACTTCGAAACAGAAATGAAATACGGAATCGAATAGAATTCGAATCCTTAAATAGGATGAGGAAAATTTAACATGCGAAGTAATCCGATATTTTCGTTTGTTGGGTTTTTGCAGAGAATTCAGCCGTCATACACATATTTTTAAACTTGCTAGCGAATTCAGATATACATCTGGAACATTTTGCAAACCCTTTATTTTATCACCTGATCTTGTAACTGCACCAAATGGACTCTCTTTGTTCTGATATGCTTAGTTACCTCTTTTAATTAAATCAACTCTTAGACTATCTGGAACTGGAAAAGGCCTATCAGATATATCATTATACAAAGTATTACTACTTATTTGTTCCCCTTCTGATCTATCACCTCCTTGTAATTTGTCTTCTTCTAATTTATCTTCTTCACTTTCTCTGTGCTTTTTAATGCGATTTAATTTGTCTTCTAACTTGACTTCTTCTAATTTTTCTTCACTTTCTCTGTGCTTTTTAGTTCAGTAGCTTGTCTTTCCTGATTATCCATTTCAGTTTGTGTTTGTTCTTCACTTTTGAAACTGCTATTAGAATCAGTATACTCAATTTTCTTCAAAATCAAGTTTATCCACGTTTCCAAAAGAAGTTCCCTTGTGAGTGAAGAATAAAATAACCTTTTCATAAGTGCGAACAAGAATACAGTGAATAATACAAAAATGGGAGAGACTATGCTAGAGTGTCAGTAAAGGGCACATCAGTAGACACGATCAAAATTTATGATAATGAACGCAGAGAAAGGGCTCTGGGACTTATTTGAGGTCATACAAGGACTGGTTGATTTTTGTTTGAGGATAAACATTGCTCTCTTAACAAAAGGCTATGCAGGGGATCTAATCTGCTAACAAAAGGCTATGCAGGGGATCTAATCTGCTAACAAAAGGGCAGAGAGGGCACTCTTCTCGTACAAAGGGCAAGGAGGGCGCTATTCTGGTAACAAAAGGGCAGGCAGGGCGCTGCGCCCTTCCAAAAGTTCCTGGGGGAAACTCTGGTAATATTCATTGTCAAAGATATTGAATATAAAGGAGAGATTTTGAATGTATATTCAGTAATACAAGAAAGTTCAATCATGCATAAAGCATTGATTATGCAACACTTTCCGACTTCAATGCAATTTTATTTAAACATCTCTAAAATGCGATACAGTCCTCGGTAATATTTTAAAAATTATCACAATACTACATTAATTTATTATATTTGAAAACTTAAAACTTCATCAAAAAAATGAACTTTATTCAAATGACGGCATTGAAATATTAATTGCCTGGTTTAAACATCTCTAAAATGCGATACATTCCTCAGTAATACTTTTAAAATTATAATACTACAATAATTTATTATATTTGAAAACTTCATCGAAAACAAATGAACTTTATTCAAATGACATCATCGAAATATAAATCGCCTCACCTGGCTCTCTCTGTCTCTATAAAAGCAGCATTTTATTCATAATTCTATTCTTTTCATTCATCACAATACTACAATAATTTATTTGATTTAAAAACTTAAGACCATGCAGGTACAAGTAATTTAACTCTATGCTTAAAACTTCATCGAAAAAATTGTCTTCTTCTGAGTGTAAAATAAAATCAATGAATGTTTCATTCATATCAGCTATATTGTGGACTCTATAAGCTAAATAATTTAGTGTTAAAGAGATGCACCAATTCGGTACTTATGTATTAACGCCACCGCGTTGCGCTAATGCGCCAATAAAGAGCAATCTTGTTGTTCGCACGCGCACTCAGTGATCTTTTGGATTCCTTGTTGCTTTGTTGTTTGCTGATTTTTGACGCCATTTTTTAGTGCTACGAAAATGCGTATTTGGGATTTGCCAAAAACAGAACAAGATGCAATTTTATTTTTTCAGGAGCGAAATATTTTATCAAAAAAACGAAAATGTACCAATTCCCATGACATGAAACTTTATTTTGGTAAACGTATGTTTTGGAAATGTAATTTAAGACAGTGTGATCAGCAAGTGGGACTTGGAAAAGACAACTGGTTTGAGGGAAGCAGAATTCCATTTTGTTCAGCTTTGAGATTCATATACTGCTGGTGCGAGGAGTTGACATCGATTAAATTTTGTGAAAAGCAACTTGATTTATCGGATAAAACTGTTATAGATTGGAACAATTATATGCGTGAATTATGTGTCTTAGATATGGAGAATAAACCAAACAAGAAGGTAGGTGGAACAGATTGCATTGTGGAAATTGATGAAAGTTTGTTTACTAAACGTAAAAATAATTCTGGTCGAGTATTACCCGAACAGTGGGTGTTTGGTGGTATATGTAGAGAAACAAAAGATTCGTTTGTTGTCACTGTTCCTAATAGAACTGGCTTTACCCTTCTTGATAAAATTATTGAAAACATTGCAGATGGTAGCACAATTTATTCTGACAGTTGGAAAGGTTACCAAACAAATAGAATAGAAATTGAAGGATTCCTACATGCTAAATTTAATCATAAATACAATTTTATAAATCCTGATACAGGAGTTCATACACAAACAGTTGAAAGAATGTGGGGCAGTGCTAAATGGAGGAACAAGAGACATAAGGGGACAGCAAGACATCATTTGGAATCTTATTTATCAGAGTTCATATGGTGACAGCATCAGGTGAAAGAAAATAGAGACTGTTTTGAATCTATGTTAAACTCTATATCGGCCCATTTTCCACCGAAATTCGATTGACTACTTTGTTTTTAAATAAAGGGTTTCGAATTTTGAAAGTGTTTTGATTTTAAATAAAGTGTTTTATTTTATGATTTGTCGCAAAAATTTTAGGTGTAGATCGGCGGCACTTAAAAACCGCCAAATCTGTAGCTGCGGTGGCGTTAATACGTAAGTACCACCAATTCTTATATAAATCATTCTACATCTTTTGGTGTTTACATTCTCCATAAGTGAAAATTAGGCTTCGTTGTAGAAATAATCAAAGTTTGATGATCATTTAAAATATATTGTAATTGTGTTGTTTCAGTATGTAGACGCACGGAATTTAAGCAAAAGTAAAGCAGTTTTAGGACGAATACAATACTAAATATGAATTAAAAAGAATTAAAATCATGATTTTGACGTAAGATGGATGCCATATTTTATTTTGAAGTGGGTCACTTGATCTCTTCATATAAAGGGTGTAATTATTATTTTAATTTTTATTTAAAGAACTACTGAATATATTTTGCTGAAATTTTTTTTATATATTTTATGGGATAATTTGAATATTTCCTAAAACTTTTGAAGCAATTTGTGAATTTTAAATTTGCTTACAAAATGTTTGAAAAATTAAGTCTTATAGGGTTCAATGTATTTCATTTTTTCAACGCGGGTTCAATCCAAAACTAATTGGGTGATATTATTCATTTATATTCCTATAGATTCCACAGACCGTCTGAACAACACAACATACATATTTCATTTCTATAAAGTCATTTTTACGGCAATTATCTTGCTAACGGACAGACAATGAACAAAGTCATAAACACTTTTCAACTATGTTGTAAAGTGTTGAAAATTAAGGTTTGTCTAAGAAACTATTATAAAAATTGAGAAATTTGAAAATTTTAATATTACTATTATTTGAGTTTTTAAAAATACAGTAAAACCTCGAAAATCCGGACGTTTTCCAAATTTTCGGTTCCCCCCCTTCCCCCCGGACTGTCGAAGTCGCGGATTTAAAACAACAGGGTAAGATTATTTATTTTATACATAAGATTATTTATTTTAATGTATTTTCCGGTCGACTTTCTGAACTCGAAAATGAAACGAAAGTTTAGATGGACGGCCGTAGATCGGCTCGTGGTTGGAGCGTGAATTACGTTGTTAGCGTTAATCCCTCCTCCCCCTTATTCAAGTCACAACTCCCGATGAATTATTTCGCGTAAAATATACATCGTTATGTAAATATAGAATTTTTATTATCAAAATTTCCTTTTCTCATTATTGAAAAAGACATTTTTCTGAAACAATGTAATTTTTAATATTAAACACTTTAAAACGTTATCGTAACATTTTATCACAGATTGTTCAATTAAATCTAAAAATCCCGAGAATTCATATTAACGCTCACGGAAATTTATTTTGTTCGCTTCGTAGTATGAATTCCATTCTTCAATGTATTCTGTTTTATCTTCGGAATTTCCTCCCCCTCCCGATACATATCTGACGATTTTTTCGTTCTTGTCGAACGTGTCAACTTGAAATTGACTGCATATTTTGCCTTTTTTGTTTAGAAAGCCATATTTACATATTATATATAGCAAATAAATAACTAAATAATATCGTATCGCACAGAACCGAGCAACAAGGTCACACAGACTCTCAAAGGGGTCGGCTGCGTTTACGATTAGGATTTAGGAACTAAGCAAATTCCTTTCTTCGCTTTCCCTGCCCCACCACGTCCCGGTGCTGCTGCAGCCTAGTAATGACTTATCGTAATTTAGAAAAATCATTAAGAGGAGAGAGATTTTTCTGTTTTGGAAAAGATATTTATTTTATCTACTGCAATATTTTTTAGATATTTGACTGTTACTAATAAAGTTTTTACATTTTTCAGAGTCATCAGCCTTTTTAAACATAACATTATATAGATGCTAGAGAATAAATAAAACTTTTTAGTTCTTATTTTTTGTTTTTCATTCGTTAATAGCGAAAACGGTTTAAACACATTTACATCTTTAAATATATCGTCAAAAGTGCTAATCCTCGATCTTTATTAAATCTCGGCACTTCATTAAATCTTCCGGCGCTTCATTAAATTCGACAAAGACGATATAACGGAAGTTCTGCACTGTGATGATGATGCGCCAATCGTAAATAAATTGAATGATGGCGAAATTTGCGATATGATATTAAATAAAAAAAGATCGAAGTAGCGACGATAAATGTGGAGAAGAAAAAATACCCATTGATAATCTTCTGCAAACAATCGATCATGCAATTAAAGGTCTTGAACAAAGAAGCTTTATAACCAAGCAGAAATAATGTCCATCTACAGGATAAAGAAAACTGCTTTCCCATAAACCAAAATTAATGAAATAGCAAATGTTAATTCAAATATTTAAACAAAATGATAAAATGGAATTTTATCATTTCGTTTCGTTCACACATTCTAAATTATTAATGTGTATATTTTTTCTTAGAAATTTCTTTTGCCCTATTTTTTAGATTAAATAATATGTTTTAATTGATTAACTTAACTTTTGCCATTATTTTTACTAAAAATAGTGCTTTATAGTGTATTTAGTTAATATTAAATCTGAATTTTATTCAAATTCTATAATCCGGAAAAATCGAAAATCCGGAATCGAAAAGTCCGGACGAGTCCGGATTTTCGAGGTTGTACTGTACTTATTTTGCATATTATTTATATGACTGGATATCCGTCCAGATAATCCTAATATACGGCTTAGTAGCCAGATGGACCGGATACTAGATGTTTACCGAATATCCGTTGCATCCCTAATTTCATGCATCCATTAAGAAAAGGCGATTTATTTTGTAAATCCACTACATGGATTGCATAGGTTTGCACAGTATGCTTAAGAATGTTACTGCATAGTGCGGTGTTATTGTATATAACTTATGTAGCGAAGCAGCCATATCATTATCCATGTGCCCTCATAGTGGGAAGATATGCGATTGATAGCTACTCAATGAACTATATTGTTAACCAGGGTTCATTGTAGGATTTCAAAAGGGCACGGTGCTACCTTCCGAAAAAGTGCACATTACGTAATGAAAAGGACATATATTTTTAAAAGGGCTCAATTATAAATTTTAGCTAAAGGATGCAGTGCACAATGTGGCGTGCACGTAAAATATAAAACAGATAATAATTTATCTATTTTATATATTTATATAAAATCTAGGTGCAATGCACCATTATGTCTGTTAGCAAGGAAAACTCCCCTTAGCAGATCTACTTTTGTAAGATCTATTATTTGGCTGTGAGGCAGAGGGGGAGGATTTTTAAAAATTGGAGAACATTTAAGAGATTGGCAAAATACAAAACGTATTTTTTGTGATAATGCAGACAAATTCCCAGAAATATTTTTATTTTTTAATGAGCAATATTGTCAACAAGCATTTATTATTGCTATCTTATCATTTTTGACATTAAATAAATTTTCAAAACTTATTTTAGGTGTTTTTTCTAAATCCAAGTTTTCTGTAAAGTCATTGTCAGTATCCGCATCTTTTCCATTTCTTATATGTTTTTAAAATTTAGATTTTTCATTTATCCAGATTTTGAATATTTTTAACATTTATTATTACTCTTTTTTTTTTACCTTGTTTTAAATCTTACCAATGTTTTTCCTTATAGGTCTTTTTAGGTGTTTTACAATTGTTTTCAATAAAAAAAACATGAGTTACCATAAAGCATTCAAATACCTTTTGGGGCAATTTTGAAGTCATCTCCCCTCCCCCATATAACACTTTAATTATTCAAGATTATTTCATCATTTTTTGCCAAAATTAGATTATTTTCCAAATGTGCTTTTTTTTTTTTTTTTAAATTTCCAAACTGAAGCATTTACTATTATTTATTCCTGTGTTTTTAAGAAGGCTGGACACTCATTTTTCTTTAATTTGTGGAGTTTTTGCAATGAGTTTTGGTGATCTTGATCTTTAATTAATTTATATTCTTATTTCTACCTTTTGATCATCTACTCCGTAATGTTTAAATCATTACACTCCCGATATTTCAGTCATTTTTCCTGTTATATTATCAGACGTTATGCATTTAGCAACCCTTTTTATTGTAAAATTTCCCCAATATGATTATTTCATAACAATTAAATGCTTTATTCTTTTGAAAGGATTTGATATTTCAATGTTTGAGAATTTAAAAAATATCACTTTGTATAGTTAAACACATATGCCATTTTACTAATTTACTCGAATTTCACTGATCAACAGAATGGGAGGGGGTGGGAGAGGCATGAGCCAACTTTGTTTGCAGGTAAGTTGAAAATTGGACAGATTTAACTTTGAATTACTGAAATTTCTCTGAGAGAGAAACTGTCACAGTTCAAAACTTTAAAAAATACGAAATTCTTGCCATCAATAACTTTAAGATTAGTAGAAAGTAAGGCTAGGCAGAATAGTAGCCTTTAAATATGCTGCTCCGTTTTTGCCACCCTCCTTCATATTTATGGACTGTACATATGTAGGTTAAAGTAGGGTAACAATACATCGTCACAATATCAGCAATTCAACTAAGAAAAGAAAGCCTCATCCTCCCCCCCATTCCCAAGGTTGATGTCCTTTATTAGCATTTGGCTCTGTCAGCTGTAGCTTTAAAATTTATCATTGTGCAAAATATGTTATAATGAATATTTAGTCAATAAATAAATTCAAATGACAAAATCAGTGGTTGTAAGTTTCATGCACCATTTTAATTTTTATGCACAATTTTAATTCCGTTTGCACATTTGCTATCAGAAACCCTTTAATATTTGAAGCAGTTGTAAAAATGATGAAAGCCTTTTCGGCAGGGTGCTGGTGGGTTCAAAGTGTGGGGTCAATGGTGCTGGTGGGATCACCTCCGATAGAATGTGCTGCACCATGGCACCATCGGTGATCACGGGGAGGAAGACGAAGATAGAAATGTGGATTCAACTTATTCTTGGCTACAAGTATAATAAATTAAGAGCTGTAGCAGTATGGTTGACAGATTTTTCTCACTCCATAGGAGGGCTTGTTTAGGAGAAAAGTCATTCTAGGCTATAACAGTTTGGCGTGGATATCCTCATTATCTACAGAGTTAGACGGATATAAAATATAAAAAGGATATATTAGACGAAGTATCTATGGATAGGATATTTATGGAGTTTGGCCAGTCAGGATTTCATTAATAGCTAGTTTTTAACACTTTACAGCATAGTTGAAAAGTGGTTATGACTTTGTTCATTCTGTCTATTTGTCTGTCCGTTCACACGATAACTGCCATAAAAATGACTATCAGAATGAAATTTTAGTATGTTGTTGAGACAGTCTGTGGGACATATGGGTATGTAAATAAATAGTAGCACCAAATTAGTTTTGGATTGAACCCCGGTTGAAAGAATGAAATACATCGAACCCTATGGGATCTAATTTTTCAAACATTTTTTAGTCGAAGTTAAAATTCACAAATTGCTTCTAAAATTTTAGGAAATATTCAAATTATTCAATAAAATAGGTTTGGTAGATTTTTAAATAAAAATTTAAATTATAATTACACCCATATAATATGAAAAGATCTCCTGATCCACTTCAAAATAAAATATGACATCCATCTTTTTTCCCCGAGTTAAAATAGTGATATTTAAAGTTCTTTTAAATTTATATGAATGCAGAATGTTAACTAACGATTCTAAGATGAGTTGTATAAGAATTGCTGAATTTTTTTCATGCAAAATTATTTAACTATGGAGTCCGGAATAAAAGTGTAGGAATGAAATATTCACTGC
Organism: Amaurobius ferox; assembly: GCA_951213105.1. Taxonomy (NCBI): domain Eukaryota; kingdom Metazoa; phylum Arthropoda; class Arachnida; order Araneae; family Amaurobiidae; genus Amaurobius; species Amaurobius ferox. The sequence continues at coordinate 103,341,537 of OX578141.1, read as the reverse complement.
TTTTACATAGAGCCAGACGATTTATATTTTGAGGACGTCATTTGAATAAAGTTCATTTTTTTCGATGAAGTTTTATGTTTTTAAGTAAAATAAATTATTGTAGTTCTGTGATAATTAAAAAACTATCACCGCTGAATGTGTCGCATTGTAGATGTTTAAATGAAATTGCATTTCAGTTGAAAAGTGTTTCATAATCAATGCTTTATGCATCATTGATCTTTCTTGTTCAAATTGAATCGCAAATGTGGGAATTTTAAGGACTGATTTGCAAAGAAATGAATGTTCACCCCAGGCGTAAGGAACAGTGAAAACGTTTACGATAGCACACAGTGTATAATTGCCTGTCTTGAGTGGTCAAACTCAGAGGAATGCAATTTCACCCTGTGGGACAAAGGATGCTGCTAATGGCATCCAGTTATATTAGTACACTTCCCACTTATTTGGTTTTAAATACTGCTGTGACTTTTACGTAGCTTTAATAAATAATGAAAACATTGAAGAAACATTAGAAAAAACGTCTTACATTTCTCGATGTTTTGAAAATTTGAGAATACATGGAGAGGTGCCATTTTTAAAATGGGGATGGCATATTTTATGTCAGGGTACAAACTTATAGTACTGGGTATGCAGGGCGGGTTTTCTAATTTCTGAGGGCAGTGGGGCAGGCCACCCCACGAAAAGTACCTAGGATGAACCCTGTATTAACCATGGCTTGTGATCGACAAGTGCATCATGAACTATACCGTTAGCTGTGACCTGCGTGCACAGCTGAGGTGTACAATCGATAGCTATATCATGAACTGCACCATTAACCATGAGTTGCACTCATAGTTGAGGTGTGTGATAGACTGCTACTTCATGAACTGCACTGTTAGGCTGACTTACACACTTAACTGAAGTGTGTGATTGATAGGTACTTCTTGAACTGCACCATTCGCAATGACTTGTGCACATAATGGTTGTATATAATCAATATCTACTTTATGAATTTCACCGTCAGCCGTGTCTTGAGCATGTAACTGAGGTGTGTCATCGATAGCCACTTCGTGAACTACACCGTTAGCTGTGACTTGCATGCATAGTGGTTGTGTGCAATCGATAGTTGTTTCATGAACTGCATTTTTAGCCGTATCTTGAGTGTGTAGCTGAGGTGTGCGATCGATAGCTACTTTATGAACTATACCATGATATGTGATTTGTGCTCATAGCAGAGGTGTGCGATCGACAGTTACTACAAGCAAGCAATTGCAGTTAAGACCATTTCAAAAAGCGACTGGGCTAGTTGCTGAAGGCGGTAATTAAATAATATGAGGGAAACACATTCTTCTATATTTCATCACAGCTGGTAAAGATTAAAGCTACTGCAACAGACTAATGTAGACACAACTCTTTCCTTTCAATTATCCTGTGTTTTGATAGACTCAATATAAACACAAACATGTTCCAGCAAATGGCGGCTCAAAAGAACCCTAGTCCAGAAAGCTATATTTTTAAATATTGGTTTTAAAGTAAAAATGCTTACAAAATTCAAATCGTCAGAACTTTTTACCCCAAATGCATTGCATACTAAACATATAAAATGACTCAAGAAGAGAGCTTCTCTCTCTATGCTTCAATTAAGTTTTCTCATCACCATCAGATATTATATATATATAGTATTTTTATAACCTCATACTCAGAAGGTTAGGCAGTAATAATTATAAGTGCTATCACACACTATAAAAGAATATTCATGGTCTCAAATTCAGTAATGAACTCAGGATGAAACCCACAATAGTTGGTTTGATAAAATTCTCATATACTGTAGTTGTTAATGAGATGAACCTGTTTACACTCAAATTGTTTCACCATTGTTGTCTTCGTGGTAGTGGATTGCAGCAATGATGCAGTCAGTAAAATCTGGTTTCCGATATACACTTGTCCCCCGATTTACACGGAAGATAGGTTCTGCACAAAACCATGTAAATTGAAATCTTGGATCTAAGTAAAATCGTGTAAAACGAAAAATAACCCCAAAATGTGCATGATTCAGTCATTTATTTAAGTAAAACAAAAGTAAGACATCTTAGAAAACTTAAAATTATACTTATTTTATAAAACAACAAACATATGAATGTAGTAATATAACATATTTAATTTATTTTACATTAGGAACAAAGAACAAAAAAAAACAAAAAGACCGTTAAAAATTAATTATAAGTTTAATCACTGTCATCACTTTCATGTACTATCAGTCTTTTCTTTCTGATAGGTATAATGTCACTTGCATCACTTGAGCTTTCTTGATGCGATTCTGGCTGAATGGTTGACGAATTAGGCAAGATCTCGGGTTAACAAGACTTTGTCATGAAATCGGTAATTAACAATTGCATAGGTTTTTTTGCTAAATCTTTATAGACTTCTTTATATTGATTTAAGAATTTACGAAGGTCTTGCTGGAATCGGAGAGCTCGATCAACATTTGTGTCATATTGTAAGAAATGGTTGCCCAATTTTCTTCCCAAATTAAGTCTTACGCTTATGATTCTTGCTGTGAACGCAACTGGTTCAGATTGCTCTTCATCAGAATCATTGTCTTCATCATGTTTGTTTGTTTTACGAATCATGTTATTTAAATCATCTTCATTCAATTCTTCATCAGCCATTATTTCTTCAATATCTGCCTGAGCTAAATCTTCAAAACCTTCTCCTCCTATAGTATGGGCCAACTCAGTGATCTGAGAGTATTCGTGCTCTATTGGTGATTTATGATTTCCACTTTCAACAACATCCGGCCATATTGCTTTCCAGCAGGCGTTGATCGTTGATTGTTTGATCTGAGTGTATGACAGTCCAACATGCTTATCACAATCTAAAATTGTAAATTTCTTCCAAGCATCCATCAGAGTAAGAGATTCATCATTCTCCATTTGTTCTAAGATATATCTGAAAGTTTGCTTGATGTACAGTGCTTTAAAAGTCGAAATTATCCCTTGATCTAACGTCTATAATAAGGAAGTTGTATTCTTTGGCAAAAAAACAACTTTTACATTTTCGTGGTATTGTAAATCTGGAGGATGACCTGGTGCATTATCAATTAATAGAAGAGCCTTAAAAGGCAATCCCTTTTTAGTTAAATCATTTTTGACATCTGGAACAAAGAAGTTATGGAACCATTTATTGAAAGCTATGGCAGTGACCCATGCTTTTCTATTAGCCATCCAATAGACGGGAAGGATTTTGATATTTATTCCTTTGAATGATTGTGGTGATTTTGATTTGTTAATCACCAATGGTTTCATCATATAATCGCCAAAAGCATTGCAACAGAAAAGAACTGTTATACGACTTTTCGCTATTTTATGACCAGTAGCTGATTTGTGAGCTTTGGCTATAAAGGTTCTTTCCGGCATTTTTTTCCAGAATAATCCGGACTCGTCAGCATTGAAAACCTGATCAGAAGTGTAGGAGTTAATGGCAATGATTTCAGCAAGTTTTGCCGGATATTGTTGTGCCACATCCGAATTAGCAGATGCACTTTCACCTTTCATTCTCAGATTATGTAAAGAATGTCTTTGTTTGAATCTCTCGAACCACCCATGGCTTGCGGAAAAAGATACCTTCTTTTCATCGGACGAAGTCGACTGCGACTGATTCTTAAGTGATTGATAAATCTTCAAAGCTTTATTTGTAACAGCATTGGTATCGATTGGGATTCGCTTTTGAGTTTGGTCTTCTATCCATATCACTAAGGCTTTTTCCATATTTTCCATTGTAACATCTCTAACATATGAAGTCGTACTCATACTGCTGCAGGTTCCAGCTGCTGCACTTTTTTAATGGAGTCTTCATTTTTTCTTATTGTCCTTATTGTGGCTTCATTCATGGAGTAAAATTTAGCAACATTCGTTACTCTTTCTCTATTACATAGACGGTCTAATATTTGAATTTTAGTTTCTAGAGAAGCAACTTTTCTTTTCATTTGATTTTTCTTCAAATTCTTTGACATTATAGAACCTTAACAAATTTACGCAAACTATAAAGATGCAAGAAAAACTATAAATGTTGAAAACTTGCCAGTTCAAAAGATAAACGCACAATAATATAAGCTTTGCTGCTAAAATGTTTCTGCACTATGTACTTGCATGAACCAGATAGCTTTACTGTTGTGAAATACATACAGGGATTTCCCTATTACGGGGATTTCCCTATACGGGGATTCCCCTAACTAAATGTATATATTTTACAACACCGGGAATCCCCTGTTGTTTTCATCAGTGTTACCAAAGGAATAAAATTCAAAAATGTCATCAAATCTTTGTATTGGCGTATATGGAGGGGAATATACATTTTTATCAATTTTTTGAAGTCTGTTAATTTATAAACCGTGTAAAAGCGAAATAGTGTAAAACAAGTACTGTGTTGGTCGGGGGATATGTGCACTTGAGTGGGATCCTGATAATGTAACAGAACACAGCAGGCAAGTAGCTCAGGCTGTTTATTTCCCTATTTCTAGTTCTAAAAGTTTCATTTTAGCAAAGTGTATGGTGTTAGCCATGAATCAGTATATGTTTTTAGTTGTTTCTAGGCATAAATGATTAGTGTATGTTTAGTTGTTTCGGACAAGCATAGCTCCTGTATCAGGGCTCACTCGGCAGATGACCCATGTTATATACAGGGTGACCCCAAAAAATTGAAACACACTTTAATTCTTTACCTATCGGAGATAAGTGGGTAATGTAAATTGCAAAAATGGTGAAAGTAAGGTAGGAAATAGGACTATGTTAATAACATAGTTCTATTAATTTTCAAAAAGTTACTTTTTAAATTTTTATATGACCCCCTTAGACAAATTTGGTCAATCAGAAAATTTTTATTTTTAATGCAACAAGATCATTAAAAAACCCCACATATCTGTATTTTTAAAATTGAGCAAGTTATATTTAATTGAAAATTGATCATCGTGAATGGGGACCATATATCAAATTAGAGAGGTAAATTTGTGACATATTACAAAAAATATAAAACTGGATTATAATACATGGACATTTTTGTGAATTCCGCATAGGTTCACCATGCAATCATGGATTCTTAAGTACTTTTCACATTGAGACATGCCATTTCTTATATGAAACAATTAAAATAAATAATTAAACAAATGCAAGTATGTATTTGATTTTGAAATTTAACATTTTTCAAAACGAAGAATAGAACTCAGACGATTTTTTCTTTCCTTTAACTCTAATTTAGCCGTTTCAAATGTTTATAGTAAAATAATTTAAAAAAACTAAAGAATGAAATGCAGACGATTTATTTTTTAATTTATGTATTTATTCCCAGTATTATTTCTATTCAATACAACTAAACTTTTTTTTAATATCATACCAAAATAAAGAAGATTAGAAATCATTCAGTGAATTGTCAGCATGTTTAGTTCTGAATTGACGAATTAAGAACATGTAACTGGTTGTGCATTATGGTATTTTTAACAAATAACGAGCTTTTCTAATTAACAATGATTTATGTTCTGTGTAATAAATGTACTGCAGAAACTGCTCGGGATTTTGGACGGCGATATCCAAACTTGCCTGAAATTTCACATACATTTGTTTACCAGGTGATGAGGAGATTAAAAACTATCGGTGTTCATTTCATCCAAGACCTAGCCCTGGAAGAAGTCGTTTGTACACAGAGGACCAAGAAACTGACATCGTATATTTTTCTTTCAACCCACGAACAAGCCTTCGAAAAGCAACCGAAACTTTGGGTTTACCTAGGATGTCAATTGCTAGAACACGTGGAAAATACCATTGGCATCCATTTTGTATTCATGGACTTCAAGCACTTCATCCCTCAGATTTTGATCAGCGTGTAGCATTCAGCAACTGGTTGTTAATCTAACAAGAAATCAATTCGAACTTTGTTAAGAACATTCTGTGGACTGATGAATGTTTGTTTACGGAAGATGGCGCAATTAGTACTCACAGCGATTATTATTGGGATAATACGAAACAATTTTTTGTCCATGAAATACATTACCAGAGAAAGTTTTCTGTGTCTGTATGGTGCGGAATTTGGAATAGAAAACTGATTAGTCTTGTCTTTTATAAAGGGACCCTTACAGCTGAAAAATACATGCAGCTTATTTTAAATGGTACTGGAACAGATTTTATGGAGACTACAACATTATCGCTTCTAAAAAACATACCAGGCTATAATTGTGACAAACTGGCTCAACGAAAACTTGGATATACTGGATTGGTTTGAAAAGAGCCACAGAATGGCCCTCCAGATCCCCTGATTTAACCCCTCTCAATTTTTTCTTATGGGGTTGTCTTCGAACACTAGTTTATAATACTATCCCATTAAATGCAATTGATCTTAAACAAAAGGTAATTGATGCTTGCAACAATATTAGTGGTCGAGAGCCCAGACTGGCCAACTCATCTGAAGGCATAGAGCAGCAATTTGGACGGCTGGTACAATATTAGTGGTGAAGAACTCTAAAATATATACAGAAGCATTTTTAGAAGAGCTCAGTTATGTATTGGAGCTGAAGGAAAACATTTTGAGAATGCTTTGTGAATTGCGTTTTGTGAATTGTATTTCTAGTATTTGTAACGAAATTTGTCCCTTTATATCAGTGATCGTCTGTCAATGTATGCATATTTTAATTATGTGCCCCAACCATGTAGAGAGTACCACTGCTTTATATTATCTCTGTCTGTGTAATGCTTTATTTAGATGCATTTGTGATAAAAAATGTTGACACATATTAACGCATTTTTGATCTAAACAATTTCCATCGTCAATTTGTTTATGATCCTATTTTCACTGATAAAACAGTCTTTCACATGATATGGAAAAGTGGCATGTCAGTTTTTTTCCTTTATCATAATTCAGTTGATTTTAAAGATACAGATATGCAGGTTTCTTAATGATCTTGTTACATTAAAAATAAAAATTTTCTGATTGACCAAATTTGTCTAAGGGGGTCGTATAAAAATTAAAAAAGTGTAAATTTTTGAAAATTAATGGGAGGACTATTTCATTAACGTAGTCTTATTTCCTACCTTACTTTCAACATTTTTGCAATTTACATTGCCCACTTATCTCCAATAGGTAAAGACTTAAAGTGCATTTCAATCTTTTTGGGACACCCTGTATATTTCTTTTCTGTTCTATCTGTGTGATTTTAGCAATCTTTGTATTTGTTATTAAATGCAGCCTGTCCATGTAGCTGGCGAGCACAGATCCAATCAGCGACATCGTGGCTGTATAATGAATGAGTATATTGGTTTATTCACAGAGCATGTACCATGGCATACTGGACAGATTTCTCAGGCTATATATTTTAATTTATCTATTTTTGGTCTATTGGGCTAATTTCAGCAATCTTCTAATATTCACTATGATTTGTCTACCTAATGAGCAGGCATGCCTTGAAATGTAGCAACTGACAAGTTTGCTATGAATCCATATTGATGTGGTCTCGAAGCTTTTGCAATTTAAAAACTGCTTCTAAAGGTGACTGAACTGGTCACCGAAGGTGGCTAGTAAAAGTGCATACCGAGGTCAATTTTTGTACTCATATCACTATAATTGTCTAATGTATTTGTGTTTTTTCAGACCCTTCAGACTTAGAAGACTGAATCTTTACACACTTCAGTGTTGATCATGAGATATAACCTAATAGAGCAGAATTTTTGATTTTCCTGCCAGAGGAAATGAAGAGTTCATAAAGACTTTATAAAACATTCAGAAGTCCTCCTTGGTGACCTAGAACGCAGAATCTTTGCATATATTTAGTATCATTAACAGGACAATCTAATATAGTCAGATTTTTAATTTCTCCCACAGGGGTGCCAAAAATTGGGAATTCTTGTCTTTGACAGGCTTAAATACTAGTGAATTTCTGTTACCCTTAATATATAAAATATATATTCATATTCAGAGAGTCGGCCTAAAGTGGGCATTCTCAAAGCTTGGATCGTGCTCCCATTGTAGGTACAAGAATCTATGGATCAGTTTCATGCTTCTTAGCATTATTTAGTACGAAATAGCTAATGCCTTCAATGATCACAGAGCCACATGTCCAAGAACATGATCCTATCTTTAGTTAGACAGGTTCTGTGTGTTCATTGCCATTGTAGCTTGATCTGTATCTCTATTAATTTTGATGTCAACTGTGTGGTAAAATTGAATGTGTCAGTCTCTGTAGAGATTTTTAAAATTGTAGCATATAGTAAGCCTTCTTGCTTGTAGGTATCGACTATTCCATTCCATATTGAGGAACACTGAAATGATGCGAAACTGGTCCACAGATGCTGATCCCTGCAATTACAGCATGATCCTAAAACATAACATGTTTAGTTTCACACAATTTTCCTGATAAACCGAAATTAAACTTTCTATTTTAAAATTTTTGTAAACATTTAAAAAAAAATTTCTTAACACATTAATAAAGTTATAGTGAGTTTTATGAAGTAAGGGAATTCAAAATTAGGAAAATATATGCACAGCACAGAAGATAATGCTGTTAAAATTAGTAATTCATAAGATTCTTTTAATAATACATTTATTTAGAAGTTAGCTAATAAATGAATTGCCTTTTAAATTCTTTCAACCTTTGCTCAATCCAACATCCTGCAGTTAAAACTGTTAATAAATCCAGCATCTGATTTTATAACCAATTTTGACATTGGCTAATCACTAGAGATGCAGATTTGCGGTGGCCAGGTCGCCATTGGTAACCAAGTTAGCAGCTATGGCGATCAAAATTATTACAGTAAGTCGCCATTTCTGGCACCGGCGGCCAATAGATCAGGCCGATTGTGTCGCGGTCAATCATCTTGTGAATCGTGGGCAGATTGCCACTCGGTCACAGGCAGCAATTCCGTAGCTATGCATGAATCGCAGTCAATAATGATTTGGTCACACTGAGGGTACTACGTGTTTCTAATTAGCAAAATATTTTTGAGGAGACCATAAACTTGGCTTCCCTGTTCGAAATTCAGTCAAATAACATTTTGCTTTTTTTTTTTCAGATGATTCTTCCACAGATTTGCAATTATGTATTTTCTGAGTACTTCCCTGTATTTTTTGTGTTTTGCTTGAGGAATTTTCTTTCCATGGATAAAAATTTTTACTCCAGTTTACAGAATGTCGACAGATCAGGAAAATCCTGAAAAAGTCATGAAATCAGTCATGTATAGCCCAAAAATGTCATTAAATTTGAACAAAACCACTAATTTTGATCAAAGATTTCCCTTTCTTACATCTGAAAATATGTTTCTCTATATTGCAAAATCTGCATTCACATGTTCCCACTGATCAATGATTATCTTTCTGCCACTTTTACAATCTATTTGCATTGACAGAAATGTTTATAATTATTTCATTTTATATACATAATAAAATAAACTATTTTTCTGCCTTATTATTAATAAAATGAGGGGCAATTTTGCAGCAGCACCAAAAAAGTCTGCATTTGTGCATGATCCTTGGCATACCTATTTGAACAATATTTTCTAATTTTACAATTTGTTTGCATTGACTACAATATTTGTAATTGCATTGTTTTATACAGAAAAACTATTTTTCAAATGTATTATTAATAAAATAAAGGACTATTTTGCAGCAGAATCATGAAAAACTGCATTTGTATGTGATCCTATGTATATTTTGTTTAACTATGGAATCATTTTCCACTTATGCAATCTGTTTGCTTTAACTAATATTCACAAAAGTATTCACTTTGTAGCAGGATTTACTCTTCTGTCTGTGTATATGAGCATTTCATAAATCAACATACTTTAGGTTAATGTCCATGATAATGTGTTCTAGATTTTCTATATGCTAATATTAATTTGCATCTTTTATTATGAAATAATTTAGTTTTAAATTTTAAAAATCCATCTGAAATTTAAATAAACCGGCTGTTTATAAAACTTATTTCATTGTAAGAAAATTTGTTTCCTTTTGGTTTCTTTTTCTGGAAATTTTTTCACAATTTTAATTATTCTTAAGGCTGGTGCTGTTGAAGTGCTTTGCTAAAATAATACTTTCCCATCCATCTTCATTTTCTAATTAGTCTACTTTAAGAGTATCTGACTAAATTATATTTTTTCTTTTAACATTCAGGTGAAATACACTCATTGCCATAAAAATTTGCGCACCAAGAAAGAGTTGTCAGAATCAAATGAAATTTTATATATATGAGTGCAACTTTGATATAAGTAATTGCAAAATCAAAGCAAAAGAATAATTTATTATAGGAAAAACTACAAATGAATAGAGGTTTTAGTACCTTGTTGGGCCACCTGTAGCTTGAATACACTATGTGATACGGGTTGGCATTGAGGCATACAGGTCCCGTATGGTGTCCTGCATCATTTCATTCCACAGTTGTTGTAAGTGCGCCTCTAGTTCGACCAAACTCGTAAGTTATCCAACTTGCTCTCCCAAGTGATCCCAGACATGCTCGATCAGTGCTAAATCTGGGGATCATGCAGGCCAGGGAAAGGTGGTGATGTGGCAGAGGCATTCCTGTGACACTCTTGCTGTGTGTGGCTGAGCATTGTCCTGTTGAAAAATTCCTTCTGGGAGCCCTGCCATGAGTTGCAAAATAGCCTAGATGACGGGCTACTGGCCAAGCTGATCACTTGGCTTCCATTACCCCGAGGATTTTTTCCATCTCGAACTCTGATAGCTGGTCATATTGTCTTTGATGGCAGCATAACGGCATCCCTGATGAAAACGCGCCCCTCTGCAACAGATTAAATACAGGCAAAAAACCTTTGTGTACCTTTTTTCTGTGCCAGGGAGAACAAAGTTTAATGCCCTCTAGTGGCATTATGCAATGCGCAATCACTCTGTATTTCTATTCATTTGTATATCTGCCTAACACGTACCTTCATGCCAAGTTTCGTTACGATCCCACAATTACTTCTTGGTGCGCAAATTTTTGTGTCAAGTGTATTTTGAAGAGATTACATTCTTTTTGTACAAAGCTTCATATATTTTGAATTTATAGGCATTTGTATTGCAGAATCAAATCAAATTTAAGCCAAAGGAAATTTCAGCTGTAAAACACTAATCTCTTAGTATCCTTGTTATTTCTTTAAAAAAAAAAATCTTTTTTTCTAATAATTTTAAGGTTATTGTGTCAAAGAAATCTTTTATAAATCTTCTTATTTATCAGTTTATAACTTAGGAATTTTGATATGTTTTATGTATTTCTCCCCCATGATAACCCTTATTGAATCATTATTCGTTATTATTAATATTTTCATGTTGTGTGTGATGGTTAAAGTATTTTATTTTCATATTTTAAAAATGGAAATAGCCATTTTCTGGTTTCTGCCTTTATTTTAAAAACATACTAGTTTTTATAGCTGCTGTTTTATGTATAGCTAGGTAATGAAATTGAATGAATTTAAATCAAATTTTTTAATTTTTTTTTCCCAATGGCCAGGCATTTGATATTTCATCAATTCACCTATACACCGGCCAGAACCATGTATCTGTTAGCCATCACATGATGTTGCCCCAGCGCATCAGTGGGGTCGGAACACATCGCACTCAACGACATAACATCTATGTCTGAAGGTGGGACTTGAACCCACAACCCGGCAGCCAAACGATCGCTAGGAAACGTTTGCCTTGACCGTTCAAATACGGGGTCGGCAAATTTTTTTATTTAAATTTATTTCTTGTGTTTCTCTAAAACGATACATTTTCTCTAAAAAAAGGGGTCTTTAGCTTACTATCCACAAAACATAATATAGAAGTATATAACTACATAATTTTAAGTATTTTCAATCAATGAATATACCTTAACAGCTAGGTATATAACATATCAATATAATAAAATAAAATTGTATGGAAAACATGTCAAATCATCAACACTTTAAAAAATAAAGACAATCAAAAATTGGCTATTAAAAGTCTTTAATTTAAAATCACCATCCACTATGTATAAAAATTTACAACCATAGCACTTTTAGACGAATTTTTGTATGTCGTGGATGATGATTTTAATTAAAGACTTGTAATAGCCAATTTTTGGTTGTTTTTATTTTTTAAAATATCAATATAAACAGGATTTTTTACACCTGTTGTTGAAAATAGTTGGGCCACTAGCTTTTTTTTGGTTGACCACTAAACATTTTGTTCTTCATGGGCACATATTATAAATCTGAAGCTGAATATTTACTAATCTCCTCATATGAGCCAGGCCTTATGTGTATTGTAGTATCTTTTATGTACTTATCTTAAAAATAAAATAGAGAATTTTGTAAAGTATAATGTGGTTAAATTTTTCATGTCTAACCTTAATGCTTCTTACTTAATTTTTTAATTTTTGGCAGAGATAATCATATTCAAATTATCTTTTCAGGTTTGTTCTAGAAAGCTAAAACTATCCTGCAGTCTTTGTGTGTAATTCAGTTAATGTTCTGAATTTGATTATGGAATTAAATGATAGACAAAGCATCTTGCCTTATGTTAGAACCAGAAGGGTAAGTCTTTTAAATATTCATTATTTGCTAGGGGGGAAAACCTTTCACTCAGAAATATCAATCTGCTGTTTATAAATCAATGTGGAAGTAGAATAATGAAATGTATCTGAATTGAACTTTATGAAAAAATGTGATTTAAAGATAAAAAATACAATAAAGAATAAAGTTAGGAATTTTATGATTTTTCAATTTTATTTATTTTTTAGTTTTGCAATACTGGAATGTTGTTCAAGTGTATACAAATATGTTTCATAATAAACTAAGCTGATGCAAGTACTTTTGTTAAGGCATTTTTAAAATCTTTATCTTGATTGCAATATGGCATTTTTTCAAGTTATTCAGTCATTTTAATCAATTAATGCCCAAATTATTTTTTCTTTCATAGTTTTATGCTTTGCTTAGATACATAGTATAATGTATAGGGAAAATATTGTGACCAAGTTGAAAATTCAAATTAGACTTTTTATTCGAAGAGCATGTTTCAAGCATCCTTTTATTCAAACATTTTTTTAGGTGTCTGTGATGTATGCCTGTGTGTGTATGTCCATGAGTCTGTGCAGATGATATCTCATTAACAAATGGAGCATTTCGATTCAAATTTGATACAAATATTATGATCTGTGTATACTGGAAATCTATTGATTTTAAATACAATCGAATGCTTGGAAGACCCTTGAATTTTCTAATGAAATTCTGAAAATATCATAACTTTCAATAATGTTATGTAAATGATTATATCTGATGTAATTTTTCATTTGAAAACAAATGACACAAACTTTTTGCTAGCATGAACCGTTTTCGAGGTATTGCACATTTTTCAAATAAACTTATAAAAAAAAATTTGAAAAGTATGAAATATATTCAATTTTATATATAATATTATGCTATAAACTACGGGTGTTCTGATATCCAATACCGATTATCGGTATTTTCCGGATACCAACAAAAAACCGATATTTGAGAACCAATAAAGTGATAGATGCCACACAACACAAGTACATCCACAGTAAGTCCAAAGGATATCATATGCAGGATTTCAGTACGTTCTATGGAAGGCCTGTATTTTCTTAGAGACTTCCAGAGGAGGTCCTCTGGAGATACGAATATCACACTTTAAGATTTACTGTGGAGATTCATTTTAGGATGAGTTAATGACTTTTCAGGATGTGTTTAGGTTTTTAGTGAATTTTTTAGAAACTTCTGGGATGTCTTCAGGCATATAACAGGAGGCTTTGGGGACTTCTGGGATGCCTTCATGCATATCACATAAAGCTTTTGGGAGCTATGTTTAGGCTAGTTTATGGTGCCATAGGCTTTTTATGGGATTCTGCAGGAATACTATGGGCTGTGTTTTGGCATATTGCTGGAAGATTTTAGGATTTTTTAGGATCTATTTCCTCCAGCCACTTGTTTCACCATTCCCATGTTAACCCATAGGAAATAGTCCCTAAAGCTTTAGTTAGTTTACTTTTTTAAATTTTTTCCTGATGTTTTTGCCAAGCATAAATGGTGAGAATAGGAATGTTTCTGCTTTTTTTTTTTTTAAATGTATAACATTTAAAATAATTAGAAGTATGTTATAACATTTTTGTAAGATAAATGCATTATTTTTCAATACATATTATAAATACAGGGTGGTCATAAAAAAAACTTCCCCGATATATGAACCCCTAGCGGCCTATCCGCTCAACCAGTCGAAAAGAAATTTCAGATATTGTTATTTGAAGGTATGTGCTCAAGATTGTGATGATTTCAAACAATAGAGCTCTCACGGTTACAGTGAAAAAATTTCTAAATTTTTGAATGGCAACACCCACTTTTTTGCTAGAAAACCTTAGTGTAAACATGCAACAAGTACATCAGTTTAAGTACTGTCTAAATCCTAAAATTACTGTGTTCTAATTGGCTGATCACATTAGGTCGTCTAGTCACTAAGTTTTAACCCCATGGTACATATCCTGCAAATTGATACATCGACATCCAGATTATGCTAATTTTCTACAACCCATTAGAAATTAGCATACTCTGGAAACACTTTAACTTCTACTTGAAAACAGTAACTTCTACTTCCACTACACATAGCAATATTTAAGCTAGTGTATGTGGCAGTAGAGGTATTCATATCAATGCAGGTTTCATGTCAATGCATGTAATCATGGTCTAACATGATCTGATATGATGTCGTTATCTGATCTGGTGATGTGATGTGATCTTCATGTTAGTGTGGTAGTTATAGTACTGCACTGAAGTTGTCTTGTTGATATTCATCTATCCAGTATGATGTTGTTAGTTTTTGCATGATGTGGCAAAATACATGGCCATTAGTTGTTAGGCCTAATTCATCTGATGTTATATTTTCAAGATAAGTCATGTGTTACCTTCTTCAACTACCATATCCAAGTTACTGGCATGTTGTTGTTGACCCAGACCGTCCAACCTACCAGAAAGGTGTAAGGTAACTGTTTGGACGGCCGGGAAGTGCCATCTAATTTAGACCGGAACTCAGTGGGGGAGGCATCCACAGGGACCGTACCCTCCTTCCCCTACCACCAACCTCTCGGAAGGACTTACGGACCCACATGTTTAACATGATCGTACTCCGCATGAACACGGCGGCAGTTGTGGCAGCGTGCAAATCCAACGCGCAAACCACCAGGCTACCGCTCCCAAAAAGTGCCAACAGCACGCGGTGAAGTTACTGGCATGTGTAGTACTTACGTTTTTCTTTGCTCTTATGTTTATGAAAAATAAATTAATATTTTTCTGAAAGAATAGTCTTGCCATGGACTCTAGAACTATTGCTACATGTCTTTACTCTGCTAGTGCGTATAATATACTGGAAAGGGCTACTACTACCACTGCACACTCTGTTCCAGTATCAAGCATATCCTGCGCAAATTGATCAGCGCATTGAAAACCATAAATGGCGTTGGAACGATACACATATGATAAAAATTGGTGGCATAAAACAATTTCAAAGAGCTTTTGTAAAGGACCAATGACAACACAAGAGAGGAGAGGGAAAACAGGGTTCGTACACCTCCTGGAATTAAGATTTTTCTTATAAGGGCCCTTGAAAACTCTTTATTTTATTCTATTCGTTTTGGCTCTAAACTCCTGAAAATCGACATCGCGATCTTTTATTTCATAATATAATCAGTAGGTGCCGCCACCAAACCAACAATAGTGCACAAATACTGATGTTGGAAATACAGAGATGCTAATCATTACGGATTTTTCATAATTTTTATGAATTTCTGAACAAAATTACGGACTTCGGAAAAGACCTGTAAAATTCGGAAAATTCCTATATCTTTTTCCATCCATCCTGTAATTATTGCACTTTAAATTGATAAAACTTGCTTATTTCTATATGTTGGTTTATTATTTATGTAAATATTTTAATTATTTTGGCACATTTAGTATGATTGCGCAATTCAATGAATTCTGTAGTCTTGGGCGCCCACAAGTATCCTTTCCACCCATTCCCATCCTTTAAATATTAGTCATTAGATGAACTGAGCTAGCCTATTTTCACATTTTGGTTAATTATAAAGGCTAATTTTTTAATTATTTTCTTATAAATACAGGAATTGCATAATTCCGGTAGTATGGCGTACATTGCTGAGCGTTGACTAGTATCTTTTTCCATCCATTTCCATCCTGTAATTATTGCACATTAAATTAACAAAACTTGTTTATCTTTATGTTTTGGTTTATTATTCTTGTTAATTTTATAATTATTTTGACATATTCAGTACGATTGCGTAATTCAGGGAATTCTCGTGTAGTCCTGTGAGTTCACAAGTATCCTTTTCTATCCATCTCCATCCTCTATATATTAATCATTAGATTGACAAAACTAGCTTATTTTCACGTTTTGGTTATTTATTAAGGTTAATTTTTTAATTATTACTTTTTAATTTTTTATTTATTTACATAAATAGTGCGATTGCACAATTCAATTTGCCCAGAAGAATTTAATATTATCTGGTGATGAAAGCAATATTATTTGCTCTCCATACTAATGTTGTTTCTCAAAATGTATATTCTGTATAGTTGTTAGAAAACAGGGGACTGAATTTAAGTGCAGACACATTATATTTTTTTATTACTTAAAAAAATAACAAGAAAGATCAATCATGCATAAGCATTGATTATGAAACACTTTCCAACTGAAATGCAATTTCATTTAAAAATTTCTAAAATGTGATACATTCAGTGGTGATATCTTTTACATTATCACAGTGCTACAGTAATTTATTATACGTAAATATTTAAAACTGTATCGAAATATAAATCATCTGATTCTCTATGCAAAATCAATGAATATTTCATTCATATAACTTTTATTCCAGACTCCAGAGCTAAATAATTTTGTGTGAAAAAAATTCAGCAATTCTTATGTAACTCACCTTACAATCGCTTGAGATATTTGCATTCTGCATAAGTTAAAATTAGACTTCGTTGAAGAAATAAAAGTTTAGGGATCATTTAAAATCACAACTATTGTAATTGCATAGGCACGGAATTTAGATACACAGATACACAGAAAATACATGTGTGTGTGTGTGTGTGTGTATGTATTCAAAGTATTGGAATCGTGCCGAAGATCGGAACTCGAATTTTCGAAGGATCTACACGTTTTGGGACTTCTAGAACACGAAAAAACTATTTTTAGGAAGACGTCTGTCTGTGTAATGGTGTATCTGTTTATGTTTCTGTGTGTCTGTGAAGATATTACATCCACTCTATTGAAAAACTAATAGACCGAATTTCATAAAATTTGGTAGGTATGTTTTTTTGGGGGAAATCCTGATGTTCATTACATTATAGCACGATTCGTAATAAAAGAATCGGCCTTCTTTGCAAAATGGCCGGCAGAAATTGCCTTTATCCACTCTAGCTAAAAACTAATGGAACAAATTTAACAAAATTTGGTGTATAATATTTCAATAACCTACAAGTGGTCAAATCATTTGTAGGTTAAATAAATCATTTGTAGGTTATTCTAGTACGATTCGGGAAAAAGGAACGGGCTATTTTTGCGAAATGACCCGCAAAAATCGTTAAATATAAAATAAAAGAATACGTTTGCTCAATTATATCAATTAAATTCCTATTTTATACGTGATTTTTGACAACACAAAGAATAAGACTAGCCCCATTACTCTAAGACTAGCCGTTCTTGAGATATTCTAGTTTTTTCGCGTTTTTGCTACGCCACCTTTGGCAATAAGGCCAGCTATCAAATGAGAACCAAATTTAAGTTTAACGTGCAAATTCAATGTCATTTAAAATACTTATGGCTGTTATTTTGTGCAGATAAACTCAAATTATTATTGAAGAAATAAAGAGAACGTGAATATGAGTCTGCAGGGGAAGACATGTGCTGCCCACATCAGAATTTTTAACAATATTACAACAATGATTTGAAGTGAACGGGGATTATTTGCAAGCCATTTCGAAAAAAATGTATGATCTATATTTAAAGATCCACCAAATTTTTGTAGAATAAAATGTTCAACAAATTTAAGCTGTGTACCAAATTTTAACTCTCTAGGACGTAGGAAAGTGCATTAAAAATGCCATGAAATAAGTATATCATGAAAAGTTATATAAAATTAAAAAAAATTTGAAAAATTGTTATCTACCAAATTTATTTTAAAATGTGTGGCCTCTCTCATATACAAAATGATTAAACTCTTGGAAAGATATTTATTATATAATATATCTCTTTTTTCTTTCTGGAGGATATCCCAAAAGTCAGAATTTAATTGAATTTTTTTTCCCTATATTAAATAATTTTTAATTAAAAAACTACTTAATATATTTTACTGAAATTTTTTTTATATATTTTATGCGATAATGTGAATATTTCCTAAAAATTTCGAAGCAATTTGTGAATTTTAAATTTGCTTAAACAATGTTTGAAAAATTAGGTCCCATAGGGTTCAATGTATTTCATTTTTTCAACCCGGGTTCAATAAAAAACTATTTGGGTGATATTATTTATTTATATTCCCATAGGTCCCACAGACAGTCTGAACAGCATACTAAAATTTCATTTTGATAAAATCATTTTTACGGCAGTTATCGTGCTAACGGACAGACAGACAGACAGACAGAATGAACAAAGTCATAAACACTTTTCAACTTTGTTGTAAAGTGTTAAAAACCATGTCAAATGTTCTTGAATAATTTCTTCCTAAAACATGAAAATAAAGCCTGAGTTAGAGCAGGCTAAAAATAAATAAACAAATACATTTAGTAAGTTAAGCTTATTCTGTTTTCTATTAAGCTAAGCATGTTCTGTTTCCTACTTATTCTTTAGTTTAAGCTAAGCATGTTCGATTCAGGATTTTCGAATTTCTTTTTTGTTTAGTAATGAAGACTAATATATTCATATTTTGTTTGTTTAGTTATATGAAATGTTCAAATTTTTAAATAAAAATTTGAACATTTCATATAATTTTTTTAGCGCAAATCGAACCACTAGTCATTACTGAATGATAATTTCCTGTCTAGATTACTGAAACTATAAGCAGCCATTGTTCATATAAATCTTGTGAAAATACAAAGCAGCAATATACAGCAGTATAAAGCAAATGTGAGCAGAAGCATTGCTGAAGGAGGAGGATTTGTGGGTCATACCCCCCCCCCCTCCCCAAGAACCCATTGAGCTTCAAAGAAATTATATATGGAGAAATGGAAAACAAAATATTTGGTTACCAACCATGCCAGCCAAGCTGATGTTGGATTCATTTAAAAAATTATTAAAAGACATGGTTAAGAAAAAATTTGTTAATGGACCCTGTTCCATCACTGATATTTAATAAAGTATGGAGTGTAAATTGGCAAACTTTTTCTTGATTGGGGCATTGTAATTCAAGCAAATTTTTGTATGGACAGAATGGTGTAGTTGGTATAAAACTAAGCGACATGGCTGAGAGAAACATCTGTAGAATCTTGGTTTCGCTTCAACTTTTAATGTGGAGAAAAACTGGAAAAATGCTCGAACCCTCCTGGAAAACTCCTTAAAAACTCCTGGAAATGTGTTCTTGCAAAAGAGTATGAACCCTGGGGAAAAAACTTTCATTGGAATTACAAGTTTTCAACGTACGCACCTTCGCAGACGATAATGCATTGCATGCGGGAGATTGTTGACAAAATAACGAACGTAACATCGCAGGAGGAATCTGTATAACTTCACGTTTTATGGCATCTTTCAATTCTGACAAATCTCGTGGATTTGATGTGTACACCTTAGATTTCAGATAACACCCGAACAAAAAATCCACCAGATTGGGATCATGGTGGCCACGAAACTGCAAAATTACGGGAGACGACTCTATCACCAAAGTTCTGTTGCAGCACTTGTCGAACACATGTAGCGATGTGTGGAAGAGCACCATCTTGCATCCATACAAGCTCATTAATGACATTTCGCGGCTGCAATTCTGGAATTATGTAATTCTGCAACATTGTTTTATACCGAGGACCTGCGATGGAGCACGTTTGCATACCATTGGAAGTGACCTCTTTGAAGAAGTACGGATGGAGAATGAATGTGCTTGTGATACCGCACCACACAGTCACTTTGGTTTCGTGTAAAGACACTGGTGCCACATCATGAGGATTTTCGTCAGCCCAGTGAACGCAGTTCTTGGAGTTTATGTTCCCAGTTAAGGAGAAATGTGCCTCATCCGTCCATAATATCCGCAGCGGCCACCTGCTATCTTCATCATATCTGATGAGGAAAATATTTGCAAAGCCGACATGCTGTTGCTCGTCTCCAGGTTGCAACATCTGGACGCGCTGGAATCGATAAGGAAGCATCCGCAGAACAGAGCGCAGAAGCTTGAGGACTGGTTTTGGTACATCCAAATTGTGGGCAACACTTCTTGCAGTATGCAATGGACCTGCAATAATCGTATTATCCACTTCCCCAACAACATCAACAGGAACAGATAGATGGTCGTCCAGATTGCGGTCTATCACATGTGCATTCAGTTTCTTCAAATTTTTTTACCAAATCACGTGCAGTTCATACGGAACATGGGCCTTGTCTTAGCTTATAATTTCGCCCATAAACTCGCACTGCTTGGGCAGCATTTTCCCTATTCAGATAAAACAGCTTTATCAATTCACCTTGTTGTTTCCCTGTAAGTGTCATCTTGTTGGCATGTTCGAACACCTGATTGAAGAAACAATCTTCCCACACTGCTTATTAAAGGTTTTCCACAAGCAATGCTTTGCACATGGTGTTTTATGATTGATGCTTCTACTGTCTATCCCTGTGAATTATGCAAAGTGCATCAATGCACCTCCTCTCTGTGTTGTCATTGATCCTTTACAATGCTCTTCTTTGCAAATGTTTTATGCCACCAATTTTCATCATACATGTATTGTTCCAACGCCATTTATGGTTTTTTAAAGCGCTGATCAATTTGCACAGAAAAAAAAGTAGGTGTTGCCATTCGAAAATTTCGAAATTTTTTCGCTGTAACCATAACCGTGAGAACTCTATTGTTTGAAATCATCATAATCTCGAGCGCATACCTTCAAATAACAATATCTGAAATCTCCTTTCGATTGGTTGAGCGGATAGGCCGCTAGGTGTTCATATATTAGGAAAGTTTTTTTATGACCACCCTGTACTTCTATTTTACATATTTTGTTAAAAATGTATAAACCTTCCTCTTTCTTTATGATTGGCAAAAATCAGCGGGAAAGCTAGTAGTTAGGGGCTATTTTCCATAGATCAATGTGGAAAAAAGCAGACAAACAGTTGGAGGGAAAATAATTACCTAATGAATGATTTAGGATTCAATATTCAAATATATGTATCATAAAAAAATTATCAATGTAATTTATATTCACAACACCCAAATTTCAATTGTTTAATGACAAGGAAACTAGTATTCATTTAAGAGTAACCAGCTTATTTGCAGTGTACAAATACGTTAATTTTCTTTAAATATTGAAATGTTTCCTTGTTGTTATACAATTTAAATTCAAGGGAATATAAGCCAAATAAACTACCAATGCATTTATGATTTATATTTATTAACACGTTCGCTGCTAACTACGAGAATACTTGTAGTTGGGAAACTGAGTTTACTTGCCAGCTACGAGATAACTTGTTATTGATTGCCTTACCTAAATCACAGAGTACAAGTATTGCCTTAGCAAATGTATGCAATGTTTAGGTGTTTGGCGTACAGGAAGGGACTAAATAATACTCTTGGCTTACTGAAATGCATCATTATTTCTCGAAACGTAGATACAATAACTAAATGTTTAGAACGCAAAAACATATCTATTCACGATATATTTTGAGGAACACAAGAAATAAAAGAAATTTTTTCATATATTATGTTGAAATTTTAATAAGTATAATGAAACAAAATTATTTGTGATAAGTTTTAAAACAATTTTCCACGCAAAGTGCTGGTTTTTCTTCACATACCTGGCAAAACATCTTGTTTCATGCCTTATCTTCTGTCCAGTATAAACTCTACATGGCTTTGTAGGTCGGGCCTTCTTCTCCATTAAAAATAATTTAAAAGCATAAAAATGCAGATAGGATCTTGGCGCGTCTAAATGGATGCACCATATCAGCTTGGGCAGTGAATGTGTTAAGTGCAATATCGTTTAATTCTGAAATGTGTTCAAAATCTTAAATGCAATAATTTAACTTACCCAGATAAATATTTTACTCCATTTAAAGTAGGTGCATTTATAAATTCATAAAGAAATTAAATTTGTATATAAAAATGATTATTCTCTAGAATAAATTAAGAAAATATGTATAACCTGATGATTATAAAATAGATATGCAATGTAAATAAAATTTATGTTAAAGTTCTGATTTTTCTTAAAAATAATTGCTTAGTTTAAGTTTGCTATGAATGAACTAGGACCATTATACCAACTATTTACTGAGAAGATTATGAAATCTTCCCACTTTATAACACAAAAATTCTGACCTATCTATTTCAACTGTTGTTAATTTCCTTTAGGGGTAAAATATTCTTACAGTTGAATATAAAATTTTGTCATTTGCAAATAAAACAAAACTCAATCACATTGTGTGTATTTCAATAAATGTAACAGTAATTTAGATCATAAAAGAATATTATTTATTGGTCAAATTAATATCACCTCCACTACCGTGATATTTCATTAGTTATATAGTTTATTTAATCTGAAAACACACATGCAAAATTCAAGTGATATATAAAGAATTCTAATAATTCACAGTTCACAGTCCACATGTATAGGTTATAGACCACAATTTATGAAATACTGTCCTAGAGAGTCATGCAAAACGTCCCACATTTTAAGGAATTAATTTAAATTATTTTATACTCACTTTAGATGGACTGATTTTTGGTATGATACATTAAGACATACATACATAAAAATATTATATTTATTATAGAATAAATAAAAACCTAATATACACAATTCAATTTATATTATAGTTCTACTAAATTTCCAATCTTCAGTGGTATTTTACATGAATGTTCCTTCTATCCATTGTCTTCATAGCAATATATCTAGAAGAACAATAATCATATATATTAGATAAAATCAGAAAAGTACTTAGCATAATTTGTTTTCCAAAAATATTTGCATTATAAATATAAATTAAAGAAATAATGTAGGTTTTAATGACTTCTTCATAATTTCCCTCAAAGCAAAATGATGTTCATAGAATTTATGTACAGGTAACAATACAGGCAATAACGATAAGTGTATATACAGCAAGTGTAATGATTATGTTCCACACTTCAGAAAACAGTGTAGGGATTCTGTATTTGAGTTCATTCCAACAGGGATACCCGATGAAAGGCATTCATTTTAAATGACAATTCCAATTTAAAACACAATGAAATCACAACTCTTTATTTTTGATACAAAGCATATTTGACTTAAATCAGTTATAAATTAAAGTTATATCGTCATTCTATATCCTTAATTCATTTCACTATATTCTCTTTTTCACATGTTGTGATTCAGTGTGCAAAAATAAACAAGTAAATATGTTGATGCCAGTTTCCAAACCTGACATTCCCCCAAAGTAAAATGATGGCCATGGAATTTATAATACAATTTACTGATAAATTCCTGAAGTTGAATTATAAACAAGCTAGTAGTTTTTGTAGATGTTATTTATAAGGAGTACACCATCAGTATGCAAAACAATTATGATAAATTTTAGGATGATCGGTCGAGTCTGCTCTGTTTAAACGCATATACACTCTTTTAGAATATGCGATGAAGTGAATTATGATAACTTCTTACTATACAATAATATACCCCCCTCTCTCTGTATGTGTATATATATATATATATATATATATATATATATATATATATATCAGAAAAAATATGAATTAAGTAACAGCAACAAAAATACTTAACATATACCACAGGCATTTAAATGCTCACATAAAGAAATATTTTTTTTTTTCAAATTAAAAGTTACTATAATATTAGAAATATTACATAATACCATATATTAATTTATTAACATCACTCATAATGTACCTACAAGTAATGTTTTAATGTTGTTTGCTTTGTAAGTTTTAGTATTACATTTTAAACTTATTTTGCAAGGCATAAAATAGATTATACTCACCCCCACTTTTCTCAAAGTTACGACGAATAACAGTTAAGCATTTATTTTACATTTAATATAGATAAGGATTTCAATTTTCACCATAGCTTTCGTTGTTGGGAGTAGATTTGTCTTGACAATATGCAGGAATTTTCCCATCACTTACTGTTAATCCATTTTAATTGCATACTATAAAATCTAAAAATTTAAGTATACAGTAAATTGCCGACTAAAATCATAACTCTTCATAGTTCATTTGATAAATTGAGGCAAAGAGGATTCTGTACCAGGAATTAGAAAAGAAAGAGTCGCTTTTTATATAATTAACAAAGGGCTGCCTAGCAATACAGCAGCATATTTAACATTACTATTACAATGGAATTTCTTTTTATTTTGCAATATTCTATACACATAATTATGGTATTATTCAATATCTATAAGTGGGGCCAACTGTATTACTACCAGAACGTTAATGTTATAAAGCTAAGGTTTCTTAGCTAGACAAAAGTTTATATGACGTAATATACAAAACTATTAATTTCCTTAATTACACTCATGATAAACATTTTTACACTGCTCCCAACACATGCTCATAGTCAAGTCAGAATAGCCCAAATGGCTGTCAATCAGTTCAAGGACTTTGTAATAAATGATAAAAAAATTAGATGATAAGCAATATTATAAGAATGACTTATCCGACTGCGTATTGTAAAACAGAAAATCAATATAGTAAGGTTGATGTACTTCTTTTTAAATCAATTTATTTTTTGATTCATCAAACGTATTTTCTGCAACTGTAGCAATACTGATCTCTTCTGATTCTATTTCAACACAATCATCACCTGGAGCATAATCGTCAAAAATAAGACCTGACAAAACTCCTTTTTCTTGTAACCTATTTTACATTGAAATATCTTCGTACTTCGTAAGCAGAATCAGAAACGGATTGTTGGTTCTCTTTATTCTCTGTTTTCAGATGCGCATCACGTCTGTTATAATTTAAACATCCACAGGCAATCTTTACATGTTTGGCCTTAATGTCTCTGGGATAAATCTTTGTCACCAAACTTATTGTTGCTACTGGGATTTTACTTTTATTTAAAGAAGTAATGTGAAAAAACACATTCTTTACCTCTCCCAAACTAAAAACTTCACAATATCCAACATACAGGCATTTAATTGTTTGCTATAAGCAATATGTTTGGTTTAACATTATAAAAGTTTAGAAGATGACAAAGAAAAATGTGCAATAACCAATAGTTTGCTAAAACATCCAAGTTAGATATAAGCAAGCTCCACTTGTTGGCAGAGTTTTATCTGCATCGCGATGTCCTTATAATTTAGCGTGCTGATGTAAAAAAGTTTTTTTTACTATTTGCAGAGTGGTAGTTTAGCAGAGGATAATAGCAAGTGCAGTTGAGAAGTGTTCTTCAATAAAAAGCTAATTCGTCAAACACAAAATCGCATTTATTGACGTGATATCCATTGCTATGACATGGTCACAAAAACATTGTAACGTCGTGGCAAAGTCAAACAATATTTACAAAAATGAGCCAGTAAGCTCATAGAAAGGTTGTCAGATATAGTCTATGACTAGGCACGCACTTTCAGTAACTTTCATCGTTGCCGTAACACAGGTAAGTAGAGAAAATTACCTTACCACAAATGCTGTGTTCTTTCACGAAACCACCATCGTCAGGTTACACGTCATGGCATTACACAGAGTCCAAAAACCGTGAAAATTAACTTGGTCTCTTTAAAATTGAAAGAGCCAACACTAGAATCATTGGTACTTACGTATTATCGCAACCATGACAAAACGTAATTGATGTATCGTCCAATAAAGGTCCCGATCGATTCCAAGGACAACATGCAACAAAGTGATCTGTATGAGGACCCACGTTTGAGCGGGCTCGAACTGGTTGGGGGACGTACGCACCGCTGGGACTGTGTCGTCAGACAGGCCGGCTTCGCCGGACCAAGTCACAGAGCATACTAGACTCACATCTGGGACCGTCGCACGGCGCAAGGACCGTGACAACATGCAGCCAAGTGATCTGTATGAGGACCCACGTCGAACTGCTTGAGAAAAACCCAGAAGCGAGTCCCAGAAGCGAGTCTAGTATGCTCTGTGACTTGGTCCGGCGAAGCCGGCCTGTCTGACGACACAGTCCCAGCGGTGCGTACGTCCCCCAACCAGTTCGAGCCCGCTCGAACGTAGGTCCTCATACAGATCACTTTGTTGCATGTTGTCCTTGGAATCGATCGGGACCTTTATTGGACGATACATCAATTACGTTTTGTCATGGTTGCGATAATACGTAAGTACCGAATCATTTTATCGCATCTTCCAAACTAAACTATCGGAACTAGACTCATAATTTGTTACGCAACTTAGCTGGCAACTAAAACATACCGCAATAAACTCGGAGTATTTGCAAAGTATCAGATCATTTGATCTCGATCTGTCAATCTATCGATCTCCAGGTCATCTGTCATGATCCTGACAGGTCCTGAACCAAAGTACTGAGAATGTGTCCTATCATATATACACAGTGATAGGTACGCTCCGGAACACAACCGTTGACGGTAGCGCCCTCACAATATGTAAATCAGGATGCGCGTGCGGCGAGAATGCGATTTGCATGAACGGCTTGTTCTGTTCTCGTCATGAGTCGTTCACGGGAACGGAAAAATCATTCTGAAAATAAAAACACATTCCCGCGAAAATGAGGATCGCGACGAAAACAGAACTCAGTTTCCAACAATCGGCCCCCTCATGCAAAACCCCAAATCTCTGCGCACGTGCTATCAATCAATGAATTTACTCTAAAAAATAGGACAGCAAAAATGTCAAGTTCTTCAGTATACAGCTAAACCATAAAGTACATATACCACTTACATGTTAAGCAAAAATGTTATCATTGAAAGAAAATTTAAGATACTATCACAGAAACACTAAGTTCCAAAATTTAAAAATTTAGTATAACTATCAAAATTTAAGTTTCAAGAAAATTTTAAGTATAATTATCAAATTCAACATTTAAGATTAAGAATTTATTATAAATATCAAATTCAAATTTCAAGAAATTTAAGTATAACTATTAAATTTAA
Organism: Amaurobius ferox; assembly: GCA_951213105.1. Classification (NCBI taxonomy): domain Eukaryota; kingdom Metazoa; phylum Arthropoda; class Arachnida; order Araneae; family Amaurobiidae; genus Amaurobius; species Amaurobius ferox. Next base: position 103,314,294 of record OX578141.1, on the reverse strand, counting down.
CTTTTAAGATTAAAAACATCAAATTCAAGTTATCAGAAATTTAAGTATAACCATTAAATTTAACATTTAAGATTAAAAACATTAAATTCAAGTTATAGAAAATTTTATGTATAACTATTAAATTTAACATTTAAGATTAAAATTTTATTATAAACATTCAATTTAAGTTATATCAAATTTTAGTTTTCATTATCTCTGTCCAAGACCAGTATAGATTATCAATACTATTAACAATGACACAGATAATGCAAGATTTCTTTCTGTATTGTTTTCATATGAAATTCAAAGAAAATATTCAAGTGGTTTTTATCAATGATGCATAACCAGGTATATAGCAACAAAGATTAAACACACATACTATACACATAAGCATATTGTCGTATGTGGGAATTGTAAACATGGATATATATATATTCAGTGTAATGTGCAAAAATTTAAAAAGCTCATTGTAATAGTACACATATATATACTCTAGATACAAGTATCTGTATCAAAGAGGGAGGAGTAAGTTATACGATATCCTAACCATATTTGAACACACAAAAAAAATTTTTGGAAGTTAGAATTTAGAAGTTAGAAATTTAACTTTCATGTTTTGAAAATTTGATTACAAAATTTTAATGCCCTATCCTTGGTCATTGGCTTTGTGAAATAATCTGCTACGTTTTCTTTGGTATTTACAAAGTTAATTTTAAAAGATTCATTCTCAATTAAGTTTCTCACAAAATGATATTTTATGCCAATATGCTTGGTTCGGTTATTTTCAATTGGGGAATTTGAAAAATTTATTGCAGCTTGGTTGTCACAGGAGATTATACTATTATTTCTGTTAAATTTTAACCCTAGCTTCATACATTCCTCAATGATATTTTGCAGTCAAATTATTTCTTTCGCAGCTTCTGTCAATAAAACATATTCTGCCTCCATCGTTGACAGATTAACACACTTGTGCTTAAATGTACGCCAAGAAATGGGTACTCTATCTATTAAAAATAGCATACCCCCGTGTGACACACTGTCATCTCTATTGGCAGCAAAGTTCGAATCCAAGTAACAATTTAAATTTAAGTTACTAATGCCTAATAAATTCAACATGTAATCCTTCATTTTTTCAAGATATCCCAGAAGTTTAAGTAAAGCGTCCCAATGTTTCATGCCTGGATTCTCTTGGAATTGAGACAGAATATTTACAGCATAACATATGTCTGGTGTAGTTCTACTTGATAAATAGGCTAAACATCCGATCAAACTTCTATATGGGAAATTTTGCATTTGCTTTAATTCTTTATCATTCATTGGGCAATCATTTTTGCTCAATGTGATTCCTTTTGTAATAGGAAGTGAAGAAATGGGGTATTTGAATTCTTTAAACATTTGGCAAACTTTTTCAATATACTGCCTTTGATGTATAAAAAATTTGTTATTGGTTTCAGTAAATTCCACACCTATCAGTTTTTTGACTTTTCCTAGTATTTTGATATCAAATTCTTTCTTTAGTAATGAAACTGCATGATCAATATCACCCTGATGTTTTGAGAATAAAACTATGTCATCTACGTAAACCAACATTAATACTTTGTCTTGGTAAAAATATGCACAATTGCATCATTTGAGTTTAAAGAAATTTAATTTTCTCAAAGTGGTGTCAAGCTCATTATACCACTTTCTGCCGCTCTGATGTAGGCCATATATTGCCCTTTTTAGCAAACAGACATAATTTTGTTGGTTTGGAACGACATATCCAGGTGGTTGTTTCATGAAAACTTTGGCATTCAATTTAGCATAAAGTTACGCTGACTTAATGTTTAATTGAAATTGCTTCCAGTTAAGCAAACAGACAAAAATTGCAAAGAAATCTCTTATCAAGCTAAAATTTATAACGGGGCTAAATACTTCGTCATACGAGTCCCCTTTTTCTTGAGAATATCACTGAGCCACTAAACGAGCTTTGAATCTCTTCACTTCCCCATTTTCATCCTTTTTGATGGTATATACCCATCTGGATCCGATTATTTTTTGTGAGATGGGCGCAGACACTAAGTCCCAGACACCCCTCTCTCGCATTATAGCTATCTCATTATTCATGGCTTCTTGCCATTTTTCTGAGTGGGGAGATTCAATTGCTGACTTATAGCTTTTGGGTATTACTATCTCTGTTGCTTGCCTCTGGTCTGGATTTGACATCTTTCTTTTCCCTGAAGTTGAAAAAATTTTGGTCATAATGTATATTTGCCTTAGCACAAAACTTTTTAACGTCATTATGACTTCTCAATCTTCTTTTATCACCCTGTACTGAATAATAAACATCAGTCCTAGGTACGGCTTTCCGTTCCCAGTCAATGTCTGAGCAGGGTGTCAGACCGGAATCAGCAGGAGAGTCCTCTTCCTCACTAGTTTGACTAGTGTCGTGGCTCTCACCTGCTCTGACTCACCACCCAAACATTCTGATCCTGAATCCATCGAGCAAGTAAATATCGATGTCTGTGGGGTGAAGTTTCTAGAATAACTAGGGTCCGGGACGCCTTCCGCTGCTTTCATTTCCTCAAAACGGACATTGCTTGCCTCTATCACTTTTCTATCCTTTGCTAGAAAAATCCTATAGCCCTTGGTATTTTCAGCATATCCTACCATAACTCCCTGTTGAGTTCTTAGGTTTAGCTTTTTCCTAAGCTGTTTTGCCATACCAATATAAGCTTTACATCCAAAAATTTTGAGATGAGATACAGCAGGCTTCTTTCCATAATACAGATCATGTGGAGTTTTTACTTTAAATTTATGGTAAATCCTGTTCTTTGTGTAAGTGAAACATAGGATTACCTATGCCCACATTTTGTCACCAATCTTACTTTGATTAAGCATCGCTTTAACATAATCTAAGGCTGTCAAATTGAACCTTTCTGATGCCCCGTTTTGTTTGGGTGTATAAGCGTTACATCGCTCATGCTTAATTCCTAACTTTTTCAAAAGAGCTTTAAACTGATTGTGACAAAATTCCATGTCATCAGTATGGATGCACTAAATCTTTTTGCCTAATTATCTTTCCTGACATACTTGAAAATCTTGAAAAACTTTGAAAACATCCGATTTTTGTTTTAAAATAAAAACAAACACCTTATATCTAAAATCATCTGTGATAGTCAAAAAATACTTGTTTCCTCCCAATGAAGCTACAGGCATTGGATCACAAACGTCCATGTGCAGTAATTGCAAAGGTTTTGTTGATCTAATCCTGCCTATTGGTTTATACGAAACTCTCTTAAATTTTCAGGATGGCGACAGAACCGGGAAATCAGGGAATTCTCAGGGAAAACTCAGGGAATTTTGTTTCAAATCAGGGAAAATTTTGGAATTTTGTTTCGCGAGTCGCTGATCTTCAAATCCCTGTAAAAACATCTGAACAGGAATTTTCCTTTTTCTTTGTCCCTCTGCGAAACTGCCCTCGTTATGTGGAGTGTTAAACTTTATTCTGATTGGCTGCTGCTCAGATGACATCATAAAGCTTAAAATTCCCACTCACCATGTGGCGATTAAACTTGAAAAACTGGCGATTAACGAAATCCTGATTACTGGCCAAACTGTGTGATACCGTAAGATGGCTATTCTCCCTAAACAAATCCACCTGTGGAATGAGAAAAATCTGTCAAAAACTTCTACAATACTGCTACAGCTTTCCCATACTTTTTCCCCTACGAGGCAATCATAATTTATTGCATTTGCTGCCAAGTAAGTGCAATCCTTTGAGATTTAGTGCAATCTACATTCCTATCCTACCCCTTCCCCTAATCACCGATGTGATTTACGACATTCCGGGATGTGCCGTCCTTGCCATGCTCTATGAACATTGCAAATAATAATTACGGTTTAAATGGATTCCCTCATTTTTACATCTGACTCAAATTCTAAAGGGTTCCTGAAAGCGGATGCATGAACGGAATTAAAATCACTCGCTAAAATAAAAATTGTGCATGAAACTCGTTTCCGCTATTTCGTGCTTGTGAATATATTTATTGGTTAAATATTCATTATAGCATATTTTTCACAATGAAAAATTAAAAGAATTAATCTATATGAACGAGTTTCGGGAATACGCTGCTACTCGGGGCCGGCGCCAGTGTATTAAATCTGGGCGCCCGGCACGAATAAAGAATATCAACCTTGGGGATGGGGGAATGGCTTTCCAAGCTGAATTGCCGATTTTGCAATGCTAGGTATTATTGTTCTACTTTAACCTACATATGAACGGCGCATAAACGTCTATATATATCCAAATGATTGTACTCAATACTTTATACAGCTAATAGAGATTATGTACAATTTTTAGGAAGAAAATAGCTTTGTTACTAATTAATACGCCTTTTACACATAATGTATTTCAAATATGGATTCACACATAGACAAACATTGCAAAATTTGCATTCATAAAAACTGTCTGTGTGTTTATCGAAAATACCAAATGTCCACGAATCTTCACTATCTGCATTACTTTCATAACTATCCTGTTCGATTACCATGCTAGTATATTCTTCAATACATAAAAATGTCTTGACATAGCCATTATCTTACACGAAATAACCTGATAAATTCACTTCCGCAAAACCCAAACTTGATAAAAAAATACTCTCTTACATTCTAATAATTCACCAATGCAATCATTAAACTATAATCAAAAAGAGAACATATACTCAATTACAGCATAGCAAGAGTTTGCCAGAAATGATTTTTTTGTTTATATTATAAAACCACGTTTTACCGCTCTAGATGAAGTGATGATTCATAGGGACCTCTTATACCAAGCTCAAATATTCGCAAAATGCGTCGTAAATGTTAGAATGGACTTGCATCATCTAGTATTCAAATAAATTCAGATGAATATGTTCTATATGAAAATGCACATTGGTGTCTGTCGTCCTTCAGGGTAAATTTTTCCTGGATGCAAATGCATGACTGTCGTCCTTGAATGCAGTTTCACAGTAGACGCATGGATGCGCCTACCGTCCACAAAAGGTTAAACAGCTAAATTAAAATTGTTACTGATGGTTTTTAATTTGTCAGTTTACCAAAATGCCAGTTATATTTTTGTTACTAATATGACTGTTAGTCCAAATAGTTTCCCTTAGGCCCATGATGCGATTCCTCTCAAAATCCAACAATTGTTCCTAGAGCCATAGAGTACATTTCAATAGCATCTTTGTACACAGTTTGTAGTATCAAAGCAGGAAATAAAGTTTCAGTTGCCCGTGAGTGAGAACACTGGTCGTTTAAAATGCTGCACTATGCGTCCTTTTAATGAGCCCTATAACATCATTGGCACTAACAGTTTGATCATTTGCATAACTTATAAAACAACATGCATGCCAAGTATAACGGCTGTAGCTGAATTTTTTTGCAACAATGTATTTTCTTAACAGGAAAAGCAGTACAGTGGAACTTTCAACAGAAAGGTTATTTATAGAAAAAGAAAAATTTTGTATGCATTAGCTTACCTGTATACCTGTATTTCACTAGAGCTTGGGAATCTAGTAATTGAGGTCAGGATTAGAAGGTGACAGAGTTCCTACCTGTTCAGTTAAGAAATTAGAAAACTGTTAATATTTAACATATAATATGCTGTAAATAATCCTACCAAACATAAAAAAGAGGTTTTTTTTTTAAAATAAAGTTTTTATAGGCACACGTCCACAAGATTTTCCATTACATATGGAAAGGACATTTCATTCACACATGTTTACAATGTATCAATGCAGCTAGATGTGGAACAAAACTCTAAACTAAAAGGGTTCTTCAGGTTTCAGTTTTATTCCATGTAGAGTGAATTTATACCACCTAAGCTATTTACATTGTACAAAAAATCTTGCTAGCAAACAAAATGAAATTACAAATAAATGGGAGCTATAATTTCTGAAACATATTGAAAATGTTGCATTATTATAAGTGTGCAGAATAAAATGCAATTTTAACTGTACAATTAAATTTAACTTTGTAATAAGAAATAGGTATAAATTTAAGTAAATCCCGGAGAAACATAAAATACTTATGACAATGAAATTGTGATACCAAGCACAAAAATAACTTTGAGAATGGAGACATAAGAAACAAATTAAAAATAAGAATAAAAAGCTTTTTATGAAAACTATAACATACAGAGTAATATAAAATAATATCTAATTGTAAATAAAATAGTATCTGTTTATAGAACCACCAAAACAAAAAGATAAATGATGAAAAAATATATCACAAACTTTTGAAATGCATAAGACTGAAATTAGGTAATTTATAAAAAAAAAAAATGTTTAAATATGTAATTATTTGCAAATAGGTTCCAAATACGATAAAATAAGCATATGATTGTTGCATGTGTCAAACTGAAAAGATAATTTTTATTTTGTCTGAAAAGTATCTTGAAAATTAGTTGCAATTTTGGAAGTTTCCACATACAGACTCTGCGTGTACAAATACGTTTCATACCTCTGATTTGTATAACAACATATTAAGATAGACTTAACAATATTAAAACTTGTTATATTGGCATTTCCTACTACTACATTCAATATTATAGCAGAAAACTTGAAATATTTGTCATATTTGATGATTACATACAAAAATTCAAATATAACCTTTCATTATTTTCTGATGTTCTGCTAGATTTAAACAATAACCAAGTAAATAATAAATATCAATATCGCATTTTACTACACAAGTAAACCTTTTAAAATCTTTAAATTACTTTGTAACTAATAAATGAAAAATTAGAAACAAAAGTTCTGATTGCATTAAACATATTTATGTTTTCTTATAAAACCAAACGGGAAATATACAGATATGGTACTTTTGTATTTATGTTTATTATTTACAGTATTATTAAAATATAATGTGATAGATTAAGGTAATATTAAATGTTGAAATATAGTACGTGCCATCCTAACATGTATCTTACAGGTTCATTTTATATGAAAGAAGTGATTGAGATAACAATGACAGTAAATATATTATATAATATTGTCATAATTTGTGAGTTTATATTCTTAAGCTTTAAACATAAACAAAGTTTCATAGATGTACTTTTCCGTTTGTTTTTTAAACAAACTTTTTTTACAATACAATCAACATTTTTGCTTCAGATATTTTTTTTAATTGGGTGAATTAATTAGAGGTTATGAATGGTATGTTTATTAGTACAATGTAGTGGAAAATTTTAAATGCAGTATGTTGAAACAAGGATAATAAAATTTAGATAAATACACTTCTTGAGAGCTAACAATTCTTGACAGGTATCATTTATTAAAATTGGATAAGTATTCGTGAGTTTGTTAATAGTCATCATCCAAGACGATTAATGCATGGCAACACTAACATATTCAGGGGAGCTAGGAAGCTAAAGCCCCCAAAATTAAATATTCTGCACTAGATGAAATGACATTTTTTTCCATATTGTACCTTTGTACAAGGTTAAATAAAAACTTAGTCCCCCCCCCCCCTCTTCCAAATGGTAAAAACAAAATTATAAAACAGAAAGATTTGAAACATTTCATCCATGCATGATTAGAAAACTTGCAACATGTTAATAAATCACATGCTTATAGAGATATTTACATAATTAAAATTAAAGCAAATTATAAAATTTATAATATTCTGAACTTTATTTTAACTATTTCTAAACTTTATTTTAACATGGAAATTAACAAGGGGCCAATGCAACAAGTTAAATGCCTGGCAGACTAAATGTCTGAGAAAAATTTTGGGAGTATTTTGGCCTTATGTTATTACTAACACTGAACTCTACAAGAGTACTGGACAGGAAGCAATTGAGATGGAAATAAAAAAACGTAGATGGAAATGGACTGGACATGTCTTAAGAATGCCGCAGCATAACATCACTGCTGTGGTACTTATTTGAGTGTCTGAAGGAAAAAGATCTCGGGGTCAACCCAAGCCAACTTGTAAGAGACTGGTGGAGCAGGAGAGAAATTTGATGGGATGAGCGAGCTGGTCAGAAGCAAGGAATGCGGCGCAGGATCGACCAGGGTGGGGACGCAAGCTGAAGGCCTTATGTGCCACTAGGCACGATGAATTATGATGATGAAACTTTATTTTAGTATTCTGAGTATTAAAATGATTCAAACTACAATATAATTTATTTTTTACCTGTTCAATTGCACTTCAGAAAAATTGAAATATATTGGAGCTATACAAGTGAAATTTCATAAAAACTGAATAATCGTGATCTACCGATTCCTGTTGGAAATCATTAAGTTTTGCCTAGGCAGGCATCAATATATTGATATCTGCCTAGGTTTTGATTCACTATAGAAATTTGTATCAGCAGTTAACATATAAAAAGAGAAACAAAATTGCGTACCAAATACACGTGAAGATAGTTTATCTTAGATGGACATTGGAAATCGTTCCACACAGAACGGTTGACTGATGAAAGATGCATGGTGTGCCCTCTAGGTCAACAGAAGTTCCAGAAGATGTCATAAAGCATTTCAAATAGAGTACGATTGGAACCCATTGCAAGATGTCTTGATTAAGACGTCTGTGGAAGTCATCTCAGGATATGACAATTGTAAGATTTACGGGAGCTTTATTGACTGTCCACTAGAAGTCTATGGTTGTGTGGGATCCAATATATTTTTCTTCTGTTACTTATTCTTCAGCATTGAGTAAAAGATTTTTCTTTAACTGCGTTTTGTCTTGAAATAGAACGATGTGCAGAAAAATGATAAAATACAGAAGCACTTCACTCGCCTAAAAGATACACTGAAAGCCAGGGATTATCCCCTGAGATATTAGTAACGTGTAATTCTTGGATAACTCAAGTGATTAAGCATCGGCTGACAAAATGAAAAGTTCGCAGATAGGTGGATTTTAGTTCATATCCATGGCTGAACAGTGATTTTTTTAAAAAAATTTCTTACATACTTAAATACTTCAGTATATAATAGCTGATTTTCAAGTAGTATAGCATATTCCACTGTGTGCTATAGTATGTTTAGTTAATTGCATAAATTACACTTTTTTTTATTGGGATCGGATTGGAGACACAGGCTTGTGACCAGTTCCGATGCTGACAAAATTCCCTCCTACTACCCCTATTTTACAAGTTAGTGACCCTTTTCATAAACTGTTTATGCTGCCTGGGGCTCCCAAGCCTCCTGGGCATGCATATAAAGTATCCTTTTAAAAATGATATTGTTTCAATCCCCCCCCCCCCCCCCCCCCCCGTTCTGATTGCCAAGAGAGACTAAGTACATGAAATTCTGTGAATCATTTGCAAGACAAGAAAAATTGCAGGAATTCTAGGAATGACCTTAGATTACATGGAACTCTTTTTACTGAGACTCAAGATTATCGGAACTTTAGTTCTTTCTCAGTTCTATTATTTTCTATTAAATTTAAATACAGTTCTCCCATTTGTTAAATAAAGTTTTTCTATTTGAAAATTTTTATTTTCTTAATTGTAAAAGTCAGATTTGGAGGGGAAATACACATATACTTTGATTTTATAATTGACAATTACAATATGAGATGTGTGGAAGAGGAACTTTTTATCAGCCGACTTGTTATGAAAGAATTAGTTTGGTGAATGTAGCTTTTAAATTTTCAAATAGTTGTTCAATTCTAAGAAATGTTCTTGAATGATATAGTTCTGTTATGCATTTAAGATGTTAATTTTTTTCTGTATTTACTTTTGGTTTATAATATTAATGAACATTTTTATTGTTATATAGGATGAATTAGATCCTCCAAACATAGTGCATCTTCTAAATGCCAGACAAATTGGCATAAAGTATAAAACTTCTCGTCACATGAAGCATTTTGCTGAACTGAAAGCCACAGTTTCAGAGATGAAAGAAACAGTATGTTATGAACTTTTGCTCATTAATGTTATTTTGAATTTGAGGATTTTTGTCTTGTAAAATATTTTGCTTCAATCCCCTGTCAAGCTTTTCTTGTAGCTGTATTCAAATTTATTCTATATATTTTATTTTTATATGTAGCATGTGTACTTTCTTGTTTTCAGCATTGTGAATTGCCTGCAACTGCTCGTTCTACATTCCTTATGTCCTTCAGCCATGATTGGTGAGAATCAAAATTTTTAGTATAAAATTTTCTAGATTTTTCTCAATTTTAATTTTTTCAGTAGCATGCTATTATAATTTTCATACTACACATTTAACTCCACATATAGACCTCATTAAATGTATTAACTTATGGTGCATTCAGTGGTGCACCTAGGATTAGGTTCTGGGGGGGGGGGGGATTGACTCATCATGACCAACATCACCACATTTTGGGAAGGATGTGATATATATATATATATATCCAGTGGTTGTATATATATATATATTTCCTCAACTGTTAGTCACAGAGATATACTTCCAATTGCAAAAATGTTTTAAATTTTAAAATCTATTATCTTAGAAACAGTTTAAATTAATAAATGCATTTCTGAAAGAAATATGAAATATAAAATTTTATACGGCATCCCTGTCCTAACAGTTATATTTAGGAAAATCATCCTCATACAATTTTATGCAAAATAAAAAATAAATCTTTCTTTTACGACCAAAATTCACCAAGTTATGAAGCATTAAACTTTATGACTTAAGTCGCTTTTCCACGCATAAAAATGTCCTGTTTCAGGTAAGCAATCAATCAGGGACCGTATTGACCATTTCTCCAGGCAACCAACCAATCAGGGACCGTATTGACCATTTCTCAGCACAAAAAGTGCTCCAACTTTAAACAGCTATAAGTCTGTCAATTTTGGTCGTAAAAGGATGATTTTTTTTTATTTTGCATAAAATTGTATGAGGATGATTTTCCTAAATATAATTGGTAGGACCAGGGGATTGTATAAAAATTTATATTTCTTTCAGAAATGCATTTATTGATTTAAACTGTTTCTAAGATAAGAGATTTTAAAATTTAAAACATTTTTGCAATTGGAAGTGTATCTCTGTGACTAATGGTTGCGGAAATAGCCATTTGGCACCAATAGCACTCGACACCCTGTATATATATATATACGTGACAGTGAAAATAAGACACTAAGAAGGGCAGAAAGTGATAAAAATCAGTAGATAGAGAGAGACAGCAATGAACAATAACTGATGCTTATTGCAACATGATACACCTATACACTGAGCGATAATACTGTCTGATCAGTAGGTTGTAGAGCCATCTGGGTGACGATACAGGCAGAAACATGTCTAGGTACAGAGACATTGAGCGTGTGAATGGTGGGTGTCTTGAGGGATGGTTGCCCATTCATTCCATGTCAACCATTTGGCAGAGTTTGTCTTCTAAATGTGGCGGTGGCTGTGCATGTAAGCAACGTCCAATCAAGTCCCAGACGTGTTTGATTGGTGAAAGATCAGGGGAGACTGGTGTATCAGGGAAGCACCTGGGTACCTTGCAGGGCACATTGGCTGATCCATGCCATGTGTGGTTAGGCATTATCCTGCTGGTAAAAGGCATTGGGCACCCCTGAAGAAAGGGTAGTGTCACCGGCCACAGCGCATCATCCACGTATCGTTGGGCCATCATAGTGCCCTCAATACAGACCAGAGATGACCTGCTATCGTAGGCGATGACACCCCAAACCATGATGCCGCGGTGTGGCATTCCACAGATGTGGCTGGATTGGACCTGTCACTACTTCGGTGCCAGATTCGCACATGACAACTGTCATTGCTAAAACAGAAGCGTGACTCATCTCAGAACACGACCCTGTGCCATTCCACCTGCCACGTGGCTCAATCCCGACAGCATTGCAAATGGAGGCATCTGTGCTGTTGAGTCAATGGCAGTCTTCTTAACAGGCGCCATGAGTGCAGGTCACCAGCGACCAATCTGCGGATAATGGTTCTGGTCGATATGGGAGCATCAAGGGTATCCTGCACATGCTGCAAAAGGGCAATGGAAGTGGCCTGCAGGGCCGCCAATGCTTGCCGCCTTATGCATTGATCTATGCATGCTGACGTTGCTCTGGCATGCTGACGTTGCTCAGCACTTCTCAAACTTGCCACATTCACTTGTTCCAACCATCTTTGCCACAGCTGGTGGACTGTGGACTCGTGTAGGTGGCTATCCACTTAGATTTGACGTATGGACCAACCTACCCTTCTGAGTCCGATCACCGTACCCCTCGTAAAATCATCTATCTGTGGGAACTGCCTCAGTTGGCGTTGGCCTGGCATTCTCTGCTACTATACGTTTCCTCTGAGACAAAAAAATTGCAAAATGATTTCCCTGGCAGACAGCGCGGCATGACTACTGCTGATTCTGCAAATCTTTTCCCTTATATCTCACTCAACGTGCGCAGGATAGCTGCATCTTGGTGTCTCATTTTCACGGACTGTCACGTAGTGTGTTGAAGACACAGACCATCCGACTCATCCGAAGACTTGAGCAACCATTTGGATGGCCGGGAAAGAGTCATGTAGTGTGTATCTATATAAAATATTACAATTGTAGGAATTTTTAATGTTTGAAATAAAAATATATATTTATACTGTATCTGAATATATATGGCACATAGCAGCCATACTTCTTCAGCCACCTATATAAATTTCGAATCCTTTTGAAAATTTATATATATATATATATATATATATATAAAAGAGGTATTTTATACCAATTTAGTACCTGTTTTATTTATAATGTTTACTTATATTCTTTATAAAATATTCCATTGCTTTTCGTATAGTCCTTTTGATATCACATTTACATTTCAATTTCAGTCCGTCTTCCATTCACTTTTGCTATACAGAACATTTTCTATTAATGATCAATCTCAAGTATATATAATGCACGTAAAATAAAAATTCTACAGTTATATATATATATATATATATATATATATATGTATATATATATATATATATACATATATATATATATATATAAAATAATAAGAAAGTAAAAGGTGAAAATGCAAAGCCACCAAACTTAATTAGTAGGTGCCCCTGCATTTTTTACTTTTTTTTTTAATATACCCATAGACGTTAATTGCCATTTTGGGTTAAATATTTAATTAATTGTTTCATTAATCAAACATTAATTAATTTATAAAATTTACTACTTTTTTAATTCCGCCGTGTGCATAGGTGGCTCAAACTTAATTATTCTTCTGAAATGTGTAATTATATTAAATCAATAAATTAAAGTAAAGAAGAAAAAAAATATACTTAAGCAGAAGAAAAAAAATACAGGAAAGGCAGAAAAAAAGGAATTTTATGACCAACTGATATTAATAAGATGTTTATCTTTTTCTTTCTTTTAATCATATTTTTCAAAAACTCGTGAAATATTTTGGAATGATAGTTTATTTATAGATAATTATTGAAAATTTGAGCACATTGTAATAATATGCAAAGGTACAAAAAAAAAAATTAACTTTTTGTAAAGACTTCAAGCTCGATTATCTCAGAATTACGATGTTGTCTGCTAGGCTACTTATGAGCTCATCGCCTCATATATAAACAGAAGTTAATTTGATTCACATACCTGATATTATGATTCAGTAAATGAGCCAATGTCCAGATGGAAGAAAACAGGATTTTTCTCTCCTGCAGTAGAAATTTGCAAACTTTCATATTTTTCAGTGTTATCATCCCGAGTCCCGATGGAGTTGTCACTCTGAGACATAATGGAGTTATCACAGTGAGATTTAGTGAAGTTATGCTTCCATTGTTAACCATGTCTTCTGCCATCAGCCCATTATTCCCTTTTTGTTTTTTACTAACGGATATAAATTTTAATAAATTGATTTGTAAGCGCTTCTCACCTGAAGTTGTCATTGACATTTTACAAATTCGAACAAAAATCAGATTGCAATGTTTGGCAGGAAGCAAATAAATCCTGTACTATGCAAAACGATAGGCTCACCCCTTTTCGAAATCTCAAAACAAAGCTATGTGGGAAGGGCGAGAAACTGGTGGATACTGACCAGACCAGGTTGGACACTTTGAGCGACACCCGTTTGACAGTACTACCATTTTCTCCCAGGTGCCGAAGAAGGACGAGGCTTTGTCGTCCCGATATCTGGCTAAATGGGTTCCCATAAGCAATCACTGTGTGCAGGTGGTGTTCAGATGCTGAAAGTTAAAGGCGGCCATCACAAAAGGCACCGAAAAACTAAACATATGGCAGACATTAAGTATTTTCTTGATACTTCTTCAGCCCAGCCACCCAGATCAACAATGAGCTAAAACGAAGTTTCTTGGCGTCCCAAGGATGAGCCAAGTTTCGACTACATCACTGCACAATAGCAAAAGTAAAGGATGACGGCATACTGACTCCACACTATTTGTTTATACTTCCATAGTAGTTTTTCTCTAAATTACCTTTTTTTGGCTCCTGGGGAGGGGGGGGGGTTAGCTCTAAAACTCCCCCTCTGGGGTTTGGAAAATGCACTGGGTACATTTTCCAAAAGATTGAGCTGAAACAAAAAATGCTTGTTGTCTCTAATTATCAGGATATTTAAAAGAAGTGCCATTAAGTCAGTAAATCTCTTGATAGGTTTAAAACATGAAAAGAGATATGAGTTTTAAAATTTAAGCTAGCCCTTTTTAATATGTGAAGGGTTATATTTTTTCACCCTCATTTTTTTTCAAGCAAATAGTTGCTTGCGTAGATAAAGTATGTGCTTGGTAAATTTTTACTGGATGATTAATAATTTTGATAACATTATTAATCACCTAGTAAATAATTTATATTTTTTTATATTTCTTCAATTATATTACATTTCTGTCTGTTTGCTAGTAAAATAGTGTTCACAGTAACAGACTATCACCATTTCCATAAACAGGCACTTGTTTTGGTTAATTTAGATTGAGTGCCAGTCTTAAAAACAAATTCAAATCTAAACCACCTCCATCTCTCTTGAGCCTTTCACTATCTATCTCATTTGGTATGTTTGCTATATATATATTTTTAGGGCATTTAGTTGTGTGTTATTTATGTTCTTGAACATGCAGATGCTGTGACATTTTTAATATTTCATTCTCCTTGTAAATCCCTTTTATACATTTATTATATATCACTTTTTGAATTTGTCAATTTAGATTTCTTCTGACTCATTTACTTAGGCAATATTTGGGCATCTACTGTGTGATATTTCCCGTATAGTAATTGGCTTGTTAGTTTTGGATGGTTATTTGATTAGCTTTTTTTAGTCATTTGATTTGCTTCCATTTTTATGACCTATTTTTAGAATTTCTTTATTCATAAATTTTTTATTTCTAAATACACTATACAAGAACGATCTATTTTCTATTGTGTGTATTATACTAATTCCTTTTCAAATTGTTTTATCCATGGTGCTTTTGTTTCCTCACATTTTTTTTTTCATTGAGTTATTTGGTTTTTAGCATATGATTATAACTTGCTATGCAAATTATGCCTTGCTTTATTGACTACTTTTCTTAACCTCTTATCTATTCATTATGTTTAGGTCTACTCAAGCATGTCAAAATAGTGTGATATATAATGTATGCACTAGTGTTCGGTATTCCAGTGCTGGTTGGGGGTGTTGGTGGATTTACAAACAGTTACCAACAATCCCTATTTTATACTGTTATTAAGCACAAAGATTTGTCTTTTATTCACTGCTCCAGCAAATTATGCCAAATATGCCAATTTGTATCGGTTTCTCAACTCAGATCTGATGTCAATCTTCTAACTTCGCAAAGTATTTAATTGCATTTATAAATTATCCTATAAAATTTGTAACTTAGCTTACATTGGTCAAAGAAGTTCTTGCCTTCGTCTTAGGGTGAAGGCGAGAACTTGCTTCATCTTAGGGTGAAGGCATTTTTGGTTGAATTGATGTTTCATCTTAGGGTGAAGGCATTTTTGGTTGAATTGACATTCCATGTCAATTCAACCAAAAAATGTGTAAATGTCAACTCCCCCTAGATTTTTCAAAAATATTTTTTCAAAGCTACATATAACAGTATAATACCATACAAAATTTTAGTTCATTCCATGCATTAGTTTTTTAGCAATAAATTTTCACAGAAATGGAGAGTTCACTAGGTGCTTGTTCTGTGGATACATGGAATGTGAAAACCATGTGAATGATAAAATCCTTTCTTGTTCTGCATCTAATTGTCAGAAACGCATACTTTTTTCTGTGGATATTCTAGAATATATGTATTGTCAAACAACATGCATTTTGATAACATTATAATTTAAACCTTGTTATTTTTTACCCAAAAGTTGAAAAATGTAAAAAAAAAAATTTAAGTATCAGCAAAAAAAAAATATTTCAAGATGAGCTCCATATTTAAATTTCCTGGTAATTTTTTACATGTTCTTTATACAGCAATCTTTTTACCATAAAAAAAAAATTAGAGAGCTGTTTTTTGGTAAAGGTAAGATTTTTTTTGGTAAGCTTCAAAATGGCTGTATTTTCATTAAGTCAACAGTAAAACTAATTGACCTAGTAAATAATTTAATAATAATTAATCATTAGTTTATATATTAAAAGCATAATATTTAAAAGTATTATTATTGATTCATGTCAATTTTATAGGAGTGCAGTAATAAATACAAGGAAATATTTGTCTTTTAATTTACCATATTGATAACTAAAGTTCCCTATTTTGATCATATATATATATATATGAATTTTATAGCTATTTAAATCAATAATAGTAAACAATTTTCTGTTATTGGTTTAAATCAGACTTCGGGAAATCGGCAAAATTTAGCCCGTCCGCGAGGACGGCTAGTGAAATTTTTTACTCGTTCTCGAAAATTTTTACCCGTCCTAAGAATTTTTTTTTCACTTTATATTCATTAATATATGTGCTTAAATACATCGCACAACAATAATAAATTAGAACTAACTGCCTCACGATGAAGTGCGATAACTGCATATTCATTCATACACCACCCCCACAGCGCTTAACCGCCGCAATCAAACTCGCCAACGAGGAGTCTCTGATAAAGGACCAGACCGGCAGAATTCCGATCTATGGGTGGGGGCAGAGGGGTAAGATATGTAAGGAATCTCTCCTTTTTCCAATGTTTGGTAACTTGAAGGCGTGGTAAATAAATAATCATATAAATCCTCTTGTCTCTAAGCGGTTTAAACCTCATTGGCATCTTAATTTCTAGGGAATGTATTCAATCAAGATTAAAATCTTCAGACTGAAAACGCGTTTCATACCTGAACTTCAGTTGTCAAACAACTGGAACAAATGCCATGAATGAAATTTAACCGTTTTAGTTTTAAAGTTAAACCAAAGAGGGGAAGAAAATAAAACACTTCTGGCTGAAACTACAAGAATCCATTCCAAAAATTCAAACTTGTTACTTACTCCCGTCTATTACAGCAAATGGAAATTTTATAGTTGGGTTTTAAAGAGTTAAAAAGGGATTTGGGCTTAGGTTTGAGCTGGGCTTGAGTCTTCTGTTGTTTCAGGCCGGGTTGAGTCTTTTTTTCTTTTTTTTAAACGTACGTTACGACCGGGCCGAACATATTTATTTTGAAAATTTTTAAAATGGATTTAAATTGAATGCATGAACTCATTGCTTTTATTTCAGCTATGTAAAGATAAATGTTTACGATAACAAACTAAATTCTCCGTACAAAATTTTGACAATTTGTTTTTAACATATTTGAATACAAATCATTTCGGGTCTGCTGAGACGCAGTTATCTTCAGGCCGAGTTCATTCTGCATTTAGAAATTTCTTCGAGCGTGGTCCGGGTTTAAGCATTGGTATTGTCGGTGTTGTTAAAATCTGAAATTTCGGCACATGTAGACCTCGAAAAGGAGAACAGAACATGTCACTTCGATCGTGAGCGCGCTATCGCATTTTCGTTCGGTCATCGGATTCATTGGGTGCAGGCGTCACCTCCGAAAGCAGAGGCCGGAGCACTAATTTTTGACGTCTTGGCTTGTAAGCCCACTGCGAGTAGGTCTTCCAGATCGCGATCGGAGCTTTTGCTATTTGCTTCCCTTGTAATTCTCTGTTCGATGTAAAGGAATCATAATTTATCAGTAAATCAACTAATATTCATGAAATTTGGAAGTATTTTCGATAATGTTCATTAAAATAGGTGATTTAAAATATTAATATTGCTGTACATTTCCTTAAAATAAAATATTTATAATGACTCAAATTCACTGTGGGAGCAAAGATGAAAGGATTCCATCCAGTTAGTGTTTTAATAAAAGTTTGAAAAAGAACTCTGTATATTTATTGCTTAATCAGGCATTTTATTTGAATAATTCTTCAGTACATTCAGCTAAAGTATGCGTACTTACAGATAAAGTATGCAGAAACTAAAATGATTACTGAATACTATATCTTTAAATATCATAAGATAATCATTAAAAAGAAACTCAGAATTTAACTTTTAATATGCTCACGTGTTTATTTATTTTTATTTCATTTTATTTTATTCATTTTTTATTATTGTTATAAATTGTAAAATGATTTAGAATTAAGATAAAATACTAGTTGAATGTTATTCATTAACCTATGCACTATAATTTGTAGAAGTTCAGGTTTTCTAATATAGCATATCTTATATTCTTTTTTTTACTACCACACATTAACAAATTGTAAACAATTTTGCTTAATTATAGAGTTTGAAATACCTCAGGGGCTTTGAAAATTTAATAAAGCTGTATAATAAAACTTGTTGGTATTAATATTTCATTTACAATTCCATTGAAGTGAAAATGTAAGAAAGATTAAATTAGATTTGTATTATTAAAATAACATTAACTATAATATAATGAAATATACAATGGTAACTTGAAATTGTAAGTTAGTTACTTTGCTTTTTTCCAAGTTATTTTAACAATTTGCAATAACATAACAACTCGCTACATAAAAAAAAAGTGCACAACATAAACACAAATGACTTCTTAACCCATTATTTTAAATTTCAGCATGCCATAACAAATAATAAAAAATATACATGCAATATATTAAGATACTAAATATTTTATATGCAATTACTTACTTATCAAACGTTTAAAAATATGTTATTTGATGTGTGAAATATTACATTTTACATTATTTTACTTTCATAACTTTAGTGTAGCATTTTTATTGCTACGATTTCTTACTATTGACAATATCTTAAAAAGAGAATGACATTTTTTTACCTATATAAATAAAATTGAAAATACATCTATCTCTCTGTGTGTTTATCTATCTCATCATCACGGTAGAACTGCTGCATCGAATTTCATGAAAATTCTGTGGGTAGCCTTGAAACAGCCCTACTTAAAATTTAGTCCATGTTTCGAGCTTCTAGGACCAGATTGTCGAGATATGAATAAAAATCCCACAATTAAACCTTCCATAAAAATAGAATTATGCAGATGATATATTTTCTGCAAATTTATTAAGAAAATTATATCATGATGCTTAGTAACGCAATTAAATCAAATGTGTTTATTAGGCAGACGATTATTAAATTTTTTAAGATTTAAATAATAAAGAAATCGATATAAAAGAAAATTTTATAATCATTTTTATACCATTTTAGCGCTTTCATTTTAGTTTATATTGATCCAATTTCATATATATTTTATAATTTGTTTTCAAACGATGATGTTTTATTCTTCAGATCTGCTTGAAGATAATTTTGTATAGAAAACACAGAAAGGAGAATTAAATTTAGAAGAATTAAGTGAAGGGAGAATTAAATGAAATACTTTAATAGAATGTTTTGAGTAAAAATGTCATTTAGAATACTGCAGGAATTTGCACATATTTTAAATCATGAGCAATGTCGGGTATATCTGCTATTAACAGTATACATAAAATTGTATGTTGTACATCTATCTATCTGTCTGTTTATTATCTCAGCACGGTAGAGCTCACCTATTTTCTTTTCATTAGAATTATTATAAAATTTCAAAAACAGAGACTCCAAATATTAAAACTTCACATCAAATTCTGAATTTGAAGTTTCTTGTATTATATAATCTGTACGAAGAACGGATATACTGCTAGTCTATTATAAAATATCACACAACTAACAACATTATTAAAGTAATTTTAAAATATTTGCCGGAAACTGAATAATTTATGACAACATATTAAGTGCACTAGGTAAATGCAATGAATGACACAAGCTAACTTTATAAAATATACATTTTAAACATTGAATGATTTTAAATACTTCACAATTACTTAACAAAGCTTAATTATACAAGTGCCTGGACAGTTTTCTTAATTAATATGACAACAATAAAATTTTAAAACAAACTAAGAAAACTCTTAAAAGGTTTGTTGACATTATAATTAGCAACAAAACAATTTAGAATCCAGTTAGCTTTAATTGAATAGCAATAATTTGATTGCCATATATTAAAATTCTAAGTAATTTTAAATGACATGATAGTAAGCAAAAAATGGTAAGCACTTACTTCGAAATAGCATTTTCAGTATCTAACATTAGGGTAATAAGGTAATTAGTAATCCAATGTTATAAGGTATGTAGTCGAAGGTATGCAGGTCAAAATGTTTATTAAATCATAAACTAACATATAAGACATTAAAAAATATGATAAAAAAGCGTTATGCATCCACGAGCGCGAGCCCACGTACTGCACTGCACATACGATATTTCTTTGTGTGGGCTACTCTACTAGGAGAGAACTTTCCAGAAAAGTTGAGACGGAGGAATTCGGATTCGAAGCCCAGACTTGGGCCTACAGCTCATGCGTTTCGAGGTGCAGAGGGGGGCAGTAGTTCGGCCTCTTCTATCGGGGGTGACGGTGGAGGATGAGGGGAGAGAAAATAGCTAGCGCCTGTGGTTACAATGTGGATCTGACGGCTCGTCTAGAAAGAAGGCATTAATAATGCACACTAGCTAAGTTTATGGGGGGGGGGGGGTGGACATTTCAATTTTCATTCATGGCACGGGAAAATGGCGACTTTCGCCATAATTTTACGATGACAACAATTTTTTTTTTTTTTTTTTTTTTTTTTTTTTTTTTTTTTTTTTTTTTTTTTTTTTTTTTACGGAATCTAATCTCAAGGCCGTCTCAGAGGACGGCAACTTCCGAAAATTGGTCGTCCTCGCCGAATTTTAACCCGGGGAGGACGGGCGATTTCCGGAAGCCTGGTTTAAATAACTATAAATTTAATATATAAGTTATATGATAAAAATATGGCCTTTTAGTTATCAATACGGTAAATTAAAAGAAAAATATTTTCTGGTATTCATTCCTCCTATAAAATCAATAACTAAATACCATATGCTTAAGCCAGGGTAAATATTAAATATTGAAATGATAAGAAAGAATATTTTATTTATTTGTAAATGTCAGAAAGAATGATATTCTTGATTTAAAGAAATGTTTTATTGTATTTCAGGGGGGGGGGGGGGGGGGGAATGTTATTTCATTTCAATATTTCCAACTGATAATTTTCAAAGTGCCTTTTACTTAGCATTACATTAGTAGGCTTTCATGGTCACTGTTTCACAAGTGGTAGCTTTAAGTTCTGCTTTTTGATATAGGTAAATATCACAGTTCAAAATCAAATTTATCTGCATTGGTCAATTATCCCATTAACCCTTTCGCGACGAATGGCACGCCCAGGTGCCAGATGCGAACATGCATTCAAGGACGAACGGCACTCATTCGGGCCAGAGGAAATTTTACCGCAAGCGGGTAGTGGCACGTATAAGTGCCACTACGCAGAACGTTTTAATTTCTGAACTAGATGGCGTTACTTGTCCATGGAACTAACTTCAATGCATTTTGCAGAGGCATGACCTTGGCAGAAGAGGATCGAATGAATTATTTCTCCATTTGGAGCGGTGAAAATAATTTTGTAACATAAACAAACAGAGCAATTCTCGTAGCATCAACAATTTTATAATTGAGTTTCGGTTTTTATTTTTATTTCAGCGTTATGATTTCGTTGGTGAATCATAGGAATATAAGAGAGTATTTTTTTTTTGTTGGGGTTTTAGAGGCAGTGAAATTATTCGTTTATTTCGGATAAAAGAATGGGAGCAACTAACGAGTATTTTGTATTCAGATTTGTATGAAAATTATACATCAAATAGAACATAAATATTTCTTTTATTCCTGTAAAAAGTAGATTTCTGTGTTGAATAGGTGATTTTTAGTGAATTTTTTTCGAGAGTTAGGCTTAGCGCAAAAAATGCGCTGTCCTTTTCGACCAGTTTGGAAGCGAAGCGCATCGTCCTTTGGGCCGCGACAGCTCCGGAATGCCGCCGTCCCGAAAGGGTTAACTTAGCTACTAAAATTTTTTTCTGGTTAGTCAGAATTACTATATAATTTTTTGCTAGGCCATGAAATTTGTTCATAATTATAAAAAATATATAAAAAAAATTGAATTATAAATTTTTTTGAAAATAAAATTCAAAATTGTCAGTGAATGTTTTTTATTATAATATATGGCAATGTGGGAAAAAATGTTTAATAAGATAGAAAAGTTAGTCTAAAAATAGAAAACAAGTGTTTAAACTTTATACAAAATATTTTCCACAATTACTGGCCAGGATTTCAAAATTGTTAGTGTTTGTTCTATGAATAAATAGAAATTGTGAATGGCTAAAATTGGTTGACCAGATAGAAAATAGTAAGTATATATTTTTGACTGAGAATTATGAAAGTTATTAATGAAAAATAAAAGAAACTGTATACACAAAAATAATCATTTAAAATCACAAACTCTAATTTATCACTAGCATTTATGGATATTGTTGCATTTTATATTAACACTGATTTTAACCGTCTATTCTGGCCAGGATTCATTCTAGGATTTCACAAGGGTAGAGTGCTACTTTTCGAAAAAGGGCACATTGCATAATGAATAGGGCACATATTTTTAAAAGGGTCCAATTATAATTTTAGCTAAAGTATACATTGCATAATGTGACCTACACGTAGAATGTTAACCTTTAAATGTGCACATTTTTCCAGAACTTTCAATATCTTTTAGATATTTGTTTATGAACCTAGGACTTGGAAAAGTACTAAAAAAATTCTTTTTCACATATTTGGCCTTTTATTTACAAATATTTAGTCTTTGCAGATCTGAAAAGCTGCACATTTACCTGACAGACAACTGTGTACAAAATAATTCTCTGCACAGAAACAAAATTAATAATTTTTCATTAGACCTCGTGAAAAGCTTTGAAGCCGTTTTTGTCTCTATTTAAACGCAAGTTATCCATGCATTTTTTCACATACCATGTAAGTGTAGCTTCGGCAGTTGGGAAATTCGCAAGTTGTTCTTTTTTCCTTCCATTCCTGCCAGTGATGCTGTAGATTCAACCTCACATCTGCAGTAGGGAGGAAGGAGCCCTTTTAATTTATTCTGCGCATAAGCTTTGAAGTTCAACTGGAGAGGGAAATTTAGCATAAATATGTTGCTTTGTATATATACAAAGCTCAGCACTAAGGGATTAAGTAAATACAGATTATTTATCTATTTTATATATTTATATAGAAACTAGGTGCGAGACACCACTATGTCTGTTAGCAAGGAAAACTCCTCTTAACAGATCTACTTTTGTAAGATCTATTATTTAGCTGTTGAGGGGGAGGAAAAATTAAAGAAAATTTAAGAGATTGGCAAAATACAAATGCTTTTCTGAATTTAAAAAAAATATCACTTTGTATCGCTAAACACATATGCCATTTTACTAATTTTCTCGAATTTTACCGATCAACAGAATGGGAGGGGGGGGGGGGGGACATGAACGAAATACCTACGGACATTAGAAAAAATATCTATAGAGTTTGGCTTCAAACTGAATAACTGACGTGGGAATTTTAAGGGTTGGGCTGGGGAGAAAAGAATGTTCACACCAGGCGTGGGGAACAATGAAAACCTTTATAATTACACAGAGTGTTTCGCCTATCTTGAGTAGTCAAGCTCAGAGGGATTTGATTTCACCCTGTGTAGCAGAGGATGCCGACAAAGGGCGAAAGATGCCGCTAATGGTGTCCAGTTATATTGATATACTCCCCACTCATTTGGTTGCAAATACTACTGTGAATTTAGCATGACTTTAATAAATCACGAATAGGAAAAAACATCGCAAATTTCTCGATGTTTGAAAATTTGAGAATACATAGAGAGGTGTCATTTTTAAAAGGGGGCAACATTTTTCGATGTTAGACAGCAGAATTATAGTACTGGGGTCATTCCATGCTATTTCAACAAAGGCTTGTGCTGCACCATTTTTAATATTTTTTATATTTTGCACAAGTATTTATACATGTTTAGAGAGTTCAAAACCAATTTTAGAAAAGAAAAATTTCTTACCGTGTGGTAGAGAGGTCCCCAGATGGCGCTTTAAACATTTACATTTTTATGATTACAATCATTTGCGCAAAATGCAATAGCTTTCTCCTAATTGAGCAAATTAAAAGATTTAAAAAAACTTTTACTCGGAATAAAGTGCTGATAATTTTAGTTCAACTTTGTTTCATCATTTGATATATTTTTCAAAATTTAATGGTAGTCAAAATTTACTATTGAAATTTGCATTCTCTCATTTTCTGAGCTTGTTTTCCACTAGGAAGGGGATAATACACTCAAACCAAATTTATTTTACAAGTATTATAGTAACAGTAGATTTTTTACCTGAGGGGAGAAAACTGGAGTGTTTTGAACCCTTCCAAAAATTTTTCAGTGGTGAAAGTGGGCATTTTAAAAAAAATCAGATTCTTCAAAAGCTGTATCTCCAGTGGGGTTCACAGTAAAAATCTGAAATTTATTATTTGCAGCCACCATCGAAGGTATCACACTTGGCAAAGGAAAACCAATGGATAAGACATCAGCAAATTTTAACGTGACTTCCGAACATATGTAAGTAAATTTAACATTCAATGCGTACAGGTCTGAACTGACCACGTCTGCGTCCGTCTCGACTAAAACCGTCGCCTAACAATATCTCACTGCCTCTGTCTGCATACTTCCATCTACATGCATCAGTCAGATCTGCTCTGTCGATCTGGTCTATATGCTGCAAGAAACCTCTGTCCTTTATATCCGAAATGGACAGTTCCAGAAACGCCCCCGGATATGCATATCAGATGCGTACGCATTGAGAACTGATTTGCATGAAACCTCATGTTGGAAAACGTTACGGTTCACGCCGGTGAACGGAAAGAGTCGTTCATATACAATTTGCATAAACGTCCGTTCACGGGAACGTGAATCGCGATGTATTGATTTTTTTCCAACAACCGGCCCTTCATGCAAATCCTTAAGTCTCAATGCATATGCAAAAGAAAACTTACTCTGAGAAACCAAGGTATATCAATAAACACCAAGGCCCCCAGTATCCTACCAAACATATAATGAAGGAATAAATTTTAAAGTTTTACATCATTACTAAATTTAAAATAAAATGCATAAGTACTTATAGCATCTGGAAAACAGTTAAGTATTGTAGACAATATTGTAACAACAACATTTCACATCAAGTAGAAATTTATATACAACACAACTTCAATGCTTAAGTATTAGCATTCAGAATTTAAATTTTAGTTTAAGTTAAATTATAAGTATCCAAAATTTAAGTATAAGCATATTATCATATTTAGCAAGTCAACTTTAAAAAGATTAAGATTTTGTATAAGCATAGAATTTAAGTTTACTTTAAATTTGAGTATAAACACTATAATTCAAAACGCTTAAAAATTTTAGTCTATTAATACAATACAAGTATACATAATTAATACTTTTAAACTGTATTGATATACCAAATATTTAAAAATACATGATGCAAGTAATCAGATAATTAAAAGTCCTTTATCAAAACTTTCAACACATACTTTCGACTAAGTTGAAAACTACAAAATTTTATACACATAAGCTACAATCTAGCATTATGCGAGTAATAGAAAAATGGATGTATATACAAAGGTGTAAAGTAAAAAGATTCAATATCACACAAATTTATACTCAAGATATACTAGCTTATATCAATGAGGTTTGAGATAAACAATAATGTATATATATGACATCTTAAAAAATTCCCAAGTTGTGAATTCAATTTTGCATTTAAAATTTTCTTCAGACTAAACATTAATCTCAAAAAGTTTGATTTAGTTTTTAAATATTTTATTACAAAATTTAAGTATTATTTCCTTAGTCATTGATTTAGTAAAGTGATCTGCTAAGTTATCTTTACTATTTACAAATTTAATATTAAATGATTGATTGACTATTAAATTTCTTAGGAAATGATATCTAACATCAATATGCTTAGTTCTATTGTTTTCAATTGGAAAGTTAGAAAAATTAATGGCTGCTTGGTTGTTGCTAAAAATAACACTTACTTTTATTAAAGTTTAACCCAAGTAAATGACATTTTTCAATTATGTTCTGTACCCATACCATTTCCTTAGCGGCTTCAGTTAGTGATACGTATTCAGCTTCCATAGTTGATAAGCTGACACACTTATGTTTAAAGGTTTGCCAAGAAATAGGTACATTATCAATAAAGACTATCATGCCTCCAAGTGAAACACGGTCATCTCTGTTTGCAGCAAAGTCAGAATCTGAGTTTAATTTTAGCTCCTCAATATTAGATAAATTTAACATATAATTTTTAGTCTTTTCAACATATCCTAAAAGTCTTAACAATGCACCCCAATGCTTAATTCCAGGGTTTTCTTGAAATTGAGATAATATGGCGTAACAAATATCAGGTCTAGTTCTACTAGATATAAAAGCCAAACACCCAATTAAGCTCCTGTAAGGAAAGCTTTGCATTTGCTTTATTTCTTCACTTGTCTTTAGACAATCTATTTTACTTAGAATATTCCCTTTAGAGATGGGAAGTGAAGTAACTGGATATTTATATTGTTGAAATATTTGACATACTTTATCTATATACTGACTTTGATGTATAAAAAATTTATTGTCACACTCTTTAAATTCCATGCCTAAAAGTTTTCTAATTTTTCCTAATACCTTGATATCAAATTCAGTGCTAAGTAATGAAACAATGTGGTGTATGTCCTTTTGATACTTTGAAAAGAGAATTATGTCATCCACATAAACTAGCATAAGAACTTTGCATGAAACCTCATGTTCGAAAACGTCATGGTTCACGCCGGTGAACGTAAAGAATCGTTCATATAAAATTTGCATAAACATCCGTTCACGAGAACGTGAATCGCGATGTATTGATTTTTTTCCAACACATATCATAAATACAGTACGCGACCTCTTATCCGGCGTTCCAATATCCGGACTCTCCCAAATCCGGAATACGGCAAAATAATGCCAAATTCTGCGCCAACAAGTGATTATTTGCTAAATATTGCACCAAATAGCGATTTTTTGTTTAAAATCCCTTCAAATCCTTTTTTGCTTTTAATTAGCAATATCAATAAAAAAAAAAAAGCATTGAAACCTACTATTTTAGAGGGTTTGAAATAGGACGTGCAAACCGCGCACGAAATTCAATATTCCCGCTCGCACTTGCCGCCGCTGATTCTTCTTAAATTTCGAAAACAAGCGCGAGGAATTCTCGCGATAGCGAATGAAAATATTCCGTGGATCATGTTTTTTTCGAGAAGTTCCACAATTCCTCTTTTCCGTAAAATGTCGGAAGTAGCACTGTTTTTCCCAAAAATTTCCTAAGTGGCTGCATCCGGCCGTCACCCACGATAGTAGCTCTCGGAGGTAACGATCCGGCACGGGCGAGTCCGTCACATTGATGGTGAGATGCGTCATTCCATTCTTCACTAGTTTCGATAGGAGCCGCTACTTGTTCGTGACTAACTCCTGTATAGTATAATACAGGAGTTGTTACGTACAAGTTGCGGCAAGGTGCTTTTTTAATGGGGTTTCATTTTTTTCTGGGTGTATAGTACAGAGCACACTAGGCACAAAGATTTCGATTTTTCCGAAATCGTTGCATTTTCTTTTCTTCGTTTTGTTCTGGGACTTTGATTTTTGGTAAAAGTATTCCAACTTTTTTGCTAGAAATATCCCTATATCGCTAAAGATATCCTACGCTCTTCAAACGCGATGTGCCGCACAGAATTCACACTATTTTGCACAATTTAATAAACATTTATTGGAAAAGATGAAAAAAAAAGAGTCATCAGCACATGTACGAGATGATAGAAATTACATTTAAGTAAGGAATTCCCGAAATTAATGAGAGTTAAGTTTTGCCGAAATGCAGAGAAAAGTATAGTAGCTATGAAATGTGTTGGAAAAAATCAATACATCGCGATTCACGTTCCCATGAACGGGCGTTTATGCAAATTTAATATGAACGACTCTTCCCGTTCACCGGCGTGAACCGTGACGTTTTTCAACATGAGGTTTCATGCAAATCAGTTCTCAATGCGTACGCATCTGATTTGCATATCCGGGGGCGTTTCAGGAGCTGTCCATTCTCGGATATATAGGGCAGAGGTTTCTTGAAGCAATAAGATCGATCAGATGAGATTGCAGACAGATCTCAAAACACACTCAGACTTGAGATGATGACTTGAGACGATGATCGATTAGACACTGATAGTCTGATGCAGGCGGACAGAAATGTTTTTGACAGAAGCACTGCGGGATATCGTTTGACGACGGTTTTTAAGTCGAAACGGATGCAGATGTGGTCAGTTCAGACCAGCGTGTATTGAACGTTAAATTTACTTACAAACGTTCGGAAGTCGCTTTAAATACTTTTTGATGTTCTATCCTTTGGTTTCCCTTTGCCAAGTGTGATACCTTCAATGGTGGCTGCAAATACATGCAAGTGATAGAGGTAGTATAGTTACTTACTACCAATGCTTCAAGGAATCTCTGTCTAGTCATTTACAGCTGCAAACTTTTTGTACATAGTATATTTTGATGTTTTACGGCATGGAAAATTACCAGGTACGTGTAATATGCCTAGTTGTGTTTTTCACAAAATAAAGTGAATGAAGTTTTTCTTTAAAACTGGACCTGTGTACTTGCATGACCCAGCCAACACTTATTGACTCTATGCCAGTGCGTACTTTGCTATCTTCAAATTCAAATTTTTAAATTTTCCAAGAAAATGTCATTCAGGGCCTTCTGATTGATCTCTTTAAATACTTAACCTAAGCAATAAACTTGTCATTTTCTCGGGAAAATCCATTTTTTTTTTCATCTCCGTGGAAATTAACACATCTTCAATATTTTAAAAAACGTTGATGGAATTCCAAGATCAAAATCATTTTTAATTAAATCCTATTATTTGGATGAAAATGGCTATTTTGAATTGAAAATTGACCCTAGCAAAAAGTTCCATTGCAGTATATTTATGGGGTTTTAACATGTTACATTTATTAATTAGTAATTTATAGAAGACAGTTTAGCAATATCGCGAAATTTTTTTATTTAAACACGGTCGCCGGTATATTTCGTTTTATTTTTAGATATTTTCCATTTTTTCAATCTGCTTCCATCCACTAATATTTTTATATTTTTTGTGCTTTTTATGCTGGGATATTATCTTTTAAACATATTGTTGGTGAAATTGAGATATATGTTTAGGATAACGAAATTAAAATTTTTTTATTTATTCAGGCATTTAGAATTATAAGGCTTATTAGAAATACATTTGAAGAGCATAAATTAGAATTTGATATATTTGCACCCATAGTTGAATATCTCGTTTCAATTAAAAATGAACATCCTTCTCATCTTAATTTTATTAAAAGTACTTTAAAATATTTTGAAACATATGAACAAAGGTGCTTCTGCCAAAATATTAGATGAATATGGTGAGGGCCCACTTTAGTTGAAATGTTAAAAAAAAAGACTTCTAATAACTACCCTGAATAATCAACTTTTTTTTAGACATTTTTTTCTTTCAAAATTTTTCTTAATCACTAAATTTGATACTATAATTACATGTAATTTGCATTTTAGTTAACCCATATAGATTGTAAAAAAGCTTTTTTAATACATTTATGTTTTTAAAATGAATTATAATTTTCTATAACGACATTTGAGATCATTCCAGTAAGTTTTAGAAAAAGTGTTCCGAATTACGGAAAAACCCCTTATCCAGAATGCCTGAAGTCCCAAGTATTCCGGATAATAGATCCTGTACTGTACTTCTATTTTACATATTTTGTTAAAAGTGTATAAACCTTCCTCTTTCTTTATGATTGGCAAAAATCAGCAGGAAAGCTAGTAGTTAGGGACTATTTTCCATAGATCAATGTAGAAAAAAGCAGACAAGCAGTTGGAGAAAAAATAATCAGCTAATGAATGATTTAGGTTCAATATTCAAATATATATGTATCATAAAAAATTATCAATGTAATTTATATTCACAACACCTAAATTTCAATTGTTTAATGACAAGGAAACTAGTATTCATTTAAGATTAACCAACTTATGTACAAATACATTAACTTTCTTTAATATTGAGATGTTTCCGTGTTATTATACAATTTAAATTCAGGGGATAAGAATATAAGCCAAATAAACTACCAATGCATTTATGATTTATATTTATTAAGTGCAATATCTTTTAATTCTGAAATGTGTAACTCAATTTAAAATAGGTGCATTTCTAAATTCATAAAGAGATCAAATTTGTATATAAAAATGATTATTCTCCAGAATAAATTAAGAAAATATGTATAACCTGATGATTATAAAATAGACATGCAATGTAAATAAAATTTGTGTTAAAGTTCTGATTTTTTGTAAAAATAATTGCTTAGTTTAGGTTTGCTGTGAATAAAGTAGGACTGTTATACCAACTATTTACTGAGAAAATTATGAAATCTTTCCACTTTATAACACAAAAATTCTGATCCAACTATCTACTATTGTCAATTTCCTTTATTGGTAAAATATTCTTACAGTTGAATATAAAATTTTGTCATTTACAAATTAAAAGAAACTCAATCACATTGTGTGTATTTCAATAAATGTAAAAGTAATTTGGATCATAAAAGAATATTATTTATTGGTCAAATTAATATCATCTCCACTACCGTGATATTTCATTAGAGATATAGTCTGTTTGATCTGAAAAGACATATGCAAAATTCAAGTGATATATAGAGAATTCTAATAATTTGATTAATTCACAGTTCACCTGTATAGGTTGTGGACCACAATTTATGAAATACTGCTCTAGAGAGACATGCAAAACGTCACACATTTTAAGAAATTTATTTAAATTATTTTAAACTTACTTTATTAGATGGACCGATTCTTGGTATGATACATTAAGACATACATACATACATAAAAACATTTTTTTATTATAGAATAAAGAAAAACCTAATATACACAATTCAATTTATATTATTATAGTTCTACGAAATTTCCAATCTTCAGTGGTAGATGAAAGTTCCTTTTATCCATTGTCTTCGTGGTAATATATCTAGAACAATAATCATATATATTAGATAAAATCAGAAAAGTACTTAGCATAATTGGTTTTTCAAAAATATTTGCATTATAAATATAAATTAAAGAAATAATGTAGGTTTCAATGACTTCTTCATAATTTCCCTCAAAGCAAAATGATGTCCATAGAATTTACATACAGGTAACGATACAGGTAATAACGGTAAGTGTATATACAGCAAGTACGAGGCTCGTCCGCAAAGTAAGTTTTCCTGGGGTCGTTTACAGAAAAGAAACACAATTTCATAGAAATATTTATTGCAACAGATACAGCAAGTGTTCAGCTATTTTTCAACATATTCGCCATCAGAATTGAGACATTTGTCATAGTGTGGGACCAACTTTTGAATACCTGTGTCGTAGAAGTCTGCCGCCTGGGATTTGAACCACTGTATGATAACCATCTCCGCCTCTCTGTCATTCTCAAAACGCTGACCGGACAGGAATTTCTTGAGGTGTAGGAAAAGATGGAAATCACTGGGAGCGAGGTCCAGACTGTAGGGTGGATGATTAAACACCTCCCAGCTGAACTCCTGCAGGAGACTTGATGTCAGTCAAGCTGTGTGCGGCCTAGCGTTATCATGCAGGAAGACAATATCGGCACTAAGCATTCTGCGCCGCTTGTTCTGAATGGCCCGTCGCAATTTCTGCAGTGTTCCGCAGTAACGCTCAGCATTCACCGTCTCACCTCCGATCAGAAATTCGACGTGAAGAACGTCCCGTCTGTCCCAGAACACAATGCACATCACTTTCCGCGCCGACAACGTCTGCTTGAATTTTGTCCTACAGGGAGATCCACTGTGACGCCAATGCATTGTCTGCTGCTTTGTTTCTGGGGTAATGTGTGCAATCCACGTTTCATCACCTGTGATGATCCGGTCCAGAACCTCGTCGCCGTCATCATGGTACCGCTGCAGAAATGTCAATGCTGACCTCATGCGCTTTGTTTTGTGTTCTGGTGTCAGTTGCTTCGGCACCCACCTGGCACACAACTTCCTGAATAACAGGTGCTTCGTGACAATTTCGTGCAACAAGAAGCGGGAAATTACTGCCGAGTTCCGTAATTGTGAAGCGACGATTCTCCTTAATGCGTTCCCGCACAAGCTCCACAAGGTCGTCTGTAATGATGGATGGCCTCCCACTGCGCTTCTCATCACGCACAATTTTTCGACCTGCTGAAAATTCTCTGCACCAGCGACGCACTATTTGCTTGCTCATAACGTTAGGTCATAGGCACAGCTGACGATAAATTTCGATCGGCGCTATGCTCTGTGCATTCAAAAATGTTATCACTGACCGCACTTCACAGTTGGCGGGAGCTGGAATAAGAGCCTCCATCTTCAACAGCTGCAACGATGCTACTGTGAGAACGCGGAAAGTACCGTTAGTGCATCCGCCATGCTACGTCATTGCTCTATCACGTACGCGCAGTCGTTTCGCGCAATATAAGGTTTGCTAGGTGTGGGACGAGTGGGAAACTTACTTGTGGACGCGCCTCGTATAACGATTATGTTCTACATTTCAAAAAACAGTATAGGGATTCTATATGTGAGTTCATTCCAACAGGGATACCTGATGAAAGGCGAGTTCATTTTAAATGACAATTCCAATTCAAAACACAATAAAATCACAACTCTTTTATTTTTGATCCAAAACATATTTCACTTAAATCACTTATAAATTAAAGTTATATTTACATTCTATATCCTTAATTCATTTCACTATATTCTCTTTTTCACATGTTGTGATTCCGTGTGCAAAAATAAACAAGTAAATGTGTTGATGCCAGTTTTCAAACCTGACATTCCCCCCAAAGCAAAATGATGTCCATGGAATTTATATTGCAATTTGACAGATATATTCCAGAAGTTGAACTTTGAACAAGCTAGTAGTTTTTGTAGATGTTATTTATAAGGAGTACACCATCAGTATGCAAAACAATCATGATAAACTTTAGGATGACTGGCTGAGTTTGCTTTGCTTAAACACATATACACTCTTTTAGAATATGCAATGAAATAAATTGTAACTTCTTACTGTTCAATAATATAACCTCTCTCTCTCTCTCTTTTTTTTTTCAGAAAAAAAGTGAATTAAGTAAAAACAACAAAAATACTTAACATATACGACAGGCATTTAAATGCTCATGTAAAGAAATATTTTCTTTTTCAAATTGAAAGTTACTATAATATTAGAAATATTACATAATACTATATATTAATTTATTTATATCACTCATGGTGTACCTACAAGTAATCTTTTAATGTTGCTTACTTTGTAAGTTTTAGTATTACATTTGAAAAATTTTTTGCAAGGCATAAAATAGATTATACTCTCCCCCTCTTCTCTCAAAGTTACGACAAATAACAGTTAAGCATTTATTTTACATTTAATATAGATAGATAAGGATTCCAATGTTCACCATAGCTTTCGTTATTGGGAATAGATTTGTTTTGACAATATACAGGAATTTTCCCATCACACCAATCACTTACTGTTAATTCATTTTAATTGCATACTATGAAATCTAAAAATTTAAGTATGGAGTAAATTGCCGACTAAAATCATAACTCTTCACAGTTCATTTGATAAATTGAGGCAAATGGGATTCAGTATCAGGGATTAGCAAAGACAGAGTCATTTTTTATACAATTAACGAAGGGCTGCCTAGCAATAAAGCAGTATTTTTAGCATTAATGGGCCTTCTTTTTATTTTGCAATATTCTATTAACATAATTATGCTATAATTCAATACCTGCATAAATGGGGCCCACTGTATTACTACCAGAACGTTAATGTTATAAAGCTAAGGTTTCTTAGCTAGAGAAAAATTCATATGACATAATATACAAAACTATTATTTAATTTCCTTAATTACACTCATTGATAAATATTTTTACACTGCTCCCAACACATCCTCATAGTCAAGTCAGAATAACCCAAATGGCTATCAATTCAAAGACTTCTTAATAAACAATAAAAAGATTAGGTGATAAGCAATAAGAATGACTTATCCGACTGTGTATTGTAAAACAAAAAATCAATATAGTAAGGTTGATCTACCTCTTTTTAAATCAATTTGTTTTTTGATTCATCAAACTTATTTTCTACAACTGTAGCAATACCGGTCTCTTGTGATTTTATTTTAACACAATCATCACTTGCAGCATAATCATCAAAAATAAGACCTGGCAAATCTCTTTTTCTTGTAATCTATTTTACATTGAAGTATCTTTATAAGCAGAATTAGAAATGGATTGTGTGTGTGTGTGTGTTGGTTCTCTTTATTCTCTGTTTTCAGATGAGCATCACATCTGTTATAATTTAAACAGAACATAATTTAAACATCCACAGGCAATCTTTACATGGTTGGGCTTAATGTCTCTGGGGATGAATCTTTGCCACCAAACTTATTTTTGTTCTTGGGATTTTGCTTTTACTTAAAGAAGTAATATGAAAAAAACACATTCTTTACCTCGCCCAAACTAAAAACTTCACAATATCCAACATACATGCATTTAATTGTTCGCTATAACCAATATGTTGTGTTTAACATTATAAAAGTATAGAAGATTCAAGGTGACAGAAAAAAAAATCGCAATAACCAATAGTTTGCTACGACATCCGAGCTTAGATATGAGCAAGCTCCACTCTGTGTTGAAATGAGTATTTTGGATCTACAAATTTTATTTTGACAATCAAGATTTTAGACCCAATCCTCATTTTCTTTGCCTAACTTTTCTGCTTTTTTCCGCATGTATAGCAGAAATTCTGACATATCTTCTTTCTAACAACCTAATAGATGCACGTCATGGATTACATGTGTCTGCGCAGTGAGTGCTGCTAATAAAAGGCAATTTATTTTATTGGCCGCATAATACAACAAATAGATAACTTCAAAATTGCATTCAATTTGAACATTTTGGTAACTGAGTAAAAATAATTAGGTACTATTGATACCCGGCTCCTAATTTCTAACCCTAGCACCACTATATTACTTTTAACCCTTTGCGGATGGCGGCTTTCTGGAACTGATGTGGCCCTTAGAATGGAGCATTTCACTTCCAAACTGTTCCCAAAGGACGGTATATTTTTTGCACTAAGCCTAACTCAAAGGGAAAAAAAAAAAATTCAACTAAAAATCATCCATTTAACACAGCATTCTACTTTTTCAGGAATGAAGGAAATACTTATTTTCCATTAGATGCATATATTACACACAAATTATCTTTTATTTAAATATTAAAATTTTATATGATTAAAAATGATTATTTGACTTGATTAAAATTGTTACTTGTTATGCAGGAAAAATATTAAAACGCTTGTACTCAATATTTTACCCAACTAATAGATATTATGTACAATTTTTAAGAAGAAAATAGCTTTGTTACTAATTAATATGCCTTTTATGCATAATGTATTTCAAACATGGATTCACACACATACAAACATTGCAAAATATGCATTCATAAAAACTGTCCATGTGTTCATCAGAAATACCAAATATCCACGAATCTTCACTATCTGCATTACTTTCATAACTATTTGACTATCCTGTTCGATTAGCATGCTAGCATATTCTTCTATACAAAAATGTCTTGACATAGCTATTCTCTTATCAGAAATAACCTAATAAATTCACTACCGCATATTCCTCTAAAACCCAAACTTGAAAGAAAATACTGTCTTATATTCCAATAATTCACCAACGCAATCATTAAACTAAAATTGAAACGCGAACACATATTCAATTAAGCATAGCAGTTTGCCAGAAATCATTTGTTTGTTTATATTACAAAACCACCTTTTACCGCTCTAGATGAAGTGATAATTCATGAGGACCTCTAATAGCAAAATACATTGCAAATGTTAGAATGGGTATTTAGCACCATCTAGTATTCAAATAAATTCAAACAAATGCATTCCATATGAAAATGCACATTGGTGTCAGTTACCTCTTTAGTGTAAATTTTTCCTGAACGCAAATGTATGACTGTCGTCCTTGAATGCAGTTTCACAGTCCACAAAGGGTTAACCAACTAAATTAAAATTGTTACTTATGGTTTTTAATTCATCAGTTTACTAAAATTCCAGTTATATTTTTGTGACTAATACGTCTGTTAGTCCAACTAGTTTTCCTTAGGCCTATGATGCAATTCC
Organism: Amaurobius ferox; assembly: GCA_951213105.1. Lineage (NCBI taxonomy): Eukaryota > Metazoa > Arthropoda > Arachnida > Araneae > Amaurobiidae > Amaurobius > Amaurobius ferox. Next base: position 103,277,731 of record OX578141.1, on the reverse strand, counting down.
TCCCCAAATCCGCCAATTGTTCCTAGAGCCATAGTGTACATCTCAATAGCATCTTTGTACACAATTAGCAGTATCAAAGCAGGAAATAAAGTTTCAATTACCCATGAGTGAAAACACTGGTTGTTTAAAATGCTGCACTATGCGTCCTTTTAATGAGCCCTATAAAATCATTGACACCGACATTTTGATCAATTGCATAACTTATAAAACATGCATGCCAAGTTTAACGGCTGTAGCTGAATTTTTTTGCAACGGTGTATTTTCTTAACACAAAAATGCAGTACAGTGGACCTTTCAACAGAAAGGTTATTTATAGAAAAAGAAAAATTTTGTATGCATTAGCTTACCTGTATACCTGTATTTCACTAGAGCTTGGGAATCTAGTAATTGAGGTCAGGATTAGAAGGTGACAGAGTTCTTACCTGTTCAGTTAAGAAATTAGAAAACTATCAATATTTAACATATAATATGCTGTAAATAATCCTACCAAACATAAAAAACAGATTTTTTTTTTTAAATAAAGTATTTATAGGCACACGTCCACAAGATTTTCCATCACATATGGAAAGGACATTTCCTTCACGCATGCAGTGGCGGATTTTGGCCTCTTGTTTGGGGGGGGGGGGGGGCGATTTTGTAGATCGAAATGTTCTCGGAGATTTGTTCACTTAGGATTTTCTTAACGGCTTCCTATATACGGATATTTGAGATTTTTGAAATAACTAGAGCGAATTCGGAAGTTTACAGTAAGTTCTTTGCAGCTTATAAAATACTGTCTATCATTTTTTAAGACCAAAGCAAAACAATGAAGATTGGAAAAAAAAAAATTATGTGACTATATAAGGAAACAAACTTATTGTTGAAGTCGAAACAGGAAACTAAATTATATTCTGCATTAAGTTTACACAAAAGTATACACAAGTAAGAGATTTCCATGTGAGACGATTAATACTGAATATTTACTAAATAAACACACATTTATATTCTATTCACTAAATATGGTTATCATACGATACAATACAAATAAATTTTATTTTTCTTAGATTGTGGTAGAAAAGGAGGATGAACATGAGTAAATGCAGTTAATATAGGTATTAATAAGCACTGAACATTGATTTACATTTTTCCATTTTTTTTCCATTTTTAGTTGCACAGGAATCAATAAATTTTTACGCGAAAAACATCACGTATAAACATCACGCAAAAACATTATGCAAAAACATCAAAAGAAAAGACCAATGGTTTGATCGAGTTTACTACCTCTGGCAAAAATTATGGAATCTCTTCCATGTTATTTCAATGGGATACGAAGTTCAATGCTCTACAATTTTTGATGCCCCAAAAAACCCTTTTTGAGAGAAATTGAAGAACTTTAAAAACTTAACAAAATAAAGAATGTTTTAAAAATTTTGCACTTTTCATTATTTAATAATTCACAACCAAAAAATGGGAAAAGAGCTGTAGGCTGAAAGAAAAAACTCGTAAAAGCTAATTTAGAATAATAAATTTAATCATATAAATATGAGGAGCTATATCTTAATGATTTTCCATGATCAAATTTATTATTCCAAATTAGTTTTTACGAGCTTTTTCTTTCAATCTCTAGCTTTTTTCCCATTTTTTGATCGTGAATTATTAAATAATGAAAAGTGCAAAATTTTTCAAATATTTTTTGTTTTGTTAAGCATTTAAAGTTCTTCAATTTCGCTCAAAAAGGGTTTTTCAGGGTATCCGTGCATCAAAAGTTGTAGGGTATTGAACGTCGTATTCCATTGAAATAACATGGAAGTGATTCCATAATTTTTGCCAGAAGTAGTACCTATAACACTATTCAAATGTAATTGCCAATTCAGCTTATTGTCGATCATTATCCTTAACAGCCTTACAGAGTCCATCGCAAAAATCCTGGCACCTCCCAGGAAGAATCATCATTATAATATCAACTCAAGTCTTCTTACTTTTTCTTTAGCAAATCGATCTAAAATTGTTACTGGTGAAATTGCGATATCATAATGCACATGCAACAAAGCCAATCCCACTAGCCGATCTTCTCTAATTGTGTTTCGAAGCCATGTCTTCAATCGTTTTAGTGCTGAGAAGCTAAGTTCGGCGGTTGCTACAGTAATTGGTAATGCTACAAGAAATTTCAGTAACACGTAGATCACATGGTACACTGCAGGATCACAGTTCTGTAGTGCTTCAAAAGCAGACTTGGGTACTTTGCCCGTATCGGTATTTTCTCGCATCCATTTGGTTCTCCAGTCAATCACTTCAACTTGAAGTGTACTGTTCATTTCTTCCACTCCCAGTTCGGCTATTCTGTGATACTTCTTGCTTAGCTCTGTCCAAGATGTGAGGAGTGACTGACTCTTCGTCCGTGTTGATTTTTGCTAAAAGAGTCGATGGTACTAAATCTTGTAAATATAAGACATCCAGGCGCAGACTTTTGACTTTCATTATGGAGGCGAGATTTCGTGGATAAACTGAGGGAGGGAGAGCAAGCCCAAAGTATCTCCCTAATGATATATATATATATTTTAATTTTATAATTTATTTGATAAAACGTAGACGTTCGTCAGGCGTTTGGGGGGGGGGGGGCGATCGCCTCGATCGCCCCTCCTGAAATCCGCCACTGCACGCATGTTTACAATGTATCTAGATGTGGAACAAAACTCTAAACTAAACGGGTTCTTCAGGTTTCAGTTTTGTTCCATGTAGAGTGAGTTTATACCACCTAAGCTAGTATTTTCGTTGTACAAAAAATCTTGCTAGTATACAAATACATGGGAGCTAAAATTTCTGAAACATATTAAAAATGTTGCATTATTTTAAGTGTGCAGAATAAGTATAAAATGCAATTTTAACTGTGCAATTAAATTTAACTTTGCAATAAGGAATAGGTATAAATTTAAGTAAATCCTGGAGAAACATAAAATACTTCTACTAATTGACTTTCCTGTATAACTACTACTTGTTTTCAAAAAATTTCATTTTGAAAATAAATGATGAAATTGTGATACCAAGCACAAAAAATGCAAAATATAACTTTGAGAATGGAGACATAAGAAGCAAATTAAAAATTAGAAAAGCTTTTTATGAAAACTATAACATACAGAGTAATATAAAATAAATAATATATAATTGTAAATAAAATGGTATATCTTTACAGAACCACCAAAACAAAAAGATAAATGTTAAAAAAATATACCACAAGCAGAAGTTTTCAAAGAATATCAGAAATCAGAAGTTCTCAAATTGTTTAAGGAGTTTTAAGCCAGGGAAGAAAGACAATTAGGTGCAAAGATTCTAAGAATCTTAGTAGATAACGGGATGGAGTTTTGTCACAACCAGTTCAAAGCCTACTACTTACAGAATCTTGGCATTAGCAGACCGAACTAACACTTATACGCCACAACAGAATGGAGTGTCAGAACGCTTTATCTAACTGCCCTTGATTGTGTTAAGGCTATGTTGAATGAGAGTAAAGTTGCTGCCAGAATGTGGGCTGAAGCTATCTTGTGATCTTGTGTTTTACATACACTAAGAACAGAATATGTCATAAGTTCAAAAACAAAACTCCACAAGAACTCTACAATGGTAGAAAACCATTGGCAAATCACCTTGGGACTTTTTGTTGCAAAGCCTATGTGGGCAAACCTAGTCAGCTCAGAAAAAAAAATTAGACATAGGACTCCAGAAGGAATCATGGGTAGGCTATGCCACAGATACCAAAGGTTATAGAATTTTTTTGTAAAGTGAAAAACAAGTAGTTGAAACCTGCAATGTAAGTTTTGACAAGGGTGATATAGCGCGCGGAAGTTGCACTCGGTATGCCCGGGTTCGATTCCCGCCACTGCCCAAACTGCCGCCGTGTTCACACGGAGTACGATCACATTAAACATGTGGGTCCGTAAGTCCTTCCGAGAGGTTGGTGGTAGGGGAAGGAGGGTACGGTCCCTGTGGATGCCTCCCCCACTGGGTTCCGGTCTAAATTGGGTGGCACTTCCCGGCCGTCCAAACTGATACCTTACACCCATCTGGTAGGTCGGACGGTCTGGATCGAAGAAGAAGGGTGATATAGTAGAGAGCATCCTGGACCCTATTTATCCCAGAACTATCTCCTTGAAAGTGTCAAAAGATAACTGTTCAGAATATTCTGAGGGGGAAGTGAGATGGGTAAAGCAGGAGAGAGTGAAGACACTGGTGAGGATCCGCCTGAATCCAGTGAGGATACAGACTCTCCTGCTGATTCCAGTATGACTCCTTGCTCGGATATTATTTGGGAACGAAAGGTCGTACCAAGACCTGATGGGAGTAGAACAGATGTATACTACTACGCCAAGGGAGAAAAGAAAAGGCTGAGGTCACATAGTGACAAAGAAATATTGTGTGAAAAGAAACATACAATACAATTAGCAACTATTTAATTTTAGGGAAAGGAAAAATTTAACAGGGATCAGAAGTAGACCAGAAGCAAGCAATGTTGAGATACAAATACCAAAGAGTTATAATGCTGCTATTAGATCTCCCCAGTTTAAAAAATGGTGTAAGGCCATAGCCAAAGAAATAGCCATAAAGCAGAGAGGGGTGTCTGGGAACTAGTTCCTGCTTCCACCTCACAAAAGCATATAGACAATAAATGGGTATATACTGTTAAATGAGACGAAAAAGGGGAAATTAAGAGATTTAAAGCACGTTTAGTAGTTCAAGGGTATAGTCAAGAAAAAGGAGATTCATACGATGAAGTATTTAGTCCTGTGGTCAACTTCAGTATAATCCGAGCATTTTCCCCTATTTTTGTTTGTATGCTTAGCTGGATGCATTTCCAACTTGATATTAAATCAGCCTATCTATATGCAAAGCTAAGTCAGAAAATTTATATGAAACAACTTCAAGGCTATGTCAGTCAGGAACAACCTGATTACATTTGTTTATTGAAAAGAGCCATATACGGTCTTCATCAAAGTGGAGGGGAATGGTATATTGAACTTGACTCCAAATTAAGAGAATTAAAGTTTTTAAAAGTTTAAATGGTGTAATTATGCTTACACATACAATAACAAAGTTCTTATGCTGATTTATGTAGATAACATAATTGTTTTTTCCAAGTATCAGGAAGATATTGACCATATTGTTTCACTACTTAGCAATGAATTTGATATCAAAATATTAGGAAAAATTAAACTATTAGGTGTGGAATTTAAAGAATTTAATGACAAGTTTTTTTTATACATCAGAGTCAGTACATAGATAAAGTATGCCAAATGTTTCAACAGTTTAAGTATCCTATTACTTCACTTCCTATTGCTAAAGGCAATATTCTTAGTAAAATTGATTGTCCAATGACAAGTGAAAAAGTGAATCAAACTAAAAAATTTCCCTATAGGAGCGTAATTGGATGTTTAGCTTTTATACCTAGCACAAACTAGACCAGATCTATGTTATGCAATTAACATATTATCACAGTTTCAAGAGAATCCAGAAATTAAGCATTAGGATGCATTACTAAGATTATTGAAGCAGTGCACTCATTCTTCCTTAATTGTAATGTTAGGGACACAACAACAACAACAACAACTAAGATTATTAGGATGTATTGAGAAAACTAAGGATTATATGTTAAGTTTATCTAATATTAAAGAGTTAAATTTAAACTGCTACTCAGACTCTGACTTTGCATCAAACAGAGATGACCGTGTTTCACTTGGAGGTATGATATTTTTCATTGATAGTGTACCCATTTCTTGCCGAACCTTTAAACATAAGTGTGTCAGTTTGTCAACTATGGAAGCTGAGTATATATCATTAATAGTTAGCAGCTAAGGAAATGGTGTGGGTACAGAATATAATTGAGGAATGTCAAAGGCTGGGATTAAACTTTAACAAAAATAATAGTGTCATTTTCTGTGATAACCAAGCAGCAATAAATGTTTTTAACTCTGTGATTGAAAACAATAGAACTAAGCATATAGATGTAAAATATCATTTTCCAAGAAATTTAGTAGTCAATGAGTCATTTAATGTTAAATTTGTGAATAGTAAAGATAACTTAGCAGATTATTTTACTAAACCAATGACTAAGGAAATAATATTTTACTGAAATATTTAAAATGTAAATCAAAACCATTAATCTTTAAAAGCTAATTTGAATACACAACTTTAGAATTTCAAATGATGTTATATATATTATTGTTTATCTCTCCTTCATTGATATAAGCTAATGTATCTTGAGTTTAAATTTTTGTGACATTGAATCTTTTAAACATTACACTATTGTATATACATCCATTTCAATTACCCGCATAATGCCAGTTAGTAGCTTATGTGTATAAAATTTTGTATTGATAATAAATCACTTTAGTAGTAAATGAATGTTGAAGTTTTCACGAAGGACATTTATTTTCTGATTGCTTATGCCATGTATCTTAAATTTTTAGTATTTCTGTATAATTAGTTAGCATTGAATATGTATACTTACCTTGTACTAATATACTAAATGATAAAAGGATTAAGCCTTTAAATTGTAAGTTTAATGTTTATACTTAAATATTGTGCTTATACTAAAAATTTTAACCTTTTAAAGTTAATGTGTTGAATATAAAATATGTTTAAACTTAAAATTTAAACTTTAATTTCATGATTATACCAAAATTTAAAAATCATATGCTAACTTGATAGTTATACTCAGTCTTAAAATTTTAAATATTACTGTCTTTAATATTTTCCATTAAATAATTATCCAATTTTTATGGAAATTTAAATTAAAATTTTTGAATGCCTATACTTAATATTGAAATGGTGTTGTATGTGTATTTCTAATTAAAGTAGCTGTTTATCTTATAATGTAGTTTACTATACACAATTTTTTTTCAATGTTATAAGTATTTATGCCTTTAACTTAAAATTTTGTAATGATATGAATTTTTAAATTTTTCTTCCTTCATTATATTTTGGCAGGATAATGGGGGCCTTGGTATTTATCAATATACCTTGGTTTCTCAGATCAAGTTTTTGTTGCATATGTATTGAGACTTAGGGATTGGCATGAAGGGGCCGATTGTTGGAAAAACACCAGTAAAATATCGTGATTCACGTTTCCTGTGAACAGGCGTTTATAAAATTCTTGGTGAACGACTTACTACGCTCTCGGGTGTGAACCGTTACGTTTTTCCCATGTGCATTTTCATGCAAATCCAGTTCTCAACTCGTAAGCAGCTCATTTGCATATTCGGGGACATTTCCGGTTATGATGGCATTCCGGAATGACCCTATCTTCGGATATATATATAGCAGAACAGTCTTGAAGCAATTCATCAATTTGTAAAGGGGTCCATTTCTCAATCTGTCAAAGTACTGACCGAGGAGAAGTAGTATCGGTAGTGTATGTACAGTACGAACGTTAAGTCGAAGGTGTTGGGTGAATAACACCGACTTGTTTATGCAGTATAATGGCTGTTAGTAATTAGTTCTAAGTTTCGTGTAAATTGACCTTATGACTAAGTTAATAGCATACCTGCCAACTTTTACGCATTATGCGTAAAATTTACGCATTTTAATCGCTCTCTACGCTTTTACGCATGTATTGCTATATTTTACGCATTTCCGCATTTATTTGAATTTTTTAACATTACTAGGAAATCAATCTTCGGCGAAATTCTCCGGCTTTTTTTGTTTGAAATTTATTAATTAACCAGACGTGGTATAATTCCTCGGAAACACCATTTTACACTTCTTCAGCACGGATTTCTACCATTCCCGGGATCGTAGCAAATCCATAGTAAAATGCAGGGTAATACCAATCAAATTAACGAAGATTTACTGCCGCGTGTAACGTAAATGAAGATCTCGATCGCTTAATTTATGAAAGTAATAAATATACTTCTTCAAAGGTTGTCTAATTCAGCATAAATTGCTAAAATGTTATTTTGTTCATTAATTTCGCATAAACACTGCGATTGCGCAATTCAGTTTGTTCTTATGAATCGCCGAGAGAACAAAAGTATCTTTTTCCATCCATCTCAATCTTCTAAATATTGCATTTTTGATTGAGTGAACTAGTTTATTTTCATATTCTAATTAATTATTATGGTTAATTTCTTAATTATTTTCACATAGACAGTGCGATTGCGCAATTCAGTTACTTCGCGTGAATTACCGAGAGTACGTTAGTGAATTACCGAGAGTACCGTCATCCATCTCCATCATTTAAATATTGCATATTAGATCGATTGAACTAGCTTATTTTCATATTCTGATTAATTATTACGGTTAATTTCGTAATTATTTTCGCATAAACAGTGCGATTGCGCAATTCAGTTACTTCGCGTGAATTGCCGAGAGTACGTTAGTATCTTTTTCCATCCATCTCCATCATTTAAATGTTGCATATTAGATCGATTGAACTAGCTTATTTTCATATTATGGCTAATTATTAAGGTTAATTTTTTAATTGTATTTGCATAATACAAATTTTTCTATTTTGAAAAATGGGTATGAACTCTGTGAAGGAATATTTTCCAATAAATGGTATTAAAGCAATAATTTAGGCAAATAAAAAGGAAACCATTTTGGCAGGAACATAATTTAGTGCTATTATTTTTTTTTAATTATTATTATTATTATAAAAGATCAATATTTGTTACTCTTAGTGAAAACCTGTGTTTTACCAAACATAAATATTTGTTTTCATTATAAAATAATTTTCACTGGATAAAACCTTTATATATTTTTTATTTTATAATTTATTGTCCTGAAATTTTATAAAATTGGTGTCCTGAATTTTCATATTCTACCAGTACTATGCCTGATATTTAATGCAGTATTTTTTTAATGCAGGTATTTGTACATAGTTAAATTCATTAAACATGTCGTTTGTGCGTGTAGTTTAAAAAAAATCATTATAAATGTCATTCACGCAAAATTTTACACATTCCAATTTTCCCAGGTTGGCAGGTATGTAATAGTAATTAAGCTTTCCTTAAATTATGTTAAGTGAAGTCGCGAGAATGTTTACTTGTGTATCTAATTCAATGGAACTTTTTTTGCCAAGTGTGACACCGGCAATGGTGGCTTCAAGTGCATGCAAGGATCTTAGGTAATATAAGCATTTTATTACTGTACTGATAAGTGCTTCAAGAATGTTCTGCTTATTTCAAGAAAAGCCGATATGGAACTCATTAGCTCAAATTGTGTATAAAGTATTGTTTTTATTCTACATAAGTTTACCAAGTGTGTAACTTGCCTAAAGTGCCTAATTTATTCACAAAATAAAAGTGAAATGGATTTTCTAACCTGCATCGTATTTTCATTTCACATCAATGCACATTAGCATTCATTGAGCTGCCATCTCTCTCTGCTATTAAAATATCTGTGCTAGTCACTTTAATTCAGATTGTTGATGTAGTGTTTTTGACATGTCATCTATCTCCACAAATTTGAGAATAGCCATCGTTATCTTTGCTATTCTTTTACAAATGTGAATGTTCAGTTCTATTAAATTCGAAAATTGTTCTAAATGATTTAATAATAGATTGTTCTAAAAGTTCTAAATGAAGATGTAGATATCACTTTCACTTCAATAATTCAAAGAAATTGAATTTTCGTCTTTGAGTAGTTCAAGAACAACATTATTATCAAATTCATATTTATTTCAAATATCTCATAAATACCACTTTAATTTACTTAAAATCAATAGTATGTATCAATTTTATCCATTAAGGTTTCAACTTATTATTCTAAACTTACTTAACTTATTTTTCTATTATTATGACTTATACACAACAGTACATTCAAAGTAACATTAAAACGAAAGTACAAACGATTTCAAAATTCTTATATGTCAGGATTGACAACATCAATTTATTCCATTTAAGTCAGGGTGACTCTTCACTTTAAATTCTCACAAGCATGGTTATGCTAATTAAAAAGGTACTCATCTAACTTTCACTGACTCGAGATGAAGACAGAACATTTCAAACTTTACCGAGAATTCGGAGACTGCTCGTTGGTCACCACTTATAAGGCTTTTTCTGGTGTAGAATTTAGGAAAACACTCACTCACCATTTAAGACTTCGAACATGACTAAATTGTAAACAAAACAAATGTTCTTAAGTCTGGTTGAGTGCTGCCATCTAGTGACCTTTTGGGAAACTACAGAATATCTTTTACTACTCTAAATATCTTCAAAAGTATAAAAGATAGATATGATTAGTAAGCAACAAAAATATGAAGAAATTGAGTTTCTAAATCTATATATATATTTAAAAAAGCTTATATAGCTTTCGAATAATCGTCTTGTCAAATGGAAGAAGTTTTTCAAGTTTGTTGTACTTATATCTTAAAAGTGATAGCTATAAACAATAAGCAAGAATTTATTGCTCTTTAAAAATCCTACAAGTGTATATAATTGGATTTTGGGTAACTTTCTTGATTTTTAAAGTATAGTGGTTATAATTTTGATATTTTAACATTTTTACGTAGGTTTTCCAATGGGTGGGAAAGCTGTAATATTTGAAATGCCATGATTGTTGCAGCTCAGTCTTGTTTTACTCCCTTGTGAAATATTGGTACACAAGCATGTGATATTTTATTTTGTTTAAAAAAAAAATAGGAATTTAAATGAACTTGGAGATTCTAAAGACGTTTAACCCTTTCAAGACGGTTGCCACGCCTGCGCATGGGCTGCAAATTTGCATTCAAGGATGGCCGCCATGCATTCGTGGTGGAGAAAACTGTACCTTAAAAGGCGAGTGCCACGTACGCGTGTTTTTATGTCAAACATTTTTATTTATCTACTAGATTGCTTTAAATGTCTTTGCGAACAACTCCAATGTATTTTGCAGATACTTGATCTTGGCATAGGAAAGATCCAATTAATCATTTCTCTATTTGGAGTGGTGAAACATGGTTTTGTAATATAAACAAATAGAGCACTTCTCGTAGCATCAGCTATTTTATAATTGAGTTCTGGTTCTCGTTTTGATTTCAGCTTAATGATTTCGTTGGTGAATCATAGGAATATAAGAGAGTGTAATGAGGGAGCTGCCAGTGCAGTGACACCTGGGAAAGAGAAAAATAAAAGAAAAAAAGAGAGACAAACGGAGGACTTACGACATCGGCTCGAGGCTGAATCCCACCAGTATTGTGGTATTGTTGTTGAGACCCAGACCGTCCTACTTACCAGAAAGGTGTAAGGTAACTATTTGGATGGCCGAGAAGTACCACCCAATTTAGACCGGAACTCAGTGGGGGAGGCATCCACAGGGACCATACCCTTCTTCCAGTGTTAGAAATTAAAAATTTGAACTAGGCGTCATTTGACGCCTATAAGTTCTGACTCTAGGTGCCAAATAGACATGGCTAGTTGCTATTTTTACATCTCTAACTAACTATTTTTTAAATATCCATTTTTATTAAAGATATAAAAAAAAGAATAATTCAGATTTTTGTATTAAAAATTGTTTTAAATTTTCTTAAAATTTAAAATAAACTGAAAAAGAAACTCAAGAAAAAATAAATAGAAAAAAATTGCTAATTTGTTTTTACTTGGCAAAAAGGGCATAAAATAACAACAAATTAAAAAAAAACTTCTATTTAACAATTTTCAATTATGGTCATCTTGTACAGTCATTGCCCCAATACCCCTTCATTTCATCCTTGAAAATTAATTTTCCTGAGTTAAAACAGCAAATAATATAAAAGTTTTAGTTGATGAAAACAAATTGTGAGAATGGAAAATACATGATAATAAAATGGGATAAACCGATAATCACGTATTAATGCACATTTTAGTGACATTTCCATATAATCTTTTTCATATTACTTACAAATATAAGACTTAAACACATTTAAAATTAAAATATTATAAGGGAATCTTGAGCGAAATTTAGTCACTTTTTGTGGCCAATTTTGTCAAAGTAAGGAATTTCATTTTAAAATCTGTTTACTATATTTATCTTAAAAGTTTTAAAAAAAAAAAGGGGGGGGGGGATTTGCATATTTGTCCGGAGATCGGCAGTCAATGCAAATATTGGAGCTTCACGAAGAAATGCAGAGTTGGCAGCTAGGGTTCTGTATTTGCAAGTCAATAATAAGATTTTGTTTTATTATTGTTACTCTTTTTCTAGTCACTTTGACAAAATATAAATGATACCCTTCAAACTCATCTACACCCTTTGGGTGAGCCAGACAGCCTGGGTAATAAAAAAAAAAATATGAATCACATTAATTTCAGGGATTGATATAAAAAATGCATAGATGCTAACCTGCCAAAAAGAAAGATAGGAACATATTGCATGAGGAAAAATCGCGCACTAATACCGTTTTTCCCCATACTGTTGCAAAATAGCCTTCTATTTTATTAATAATACATTTGAAAAATAGTTTTTCTATATAATATACGAAATAATTACAAATATTTTAAACGATGCAAACAAATTGTAACAGTGGAAAAATACTTTCAAACTAAAACGAAATATAGAGGATTGCGCACAAATGCCATTTATCGTGATACAGCTGCAATATAGCCTTTCATGTCATTAAAAATGCTCTTGAAAAATAGTTTTTCTGTATAATATAGTATATACGAAATAATTACAAACGTTGTAGACGATGCAAACAGATTGCAGAAGTGGAAAAGTATTTTCACAATAAAACGAAATATAAAGAAGATCGTGGACAAATGCCGTTTATCGCGGTACCCGGTACCCCTGCAATATAGCTCTTCATTTCTTTAATAATATGTCTGAAAAATGGTTTTCTTGTATATAACAAGGAATAATCATAAAAATTTTATTCGATGCAAATGTGTTTCTCCCACATTAATTAGAAACAGACGCAATCACGTGGAAAGGGATTTTTAGTTGAAAATGCAGAAAACATCCATCTTAAAATTCCTGACTTTGTTTCTCATTTCGTGACCTACTTCCGATTTCATGACTTGTAGATACTCTTATACAGATTTGTATACAATAAAATATAAATGTTATGGAAAAGAAAAATCGGACTACTGTGGATCCAAATCGGATTCCCGGAACAAGACTGAAAAAACGGAACAAGAACATAAAAATCTGAACACTTGGCAGCTATAAAAATGTCATTTTCAATGTCTAATAACAAAATATGAGCTAACCAAATTTGCAAGACGCTGGAACGATTTAAAGTGGAATGCACTGTGTTCTATAATAATAAGCAATTAGAATGTAAAGACTGCAGGATCACGGTATCACTCCCTTTTTTTACAAGTGGGATACATAGATCTAGGAGGGAATAAAGGGGAGGGGAGCAATAGGAACTCGTTAAATACTCGGACATCGGAATGTCTGAGGATAAAGCAAACACATAAATTCTTCAGAAGTGCAATTTCAGGTCTTGAAGGGTAGGGATGAGTTGAAGTACAATAAAGATCCCAATGTTTCCTTCCCTGAATAGACAGAGGGGGATTTTACTGTCTATCTACCACCTGCAGATTTATTGTTGGAAAATTTAAAATTTGAATAAGCAAGATAAATAGCAAAGTACGCACTGGCATAGAGTCAATAAGTGTTGGCTGGGTCATGAAAGTATGCAGAACCAGTTTTAAAGAAAAACATCGTTCACTTTATTTCGTGAGAAAATATAACTAGGCAAGTTACACATTCCAGGTTTCCATGCCACAAAACATCAAAAAATACTATGTACAAAAAGGTTTGCAGTTGTAAATGACCAGACAGAAATTCCTTGAAGCATGGGTAGTAAGTAACTATACTACCTCTATCACTTGCGTGTATTTGCATCCACCATTGAAGGTATCACACTTGGTAAAGAAAAACCAAAAGATAAGACATCCCGCAGTGCTTCTGTCTAAAGCATTTCTGTCTACGTGCATCAGACCATCAGTGTCTATGTCTTATAAAGCCTTCTCGGCTCCGTTCTGGATCAGACTGAGTGGGAATTCGCTCTGTCGACTGACTGATGTTTGCTTCAAGAAATCTCTGCCTTATATATCCGAGAATGGACTGTTCCGGAAACGCCCCCGGATATGCAAATCAGATGCGTACGCATTGAGAACTGATTTGCATGAAACCTCATGTTGAAAAACGTCACGGTTCACGCCGGTGAACGGGAAGAGTCGTTCATATTAAATTTGCATAAACGCCCGTTCACGGGAACGTGAATCGCAATGTATTGATTTTTTTTTCCAACAATCGGCCCCCTCATGCAAATCCTTAAGTCTCAATGCATATGCAAAAGAAAACTTACTTTGAGAAACCAAGGTATATCAATAAACGCCAAGGCCCCCAGTATTCTATCAAACATATAATGAAGGAATAAATTTAAAGTATTATATCATTACTAAATTTAAAATAAAAAATGCATAAGTACTTATAGCATCTGAAAAACAGTTAAGTATTGTCGACAATATTGTAACAACAGCATTTCACATCAAGTAGAAATTTATATACAACACAACTTCAATGCTTAAGTATTAGCATTCAAAAATTTAAATTTTAGTTTAAGTTTAATTAAAAGTATCCAAAATTTAAGTATAAGCATATTATTATATTTAACAAGTCAACTTTAAAAGATTAAGATTTTGTATAAGCATAGAATTTAAGTTTACTTTAAATTTGAGTATAAACACTATAATTCAAAAAGCTTAAAAAAAATTTTTAGTCTATTAATACAATACAAGTATACATAATTAATACTATTAGACTGCATTGATATACCAAATATTTAAAAATATATGATGCAAGTAATCAGATAATAAATTCTTTATCAAAACTTTCAACACATACTTTTTACCAAGTTGAAAAATACAAAAATTTTATACACATAAGCTATTATTTAGCATCATGCGGGTCATGGAAAATGGATGTATATACAAAGGTGTAAAGTGAAAAAGATTCAATATCACAACACACCCTGACTCAAAAAAGTCGGAAAATTTGGCAATCACTCGGAAAAGAAATCGGAATAAGTGTGAGTTTTGTTCACCATAAATTTCACTTCAGAAACTTATATTTTACTTTAATTTCTAAATGTTCACTACAAAATCCCCCGATTCTCTTGTGAAACAGAATCCTTGAAGTCCATGTTGAAGTAAAGCCATCTGATGAACGTCGGGCAAATGGTTTCTTTGCGGTGTCATAAATCTCATTGAAATACATTTGAGCCACCTGGAAGGGCGATGACAACGAGGGCAGGAAGTCCCCAATCTTTTTCGGCCTTTTACTTGAGGAAATTCGGAGAAGCAGATCATGTGTAGTACCCATATGTGGGGACAAAACCATGCAAGAACAATTAGGTTTGTTAAGAGTTCTTCGGAAAAAATCACTTTTCTTCGCTGTGCAATCGGCAAAACAGCAGGAGAAAAATACTAAAACACATTGTCCAGGAATTTGGAAAGCAAACCCAATATGCATTCCCTTAAAAGTGTCTTTAATTGGGCAAGTAATTCATGACGCTCAGAAAATGTGAATGTATTTCCTGTATATTTCTGAAAAGCATGGAATCTTCATTCAGCCCAGATTGCTTCAATTTTTCGCAGAGCTGGGTTGGGACCGCGTAAAGTAAGGTAGTATTTATAAATTATTTAAAGGCATGCATAAGAATTGTTTATATACGTTTCTCATAATGATTATTATTTATTTTTATTTCTTTTTTAAATTTTGTTATAATATTTTTGTGCTTTTAAAGGATTATTTAACAATTTTAACAGTTTTAATTTAACAATTCATAGGTCATTTAAATAAATTTTCTGCGATAAAATAAAATCACAAATTGTGAATGAAACACTAAACTATACAAAAAGATCAGCAGTGGTTCCAATACGGGTCAGAACGGGCTGAAAATTTAGATCTTTTCCCTATCTGGCACGACTGTCCCAGTGCTTAAACCCTGCCCAAAGACCATTGAGTCTCGGCTTGATCCGGCCCGAAATAATTTATATTCATATATGTTGAAAACATGAATGTGTTGAAGACCCAGACCGTCCAAATCATCCTGAGGACTTGAGCAACTATTTGGACGGCCGGGAAAGAGTGAAAGCCCCAGGCCATCCGACTCGTCCAGAGGACTTGGAGTATCTATTTGGGAAGGGGCCGGGAAAGAGTGAAATTTTTTCTACGAAGAATTGAGGTAAATTTTTTTTTTTTTTTTTAAACATTTATCTATATATAGGTAAAATAAAGACTATTATTTCATGTATTCAATTAAAATTCATTTGAAAAAATTTTAAAATTAAATATGTTCGGCCTGGCGAAATAAATATATTCGGCCCCAGAAAAATTTTCAAAGTATGTTCGGCCTTTTTTAAAAGCAAAGTTCGAGCCCGGCCCGAAACAGCGTTATAAAATTTCGGCACGGCCCGAGTCGAAATGATTTCGCCTGAATAACATTTTTCTATGTAGATATTATATCTTTTTTAACAATTTAAAGTAATTTTAAATAATTAAATAGCAAAATTAGAGCCTTTTTTTTTTTTTTTTTTTTTTTTTTCAAAATGGTTCAAAATATTAAGACATGAAATTAGAACCACTTTTTCAATTTTTTTAAATTATTAAAATATCGAAATTAGGACCACATTTGCAAAATATTAAAATATCGAAATTGTTGCTACTATATTTCAAAAACTAAGAACCTATCCAAAATCCAATTGTACACTCCTATATGGTTTTCAAAGGGCTACAAATTACCTAATATTGTTCATAGCTGCCACTTTTCGTTTTCGAGAAATAAGCATTTATAAACTTAAAAAACAGGAAAATTTCAATCTTTTTAAACTTGATAAGACGATTCCTCGAAAATTGCATTAGATCTATAAAAACCCATTACTAAGCTAGAACTTGGATTTCCTACTAAACATTCTTATCGCTTTTGGTTTATCTTTCATAATTTAGAAAATAGTTCGAGTGAAAGCAAGGAGACTAAAATTCTCTACGACAAAAACTTTTTAGTTCCTCGAAAAAAAAATGCCAATATACTAAAATATTGAAATTATCTCTATATATATACATAAAAGGTACTATATTTCCAACAAAACAAGTAAAAGTTGGTGATATTTTTATCTGTTAGGTTCGGAGATATAAGCGCCCAAAGTGTTTATATTTTTCGTAACGCCCGGATGTCTGCTAGAGACTCCCCAACCATACATGTTATTCATATTAAAATCTATAAAATCTATGCAATTTGTCCTTTCATACTGTGATTATTTTTCGGGAGAATATTATATATCAAATTGATGAGGGCGAAAAAATTTAATGCTTTTTATTTTTGCTTGTTTTTCTTTATGATGATGTATTTCCTTTTTTAAATTGAAAAAAGAATAATTTGCCTAAACTTATGTGTGAAAACAGGTTTAATATATTAATACATATTTGCAACTAATTATTTAAACCAATTCATTAAATAAAAAAGTTAGGCTTCGTAACCCTGAAAGATGCCACGAATGTATAAAACGCAGAACTCGGGAGAAAAAAATTCTAGGGATGATATCAACAAATTATTTCTACAAATATAAGTATTGGATAACATTGTGTTTGACTTATGGCTACATATGCGGCAAAAATTAAAATTGGAAAAATTTGAAAAATTGGAAGTTTGATTAATTAACTTAAAATGTTATTAATTTTATAACTTAAATAAAGTTACTCTTAAATTGCAGTAAATTTTTAAGTTATAAATACTAACAGAAACCACCAAAGAGAGGCGTTCCAAAACATAGGATAGTCTCATTGCAGATTCCGACATAGATGCTAAAGTTATCCTAGTTTGGGGAACGTCCCCTATAGGCGAGTTCTGTAACCATTAACGCTTGGTTTTGGTCATAGTCCACAGATAAATTGTGTAGTATGGCCTCAATTTTTGTGAAATTTAATGCCGACTGCGTGATAAGACTGAATTCATCTGTCTCTAAAAAGTTCACAAATTTGTAGAATATAGCAAGTTTTCGTGTTGCCATTCCGCATTAGGTATTACTTGCAGAGAACTAAAAATCTGATGTGGGCAGCACATGACTTTCCCTGCAGATTTATATTAACGTTCTCTTTATTTTAATTAAATTTATTTCACTTTTAATTCAATTTTCTTTTTCATTCGGTAACCGGACTTATTTTCAAAGGTGGCCTAGAGAAAGCACGAAAAACTAAAATATCTCGTGAACGGCTAGTCCTAGAGTAATGGGGTTGGTCTTATTTTTTTCGTCGTTAAAAATTACATATTAAACAAGCATTTAATGGATATATTTGAGTATATCTAGTTCTTTAGTTTAGATTTTGACGATTTTTGCGGGCCATTTTGCAAAAAAAGGCAGGTTATTTATTTCCGAATCATACCAAAATCTAATCAGCACCAGAGTAACACACAAGTGACTTATTTAACGAATTTTGTGAAATTTGGTCCATTAGTTTTTCAGTTAAAGTGGATACAAGCTTTTGCGGGCCATTTCGCAATAAAAAGGCGGGTTCTTTTATCCTGAATCGCCCACAAGTGTGAAAACCTTACATACCAAATTTTATGAAATTTGGTCAATTACTTTTTTAGTTAAAGTGGATACAAAATCTGCACAGACAGACACACACACAGACGTCACGCTAAAAATGGTTTTTTCGTATTCTAGAGGTCTTGAAACGTGTAGATCCGTCGAAAACTCGATTTGCGATTTTCGACATGATTCCAATACTTTTCCTATACATTACCATGTATTTAAGGGAAAGTAAAAATCTGATGTGGACAGCACATGACTTTCGCTGCAGACTTATATACACATTCTCTTTATTTTAATTAAATTTAATTCACTTATAATTCAATTTTCATTCTCATTTGGTAACTGGACTCATTTTCAAAGGTGATGTAGAGAAAAAACGAAAATATCTCGAGAACGGCTAGTCCTAGTGTAATTGGGTTGGTCTTATTCTCGTCTTCGTTAAAAATTACGTATAAAACAAGCATTTAATGGATATATTTCAGCATACGTAGTTTTTTATTTTAGATTTTGTTGTTTTTGAGGGCCATTTTGCAAAACAAGGCAGGTTATTTTTTCCGAATCATGCCAAAATCTAATCAGCACCAGGGTAACCCACAAGCGACTTATCTACCAACTTGTGTGAAATTCGGTCCAATAGATTTTCAGCTAGGGTGGATGCAAACTTTTGCAGGGCCATTTCGCAAAAAAAGGCGGGCTCTTTTATCCCGAATCGTACCCAAAACTAATCAGCACCAGATTCGCCCGCAAGAGACTTACCTACCAAATTTTATGAAATTCGGTCAATTAGTTTTTTAGTTAGAGTGGATACAAAATCTGCACAGACAGACACACAGACGTCACGCTAAAAATGGTTTTTTCGTATTCTAGAGGTCTCGAAACGTGTAGATCCGTCGAAAACTCGAGTTGCGATTTTCGGCATGATTACAATACTTTCCCTATACATTACCATGTATTGCAGGGAAAGTAAAAAGTTCAAAAACGATCTACAGATTTTCAATGGGGACGCAATCCTTATAGAATATAATTGGTTGATATATTACCAGAAAAAATGAACAATATTTACATGTTTGTATTTAAACTATTTGTGATCAAGGAATTTCAAGTATTTACAAACATATTTAAATGCGGTCGTCATTCGTATGAAATTTTATATCTTCTGATTTGAAATAAAAATGTTTTATTAATTCCGTCGTATAAATCAAATGCATGGTAATATGTATGTAGAAAATTGAATAAATATTATAATAGTGTCGAAAATCAAAATTCAGTTTTATCCCAGCTCGCATAGTCTTGACATGTTGCGTGTATTAGGTTCTTTTTTGACTATCTGATCAGTAAAACAAATAAAGTACAATTTCCATTATAAAATCCTTCACGAAAGATAACTTTCTCTTAGCAGCAGGACTCTGTTATGCTATCTTTGCCTTATAAAATCTTTTTTATAATGTTCTTTATAATCTTTTTAAGTAATCTATAACTGTACTAGTAAATCTGTACTAGTAACTATATCTGTACTTGTACTATAACTGTACTAGTAAATCTGTACAAATTGCGATGAAATTTATTTATAAAAATGTTTAATTCCGAAGGAAAGTATTATTTTACAAATTTTATTTCTACCGTATTTAAATTTCAATGTATTTTTTCAAAATTAATACATTTCCTTAATTTTTAAAGTTAAGGTGTTTCCCTTTCTTAAATTACTGTAATTAAACCTTTATAGAACAATAATTATCATATTAGAAAATTTTCTCCCGTCAATATCACCACAGAAAAAGCACTTTTGCTTTGCATTTCTTTTAAAGTTTCTTTTATTAAATATACGATTTAAAATCTATTATATTCTACAAATTTTTACTAGAAAGTTAAGAAATTTAAAGTTAATTTCAAGAGGTTTCAAATACAATAAGTAAAAGAAA
This sequence comes from Amaurobius ferox, assembly GCA_951213105.1. Taxonomy (NCBI): domain Eukaryota; kingdom Metazoa; phylum Arthropoda; class Arachnida; order Araneae; family Amaurobiidae; genus Amaurobius; species Amaurobius ferox. The sequence goes on along the minus strand of OX578141.1, from coordinate 103,257,345 downwards.
AAAATAGAATTATGTCAGATAAGCTCTCAGGAAAAATGCCTTTCCAGAGAAATTTCTAAAAGAAAATAGATGACATTTTAGGTTACATGCTTGTCTTATAATACTATAATGACTAGCACCAAAATATATTGTAGCAAAATTGAACTAGCAAACATAAACGGTTTTAGTGATAGAGCATTAAGTCATGCAAGTTTTTCTTTAAAATGCATTCTTCTATACTGTAAAAGCAACTAATTTATTGCTTTTCCTATTGGTAGCCGAGACTATTGTTTGATAATTCCATTATAGTAAGACTAGTCTAGACGAAAATAGAATTCAGCTTCTATTGCAAATAACAGTGATAGTCTACTGTGCGGCCGCACATGCTACACGGGCGTAATATGCCCTTTATAAACACCTAAACGATTCATTGCTATGTCGGTTTGCATATGTGGGCGCGCATTTAATCTGCATGTACAAACCGCACGCCTTAAATAAGCGCTTAAACACGCTTTTTCTCGTTGCGCTGCGACACCTTTAGGATTGAACAAAGAGCAAGGAGGTAAAAATCGGGATTATGAATGTAGTTATCCCGTTTAAGTGATTTTTTCACAATGCTTTTACTGGCAAATAATTGTATTTTGAAAAATATAAATAATATCTTTAAAATTCAAGAAATAAGAAAATTTCTCAATTTAAATCACTTTGTCTTTCGTCTGCTGCACTTTCGTGAAATAAATGCCGAAAAGTAAAATTAGATAATTAAATACTATCTCCGAATATTTTCGTGCTATAGAAGATATTTATCGAGCGAATTCTTATAAAAATAAAATAATTGCTCATTTAAAAAAATCAAAATGATATCTGTAAAATTCTGGAACTTAGAATTTTTTATTTTATCACCCATATTGTGTCGCGCTAATTGTCTATAATCATCTGCTATTCTTCAAACAATAATCTGTTGGCAACTTTATGTTCTGAATATTTACAGGAATGGATTTAGAAACAACGAAATTTCGATTTTAAATATTCATAACTTTTAAACTAATTGAAATTTAAAAGAAAAATAATCCCGGCGAGGTGCGTATTTGCATAAGCTAAGATTGCATAAGCTAAGATGCCAACTAACTCTATACAGATCTTCAAAACTGTTGAAAGCTTGAATTTTCTGCTACGCGTTACACACATATAGAAACAGACATCTTTTTGAAAAATACTAAATAATAATAATGCAACATTTACTCGACCGTTCGATATTAAATTGTGTATAAATTAGAATGTTACACTAAAATGGTGACAATGTCGAAATGTTTTTATAAACCTTTTATTAATCGAAAAAATATGTTAAATAGTTGAGCGTCCAATAAATAAAAATTTCCATTAGTTATAATTTTACTGCTGTACATTTTGTAGACACATTTTATATATTATATTTTTATTAATAAATAATCATTAATTTATTTATAATTACTATTACTTTATTTTTAAATTAAAATATTTCTTTCTTGTTCAAATAAAAATCCCCCAAAATATCATTTAAAATTAAACAGCGTTATTTCAAAATAATAAACTAAAGTTGATAGTTGCGAAATATTGTATTCAGATATTTTGTGGTCATTATTTGGTATTTTAATAGTCACAACCTTTCTACTAGAACTGCCACTATAAGTAGGAAACAAAAAAGTAATGAAATGATCTTGCATATTAAATATCGATGAAGAAGCCAGTAAAATAGATCAAAATAATGAGTAACATAATTTTTTGCTTTTGAAAGTCAGCTGTCCATAAAATATGGTGATGCTATGCTTTATATTACTTCATTCATTTCTGATTCTGTTTGCGCCACTTAATATGCACTTGTTTCCAGTAATAAATTACTTATACTGAAAATTTTGGTGTTCAATTAAAAAAAAAAATGTTTTTATATTTTGTGGACTTCCCATCTCTGCAATTGGTTTATTTAATCTTACGTTCTTTCGAATTATTTATATCTCAAAGACTTTGATCGAAGTTGAAATTTTTTTATAAACCAGCAAAGTTCTGCGCACTTCGAGCGCTAAGCTCGGCTAAGTACACCACGGCCATACATCAGAAACAGGAACCGGCAGACATCAACTGTCACCGATCCTCCCACCCGCTCCTAATATCCACAGTCACAAACGAGTCATACACCTCCCTATTCAATATTACTATCTCTTATAGGATAATATCTCTCTATAAAAACATATATATTATACCAACTCGTAACATAACGCACGGGTTCCTTTCTCTAGAAGAATGTTCAGGCATGTGCAATCTACCGGGGAGAAACCGCAGTCCTATGCATCTCATTAAGGGCGATGCATTTGTTGCTTTGATGCGTTTTCTTAAAAAAAAATGTAGTAATTAAAAAAAATGTTAGAATGCGACGATAAATACAACTTTCTGTAGAATTCATACTGCAGAATTAAGCTAAACTTCCTGTTTTAGATGCGGCGAAATAAGTATCAGATAACTTAAAAAAAATGCAACTTCAATGTATTTAAGAATATGTGTATAGCCACATGTAGGTAAGTTTTTTGGTGGACTATTTGGAATTTCTTTTTTTTTTTACGTCCGTGTCTGGACAATTTTTTGAAAACAAATATCGAGGAAATGAAACAACGGCAACCCCTTGTGAGCACTGCAAATCATGTCATATTAATTTCCTTTGAACAGTGTATATATGCATGCTATTATACACATCCCGTGTTTTACAAAGCTAATTCTTGGCCTAGAAACGCGTTTTTTCTTCTTTTTTGAGGAAATTGTTTGGAAATGTGCAAAGTGCATTCAGAAATTAGAAAAAAGTAATAAAGTTTTAATAATTTATAAAAACCTAACAAAAGACCCAATTTTATCAAAAGAAAGATGCATGTTCCGAAATTTACACAACCAATTATTGGTATAGAAACTCACGGGTTTTTAAGTACCAGGCAATCATCTGGGAATGTGTCAAGTGCATTCGAAGAAAAATCCCAAAATGTACAAAATTTAATACTTTTCCAAATATATTTAAAATTCTACTAATTTTTGCCCTAGAAACTTGCCTTGTTTCAACTGGTAGCTAAAGATCTGGGCATTTGAAACAAAACCCTCAAAACCAAAAATTTGGTTTTGAGACTTTTTCTTTTTTTAAATTGGGGTATAATTTGGACATATACATCAAACATTCGAAAATGAAAACAAATAATTGCTGTGTAGACTTTGAACTACATAAAGGTCACTAGAACAGCAATGCACTCGCCCAAAAACAAAAGTTAACTCACTTGTTTGTAAAGTCGGAAATTTTCAATATTAGTCGGAAAAATTTCCTTCACACCCCCCCAGACAAGATTGCCCACTTACGTCCCTGAACACGGTCATCTCTGTTTGCAGCAAAGTCAGAATCTGAGTAACAATTTAATTTTAACTCATGAATGTTAGATAAATTCAACATATAATTTTTAGTCTTTTCAACATATCCTAAAAGTCTTAACAATGCATCCCAATGCTTAATTCCAGGGTTTTCTTGAAATTGAGATAATATATTGATGGCGTAACAAATATCAGGTCTAGTTCTACTAGATATAAAAGCCAAACACCCAATTAAGCTCCTGTAAGGAAAACTTTGAATTTGCTTTATTTCTTCACTTGTCTTTGGACAATCTATTTTACTTAGAATATTCCCTTTAGAAATGGGAAGTGAAGTAACTGGATATTTATATTGTTGAAACATTTGACATACTTTATCTATATACTGACTTTGATGTATAAAAAATTTATTGTCACACTCTTTAAATTCCACGCCTAAAAGTTTTCTAATTTTTCCTAATACCTTGATATCAAATTCTATGCTAAGTAATGAAACAATGTGGTCTATGTCCCTTTGATACTTTGAGAAGAGAATTATGTCAACCACATAAACTAGCATAAGAACTTTGCTATTGTAAATATAGGCACAATTACACCATTGAAGTTTTAAAAAATTTAATTCTTTTAATTTGGTGTCAAGTTCATTAAACCATTCTCTTCCACTTTGATGAAGACCATGAATGGCTTTCTTCAACAAACAAACATAATCAGGCTGTTCCCGATTGACATAACCTTGAGGCTGTTTCATATATACTTTTTGACTCAATTAAGCATAGAGATAGGCAGATTTGATATCTAACTGGAAATGCATCCAGCCAAGCATGCATACGAAAATTGAGAAGAATGCTCTAATTAAGTTGAAGTTAACAACAGGGCTAAAAACTTCATCGTATGATTCTCCTTTTTTCTGACCATACCCCTGGGCTACCAAACGAGCTTTAAATCTCTTGATTTTCCCATTCTCGTCTTTCTTAATAGTGTAGACCCATCTATTGCCTATATGCTTTTGTGAGGTGGATGCAGGAACTAGTTCCCCGACACCCCTCTCTTGCATTATGGCCATTTCTTCATCCATAGCTTTACACCATTTTTCGGATTGGGAGGATTTAATAGCAGCGTTGTACCCTTTTGGTATATTTATTTCAATATTGCTTGCTTCTGGTCTGGCTTTGATCCTTTTAAGACCTTTATTTTCCCGAAAATTAAACAGTTGCTGATCAAATTGTATATTTCTTTTATCACAATATTTCTTAACATCATTGTGCGACCTCAGCCTTTTATTATCTCCTTGAGCATAATAATACACATCGGTTCTACTCCCATCGGGTCTTGGAACCGTCTTTCGCTGCCAAGCAATATCCGAGCAAGGAGTCATACTGGAGTCAGCAGGAGAGTCCGTTTCCTCACTGGATTCAGACGGATCGTCACCAGTGTCTTCACTCTCTCCTTCCCCCCCATCAGACTGCCCTCTCGGATATTCCCCGTCGGAGTATTCTGAAAGGTTATCTCTTGATATCCCTAAGGAGATATTTCTGGGATAAATTGGGTCCAGGATGCCTTCCACTACCTCACCCTCATCAAACCTCACATTGCAGGTCTCAATTGTTCGTTTTTCTCCTGACAAAAATATCCTATAGCCTTTAGTTTTAGTAGCATAGCCTACCATCACCCCTTCTGTAGCTTTCATGTCTAACTTCTTTCTGAGCTGACTGGGTTTGCCTACATATGCTCTACAACCAAAGGTTCTAAGATGGTTGACTGAAGGTTTTCTACCACTGTAGAGTTCATGTGGAGTTTTAGTCTTAAATTTGTGACATATTCGATTTTTAGTGTATGTAAAACACAATATTGCTTCCGCCCAGAATCTGTCATGCATTTTGCTCTCGTTCAACATGGCTCTAACACAGTCAAATGCGGTTAAATTAAATCGCTCCGATACTCCATTTTGCTGTGGGGTATATGTGTTAGTCCTTTCAGCCTTAATACCGATATCCCTCAGGTAATTTTTGAACTTATCATGGCAGAATTCCATTCCATTATCCGTCCGGATACATAGAATTTTAGTACCTAATTGCCTTTCCTCTCTGGCCTGAAACTCTTTAAAATGTGAAAACACTTCTGACTTCTGTTTCATAAGGTAAACAAAAACTTTTCTACTATAATCATCTGTTATGGTTAAGATATACTTATTTCCACTGTATGAGGCTGTAGGTAGAGGACCACACACATCCATGTGTAACAATTGCAATGGTTTAGTGGACCTTATCCTACCGATGGGTTTATACGATACTCTCCTAGACTTAGCCAATTTACAAGATTTACAATTTAACTTTTTGTATTTAAGCCTAGGAAGTCCGTTTACAGCAGAAACTTTGCTGGTTTGGATGAGATATTCAGCGTTTATGTGGCAATATCTTTTGTGCCAAAGACAGTTTGTACTGTTAAGTTCAGTTACTGAACTGCTAGGTTTAGATATTAAACTATCCACATTTTTATTCTGCTTAGTTTTTGTTTTGTCAGATTTAAATTTAGTTTCTTTAAAATTAGGTGCTATTTTTACTTTATCTATTTTTCTGGAAGCACTAGGATCCTTATTCGTAGATTTCTTATCCTTTTTGCGTTTCTTGTCTCCATCTCGATCCCTATCTTTAGATTGACGGTTTTCTATGTTATGTTGTTCCTGGGTACTATACTTAGGTTTTAAGAAATACAACCCATCCTTTCTTTTTGCATAAAAGAATTTCTCCCCTTTGGGTGTAAAAAACCATAGCACCCTATTAGCTCCTTGAAAACTAAAATTTTGTTCCTCAAGAACAGATGCAGCTAATAAATTTCTCCTAAGTTTAGGAGAATACATAACATTTTCCAATTTGATAATACTTTGTTTATCCTTAAATTGGACATACATTTCCACCGTCCCGATAGCCTCAACTGGACTTTCGACATCCCCTACTGCTAGCGACATTGAAGTGCCTTTGCACTCATTAAATTTGGAAAATAACTTAATGTTATTACAGGAATGTCGTGTAGCAGCAGTGTCTACTACCCAGCTGAGTCTATCGTTAGGATCGATTACAGTATTAGCTTCAACATGTGGAGATCCAAGAAATTCCACAATACTAGATCCATTACTTTTAGGGCAATTAACTTTGGTATGACCTAGTTTGTTACATTTAAAACACTTAATTTTACTTTTAGAAATATTTACATTATGACTAGAAGTATTTACTTTAGACACATTATGAGATACATTTGGAGATTTAAATTTAGACACTTTTACTCTATTTACACATTTCTTAGAAGTAAGATATACAGAATTTAGACTCGCAGTTTTAGAGAAGTCACTTGCTTGTTGACAAAGCCGCCTCTCCTCAGCTGATAGCTCTGCTTGTATTTTGCTGAGCTTAAAGTCCGAGTCACACCATCTGTAAATTAACTGAACGATGCCCCGGTATTCATCCGGAAGGTATCTTATAGCTTGAAATGAAACATATAAGTCCTCAATGGGGTGATTCGCGTCTTTAAGCCTCGTCACGGCCTTCCGCAGTCTTGAGCAAAATATGTCAACAGGCTCGTCTGGCTCCGGCCGGATGTCGAAGAACTTGTCTAGTAGGCGCACGAGATTAGCTCGGGAAGGCACTTGAAAATGTTCTTTCAAAGTATTCCATGCTTGGGTAGGTTCGTCAGTGACGTTTATCAACTCCTTGTATTCCGAGGATAAGCTTTGGTAGATGATAGCAAGCACTCGGTCTTTCCGTCGATAAAAATCATCGTAGTCTCGGCGACTTGCGTCTTCTTCTAAAGGCTTAATACTTCCATCTACGTGTCCGAAACATCCTTCTCCCTTGAGGACGAATGAGATGTCGGTGCACCAGGTGACGTAATTGTCTTGCGTCAGCAACTCCGTTCTACTTGCCTCCATGGCCACTCGTAGATTTGAAGAAGCAGAAGTAAAAGTCTTTTGTACACTGTTTATGTTTCGTTTTTGTTATTCACACGTACTTCAAAATGGTGCCAGGCACGGCCTCCATCTGAACACTGGAACAATGATTCTTTAAAATACTTGCACTTATGATTCTATTGGGCGTTAAACTGGCCCCGTAACCGTTTCTGTTGGAAAATTTAAAATTTGAATAAGCAAGATAAATAGCAAAGTACGCACTGGCATAGAGTCAATAAGTGTTGGCTGGGTCATGAAAGTATGCAGATCCAGTTTTAAAGAAAAACATCGTTCACTTTATTTCGTGAGAAAACATAACTAGGCAAGTTACACATTCCAGGTTTCCATGCCACAAAACATCAAAAAATACTATGTACAAAAAGGTTTGCAGTTGTAAATGACCAGACAGAAATTCCTTGAAGCATGGGTAGTAAGTAACTATACTACCTCTATCACTTGCGTGTATTTGCATCCACCATTGAAGGTATCACACTTGGTAAAGAAAAACCAAAAGATAAGACATCCTGCAGTGCTTCTGTCTAAAGCATTTCTGTCTACCTGCATCAGACCATCAGTGTCTATGTCTTATAAAGCCTTCTCGGCTCCGTTCTGGATCAGACTGAGTGGGAATTCGCTCTGTCGACTGACTGATGTTTGCTTCAAGAAATCTCTGCCTTATATATCCGAGAATGGACTGTTCCGGAAACGCCCCCGGATATGCAAATCAGATGCGTACGCATTGAGAACTGATTTGCATGAAACCTCATGTTGAAAAACGTCACGGTTCACGCCAGTGAACGGGAAGAGTCGTTCATATTAAATTTGCATAAACGCCCGTTCACGGGAACGTGAATCGCGATGTATTGATTTTTTTTTCCAACATTTATCACTGTGGGCGTGTATAAAATGCCGCTTTTTTTTTCGACCGCTGTCCAGTCCTCTACCAGGGATCGTAATTTAGTCAAAGGGAAAGGGAAGACTGATATTTAACAATAGCATTGTTAGGCATCAAATTTGACGACCAGATTGAAGAATCTAGTCGTCAAATTGAAATTTCTAGTCGCAAATTACGACTAACGACCGCTAATTTCGAACACTGCCTCCTTCCCCTACTACCAACCTCTCGGAAGGACTTATGGATCCACATGTTTAAAGTGATCATACTCCGCATGAACAAGGCGGCAGTTGTGGCAGCGTGAAAATCCAGCACGCAAACCACCGGGTAACCGCGCCCGAAATGTGCCAACAGCATGCGATGTTCTTAGGCATTTTTGTGGTGTGAAACTTCTTAACTTTTGTAATGTTTGTGTTGTATTTGTGAATAGTTTAATACTGTCATTAACCTACAAAATGTGTACAAGTGTATCTGTGTCAATCCTGTACAACTAGCGGATATAAATTGGCACCCGAGCATGTGCCCGGTGTTTGTGTGTTCTCAAAACGACGGAAAAAAAGAACTCTTGAGATAACCCCATCCTGATGTGTTTGTGTGAACGCAGTGTTGGAATATCTCTTCCATGCCAAGGATATTAACAGATAAGTGTTCAACCTGTTTAAACTATTTTTAAGTAGTTGTACTTCTGTTTTCGCCATCTGACAATTGCAGTAGTGAAACCTATCGTTACAAAAACATTCTTTTGTAAAACGAAGTGCTTGCCATTCTCGTTTGAGCGTCGCTTTCATTTTCATTTGACCGGCGACGGAATGTCTGCGATCGGTCTAGTGGAATAACGGATGTGCTGCAACTGTTTTTTTTTTCTTTATCGCTTTTGATCAGAATTATTTATTACGTTTTAAAGAGAAAAAAGACTGTTCTGTGTTAATTTGAAGAATTTAGAGAGTTTACGATAGAAATGGCTTATCTTGGTAAGGGACGTAAGGAAAATCTAAGATTACTTGTTCAAGAGTTGGGATTAGATGGAGCAAACACTCTTAAGGTGGTGGAGTTAAAAGATTTGAGCACGAGTTCTGAAGGCTATGGTGAAGAGTTGACAAAATATATGTTGGACAATATTATTGAAAATCGAATAGCAAGGGAACAGAAAGTCAAATTGGAAAAGGAAGGAATGTTCGAATTGAAACGTTTGAAGTTGCAACTTGAATCTCAGAGGGTCTCGCAATCCGTAACCGCAACCCTGGTTTTGGAGACAGAGCAACCTAAGGTGGGACGTAAGGAGAATTCTCCCTAAATACGACCCTAAGGACGATGATATGGCATTATTTCTTAATTTATTTAAATGACAACTTAAGTTCTTAAAGATTCCAGAAGCGACTTGGATCCCATATTTAATTGGATCTTTACCATCTGAGGTCGGACAACTTATGGCTAGAGAACCAGAGGAGGAATGTCAGGATTACAATAAAGTGAAGACAATGCTGTTGAAAAGATATAAGCTTACTGCCGATAAATACAGACAATTGTTTTCCCTGCATCGTAAGAGCCAAAACAGTACTGCGTGATTTTTATTTTGAATTGGCCAGTTATCTTGACGGCTGGTTTACTGAACTGAATGTCAAGACATTTGAACAATTAAAGGAACTCGTCCTGGCTGACCAAATGAAGAAATAAGTACCTCAGGAAACCAAAGACCATTTCCTTGATATTTGGCCAGAGCTAACCAACCCCTTAGACTTGGCGAAAAGGTTGGATACTTACGACTGTTTAAGGACTAATCAGAAGAAAAGTACGATTCTGCCTTTTCCGAGGAAAGCTAACACGGTCAGAGATGAGGTTACGAAACCTGTTATGCCCAAGAGGTGCTCTCAGGAAGGCAGAACCAATCGAACAGATGCTGGATCCAACTAGGAACTACCAACGTTAATCTATTATGGCTGTGGTAAAGCCGGATTTATAAATTCAAAATTCCCAACTTGTAACCGTCCCACGCGGGCAGCAGCTCGTTTTGAGAAGATCCATATCCATAGTGCAGGGGTACTGGAGCGGGCTGCAGTCGTGAGTGTCACAATAAATGGTATAACAGGTACGGCGTGCACGGATAGCGGAGTGACACACTCTATTGCGAGTGAGACCCTGTACCATTTGCTGAAAGATGAAGGAGTTGAGTTTGAGAAAACATTTATTACGATGACGCTTGCTGATAGTGACCAAACTGAGAGGGACGTTTTTACCACGTGTGTGACGGTATGTCTGGAGGGACGTTCTTTCCCTGTAATTCTTTTCGTGCTACCAGAAGCCAAAGGAAATCGTACCCTATTGGGAGCAGATTTTCTGAAGAAATCCGGAGTTATGTTGAATCTTCAAAACCATACCTGGTTCTATAGTGATAACCCAAATGAATACTTTCCATTTGCTGAAAATCCTACTGTCCAGTCCTGTGACATTAAGGAAGGTATGATGGCTGCAAATTCTTGTGTACTCCGACCCAACAAAGGTGAATATCTAACTGAGGATCAACGCCGAAAACTCAATGCGTTGCTTACCCAGTGTGAAGATACCTTTAATTCGGGGGGAGAGCCGACACCATATATGGATCATCGGATCAACACGGGTGATTCTTCCCCAGTTGCCACTACTCCCTATAGGCTCTCTCCTGCCAGAAAGGAAATTCTGAGAGAACAGATCGACACCCTTCTCAAATCGAACGTAATCGAGGAATGTGACTCTCCGTATGCTGTCCCGGTGGTGTTAATACCAAATCAGAATGGGGATTACTGGAAACTGAATGCTGTAACTAAGCCTGATCCATATCCGCTACCACGCATGGATGATCTTTTGCAAAATGCTAAGCAGACTACCTACATATCTATCATCGACTTAAAATTTGGTTACCATCAAGACAGAATGTACCCTCCCGATAAGAACAAGACAGCCTTTGTTTGCCCATTTGGAGTGTTCCGATTTACACATGTGCCCTTTGGTCTAAGGACGACCCCTGCAACTTTCCAAAGACTTATGGATCTTTTCCAAAACAGATTGAAAGTCAACATCCTAGCCTATTTGGATGACATTGTTGTGATGTCCTCTACCTTCGAAGGACATTTGGAGGACCTTCGGTTAGTTTTTGACCGGTTACATAAATTTGGACTGCATGCCAATCGTGCAAAGTGCCACTTTACTTGCCCAAAGGTTAAATACCTTGGCCACTACATAACAAGAGATGGAATCGAGGTAGACCCCGGGAAGATAGAAGCAGTTCTACAGATACCCTCTCCAAAAGGTGTAAAGCAAGTACAAAGTTTTCTCCAGACCTGTAGTTGGTATCGACGTTTCATTCCTCAGTTTGCCTCCAGTTCACCTCCAGACCGCTAAGCAACCTTACTAGGAAACGAACATCCTGGAGGTGGAGGCAAGACGAGCAAACAGCCTTTGAAACTCTGAAACAAAGTTTGGTGTCACCACCTGTGCTGAAGCAGGTCGATGAGGCCAGGCCTTTTATTCTCAGGACTGACGCTTCAAGTTACGCTCTGGGTGCGGTCCTTACTCAAGGGCAGGGCCCCGAGGAACACTCCATCGAGTACGCTAGTCGATTGTTGACTTCTGCAGAAAGAAACTACCCAACTACTGAGCAGGATGCCCTTGCCGTGGACTGGGCGCTAGGAAAATTCCAAGAATACATCGAAGTAGCTGAAATAACAGTGGTTTCCGATCATCAACCCTTATAATGACTGATGAGCCTGAAGTCGCCAACAGAACAACTGGCAAGGTGGTCCTTACAGATTCAATCGTATAATTTGAAGTTTGAGTATATTGCCGGTAGAGCGAATGTCATTGCCGACATGTTATCCCGCCCTGCAAGCACTACACACGAGGGGCTCACCTGCGACATCTGTACTGTCACCATAGACTTACCGACCAGGAAAGCGAGTGATATCTGGGATGAGCAGTTGAGAGATGACTTAAAGAAAATTATTGACTGTTTTGAAGGTGACCACAGAACTGAAAATTTCACAAATTGGACGAGCCATGGTTATCTTATGTCCCAAGTAATCCTGCATCGCTACTCCCCGGATACTGAATCCAAAGAGGCCCAGTTGTGGTACCGATCCAAGAGCGCAAAAGTGTCTTGCAGGAGTATCATGATACTCCGACCAGCAGACATTATGGTGCTGAGGGTACCTACTACAGGATTGCCTCCCGCTATTACTTTCCTGGAATGAGAAAATACATTGTGGACTATGTAAAGAACTGTGTTGATTGTAATAGATATAAGCCCAGTAACCAACAACCTGCTGGACTTTTAAGGACACCCGTGTACTCCCAACGTTTCGAAACACTTGCGATAGACCTCTTCGCCCCCTGCCGAAAACGCTGGTTGGGAAGAAATGGATTTTCATAGTGGAAGACACCTCTACCAAGTGGGTGGAGCTCTTTTCCCTCCAACATGCCACTGAAAAAGAATATGCTGTAATTCTACTGGAGGAGGTATTTTTGAGATATGGATTGCCTTGCCAACTTATCAGTGACAATGGTACCCAGTTTGTTAGTGCTGTCCTTCAGCAAGTGTGTAATTTGCTCGGAGTCAAACAAGTACTGACTCCTGTCTATTGGCCTCAGGCGAATCCTGTGGAACGGAAAAATAGAGACCTAAAACCAAGACTGGCCATCCTCATGGGAAACGATCACACCTTGTGGTCCAAAAAACTTCCAGCTATACGTTTTGACTTCAACATGCAAGATGTGACACTACTACTCATACTTTCTCCCGGCCACACATTAAATTGCTGTATACCTTTAGGTCAGTTGTGTGGTCTGGGCCTTCGACTACTACTCATACTGCAGCCTTCTTACAGTTCGGAAGAGAACTTAGGACTCTGGACGATGTCCAGCATGACATACGGACCATGATCGATAAAGACAACTTTGTTGCCGAAATTACGCCATATCTGCGAAGATTTGCAGATATGAGCGCGGAGATAAAGCATTTGGTAGAACAGAAGCAGGATCGGAGGAAGAAATATGCTAATAAATGTAACACAGAAGCTCTGTCTTATGCGCCTGGAGACGAATTGTGGGTAACCACCCACCCAATAAGCAATAAAGCCAGCCAGAAAACCATGAAGTTTGCACTTCAGCGAGATGGGCCCTTTGTCATACTAACTCAGCATTCGCCAATGAGTTATGAAGCGGCTGATCCAAGTTCCCCAGTGTTGGGACTTACCACATCTCTGCCCTCCGACCTTGCTCCTTGTCGTTTGACACCATAGCCACACCAATCACCCCCTTGCTTAGGAGGAGCTGACCCCGAAAGACTAAAATATACCAGAACAGCCCTAGTTCCCCATCTACCACTTCTGGCTACTCGTCGAGTTGACTTCATGGCCAGTGAGGGAGACTGTAACGAGGGAGCTGCTAGCGCAGCGACACCTGGGAAAGAGAAAAATAAAAGAAAAAAAGAGAGAGAGATGAAGGACTTATGACATCGGCTCGAGGCTGAATCTCACCAGTTTTGTGGTGTGAAACTTCTTAACTTTTGTAATGTTTGTGTTGTATTTGTGAATAGTTTAATACTGTCATTAAACTTCAAAATGTGTACAAGTGTATCTGTGTCAATCCTGTACAACTAGCCGATATAAGAGTATTTTTTTTTGTTTGGGTTTTAGAGGCAGCGAAATTATTCGTTTATTTCGGATAAAAGAATGGGAGCAACTAACGAGTATTTTGTATTCAGATTTGTATGAAAAATATACATCAAATAGAAAATAAATATTTCTTTTATTCCTGAAAAAAGTAGATTTCTGTGTTGAATAGGTGATTTTTAGTGAATTTTTTTCAAGAGTTAGGCTTAGCACAAAAAATTTGCCGTCCTTTGGGAACAGTTGGGAAGCGAAGCGCTCCATCCTTTGGGCCACGGCAGTTCCGGAATGCTGCCGTCATGAAAGGGTTAATGATTGACAAGGTTTGAACAGAATAGGTAGAAATATACGTATTCAAGCACATATTTATGTGCTACCAGGCAAGTTTATTAACTAGAATGTAAAATCGCATTAGTGAGTTTAATTTTTGTACTGCAAATCAAGTTGGTAAAATAATTTAATTTATTAAAGTCGAGTTTATGGTCTGAGTTTCCAGATGAAATTGGGGCAAAACTAAAAGCACTAGCTAACTATAAATAGTTAGCAAGTCATTTGTAGTGCTTTTAAAGCCTGTAAACGAAACAAATGAGTCTGAAATAATCGTATAAACTTATTGAACTTTACTGGAGTTTTATCTTACAAAATATTAGTCACTTAAAACAATTTCAACTCCATCGGACTGGAGCCATCGCCGATTATATTTTTCTGAATTTATCAGGAGTCAGAAGTAACTTACTGCATTATGTAGTGTCATGAAAGTTGCCCTCATCATTTTTTTAAATAAAATTTTGATTAATAATTGCACAAATCTTATGAATTATTTGTACATCTTAGTAGTAAAACATTATAAACAAAATGATCTTATCAATAAATTAAGAAAGAAGAGAAATGAAGAAAAAGCATATCTATCCCTAAGAAGCTGAGATATAATATAACAAGAAAATTCAGAATTTTGCAGGATATTATCAGCAATTTATTTAAATAGTTAATCTTTAAATATTAAATTAAAAATGCAAAAATATTTAAATTTATTGCATTTTTGGTTTTGCAGATAAAAACCTGGAATCCTATTTCGAAGCTGTTTATAACTGTCCATTGTAGCCCCCTCTAAAATCTGATTCAAATACTGCAGGGACATAGATACAGAATAATGAAATACTAGCCAAATTACAAAAAAATTATACACCTTGATAAATTTAAAATTTGCTTTATTGTATCACTGGAACAAATTACCCGGTGTTGACCAGAGCATAAATAAACCCCTGCTACTTAAATAATACACTTATAACACTACTCAATTTTCTTCAAATCTAGAACCGATGCCAAATTACCACATACGCTATCCACAAAGCAAAAAAGATAATACACACTCTCTGTAATCCGGCCTCCCACCTTGCTGCTCTATGTCCTAGGATGAGCCGGACGGTCTGGGCTTTTGACACTCTGTAATGCAAAATATAAATGAATGAAAGATTAACAACCTCCTCTAGGAGATGAATATGGCATTAGATCGTTAAGATAACTGTTAAATCCTATGGGTAGCTGTTAGATCATATCGGTGGCTGGAGGTTCTGTAGCTGTTAAATCGTGTCATTAGGTCATATTGGTAGCTTGAAATTATCTGATTTTAGAATTTAAAAATTCTTTAAAAAATTTAATTGAAATATTGAGTAAAAACCTTCGAGGCGCATTAGTTCAGGTATAAATGTGACTGTGTGAAAGAATTCAGTGCGGTAAATATTGCGTGGCATTGGGGATAGGCAGATTTTTCTTATTATTATAGATTCATGGGGAGGGGGGGGGGGAAGACAATAGACATGTAATGTTTAAAATATCCCTGAGTTTGTGACAAGTGAATGAAAATTTAAAAAAAAATGCAAAACCTGATCCAAATGCAGGAAAAATACCTAGAATAGAAAAGGGGACAACCATTAAGAAAGAAAGTCTGTGTGTGTGTGGGGGGGGGGGAGGTAAAATTAAAAATATTCTAATTTGGTGTCAAAAATAAAGTGTATCACAAGACTAAGAGAGGAAAAAATTTGCAATCATTGAAGGACAAGGTGGTAAAATATTCAATATATTTTTTTTCGTAGATTCAGAGAAAATAATAAACGAAAATATCTAAAAAGAATTTAGAGATATATGGGCCCAACAGAAACACAGGGAAATACCCAATTGCTTCCAAATTCATTAAAAGGGGGGGGGGGGGTAGAAATTAAAAAATATGGCTTTCGAGTGGAGCTATAAAAATAGGGCATATTAAGAATCAAAACAATTTCCATTCGTTGGAGAAAAAGGAACATCAATGTTTTTCTTGGTTTTGAAATAAAATTGAACAAAAAAATTACCACATATCATACAATACAACTTTATAAGAATAATGACTCTGATGTTTTAAGTTGACTAGAATATGGGGATAAAGGTAAAGTTTGGGTAGAAATAAAAAAAATCACAATATCAAAATGTATATTTACAAATTTTAAGATTGTTTACTTAACATTTTGCTTAAAAGTGTATTACATTATAATTATAACTAAAAGTGATATTAGGCAAAAATAAAATAATATATACAGATTATTGAACATATATCTAGACAGAAATTTGCATGAGCAAAAGAATCTGTAAAATTTGCAGATTGAGTCTATAGAATAAATTTATTAATGTATAAAACAGCTCTAACAATTTAGAAACAACTTTTTCACTTTTATGCAAATATTCATAAAGGAATATTTTACTTCACAAAAATCTTTTGTACCATTTTCTTTTTCGTTTTGCAATGAAATTGGAAAAATTACAAAATTAAGATCATTTTACGCCATTGTTTAATTATTTACTTCTGAATTCCTCATAAGACAGCCATGGAACATAGATATTATTTTGGATAAAAACATGAAGAAAATTATTTGTTTATCAGTATTACTCTGAAGACTACCATAGACTAAATTCAGCATCAAATTTATTTTATCTGTTAAAGCACATTAAAAATCAACAAAAGACATAGTCAATTAAGAAATTTTATGAAAAGATTTTAAATAATTGAAAAAAAAAAAGTTACCCGAATAATTAAAAGAACAAAAAAGACAGCCATATTTGAAGAAAATGAATTTGTGAATCTCGCACAGCAGCATAACACAACACTCTGAACACTAAGAAGTGGCTTTTTACATATAGTCACTGTGTTATCTGAATGGCCTCTAGCTACGCTTAGTGCCTAAATGAGTCAGACCGGTAGATGATGACCAAAAGAATGACCATCTGGACTAATCTCCTCCCTCCCGTCCTTTTAGAAGTGTAACCATAGAGGCTGCATCCATGTGTTTGCAATTTGAATTTGAAACCAGGGACAAATTCTGATAATCGCCCCTTATGTGTTTTCCAGTATTTGGGGAAATCAAAGTCACCCAGAGGGATTGCAGGCTGCACCCAGCTGTAAGTTGTATAAAATCTAATAATCTCCTAAGAGTTTGAGCGTACCTACTTCCAAGCAGAGCTATACATTGCTTAAAAGAAGATGTAACTATGGGAGAAAAATAATTTTATCCTTTTAATGTTTTAATATTATTTAAAAAAGTACATTAATTCATTTATATTAAAGTGGCACAAAATTGATTCAATTTCAAATTTTTTTTTAATACGACCATAAGTCATTTTTATACTACACCTAATTTCCCTTTCAAATGGCCACCCCTAATTCGGCTGCCTTGGGCAATTGCCCATGCCTTAAGTCTTGCCTGTGAGTAATTCAATTTATGTTCTAGTGAATTGTCAAGAGTCCAATAATTCTTTTTCATTCATCTCTATCTTCTAAATATTTTGTATTAGATTGACTAAACTAGCTTATTTTCACATTCTGGTTAATTTTTTAATTGCTTTCACATATACAGTATGATTGTGGAATTATATTTGTTTTCTTGAATCGCCATGAGTCCATTAGTATTTTTTTTATCCATCTCGTTCTTCTAAATATTGCATATTAGATAAACTAAATTACCATGTATTCGTTTTCTGGTTAATTATTATGTGTCATTTTTTAGTCATTTTCACATACACAGTACCTATTTTGAAAAATGGGTAGAATATTATCTATGAAGGAATATTGTCCAAAAATTGGTACTAAACAATGGTTTAGGCAGTAGCGTAGCAAGGTCAGGTGGTACCCGGTGCAGAAAATTTATCTCCCCCCCCCCCCCCCCCCCCGATTAAAATATTAAAAGAAGGAAAAATAAGATACTTACAGATGTGTTATTTTCTGGTTTATTTACTGTGAGCAGTTTGTGCTTGATTGTGTGTGTGTGATTTTTTACACTGTAAGCATAAGCACTTAAAACCTTTTTTCCTAATTTTACTCTGCAAATTTTAAAATCACATCATCAAAATCAATTCCTTTCGCTACATTGTTTTCGATTGACAAGATAGCTAAGCCAGAGAGCCGAACTTGACTCATGATGGACCTAATATAACTCTTCATTAATTTTAGTTTTGAAAAACTCCTCTCACATGATGCTACTGAAAAACATAACATTAACAGGAATCTTAAGGTTAAAGTCAGATTTGGTACAGAATCTGAAAGTTCATATTCAACAACAAACTCTAAAAATCTTAAAGAAGACCATTCCAGAGAATCTTCTTTTGAAACTTCCAACAGTTTGTGGATGTCTTCTTAGTCGTGGAATCTCTCTAAGAATTCCATCTTCAAAAAGTTCATCATAGTTTTGTATTAACTGTAACGACTAAGTTTTGTATTAACTGTGGAAGTTTGTCTTCTAAAATTGTAACCAGATTCTTGGGCTCGAGAACTGCAAATCGAGCTGACATACTTTTCATGTCTTTGCAGCGAATGTCGATTTCTTAATAAAACCTGTGAATACATTCCAACATTGATCTTTTCAATTCTTTGTTCAACCTGAGTGGTTCATCTTCAGCCTTTTCTCCAGGCATCATTTTCTTCTTTCTGACGGTTCTTCTTTTCATTAAAGGAATGTCCATCTCTTTACAAGTGTTCGTTGCAAACTGCAGTGCTATCTGCACGATCTCATTTCTTTTGTCTTTCAAGAAGGTCTTCAGACTTCTCATTTTGATAATACACTTCTCAAAACTGATTCCAACAATCTGTAGCTATTTTTGAGTGTAGATTACTTCTTCTAAGACATTACTCCAGAAATACAAAAAACATAAAGAAAAATCACATATTGCTAGCAAAAGCATTTGCGCTGCTCCTCTGCTCTAGACAGTTTCTGTCGGATCACAAAGTTCTTCTACAGAATCGACAATTTTCTTGAAATTAACATATACAAGTTTTACTGCTTCGTAGTGAGCACTCTATGTTGTATCTGAAAGTCTCTTGACTGTAACTCCAACATTAGTTACAGGGATCGTCAATCTGTGTGCGGAAACCGAGAAAAAGCAGTACAGACTTTCTAAGGTTGCAAAAAAGGCTACACATTGTGAAACGGTTGCAAAAGTATGCACTCCACACAGATTAAGAGAGTGATTTGTATAAGGAACAAATAATGCTTTAGGATTAAGTTTACGAATCCTTGCTTGGACTCCAGAGTGCACTCCAGCCATTTTAGAGGCATTGTCATACCCCTGACCTTGACACAATGAGATATCCAGCCCATGCTGTTCAATTGCCTTTATAATGTCTTCTGTTATGTCAAGGGCTTTCTTTCCAGTTAGCTGAAAATAGCCTAAAATTGACTCCTTTATTTCTACTTTTTTATTCTCGATATTAACATATCGAACTATTTCACACATCTGATCAATGTGCGAAATGTCTGGTGTACTGCCAAAGATAATGCTATAATAGTTTGCTTCCTAAATATCAAATAGAATCTTTTTCTTAACACTCTCGCTTAGAAATGTGATAAACTCATTTTGTATGGTAGGGGGCAGATAGCTTGTAAGTATTTTGCCTGTTTGTGACTGACCTTCCTGCTCTAATTTGATTAAGTGTTCTCTTAGTACCGGATCGTACTTTGATACCAGCTCAACTAGCTGTAAAAAATTTCCTCTGTTTTCTGCTAACGTATGCTCTCTGTGGCCATGGAATGGAAAATTTTGTTGAGCCAAAAATAATGTTATATCTAAGAGCCTTTTCAAATATCCGTCCATTTCCTTTTTTCTGTTTCTGCAACAGTCTGGCTAAATTGATCAATCGTTTTGTTAGCAATTAGACTTGCTAGTAATGTTTTCCATTTTTCAAAAGAAGTTCTCTTATACAACTCAAATAACTTTTTCATAAGTGCGTGAATAATACAAAAATTGGAGAGGCTATGCTAGAGAGTCAGTAAAGGGAAATATTTATTATTTCCATTAATCAGCCCTGAAAATTGAAATACCTTTTCAATAATGTACCGCTATTCTACTCCTGCTGAACACGAGTCAAGTGCTATAATCTTTGCGATGGGAATTTCTTATGAATGAAAATTTCTACTTAATTTCGCTATTTTGCAGCTTTGGCTTAACGTACAAATACAAACAAATAGCATGCATCATAACGTTTACTTTACTTACCAAACTCAATATAATAGAGAAGGTAATCACAATCAATCAATGAACTAAAAAATATAACAACAAGAAAGATCAATCATGAATAAAGCATTGATTATGAAACACTTTCCAACTTCAATGCAGTTTTATATAAACATCTCTGAAATGCGATACATTCCTCGGTAATATTTTAAAATTTATTACAATACTACATTAATTTATTATATTTGAAAATGTCATTCAAATGACTGCATTGAAATATAAATTGCCTGGTTTAAACATCTCTAAAATGCGATACATTCCTTGGTAATATTTTTTAAAATTATCATAATACTACAATGATTTACTATATTTGAAATCTTCATCGAAAACAAAGGAACTCTATTCAAATGTCATCATCGAAATATAAATCGCCTCTCTATATGTTTTCTCTATATCGCCTCTCTAATGGCATATGTTTTTGACAATGAAAAATTATATTTTTTACAATTCAAAAATGTCGAAATGTTAAAAAAATCAATTTTTGTAAAAAGGAAAAATTATTTACTTGTTATGAAATAAATATATTGGGTAAATTCTAAAATAAAAATGGTTGCTACTTTCGTATCGTCCCAATAATATAACAGGAAAAATCTCCGAAATATTGCGATCGTGATGATTGAAAAGTTTTTAGAGTAAGAGATCAAAAAATAAAGCAAGAATATATATTATAAATAAATTAAAAATCCCCAAAAATCATTGGTAAACCCCCCCCCCCCCCAACTTTTAGAAAAATTAGTGGCCAGTCTTTTTAAGAATAAAAAAGAATTTTAAGAATAAAAAGAATAATTTTAAGAATTTTTTAAGAATAAAATCTTCATTCCCCCCCCCCCTACAAAAATCAAATTTATTATGCTCTTGCATGATAACTAAGAACAATTTTTTTTTTTTTTGCGGCTTTTAACTTAAATACTTTGCATTTGGAGCTCTATGCTCTGCCTCGTATTTTTATTTTGATTGGGAGGTTAGAGTAAATAATTTGAGTGAAATGATTTCACTAGACACAAAAGAGCAATTGCCCTTTTAAGTAGTACTTGCATTGCTCTGCTTGACTGACATTGAGTAATGCATGATTCTTTGTAGAGAAAGGAATGGGAGAGTGGGGCAGTGAATGATAAAAAAAAAATGTCACCATTGTGATAGACTTTTTTATAAATATAATGGGATACTTCTTGAGGTGTGTATCAGATCAAAACCATATTTTCTGTGTTATTAACATGTCTAGTATTACAGTCGAACCTTGTTAAAATGGACTCAATGGGACTATAAAAATGTATGTAAAAATGTACCCTTTCCGGACGGCGGCATTCTGGAACTCCCGTGGCCCAAAGGATGGAGGATTTCACTTCCGAACTGTTCCCAAAGGATGGCTAACTTGTTGCGCTAAGCCTAACTCTCAAAATAAATTAACTAAAAATCACCTCTTCAACACAGAAATCTACTTTTTTCAGGAATAATAGAAATACTTGTTTTCTATTTGATGTATATTTTTCATACGAATCTCGATGCAAAATACTCGTTTGTTGCTTTTACTATGAATTCTACTATTCATCATAGAAAAATATGCTAAAAAAATTAATTTCCTTATCTAAATTAGGCAGCATAATATTGTGATTGATTCCAAGTATGCTCAAAAACTCAAAAGAATTCAGATCTTTCAAATCTCCTGTCCAAAAACATCATTTGCAGAAACAGCTACTGAAGTTGGCGGCATAATAATAGTATGCTCAGAATCTGAAGAATCATTTGCATTTTCATATTCATCTTCAGAAATACCACAGTTCCACGAATCTTTGCTATCTCCATAACTTTCATTACTGCCTGGTTCGTTTATCATACGAGTATATTCTTCCACAGAAAGAAAACATCCTGGCCCAGCCATTTTTTTATCTGAAATAACCTAATAATTTCACTGCCGCATATTCCTCTAAAACTCAAACTAAAAAAAAAATACTCTCTTACATTCCTATAATTCACCAATGAAATCATTAAGCTAAAATCAAAACGAGACCTGAAACTCAATTATAAAACTGTAGATGCTGCGAGAAGAGTTCTGTTTGTTTATATTACAAAACCATGTTTCACCACTCCAGTTGGAGAAATAATTCATTGGATACCTCCTATGCCAAGGTCAAGTATCTGCAAAATACATTGGAGTTGTTCGTATGGACATTTAACGCCATCTAGTAGACAAATAAATTCAAATAAAAACATTCCATATGAAAATGTGCTCACGTGACCTTCGTCGTTTAGGGTAAATTTTTCCTCAATGCTGATGCGTGACAGTCGTCCTTGAATGCAAGTTCGCAGCCGACGTGCCGGTGCATTAACCATCCGGAAAGGGTTAAGCCGCAATTTGTTATTAGAAGTCAGATAAAACATGATTTCTGCAATAAGAACTAAATGTTAAAAAGCAATTCAAAATGTAGCTACTTACATTACAATGTTTTATTACACTATCTTTCGAATTATACAATTATAGTTTACCTGAAATAATCTGTTCTCGAAGATTGTTTGTTTCTTGCACTACATTTACTCAAAAGGTATTAGATGTCATTTATGCTATTCAAGTAAGCAAAGGAACTTTTTGCCAAACAAAAATCAGCTTACAGTGTTTAGCCACAAGGACGGTACTTTTAGTACTTTGTCATCTATATCAGAATCCAAATGTTTACTTTTCTATTCTTCCTCACTCTCTTTTTCCATTAGGGAATTGATTATTTTAACTTTACTCAATGTTTCTGATGCTAAAACATTATTGTTCAGCAGTGCATACTTTTATAAAATCATAGTGTTGGTAAAATTTTTTTGATTTGGCATCTTCTACAATTGTGTTGATTTCATTGGATTCATCATTAGAACTTCATGCCTTAATTCATTTTAACAAAAATGCTTGGAAACTTGAAATTGTATTCAGCGTAACAGAGAATTTGTATTATTTGAATTTATCTTAAATGAAGAAATTAACATTCGAATATACACTAGAACAGGGTTTGGAATTATAGTTCATAGTATTTATAATTTGTATATTTATGCATGTTACAATGCTAGCCTAAAAATGAAAGCCTCCAGGTATGACGGGAAACATGAGATTCTGGTGGCTATGCCCAAATAATGTCAAATGATTTTACTGTGAAGCATAAGCACAATGTGCTCCCTTCTTGAGATTTTAGAACTTTTCTGCTGTGAAGGAAAATTAAAAGAACAGAGAACGGAGTGGCATGACATGTGTTTGTAAAAAGAGCAGTGTGTTTTTTGAAAAACAATTAGAAGAAACACTATATAGTATTGTACTAGCTCTTTTTGTATAATAATTTAAACTGATTTAATGTTTACTATTTAAGTTCTTTCTTGTTGCAAATTTCTATTTAATTTTTAATACTTACTTGTCTTAACTTTATATTACAGTTTTCATATAGTTTATATTATAATTTTATAGATTAAATTTATTTGTTATGAAATTTCAGCTCTAAGGTTGCTTCTACTCATGGTGATCACAATGTGTATGTATCAGATGTGGAATCTGGAAGACATTTGCATAAATTAGAAGGTCATCCAAGAACACCATGGTGTATTTCATTTCATCCTACATCTAATGACATATTAGCATCTGGCTGCTTGGCAGGTCAAGTTCGAGTATGGGATTTACATGTAAGATCTTAATATATTTTAGTTCATATATGGGGAATTTATTTTTCATTTTAAAGCTTTTGAATTTTTGTTGTAGTGAGCAAAAGCTATAAATAAACTTTGCAAAATTAATATATAAATTAATAATATTATGTACTGCAAGGTTAAAACATGCCCAAGTAAGCACAAGTATTGGAGTGGTACTTGAATTGCTATTATAAACGTAAGTGAAAGGGATGTAAAGGTAGTTTCAATGGATAATTCCTGCATTTTTTTAAAACTCATGAAATCATTGCATGTTTATGGAGAATTTTTTTTCTGAAATTTAAATATCCAAGTGAGAATCTCTAAAAAAAATTTATTTTAAATATCCAGGAGAGAAAATCTGTAGAAACTACTCAAACACAAAATGCCTCGTGATTGTCTATGATTTCAGTTTCCTCCCCTCGACTGTAATGCAGTGTTCTGTCATGTACTTTGTCAGAGTCCTATGTTGTTTATGTGAGATATCTGCTAAGTCATTGTCATTTCATTTTGTTCATAATCAAATTCTAATTATTATAAACATTTATATTTGGTCTATTTGAATCTAGAGCTTTGGTTGATTGTTTTTATTATTAAACACTTTTATTTAACTTTAACTTGAGTATCTATATGTACATATATAGCATTTTAAACTTTGAGTTCCTAACTAAGCAGGTTCCCCTAATCATGATGACATAAAAATTTAGCATATTGCTATTTTTGTGGTACATTTTAATTCTTTGGATTTTGAATCTTATTGGACTAGCCCGTCATGGGTTCACAATTGAAATGCACATGGTTTTGGGGAATAACTCAAACAGATCAGCTACAAAGCTCATATTTTATATATCATTGACTTTCGTAGTATATTTTAATTTTTCTGATTTTGAACTTTAACCCCTTGAGAACTAGTGATGCATATATGCAACAGAGAGATTCTTCCTTGTTTAGCCTGTGGATTCATATTTGCTATGCAGTGTGGACGGCTGATAGAGCCCACAATGCGCAATGTAGAAATGGACCAAAACTTAGGATTGTGATTAATATTTTTAATAACACCAGATGGCGATAGAATCCTATAGTTTTTGCAAAGCTAGTTACTTGAATCATTGACCTTCACATTTTATCTTTGGTTTTTGCTTTTCATGAGAATGCTGACTAAATTGATTATATAAATAAAATTGCTCTAGGTCACTTTTCTTGACACTGAGGGCACTTTTGATAAAGTTCCTATTGACACCATCCTACATGCTCTTGATAGGAAGGGTTTTGACATGACGATCTCTTGTTGGATCAAGAACCTATTATCTAATAGGTATATCTGTGCATCTTTGCTTGGTGACAACAAGACGGTGCATGTTCTGGCAGGTGTCCGCAGGGAGGCGTACTTTCACCAATTCTCTGGTGTTTAGTTGTAGATTCTCTTCTGGACAACTTCCGGACTAGTTCCGGTGTATCCTGTGTTGGATATGCTGACAATATTGTCATCATTGCCAGAGGCAAATTTGGTAACACTGTCTCTGATGTCCACCGCCCTTAGGGGTGTTGAGACATGGTGCAAAAATGCTGGATTTTTGTAAACCCACAGAAAACAACCATGGTTGCATTCACAAAAAACACATTTTTAACCTTAGAGACATTCGCTTCTTTGGTCAGAAGCTCATGTGCTACAAGGAGGTAAAATTTTTAGAAATCTTCTTTGACATGGGTCTCAACTGGAAAAGACACTTGGAATACTGCATAACTAAAGTCAAAAGGATCTTCTGGTCTTGTAGAAATGCTATTGGGAGAACCTGGGGTCTGAATATGAAATGTGAAACTGCTAAATTAGATTTAATTAAGCTTCAAAGGATGGTATATACTGCGATCTCTGGTTGCATTAAAACCACTCCCACTGCAACTCTTGAACTTTTGCTTGGATTGCATCCTCTCTACATGCACATTGAAGCTGAGACTCTCATCTGTATGAACAGACTTAAATATCTGAAACACTGGAAGGACTATTCTAAGTATTTATCTTGGAGTGGTCTCAACAGTAATGTTATAAATCATCCTTATTTCCATATGCCATCTGATGGTATACAGGTCCGATATACATTTGTCAAGCCCTATGTAATTCAGGTCCCTTCACGGGATGACTGGAAGAGGACTCCCACCTACAATAAACAAAATTGTATTGTATGGTACACAGATGGCTCGAAGATTGGCACCAGTACTGGTGCTGGTGTTTACTGTCTGGATGATGGCACTAACATGTCTTACCCTCTAGGCAGTCATGCTACTGTCTTTCAGGCTGAGATCTATGCCATTCTAATGTGTTGTAGAAGTTGCTATGACAGAAATTATAGGAGCAACCAGATTCTTATCTGTTCTGATAGTCAAGCTGCTTTTATGGCCTTAGGAAAGTCTACTATGACGTCGTCCCTTGTCTGGGAGTGCTATAATGCACTGTGTAATATTGCTAGCAATAATAAAGTCATACTCTACTGGATGCCTGGACATTCGGGCATTCCAGGAAATGAGCTGGCTGATGAATTGGTTAGGAAAAACTCAAGTATTCCTTTTGTTGGTCCTGAGCTGGCTTTGGGTGTTCCCAATGAACTAACTAGAAGAACTGTCTATGACATCTTCAGAAAGCTTCAGTGCAAAAACTGGCATAATACTAAGGGCCAAAGGCAGGCGAAAATTCTCAACTGCAATTGCCCTAGCATAAGTCAGAAGGAATTATTCAAGCTCTGTAGAACTGTCATCAGAAGGGCTGTCGAGCTCCTTACTGGACACTGTACCCTTAAAAGACACCTTAATATTATGGGTGTCACGAAAGATTCGCTTTGCAGAGGCTGAAAATACAGTGAAGAAACTGCCGTACACATTCTCTGTGAATATGAGGTGTTCTCCGTCCATAGGTTCGAACACTTGGGTCGACATGTGATCGAGCCCTGGGAATTGCATGACATTCCTGTCAAATACCTGCTGATTTTTGCTTAGGCTACTGGTCTCTTTTCTTAAGGACTTTCACCTTTTGAGGTAGTACAATAGACCTCTGGTCGATGTGCTGGGCTCTTCTGGAGCCACCCACCTTCTTGCCATTCATTCATTCATTATATAAATAAACACACATGCAAGCTGTTATGGTGGTTTTGATTTAAAAGGTATGCAGCTGATAGTCAAGTCAAATTAGTGTAAGACATGGGCGAAATTGCAGCAGAAGCTTTACTAGTGTGTTTTTACTCTGGAATAGATACTGTTTGACATATCCAAAATACGTCAAAATTTGGTCAAAGGAAAGCCCCGAAAATTGCATTTCAAATTGGCGGCATGTAAATATAGAACAAGACATAGGATGTTTTATCTAGAGTGTTGGTGACTCAAATGTGACTTTAAATATACTGGTATACTTAAATAGTCAATGTGTGTGTGATTGACTTATTTTTTATTTCTTTATCTTATCTTTTTTTATGGATACCCTTGAACAACAGTGTTCTATTTGAAAAGAGGAATTGGATGGTAGAGAGAAGATTGTAATGGTGTCTGAAAAAAGAGTGAAGGACTTCAACACTGTCAGCTGAAACTGTAAAAGTGATGTCATTATAACTTCTGAAAGCAGAGTTCATATTTCATGTCAGAATTATTGATGATAAGAAAGATATTAAAGTAATATCCATGAATCAGGTAAAACATCTATTGCTTGATTACCTACTGGAACATTCTACTGTGCCTGTTTGTTTTGCGAAATTCATATGAACAGAATATGTGTTTTTGTGGACATAATAATTCTCAGAAAATACAAAAAGGTGCTGTGAAAGCCATAGTGATGAATGGTCATTTGTCATAAAAGATCATATTGAATATTTTCTTTGGTGGTAAACGTAATATCTGACTTGAAGATTCCAATGTTGCAGAGTAAAAATTCAAAGTGAAAAAACTTCCCCAAAGAATAGCAACTATTGAACAGCAATCAAGTAAGTTGAAAGTAGGGAGTCCAAGTAATGAAGAACAACATGAAGCTTTTCTGAAGCCTTGTAGTTACATAGACACGAATGATAATAATGCACATTGCAGACCTAATATCCAAAATGAAATAATATCTGCAAGGAAGTAATGTACAAGAATACGATTACAGGCACATGAAAAGGAAGCTTGTAGAATATTATTCAGATAATATTTTATATCAGTGGAAAAGATGATGTGGTAACTCTTCGTGAAGAACCTAATAGCATTCTTTGAATTTATCATTCCAAGCCAAAGGATTGTGACATTGATGTGCAGAAGATCTATATATAATAGAAGCTTCAGCAAAACTGATCAAAACTAATGTCAAGTTATCTCACTGTGCAAGAAAAGGCGTAGGGGAGAGTGTTGGACTTTGGACCAATTTTCACTTTTTATTTTTTGTGAAAAAAATAATTTTCCCAATTACTTGGAAATTTTGTGAGAAATACATCAGACCTTTGCCTATTAATGCATATTTTTTCATGAAAGAATTTTACCGAGGTACAACATATGATGGTCCAAGGTACAACACAATGTTGTACCTTGGACCATCATATGTTGTACCTCAGACCATTAGATGTTGATAACATTATTTTTGATATGCATTATTATTAATATTACCAATTGATAACATTATTTTTGAGCTGTTCTTATATTCTTAACTTGTTAGTTTATTGAAGCTAGATATTCAGCGAAACACATTTTTAACTAAGTTTTCAGGAACAGTAACTAAAATAAATTAAACAAAGTAAATGGTACATATATAATGCAAATTAATATTTTATTTAAATGTTTGAAAAATTTATACTAACAGGGGTATTACTGACATACAAGCAAAAACGCAGAAGCATATGATGCTAACGTTATATATATGTTAGGTAAGAAAGTTAAAAAAAAATTAGAAAACTGACACTCCTGAACTAAGAATATTTGTTAGTTACATAGTATAAGTGGTAACATCCACTTGAAAATATATTGTGTTAACTAGCTTTCAGAAGCACCTGATATACATGGACAAGGTAGTTTCTTTACAATATCATTTTCAAAAATAGCAAAAACATCATGCTTATCGGGTAAAAACTTGTTTCAATTAACAATTTTTTCATAAAACTTAACTTGATATCCATCACTAACATGATTTAAAACTTCAGCAACAAAATGCTTTTTGCTTTTCTTTCCCAAAAATGCCACCAGAATAAAATCTCCTTTTGACACTTCTGTAAGTCTCTCTTTTTCCTTTTCATCATCAGTTCCATGCGATTCCAAAAGAGTCTTATCAAACTGAATGTCACTTGAATCTTGTAAAATCAGTTCTTCATTCAAGTCCTTTTCAGAACTACGGGTAAACTCATTTCTCTTAAGATACTTTGTGTTTAACATATTTTTGTTTTTTCCTTTCAATATCTTCTTTTTCTGGAGTGTCTGCTAATACTTTGGTCCTTCTTTTTTGTCTTCCTCCTCGGTTTTTTTCTTTGAAGAGCTTTGGGATAAGGTTGAATCATTTCAGGAGACACTGCTACATGTGATTTTTCCTGGCCAAAACTAGTCAATGCTCTGGGCTCATCATTGTTATGATTGTTGGATAAATCAGTGGAACATGAAGGCCTGTTATCTGTATTGTTAAGATTTTGGTCTCTATTGGACGTATCATATGATCTATCAGTAACATAAGATGTTAGGAACTCATTTTCAGTAAATATGTTTTTATTTAAAGGGTATATTCCGGTTGCCTTAACCCATTAGAGACTGACGTTGCGTTTTCGCAACATTAATTTAAATATTTATAAATTATTTTCTAAATTGTGTTTTAAAATTTTTTTTTCCGTATGTTGTAGTAAAAGCTTCAGTGTTTTGGAAAAAAATAGATTTTTGTCTCGCATTATATAATTTTAGAGAAATTAATAACTATATTGAGTCTTTTTTGCAAAATTTTATTTGTTAACTTTGAGTTGCTCTCACAGATGGCAGCACATCTCCTGTGAAATTATGAAGCAATTTTTATTTTTTACAGACCTTAGTTTACGAAATGGCGTCGAATGGTAAGGACATTCTTTTGTTTTTATTATTGTAAATAACAGTTATTTGAAATGTTGCAAAAACGCAACGTCAGTACGTAACAGTGTATGAATGAACAAAAACTGAGATTTTATTTGCAATTGGATTTCCTTTTCAGAAAAATCTAGACCTCGAAAACAACGATTTCTAACGTTGAATGAAGCTGTGGACTACCTGCAAAAATTAGATGAAGATGATTCAGAATTTTCATCATATGAAGATTTTGTAGGTAAAACTGATTTAGTTATAATACCATTGGGCCCCGACATTTTGACAGATGAAGAATGCATTGATGACACTATAGTAGGAGATAAATTACCTATACCAAAAGACATAAAAGGTGAGGTTGAAGTTTTTTCATCTGAAAAACATAATAAAACATCCAACTCATCTAAAAAAAAGAAGGCAGAAATTTCTTGGTCAAAGTGTTCTCCCATATATGCGATGGCGCCTGACGACAAGGAATCTATAGAAAAGGCAAAAAAAAAAAAGATTTAATTATGGAAGAAATGCACAATCTCGAGTCCATGGATGTATTTTTAAAAATGTATAGTAAGGATCTCTTGGAGCATATCTCTCAAGAATCTGAAAAATATGCACATCAGAAAAATATACAAAATTTCTACTAACCCTTCTACTAACTGGGATACAATTGAACCATGAGCAATGGCCAAGAGATACTCAAGAAAAGAGAAAAAATGTATATCCATAAAGCAATCCAAACTCATTGGAAATTACAATTATATGGGTGGCGTAGCCTACTTGATAATTTTGTAGCTATGTATAGATTGCAAAATAACAGGCAAGAAGTGGTGTGGTGGCCGATCTTCACAAACTTTATTGACGTCGCTAAATCAAATTCATGGAAACTCTATAACATTGCTATAGACCACAAAATTTCTCTTTTAGATTTTCAGTGAAGTGTTGCTTTATCATTACTAAAAACAAAAGATGGAGATTCTCAAGATGCAACCTTCATCTTCATTCACCCATTGTGTTGGTCGGCCATCTGTATTTTAGAATTCAGCTTTGAACGAAACTAGAAAAGATTCTGCAAATCATATTATTGAAAGAAATCAGACAAACAAAAGAGAAAGATGCAAACATTGTAGCAGTCAGACAGTAACTGTCTGTAGAAAATGTAATGTGCCTCTGCATAGCAAATGCTTCAAAGATTTTCATGTATTCACAAAGTAATCGCATTGTACTGACGTTGCGTTTTCGCAACATTTTGTATTTCATTAACCAATAAATATTTTTTTCATTAGACACTTTTTTTCTCTTAATTAGTCACTAATATGTGTAAAAACTTACTTTAGTTCATTTTCGTCCAGTGAAAGGTAGTGCGGTCCTTAATGGGTTAAACCCTTTAACAATATTTTCAATTGTGAAAGCTTTTTCATAGGTTTTTCTTACAATTTCAGCAACATCATAAATTCCCATAGACTTTGCTGGATTTGGCAGCATCCATTCAGATGCAGCTTGATTGTCAAGCACTTTATATGGCCCCAAAACTTCTCTGTCTAATGGCTGTAACTTGTGTGGGGTGGAAGCGTTAGTAGAACAATGCCATTGCTTTTTGCTAACGTTATAGATGGTATAGAAATATGAATATCATGGTTATCAACAATTAGTAAGACTTTCTTGTGAATTGTAAGTTTTACATGTTTTATGAAATATTTTAATTACTCAACAAACAGATCTTTGTTAGACCAGCCGAAAAGATTAGCACCTCCTATTGATCCAGGTGGAGCCCCTTTTTACATGTAATCTTTGAAATGCACGTGGGAAAATATCAACATTGGTGGTACAGTACACGACCTCTTATCCATCATTCCAATATCCGGACTCTCCCAAAACCGGAATACGGCAAAATAATGCCAAATTCTGCGCCAACAAGCGATTATTGTTGGAAATAATCAATACATCGCGATTCACGTTCCCGTGAACGGGCGTTTATGCAAATTTAATATGAACGACTCTTCCCGTTCACCGGCGTGAACCGTGACGTTTTTCAACATGAGGTTTCATGCAAATCAGTTCTCAATGCGTATGCATCTGATTTGCATATCCAGGGGCGTTTCCGGAACTGTCCATTCTCGGATATATAGGGCAGAGGTTTCTTGAAGCAAATGAGAAGGTCGAAAGGGTCGATCGAGATCAGACGTCTGAAGAAGTCAGACGAGATAGACACTGATGGTCTGATGCAGGCAGACAGAAATGTTTTTGACTGAAGTACTGCGGAATATCGTTTGACGACGGTGAATAGTCGAAACGGATGCAGATGTGGTCAGTTTGGACCAGCATGTATTGAACGTTAAATTTACTTACAAACGTTCGGAAGCCGCTTTAAATATTTTCCTGATGTTCTATCCTTTGGTTTCCCTTTGCCAAGTGATGGTGGCTGAAATACACGCAAGTGATAGAGGTAGTATAGTAACTTACTACCAAATGCTTCAAGGAATCTCTGTCTAGTCATTTACAACTAAAAATCTTTTGTACATAGTATATTTTTGATGTTTTACGGCATGGAAAATTACCAGGTACGTGTAATATGCCGAGTTGTGTTTTTCACCAAATAAAGTGAACGAAGTTTTTCTTTAAAACTGGACTTGTGTACTTTCATAACCCAGCCAACACTTATTGACTCTGACAGTGCGTGCTTTGCTATCTTCAAATTTTAAATTTTCCAAGAATTATTTGCTAAATATTGCGCCAAATAGCAATTTTTTGTTTAAAATCCCTTCAAATGCTTTTTTGCTTTAATTAGCAATATCAATAAAAAAAAATGCATAGAAACCTACTATTTTAGAGGGTTTGAAATAGGATGCGCAAACCGCGCACGAAATTCAACATTCCTGCGCAGAAAGAAATGCCGTGCGCACTCGCCGCCACTGATTCTTCTTAAATTTTGAAAACGAACGTGAGGAATTCTCGCAATAGCGAATGAAAATATTCCGTGGATCATGTTTTTTCCGAGAAGTTCCACAATTCCTTTTTTCCGGAAAACATCTGAAGTAGCACCGTTTTCCCCAAAAATTTCCTAAGCGTCTGCATCCGGCCGTCACCCCCGATACTAGCTCTCGGAGGTGACGATCCGGCACGGGCGAGACTATCACATTGGTGGCGAGACGTGTCATTCCATTCTTCACTAGTTTTGGATAAGTCTCCTGTATAGTATATAGGAGCCGCGACTTGTCCGTAACTAACTCCTGTATAGTATAATACAGGAGTTAGTTACGGACAAGTCGCGGTAAGGTGTTTTTTTTAATGGCGTTTCATTTTTTTCTGGGTGTATAGGGCAGAGCACACTAGGCACAAAGGTTTCGATTTTTCCGAATTCGTTACATTTTCTTTTCTGCTCTTTGTTCCTGGACTTTGATTTTCGGTAAAAGTATTCCAACTTTTTCGCTAGAAATATCACGATATTGTTAAAGAAATCCTATGCTCTTCAAACGTGATGTGCTGCGCAGAATTCACACTATTTTGCACAATCTAATAAACATTTATTGGAAAAGATGAAAAAAAAGAGAGTCATCAGCGCATTTACGAGAGGATAGAAAGTATGTTTAAGTAGGGAATTCCCGAAATTAATGAGAGTTAACTTTTGCCGAAATGCAGAGAAAAGTATAGCAGCTTTAAAATGTCATTCAGGGCCTTCTGATTGATCTCTTTAAATACTTAAAGCAATAAACTTATCAAGCAATAAACTTATTACTAAGCAATAAACTTATCATTTTCTCAGGAAAATCAATTTTTTTTCATCTCTAGAAATATACACATCTTCAAGATTTTAAAAAACGTTGATGGAATTCCAAGATCAAAATCATTTTCAATTAAATCCTATTTGGATGAAAATGGCTATTTTGGACCGAAAATTGACCCTAGCAAAAAGTTCCATGTTACATTTAATAATTAGTAATTTATAGAAGACAGTTTAGCAATATCACGAAATTTTTTTATTTAAACACGATCGCCGGTATATTTCGTTTTATTTTTAAATATTTTCCATTTTTTCAATCTGCTTCCATCCACTAATATTTTTATATTTTTTTTGCTTTTTATGCTGGGATATTATCTTTTAAACATATTGTTGGTGAAAATGAGATATATGTTTAGGATAACGAAATTAAAATTTTTTTATTTATTCAGGCATTTAGAATTATAAGGTTTATTAGAAATACATTTGAAGAGCATAAATTAGAATTTGATATATTTGCACCCATAGTTGAATATCTCATTTCAATTAAAAATGAACATCCTTCCCATCTTAATTTTATTAAAAGTACTTTAAAATATTTTGAAACATATGAACAAAGGTGCTTCTGCCAAAATATTAGATGAATATGGTGAGGATCCACTTTAGTTGAAATGTTAAAAAAAAACAAGGAAGATCAATCATGCTTAAAGCATTGATTATGAAACACTTTCTAACTTCAATGCAATTTTATTTAAACATCTCTAAAATGCAATACATTCCTCGGCAATATTTTAAAACTTATCGCAATACTATATTAGTTTATTATATTTGAAATTTTAAACCTTTATCGAAAAAAATGAACTTCATTCAAATAACGGCATTGAAATATAAATTGCCTGGTTTAAACATCTCTAAAATGCAATACATTCCTCGGCAATACTTTTAAAATTATCATAATGAATGAATGACATGAAGGTGGGTGGCTCCGGAAGAGCCCAGCACATCAACCAGAGGTCTATTGTACTGCCCCAACAAGTGAAGGTCCTTAAGAAAAGAGACCAGTAGTCGAAGCAAAAATCAGCAGGCACTTGACAGGAATGTCATACAACTCCCAGGGCTCGATCACATGTCGACCCAAGTGTTCGAAACTATGGGCGGAGAACACCTCACATTCACAGAGAATGTGTACGGCAGTTTCTTCACTGTATTTGCAGCCTCTGCAAAGCGAATCTTTCGTGACACCCATAATATTAAGGTGTCTTTTAAGGGTGCAGTGTCCAGTAAGGAGCCCGACAGCCCTTCTGATGCCAGTTCTACTGAACCTGAATAATTCCTTCTGACAAATGCTAGGGCAATTGCAGTTGAGAATTTTCGCCTGCCTTTGGCCCTTAGTATTACGCCAGTTTTTGCACTGAAGCTTTCTGCAGATGTCATAGACAGTTCTTCTAGTTAGTTCATTGGGAACACCCAAAGCCGGCTCAGGACCAACAAAAGGAGTACTTGAGCCTTTCCTAGCCAATTCATCAGCCAGCTCATTTCCTGGAATGCCCGAATGTTCAGGCACCCAGTAGAGTATGACTTTATTATTGCTAGCAATATTACACAGTGCATTATAGCATTTCCAGATAAGGGAAGACGTCATAGTAGACTTTCCTAAGGCCATAAGAGCAGCTTGACTATCAGAACAGATAAGAATCTGGTTGCTCCTATAATTTCTGTCATAGCAAATTCTACAACACATTAGAATAGCATAGACCTCAGTCTGAAAGACAGTAGCATGACTGCCTTGAGGGTAAGACATGTTAGTGCCATCATCCAGACAGCAAACA
Source organism: Amaurobius ferox (assembly GCA_951213105.1). Lineage (NCBI taxonomy): Eukaryota > Metazoa > Arthropoda > Arachnida > Araneae > Amaurobiidae > Amaurobius > Amaurobius ferox. Next base: position 103,221,758 of record OX578141.1, on the reverse strand, counting down.
CCAGCACCAGTACTGGTGCCAATCTTCGAGCCATCTGTGTACCATACAATACAATTTTGTTTATTGTAGGTGGGAGTCCTCTTCCAGTCATCCCGTGAAGGGACCTGAATTACATAGGGCTTGTCAAATGTATATCGGAACTGTATACCATCAGATGGCATATGGAAATAAGGATGATTTATAACATTACTGTTGAGACCACTCCAAGATAAATACTTAGAATAGTCCTTCCAGTGTTTCAGATATTTAAGTCTGTTCATACAGATGAGAGCCTCAGTTTCAATGTGCATGTAGAGAGGGTGCAATCCGAGCTAAAGTTCAAGAGTTGCAGTGGGAGTGGTTTTCATGCAACCTGAGATCGCAGTACATACCATCCTTTGAAGCTTAATTAAATCTAATTTAGCAGTTTCACATTTGACTGTAGACCACCAAAAAATTATCATAATACTACAATAATTTATTATATTTGAAAATATAATCGAAAAAAAACTGAAATTCATTCAAATGACATCATAGAAAAAATAACACGCCTGGCTCTCTCTATAAAAGCAGCATTTTATTCATAACATTTTCCCATTCATTTCATTCATCACAATACTATAATAATTTATTTTATTTAAAAATTAAGACCATGGAGCTACAAGTAATTAAACTCTATACTTAAAACTTCATCGAAAAAAAATCGTCCTTCTCTCTGTAAAATCAATGAATATTTCATTCATATCAGCTATGCAAACTCCATGAGCTAAATAATTTTGCGTTAAAGAAATACAGCAATTCTTATGCAACTCATTCTACATATTTTGCTGTTTACATTTTACATAAAACAAAAATAGGTTTCGTTGTAGAAATAATTAAACTTGGATGATGATTTAAACTCAAATATATTGTAATTGCGTTGTTTCAGTATGTAGATGTACATAATTTAAGCAAAAATAAAGCAGTTTTAGGACGGATACAATGCTCAATATAAATTAAAAAGAAATCACGATTTTAGGACAAGCTGGATGCCATATTTCATTTTGAAGTGGGTCACGTGATATGAGTCTGCTGGGAAAGACATGTGCTGCCCACATCAGAATTTTTAACAATATTACAACAATGATTTATAGAAGTATGCCACCTTTGACAATAAGTCCAGCTATCAAATGAGAACCAATTTAAGTTTAACGTGCAAATTCAATGTCATTTAAAATACTTATGCTATTACTTTGTGCAGATAAACTCAAATTATTATTGAAGAAATAAAGAGAACGTGAATATGAGGCTGCAGGGAAAGACATGTGCTGCCCACATCAGAATTTTTAACAATATCACAACAATGATTTATAGAAGTGAACGGGGATTTTTTGCAGGCCATTTCGAAGAAAATGTGTGATCTATATTTAAAGGTCCACCAAATTTTTGTAGAATAAAATGTTCAACAAATTTAAGCTGTGTACCAAATTTTAACTTTCTAGGACTTGGGAAAGTGCATTAAAAATGCCATCAAATAAGTATATCACGAAGAGTTATATAAAATTAAAAAAGTTTGAAAAATTGTTATCTACCAAATTTATTTTAAAATGTGTAGCCTCTCTTATATACAAAATGATTAAAGTCTTGGAAAGATATTTATTATATAATATATCTCTTTTTTATTTCTGGAGGATATCCCAAAAGTCAGAATTTAATTGAATTTGTTTTTTTCCATATATTAAATAATTTTTAATTAAAAAACTACTAAATATATTTTACTGAATTTTTTTTTATATATTTTATGGGATACTGTGAATATTTCGTAAAAATTTCGAAGCAATTTGTGAATTTTAAATTTGCTTAAAAAATGTTTGAAAAATTAGGTCCCATAGGTTCAATGTATTTCATTTTTTCAACCCAGGTTCAATAAAAAACTATTTGGGTGATATTATTTATTTATATTCCCAAAGGTCCCACAGACCGTCTGAAAAACATACTAAAATTTCATTTTGATAAAGTAATTTTTATGGCAGTTATCGTGCTAACGGACAGACAGACAGACAGAATGAACAATGTCATAAACACTTTTCAACTATGTTGTAAAGTGTTAAAAAAAGACTTTTAATTACTACCCTGAATAATCAACTTTTTTCAGACATTTTTTTCAAAATTTTTCTTAATCACTAAATTTGACACTATAATTACATGTCATTTGCGTTTTAGTTAACCCATATAGATTGTAAAAAAGCTTTTTTTTAATACATTTATGTTTTTAAAATGAATTATAATTTTCTATAACGACATTTGAGACTATTCCAGTAAGTTTTAGAAAAAGTGTTCCGAATTACGGAAAAACCCCTTATCCAGAATGCCTAAAGTCCCATGCATTCCGGATAATAGATGCTGTACTGTACATGATTGCCTACTGCATTTATTGCAGAAATCATAGTTACATTTACACCTCGTTCGCCAGATGTCATACTTCCCACTTGTTTTACACCACAAGGTGCAATTATTTTGGGAGGAACACGGACAATCGAATTACCTGTCTCATCTAAATTATAAATTTTGTTGGCATCAAACTGATCATGAGATAAACAGACCTTCAAATTACTAAAAAAGTCTGCTACATTTTTTTTTATTAAAACTAGTTGAATGAGCAATGCTTGTAGCTTCTAGCTTTCTTAAAGACAAACTTGTCTGTCTCTTTAAAAACCCTCTTAACCACTCTTTTCCAGCTGTGCCTTCTTCATTCCACTTTTCAGTTATAGATTTGTCAGTTTTTTTGGCAAACTGGTAGGCTAAAATCCTTGTCTCTCTTTTAGTTAGGCCAGAATGTAGTCTCGAAGCCATCTTTAAGTAATTTACGAGACTCACCTCTTCTTCTTTAGTAAAGCTTAGTTTTACATTTATGTTTGATTTGTATTGAAAATCCTTATCTCCTGAAGAAGCATGTGCTTTCAAATGTCGCAGCAGAGTTGTTTTAGAAATTCCATGAATTTTTGCAGCTGCTCCAATAGAGAACTTTTTGGCAATGACATCCTTAATGGCTGCTTTCAAACTTTCAACATCAGTAGCAGGCCTTTTTGCTCCTCCTTTACTTCCGGGCATCTTTTTATGGAAAATAATAATATTGCATTTAGGTTACAAATTAAAGGTATCATATAGGTACAGGTTATAGATAATTTTATTTTATTTGTAGCAGTTTAAGTACAGAGTTTAACTTATTAATTCCAGATTTAATTAACTTAAACTTCATACAAATTAGATTTAGTGTTAAAAAACTAAATTTTAGAAACATTGTTTTATTTATTTTTAATTTAAATTATTTAGAATATCAATTGTAGGCATAATTATTCTCAGTTATTTAGCAATTAATGTGGTGGTAAAAATAATGAGTTCAATGTAATTAATTTAAAAAATCTTAAAACAAGTCACAAAAGGACTACTAAACATGTTGCATCTTGGACTGTTCCAAGGTGCAACACCAACACTGGTCCAAGGTACAACAAGCTTCCACTTTTGTGATTTTGTTCCAGGAATTCCACTAAGTGTAAGGCATTGAGCTTAGTGCTAACAGCAACACAGGCTCTAGGTTTGATACAAGATGTATCATATAAGACATTATAGCCCTTGATCCCTAGACCCAGAATTTTATTATTTCGGATCCAGGGTTCCTGAATTAGAGCAATATCAGGGGTGGAAAATTTGCGCCAAACTGCTACAATTTCCGTTCACTGCTATATCCTGCTACAAAAGCACCTAAAATCTCAATATCTGCGCCAAAAACTCAATTTTTTTACATGTGCAAAAGCGAAAGTTCCGCACTGATCGGTCCAAAATACGATAAGAAAAAATCCGGTTATCTACAGCTATTCGGCGCAATTTCAGACCGCATTTTCAGTAAAACAAGTCTGCGTATCACATGACCACATCACGAGTACTTTAGAGTACAATCTTGAAAATCCGGACTTTGCCGATTCCGGATTATATAGAATTTTAATAAAATTCAGATTTAATATTAACTAAATACACTATAAAGCACTATTTTTAGTAAAAATAATGACAAATGTTAAGTTAATAAATTAAAACATATTATGTAATCTAAAAAATAGAGCAAAAGAAATTTCTAAGAAAAAATATATGCACATTAATAATTTAGAATGTGTGAACGAAACGAAATGGTAAAATTACATTTTATCATTTCGTTTAAATATTTGAATTAACATTTGTTATTTCATTAATTTTAGTTTATGAGAAAGCAGTTTTCTTTATCCTGTAGATGGACATTATTTCTGCTCGGTTATAAAGCTTCTTTATTCAAGACCTTTAATTGAATGATCGATTGTTTGCATAAGATTATCAATGGGTATTTTTTCTTCTCCACATTTATCATTCCTACTTTGATATTTTTTTATTTAATATCATATCACGAATTTCGCCATCACTCAATTTATTTACGATTGGTGCATCATCATCACAGTGCAGAACTTCCGTTTTATCAGCTTTGTTGAGATTTAATGAAGCGCCAGAAGAATTTAATGTAGCACTGAGATTTAATAAAGCGCGAGGATTAGCACTTTTGCTGATATATTTAAAAGTGTAAATGCGTTTAAACCGTTTTCGCTATTAACGAACGAAAAGCAAAAAATAAGAATTTAAAAGTTTTAAAAAAATAAGAATTTATTTTCTAACATCTATATAATGTTATGTTTAATATAAGGCTGATGACTCTGTAAAAAGTAAAAACTTTATTAGTAATAGTCATATATGTAAAAAATATCGCAGTAGATAAAATAAATGTCTTTCCTAAAAAAGAAAAATATCTCTCCTCTCAATGATTTTTCTAAATTACGATGAGTCATTACTAGGCTGCAGCAACACCGGGACGTGGTGGGGCAGGTAAAGGGAAGAAAGGAATTTGCTTAGTTCCTAATCGTAAGCACAGCTGCCCCCTTTGAGAGGTCTGTATGTTAATGAGCTTGGTACTCGGTTCTGTGCGATACGATATTATTTAGTTATTTATTTGCTATTTATAGTATGTAAATATGGCTTTCTAAACAAAAAAGGCAAAATATACTGTTGATTTTAAGCTGACACGTTCGACGAAAACGAAAAAATCGTCAGATATTGGGAGGGAGAGGAGATTCTGAAAACAAAACAGAATTCATTGAAGAATGGGATTCGTACTACGAAGTGAACAAAATAAATTTCCATGAGCGTTAATATAAATTCTCGGGATTTTTAGATTTAATTGAACAATCTGTGACAAAATGTTACGATAACGTTTTAAACTGCTTAATATTAAAAATTACATTGTTTCAGAATAATGTCTTTTTCAATAATGAGAAAAGGAAATTTTAATAATAAAAATGCAGTATTTAAATAACGATGAATATTTTACGCGAAATAATTCATAGGGAGTTGTGACTTGAATAAGGGGGAGGAGAGATGAACAGCAACAACGTAATTCACGCTCCAACCACGAGCCGAGCCGATCTACGGCCATCCATTAAACTTTCGTTTCATTTTTGGGTTCAGAAAGTCGACCGGAAAATACGGTATTTGTTTATAAAATATAATTCCATATAAATAATCTTACCCTGTTGTTTTAAATCCGCGACTTCGTCAGTCCGGTGGGGAAAAAAACGAAAATTTGGAAAACGTCCGGATTTTCAAGGTTGTACTGTACTATTTTTTTATAGCGTCTTTTTCAAGTTATTTTATGTTTGTTGGTTAAAAGTATAGAAATTCAGAATTTACGAATTTTCTGTAGTTGTACCGATTTTTACTTCAGATAGATAGATCGTTAGAGATAGTCGTAAAGTACCCTTTTGCATCTATTTAAATTTTAATCTTTTAATTATTCCATATTAGAGCAACAAAACTCTTATTTTAATAGTGCGGGTAAAAAAATAAATAAATATTTTATTAAAATAAATAATTTTCACATAAATTTGCGCTGCAATTTGCCGGAACGTGTATCTATTTATGTAGAACACGTCAAAATACAGGAGGATAAGAAGGGAATGAAAAGTTGTGTTTAGAATAACGCGTTACACTAGCATTGCATGGATCTTCACTGGCTTTGATGAAATACTGGAAAATTTATTTCCCTCATATTATTTAATTACGGTGTTCGGTGACCAGCCAGTTCTTTGCAATAGATGTCGATCGCTCACCACCGCTACGCATCTAAGTCACGGCTAACGGTGCAATTTAGGAAGTAGCTGTCGATGATCGCGGTGCAGTTTAGGAAGCAGTTTTAGATCGCGTATCTCTGCTACGCATGCAAGTCACCGCGGGCTCTCGGCTAATGTTAAGAATACTTCAGAGGCGCATGCAATCCGTGTAAGCTATATACAATATCGATGACTCCTCTTTATGCAATAACAATACGCACGATGCGCGAGCATCCAAACTCAATTTAATAAAGATTTACGCAGACTCACAACTGACAATGCTTTGCACAATAAATGAAATAGTATTAATAAATACTTTTATATGTCTTAAGTTAAGCATTACTTATATTTGCATAGAAAAGTAAATTATATAATAATTATAGGGAAAATTTCGTATTTATTCGAACTTAAAACTTTCCCCACCTTATAAAATAACATTAAAATCTGTTTTTTCTTATAAGGTTAGCAAGTATAGATCGAAAATAAATTTTCATCATTCATAAATTTATTAAATATTTTTTATTTTACTTTTTTGGAAACTGAAGCTATGAATTATTATTTCAAATTGTGGTTACTCTGGAACCTAAAATATACATATGAACTTTTCTAAAATGGATATTCAGAAAGTGAAATTTATAAACTAACTTCAATATTTAAATGAGAAAGAATTTAACAAAACTAAAAAAGCAATTAAATTCAGATATTCTTGATAATAGTTTGACAGTGATTTTTTACCTTTTATTAAATTTCCCATTTATTAGTATTCTGTAACTTAGTGTCTTTATGTAGTCCCCTTTTTCTGGCCTTTTTTAGTCCTAGGGAAAAATTGTAATATAAAGTGATGCAAAAAAAAACTTTTATGTTTTAATAATAAAACTCCTGACTTTTGAAGTTTTCCTCTTAAGATTTTGAAAATCTACTAAATGGAGATGTGACCAATTTGTCAATAACTAAAGAACTTTTAAAATCTGTAAAAGAAGCAGGGGAAAAATATAGACAAAGAATGGAGAAAACAGCAAAAAAGGAGTTAAGCCAAAAGCTGAACACGAGAAAGATGTATTAAAGAGTTTGAAAATAGACAGTGATGAGTTAAAATAAAAAAGTTACAATCATCACAAAAAGTGCTTTCTACAGCAGAGAAGATGATTGAAGGCAGCATAAAAAAGAAAGATTTATCAGAGATTGAAAATGGCCAAGTTCTCTTAAAAGAGGCAAAATCAAATATTGAAAAAAATCTCACAAAATTAGAAGAGCACAGAAACTCGAATTAATTCAGTGTGTCCAAACTGTTAAAAAACAAGCATCTCAGACATAAACTATTTGTATTTTGGATAAAAAAAATTTAGTGTGTATTTAACTAGCAGGCTCTGTTCTTTAAGATTAGATAGTATCATTAAATCTTTTTCTCATTTTTCTAGCTTAACTTTTTAAGATTTAATACTGTTCATGCTTTAATTAATTTAAAATGAAATTTTTATATGCCTAAAATAACTATCGAGTGTGCACAACATCATTTTCTGGCTGCTACAAAACTGCTCTACACTGCTACGAAACAGCAATATTTCCTGCTACAAAGGTGCTACAAAACTCAGTTTTCAGTTTTCCACCCTTGCAATATCAACCCTACCACTCATCAACCTCTTGCCAAGGATAGCAGAGGCAGAACGACTATGGTGCAGGTTAATCTGCACAACATTAATATTGTCCATAAACAAAGAACAAAGAAAGGACAGCAGAAACTAGGAAAATGTGGTCTTCCCAATATCATGAAAATGGTCAGTGTCAGGCACCACATCATTCTCGGAAGTCCTGCATACGTCTTTCCAGCTCATTCTCGGATAGTGGCAAGATAGTGTACTTTCAGAGCTGGAAACAATTTCCAATTCGTCAAGTTTAGGTAAAACAGTATCAACATTTGTGATACTTACCTGAGAGGAGGTTCCTAATCTTCTGACTGAACCTCCTTCTCCATCTTCCCTTTGGGCTTTTCATTTAGGTCCCGAAGTATCTTGAAGATTCCTCAGTTCAAACCTGTGTATGCACTAAAGTTGGTCTTGCATATAGTTTCCACAGCTTCCGAATCCACCTCAAAGATCTATCTTACAGAGAGGGGTTCCACAAAATTTTGCAGAATTCGCCACTCCTCCGTCTTCAACTCTGGGTTGAAACGATTAAGCCATTTCAGCAAAACGCTCGGCTCCTTGGTGTATACATCCTTAGTCTTGAAGGCCACCTTGACTGGTTTAGGTAGATCATTGGCACTCATGACTTTGAGTGCCTCACATAAAACCTGTCTGTCATTGTGGAAAGTCTTCTTAACCCATTCCACAGTTGTAGCATCATCGCACTGAAGAACAAAGGCTCCCGCATTTAAGCCGAAACCATGGATCTTAGGAAGTTGCTCACCAGTGGGGATCTCATCTATTTTATCAAGAATCACCATCTGGATGAAGTGAACTTCTTCCTTGCTCAGCTTACTAGAAGGGAAGGAATCCTTTGTGACAGCCATCTTAATGACCTGGACTGCATGAGCAAATGATCCAGGTTGAATGTCTGTCCTTGGCCTCTTTTCCATGACCAGGCTTCTTGGAGATGGTGTGGTACCATCTGACCTAAGTCATTTATTACCTCCGACCTTCTCTTTAACAGCTCCAGCTTTCATTAGCTGCTGGTCTTGCTGCCTGTGAGTGCACCTCCTCTTGCGCCTCTGTGACTTAGAGAGTACTTCCTGCATCCTGACCATGGTTTCAGTGTGTTGCTCACCAAGGCTCACAACTTCACGTCCTTCCACAGCAAGGTAGCTGGTTCCCCCCATTTTTCCATGATCCAGCCTCAAGGTTTTTTTTTAATGACTGATCGGATTTCACCCGAAGGTGTACCCAATTCTTCCGAAGCAGAATCTCTACAGAAGCATGAAGAGCTAGGAAATGGCACATCTGAGCTCTCCATGTTGTATCCACTAAATGAGAAAAACACTGATTACTTCCAGTTCGATCGGAGTCCTCTCTAGACTCCGTCTCCCCACACTTTTCTAACATGAAAAGTGGTAACCACCAGTCATTCACAAAGCTAGATGATGTAGAGCGGACCATAACGTGCACCTAGTGCACAGGGCCCAAAGATCAGCAAAGATCCAAGAGGGATTTCTCGATATGAAACCCTTTTTACCATCCAACCAACGCAACCAAGGGATTTAGCCTCTGGAACCGTTACTACAAACGTTTCTTAAAAGCAGTACTATAGATACATGCCCACTGTGCCCTTTTCACATCACATCGGCATAAACCCATTCCCGAACCCAAAACGGTATACCGTACGGCAGAGGCCGAAGGGTGGTACTAGAGTCTATGGAGCAGAAGTGATATTTACTAAGGGTTCGGCATTGATGCCACCTGCAGCTGAGAAGAAAAGATAGCACATGTTCCTCGAGATTGCAATACCCTTATCCACTGAAGAAGTGAACCCCTCAGGATTTTATAGGGTGAGGCCATATGCCTCACTCCCAACCCCCAACCTTGAGGCCCAGGATGCCTCATTTTGTCAAGAACCTCACCTTTGACCTGTCTGGCTTGGGAGACCCTACCAGTAGCAAAAACTACTGCCGGCATAGCTCTTAGCATCATTGAAACACGCAAGCTCTACCACCAAGTCAGGGCACAGACATCATTCAGTGGAGAACATATTTTCATAGTCTGGTTAATTATTACAGTTAATTTCTTACGTTAATAATTTCTTAGTACGTTAGTATCTTTTTCCATTCATCTCCATCTTTTAAATGTTGCATATTAGATTGACTAAATTAGCTTATTTTCATATTCTGTCTAGTTAGAAATGTTAATTTTTTTAATTATATTTGCATAACACAAATTTTTCAATTTTGAAAAGTGGGTATGAATGCTATGATGGGATATTTTCCAAAAAGGGGTATTAAAGCAATGATTTAGACAAATAAAAAGGCAACGGCAACCATTTTAGCAGAGATATATTTCATTCATTTTTTATTATTATTATTATTAAAGATCAATATCTGTTATTAACTTGTTTTATTAAACATAAATGTTTGTTTTCATTAAAGTAATTTTCACCGGATAAAAACTTTATATATTTTTTGTTTTATAATATTTTGTCATGAAATTTTGTAAAATTGGTATCTTGAATTTTCATTTTCAACTAGTACCACCCCTGGGGTTGGTTAGAATTATCAGAAGTAATGGCAGAAGAAAACTCGACTTCATATAGTCCCAAAAATATCCAAGGCACCAGATGGATTGATCATAAAAAAGGAGCAGTTCAATATTTAGTAAAATCATATGCACTTATTGTTAGTCATTTAGAAAATTCAGCATTATCGGAATCAGGAACTCGAGCAGCAAAAAATTAAAGACTATCTTAAAATTTTGAAGTCAAGAAGTTTTGTATATTATTATTATTTATATTGATGTTAAAAATATATGAAAAATTATCAAAACTTTCACTGTGTCTTCAAAAAGATAGTCGTGATCTTCTGCATTCAATAATGTATTTAGAAAGCTTAAAAGATATATTAAAAAAAAATTTACTGATATAGAAGCTGAAAATAAGGATTATTTCTCTTTTAGTATCATGGAAGTAGAAAATGTTGAACCATTTGCAAATGTAGAATTGACTGGAAAGTTAACCAAAAGTGATAAAGCTTTGATGTATATGACAACATTACAAGCTTGTATCCATGATAGATTTTCAGATATCAAGAGCAATATAATGCAACTGTTAAGATTTTAGATGTAACATTGTGGCCTTCTGATAAAAAGCTTTTGATTGAATTTGGAAATAAGGAGATAGAATTTCTGAAAAAAACATTAGAGCCATTGCTTTTTTTAAATAAAGTTGATATCCTAATGATAAATGAAGAATGGCAAGAGCTAAAAATCTTTTGGAAACAAAGTTTATTTCTCTTTACTCGACAAGACGTGTGGAAATTTGTTTTAAAAGCGAATAAAGAAAAATTCCTGAATCTTGCACACTTAGAAGAAGAAACCCTTGAAAATTTGCTTCGAATTAGGCTCAAAGGACCTCCACTACAAGATTTCTCACCTGATAAGGTATTGAATTTTTTTTGTACTCCTAGATGTCTAAACACTATGCAATATGGCAAAGGAAAAAAATAGGGAACTGAAAGTGATTCTGATTAATCTTTTTCATCACTTTTTTGTACAACTTTTGGATTCGTAATATCCTGATTATGATTAATATTTGTTGCAAAATAATAATAACAATATAATATTGTAATATAATGCCAGTAAAAAGTTAAAATTAGTAATGTTCTTTTGTTTTTAGTATGTATAATATTCAGAATTTGATATTCAATTTATAATTTTGAAAACTAAAGATTTTTCGATAAATGCTACACATTAATTAGTAATTGCTACACAAAATTCCTTTGGTATAGCAAAAGTGCTATATAATGAAAAAAAATATTTTATACGCTGCGTTCTTGCATCTTGTGTATACACCTGCGATTCTAGAGGATACATTCGTAACAATATACAGGATGTTCAGTGCTATCTGTGCCCAATGGCTATTTCCTCAACCGTTAGTCACAGAGATGTACATCCAATTGCAAAAATGCTTTAAGTTTTAAAATCTATTATCTTAGAAACAGTTTAAATCAATAAATGCATTTCTGAAAGAAATGTGAAATATAAATGTTTATACAGTCCCCCGGTCCTACCAATTATATTTAGGAAAATCATCCTCATACAATTTTATGCAAAATTAAAAAAAACCATCCTTTTATTACCAAAATTGACCGACTTATAGCTGTATAAAGTTGGAGCACTTTCTGTGCTGAGAAATGGTCAATACGGTCCCTGATTGGTTGGTTGCCTGAAACGGGACGTTTTTATGTGTGGAAAAGCTACTTAAGTCATAAAGTTTAATGCTTCATAACTCTGTGAATTTTGGTCATAAAAGGAAGATTTTTTTTTTCACTTGGCATGAAATTGTATGAGGATGATTTTCCTAAATATAATTGGTAGGACCAGGGGACCGTATAAAAATTTATATTTCGTATTTCTTTCAGAAATGTATTTATTGATTTTAACTGTTTCTAAGATAATAGATTTTAAAATTTAGAACATTTTTGCAATTGGAAGTATATCTCTGTGGCTTATGGTTGAGGAAATAGCCATTGGGCACCGATAGCACTGGACACCCTGTATATACAGTCAAGTTCCATTAATGTGACCACTAGCTAATGAACTCTGTGTCCAGCACTGACAGCAACTGAACAGGCTGGGAGTGACTCAATAAGGTGCTGGAAGGTGTTCACGGGTATGTGGAGCCATGCTGATTGCAGTGCATTTGACAGCTGCCAGTGAGTGCGTGGTGGAAAATCTATAGGGCAAACAACCCGATCAAGGTTGTCCCACAGATGCTAAACTGGGGAATTAGGGTACCAGGGAAGTACTTTGAAGTCTCCATCGTGCTCGTCCAACCACTGTCAGATAATTCTTGTGTGACATATCGCATTGTCATACATGTAAATCCCATCAGCCCCAGGGAAGACAATCAGCATGTATGGATGTACTTGGTCTGTAAGGATGGATTCATAACAAATTTATGGCATAGTGTCTTCCAGAAGTATGAGTGAACCCAGAGAATGCTACGAAACCATTTTCCAGACCATAACATTGCTCCCACCAGGGTTCGTACTCCTCCTGGAAATCCTTGAAAACTCCTGGATTTTCCGATTTTTATATAAGGGCCCTTGAAAACTCCTTATTTTTTTCATTTTAACTCTTAAACTCCTTGAAATTGTAAAATACTCCTGGAAAATTGATGTTTTCACTCTTTTACTCAATATATGTTTTCACTCAATACAATCAATAGGTGGCGCCACCAAAATAACGATACTTCCAATTAGCGTTGGAAATCTCTTATCTTTACAACACGGTCTTTTAATTCTTCATTCTTGTCATAGGTGGCGCCACTGAAGTAACGGAAAGCATAGAATCGTTTCGTTGTAGTTGTATAGGTATACTAACTTTGGTTTAGAAATTTTGTTGAAGCTGACGCAAAGCCTTTGTTTTTTATACTTATATTTTCCCTCAGAAATGCCTGGAGGAAAGTGTGTATTCAATGATAATTGGTTGGAAATGGATGACTACAGAGAATGGTTACTGAAAACTACATCGCGGGATAAAGCCGAATGCTGTTTGTGCAAGAAAAAAAATCTATGTTTCTAACATGGGTGAAGCAGCATTGAAGTGCCATATAAAAGGAAAGAAACATCAGAGTTTCAAAGTTTTGACTGAAAAATTGAAAAAAATTTCTTTGAAAGACTATTTTTCATCACCCAATTCTAGTACCTCTAGAATTGCAAATGATCCAGATGAGCAAATCCAAAGTATTGCTCCATGTGTTCTGAAGGCTTCAGAAACTTTAGATAATTCTCTCACCACCAGTGATCACTTAAAAGCTGAAATATTATGAGCACTTAAGGTTCAAAGCAGCCGTTATTCATATAAATCTTGTGAAAATACAAATGTCGTATTTCGACGCATGTTTCCGGATAGTGAGATCGCCCAGAAGTTCACTTGTGGAGAAAAGAAATGCGCATATTTGTCTGTATTTGGGATTGCACCATATTTTGCTACATCTCTAAAACAAAAAGTGAAAAATGAAAGTGGATTTGTTCTTTTATTTGATGAAAGTATGAATAACAAATGATGAAAGTATGACATATACAAACTAAGCAATTAGATTGCCATGTTCCATTTTGGGATCATAATCATGTGGTATCGCGATATTATTCTTCAGATTTTTTGGGTCATGCAATAGCAGACATACTTTTTGAAAATATTAATGAAAAGTGTGCAGAGCTGGGGTCATGCAATTTACTGCAATTATCAATGGACGGACCAAATGTTAATTGGAAAGTGTTTGATTTAATGTATGAGCATTTAAAACAAGAAGGTAGCTCTAACTTATTAAATATAGGTAGTTGTGCTATACATATTATGCACAATTCTTTTAGTTTAGGATGCACTGTATTTCCTGAAATTGAACAAATGGCAAGTGCACTATATCGCCTTTTTAAAGATTCTTCAGCTCGGCGAGAGGATTTTGCTTCATTAGTGAAAATCCAAAATTCCCCATAAAATTTTGCAAGAATCGATGGGTAGAAAATTCAAGTGTATTTAACAGATTATTAGAAATTCTTCCTCAAGTTAAAATTTGTGTCCAAAGTAATTAATAAGAATTTCACTAATCCCGGAAACAAAAGTTTTGAAACAATTCAAACTAGTGTTAACGATAAGTTATTTATTATAAAATGTAATTTTCTTATTTTTATTGCGAAGGAAATAGAACCTTTTATGACTTCATATCAAACTGATAAACCAATGTTGGCCTTTTATGGCATATGACCTATATAATTTGATCAAAAATTTAATGCTAAAATTTATGAAAGAACAACAAGTTCCAGCTTCTATGATAAAGCTTCTAAGTATTGATGTAGAGGATTCTTCTTTGCATAAAGATGCAAGCAAAATTGATGTCGGATTCATTGCCAAAAAAATTATAAAAGACGTTGTTAAAAAGAAATCTGCTAGTCGGATTCATTGCCAAAAAAATTATAAAAAACGTTGTTAAAAAGAAATCTGCTAATGTTGAGAAACAGTTAATGGAATTTTATATTAACTCTAGGGCGTTTTTGATCAAAATGGTTAAAAAGTTATTAGAGAGGTGTCCTTTAAAGTACAATCTTGTAAGGAACATGTCATGTTTAGATCCTCGTACATTAATTGACGATAAAAAATTAAATATGACAAAAATCAATAATATCCCTATAGCCCTTACAGATTGTGGTAAGATAAAAGATAGTAATTGTGATACTATAATTAAAGAATATAAGAGTTTTGTTGAGGATTTCAGTATTATGGATATAGGAAAGCGATTTAAACACTGTTATCAAGACTCTTTTAATCCATTAACTGATAATGTTGATACATTTTTTTTCGAGCACCTTTCAAATAACTCTTGTATTCTAATTTGTGGGCAGTGATAAAAAAGTTGTTACTTCTTTCTCACGGACAAGCTACTGTAGAGAGAGGTTTTTCCATAAACAAAAATGTAATGGTTGAAAATTTAAAAAAAGAGTCTCTTGTTGCTAAGCGGATCATTGAAGACCACATTCGAAATATACGTGGGCTTGAAAATATTGTGATTACAAAAGATCTTCTATTGTCTGGAGCAGGAGCTCGTCAGAAGCATTTGTTATATTTAGATGAGCAAAAACAAAAACAAGTACAGCCTGTCTCGACTGATAAAAAAAGAAAATTACTTGAACAGATTGAAGAGCTAAAAAGAAAGAAAATTTGTACAGAAAATGACATGGCTGAACTTACCAAATCATCTATAGATTATGCAGATAGGGCAGAAAAATCCTGTCAAATAACATCCATTGCCAAATGCCTGCCGACGTAGTGCACAGGATAAACAAATATTGCTACAGGATATTAAATGTAAATTAGATGCCAGATGCTTAGAGCTAAAAATTGTTGATTTTTTCAATACAAAATAATTTAATTTTGTTTACATAAATATTTATACATTAGTGATATTTAATAAATTATGAAGTATATTCTTACTATATTTTTTATTTTTTTGTACATGTGTGTTGCAATGTAATTTTTGTGATTTCTTCAAATAATGATTACATATCTAGACCATTCTTTAGATAGTGATATAGCTGGTAGTATGTTTGTAAGCACAAATGCAAAAGATCTGATGATAGACCAAATCATATTCAGAATCGTAGTTTTGTTTTTGCTTTGTTGTAAAAAGAAAAAGAAATCCTGGAAAAATGCACAAACCCTCCTGGAAAACTCCTTAAAACTCCTGGAAATAGGTTCCTGCAAAAGAGTATGAACCCTGTCCCACTTCCTTGAGTTCTTCCAGCAATTGTTGATAAGTGTTTGTTCTCTGATCTTTCACACCTTATATGCAGGGGCGCGGTAGCCCATTGGTTAGCGCGCTGGAGTTGCACTCGGTAGGCCCGGGTTCGATTCCAGCCACTGCCAAAACTGCCGCCGTGTTCATGCGGAGTACGATCACGTTAAACATGTGGGTCCGAAAGTCCTTCCGAGAGGTTGGTGGTAGGGGAAGGAGGGTACGGTCCCTGTGGATGCCTCCCCCACTGGGTTCCGGTCTAAATTGGGTGGCACTTCCCGACCGTCCAAACAGTTACCTTACACCTTTCTGGTAGGTCGGACGGTCTGGGTTTCAACAACAACACCTTATATGCAAATGTCCATCCATTTGTTAAAGCAAAAAACATGACTCATCAGAGAAGGCAATCTTTTGCCAGTCAGCGGAAGTCCAATTCTGATACTGTCCATTACTGATGCAAGTACAATGCTGTGATATTTATCCCTTGCTTAAAAGTGTCCCTGAAATAAAATGGTAAAACTAAAATCCCAAAATATAAATTAATACTTTGCTACTAAAGTTAAAGCAACCTCTAAAATTTATAATTTTGCCTTTTGGTTATATACAGGGTGTCCCAAAAAGATTGAAACACGCTTTAATTCTTTACCTGTTGGAGATAAGTGGGCAATGTAAATTGCAAAAATGTTGAAAATAGGGAAGGAAATAAGACTACGTTAATGAAATAGTCCTCCCATTAATTTTCAAAAAGTTACACTTTTTAAATTTTTGTACGACCCCCTTAGACAAATTGGGTCAATCAGAAAATTTTTATTTTTAATGCAACAAGATCATTAAAAAAACTCGCATATCTATATCTTTAAAATTGAGCGAGTTATATTTATTTGAAAATTGGAACATTGTGAATGAGGACCATCAAATTAGAAATGTAAATTTGTGACATATCACAAAATAAATAAAACTGGATGATAATATATAGGATATCCAACTGCTTAGTGAGTACCACTGCTTTATATGATCTCTGTCTGTGTAATGCTTTATTTAGATGCATTTGTGATAAAAATAATTTGACACTTATTAACATATTTTTGATTCTAAACAATTTCCATTGTCAATATGTTTATAATCCCTATATTCACAGATGCAACAGCCTTTCATATGATACTGAAAAGTGGTATAAGTCAGATTTTTTCCTGACTTATACCACTGAAGGTAATCATAATTCAGTTGATTTTAAAGATACAGATATGTGGGTTCTTTTAATGATCTTGTTGCATTAAAAATAAATAATTGCTGATTGAAAAAATTTGTCTAAGGGGGGTTGTATAAAAATTAAAAAGTGTAACTTTTTGAAAATTAATGGGAGGAATATTTCATTAACGTAGTCTTATTTCCTAGCTTACTTTCAACATTTTTGCAATTTACATTGCCCACTTATCTCCAACAGGTAAAGAATTAAAGCGTGTTTCAATCTTTTAGGGATATCCTGTATAGTGTCATTTCTGAAGAGGTGCAATTACTGGAAACTATTTCATCTGTACTGATAAGATAGTATGAAAGCATTTATTACTTTGTTACTTAAAATATTTGATATAAAATGACACTATTTTGTTAAATGTTTTTGCTGCATTAGTTTATTAATTTGTTAATTTTATAGGGTGGAAGTGAAAATTGGAGAGCTGATAATGACCAAGTTATTGCATCACTCACATTTCATCCTTTTCTTCAAATGCTAGTAATTGCTACAGGAAGTTGTCTTTATTTTTGGGATTGGAGCCAACCAAAACCTTCAGCTTTCTGCTCTACAAATTCTGAATTAGAAAGAGTTCGGTATGTAATTTATAGGGCTCGAAATAAGTCGTCAACTGCTGTAAGCTGCTTTAAAACTAGGGATGTTATGAAACCAAAAAGATTCGATGCCAAATAACGAATACTATCTGATTACCGAAGAACCGATATGATCCGATACCAATGCATAGCTATTATAATGTATAACAAATTTATAATTTCTGTAAAATTATGTATAAAACTTATTTTGTTCAAAATTAACTAGACACCTTCATAAATATTAAAAAGCGAAAACATTTATAGTACACATGTTAATAAATATTTTATATGCTCTTCTGAAAATCGTAGTAAAAGAATGATCGTGAAATAAACTATAATTTACATTAATCAGAACAGAGTGAAAAAATTGTTTTATAGGGAATAGGAAAAAATTATATAAAATACAAAATTTCAGATTGTAATCACGGATATAAGAGAATAGAAATACACACATAAAAAATCGTACCATAAATCAAAACTTTTCTATCAGTGGTACTTCTAATGAGATGTGTTTGTGCATTGCAAGTTATATCCATCCTGGCAAGTTGTAGTAAACATTATTTAATAGTCTCTGCAATTTCATCAGAAATCATTTGTAGCGCAAAACATTTACGATAACCTTTCAGAAAATTATCATCTGCCTCCATGGTTATGCAATAGTTCAATGAAAAATTGCTGTTAAGGCAGAAAACAAAAAAGAAAAGCTATGTCAACTGATGAATAAATTCTCAACTTATGAATAAACCAAATGCAAACCCATTGCGAGCAAGGCATACGGCAAGTAGAGGCCAAAGAATGCCGAAAAATTCTTAAAACCAAAAAATTTTGTGGAAACAATACTTGCAAATTGTAGTAAACATAATTTAAAACAATACTTGCAAATTGCAGTAAACATCATTTAATAATCTCTACAATTTCAACAGAAATCATTTGTAGCCAAAATATTTACGATAACTTTTCAGAAAATTATCGTCTGCCTCTGGTTATGCAATAGTTCAATGAAAAATTGCTGTTAAGGCAGGAAAGAAAAGCTATGTCAACTGATGAATACATCCTCAACTTAAGAATAAACCAAAAGTAAAACTATCATGAGTAAGGTATCCAACAGGTCGAGGCAAAAGAATGCCAAAAAATTCTTAAAACTGAAAAATTTTGTGAAAACAATATTTTTCCATATTATATTCTTTTGTATGAGAAAGTAAAAATAACTTAGAAACAAGTTTTATTAAGGTAAAAAATATATATATTAACCCTACATTTGACCTCCTTAACCCTTTCCGGATGGCTACATTCTGGAACTACTGTGGTCCAAAAGATGGAGCGCTTTGCTTCCGAACTGTTCCTAAAGGATGGCTAATTTTTTGCACTAATCCTAACTCTCGAAATAAATTCACTAAAAATCACCTATTCAACACAGAAATCTACTTTTTACAGGAATAAAAGAAATATTTATTTTCTATTTGATGTAAATTTTTCCTACAAATCTCAATGCAAAATACTCATCAGTTGCTTGTACTATGAATTCTACTATTCATCATCGAAAAATATGCTAAAAAAATTAATTTCCTTATTTAAATTAGGCGGCATAATATTGTGATTGATTCCAAGTATGCTCAAAAACTCAAAAGAATTCAGATCTGTCAAATCTCCCGTCCAAACATCATTCGCTGAAACAGCTACTGAAGCTTGCGGCGTTGTAATAATAGTACGCTCAGATTCTGAAGAATCACCTGCATTTTCATATTCATCTTCAGAAATACCACAGTTCCACAAAACTTTACTATCTACATCACTTCATTACTGCCCAGTTCGTTTATCATACGCGTATATTCTTCTACAGAAAAAAAACGTCCTGGCCCAGCCATTCATTTATCTGAAATAACCTAATAATTTCACTGCCACGCATTCCTCTGAAAGCTAAACTTGAAAAAATACTTTTTTATATTCCTATGATTCACCAACGAAATCATAAAGCGAAAAACAAAACGAGAACCGAAACTCAATTATAAAACAGTAGATGCTGCGAAAGTGCTCTGTTTGTTTATATTATAAAATCACATTTCAACACTCCAGATGAAGAATTAATTCATTGGATCCCCCTATGCCAAGGTCAAATATCTGCAAAATACATTGGAGTTGTTCCATGGACCGCCATCTAGTAGACAAATAAATTCAAGTAAGAACTGTTGGAATTTTTTTGACATTGGCAAAGTTCATAACCAGTTAGTAGCAGAGCGTAGCAGTAGATGAAGTAGAAAGTAGACTTGACGCGAAAAAACTTAATTTATTTTCACAAACTTAAACATCTTAAAGAACAAAAACAATATCCATTTCTATAACTTCGAAATGGTATCAGCAGGAAGTAGAATCACAAAACTAAGTCTTGAAAAATACATCATAAGACTTAAATATTTAGGCCTAACAACATCAGCCACGTACATCGCCATTTACCGGCATACATGCAGGAAACTGTTTACATAAACTGCTCATAGTAACATCTTGCAGATAGGCATCAGAAATACTATCAAAGATTACATTATAAACAGAGATGATGAACTCAACGATCATCCTGGTAATCCAGACAATCCAGATCAAGATTGATATCAAGATCAAGAATCAAGATATCAAGACAAGATAAACCAACTGATGCAACCACTATCTTATATAGTGACGTATCGTTGAAGTGGAAGTTAATGTTCTTTCCTGGAGTATGCTAATCTCTAATCGGTTGAACTAGAAATTAGCATAAACCGGAAGTTGATGTCTTAATTTGTAGGAACACGGAACATGGGGGTAAAACTTCTTAACAAGCGATCCGAAAGCGATTAGCCAATCAGAACAAAGCAACTTTTGGATTTTGACGGTACGTTGACCGATTTACGTTTTGCTTGTTTACATTGAAGTTTTTCTAACAAGAACGGTTTATATGAAAATGCGCATACGTGACCATCGTCTTTTTGGGTAAATTTTTCCTCAATACGTATGCATGACGATTGTCCTCGGATGCAAGTTCACGGGCGCATCGACCGTCCGGAAAGGGTTAATCCCAACATCAAACGCGAAATGAAATCTTTAACCATAGCATCACAATCGCCAACTCTGTTTTGTTTAGACTGCTGACTCAACGTTAACAAACAGAGTGAAAACAGCATTTTCACAGATGAGGAATGTGAGGGAATCCCAATCCGAATAATTATATCTATAAATATTAGTTTTAGAGCAAACATGTGTTCAAATTTTCAAAACCTTTTAGTTCAAATTCACATTAAACAAAGAATAATTGAGTTAAATTTTTTGTAAATAAAATCAAAATTGCAGTTTATCAGGCAGTGGCGAAATGCATCATTCATGATCTATCCATCTCTCTTTCTACTATTTATTATTCCCTTTTTGTAAGGAGATGTTATAGGAAATGTTTTTTTTTTTTTTCTTTTCTATTTTTTAATTTGGATTTTCTTTTTGATTTGGTTAATGAAAAGCAAATTTTACAGGAAAAGAGGCAAGTAAAATAAGTAATGAAAATAGTAGGATAACAAGGCTACATATTGAACTCTATTTTAACTTTCATACAACAATTATTCATATCCGAGAATAGTAAGATTTAATCATATATGAAACAGATATTGGAGAATAAAATCGTGCACCCCCCCCCCCCCCCAACCCTTTTATGGATTAATTTCAGATATTTGGAATTTTCTTGCCAGTTCTATTGGAACCATCTGTGCAAATTTTTCTTTAGTCTATTGGAACCATCTGTGCAAATTTTTCTTTAGTCTATTGGAACCATCTGTGCATCAAATTGTAAGTTCTGCCCTTTCTAGAAGTGGGTAAATATTTTAGGACATATATGAAAAATAGCCATTTTATATAGTTTTACAAGTCACCTTCAGCCTTCTTGTCTAATAAAGGAAAATGCGTGTGTAGTCTATAGTGGAAAATCTGAGCATCATACAGCCATGAATTTTAGTACACAGGTACTGCAAGACCTGGGAAGGTGCATTAGTTGTTTAATTTATGTTTCTACATGTGGCGATAAGAATTCAAAAGTAGTCCTATTAACAGAATGCCACACAATCTGGCAACTCTGTCTTTAACGAGAAACACAAAGTTTAATATCTATACTACGTATCTGACTAGGAATGGTTTTGTTTTGCTTAAGTACCTTGTAACTTGCTTGTGGTCAACTCGCTCAGTTTTAAAAAGAAATTTCATTTATGTATCAAGGGTTAAAGATCTCTATACTATTCTAAAGATGAATAAATAACAGAAGTGTCGGACCATTGACTATAAATATTTGAACACAGCACCGAATGACCTTCGCCTTGAGAGTTTCCTTTTCTTGTAGATGCACAGGATCCGACAAACCTGGCCTCCAATGTCTACTTTTCTGTTTTAGTACGAAAGGCAGTTAAAGAAATTCCATTTCTTCAGTGCTGAAATATATAGAAAAAGAAGAAAAATATATTGGATCTGTTGGTTTATTGGTGGTATCGGGAAAATATTGATGTCGGCAAAACCAATTATTGGTATCTGATATCGGAACACACCTATTTAAAACCATTGCAGCAATCAATGGTTCTCATAGTATGATATGTTGCCAGAATTTATAGCCTGGCATTTATGTAAAAAAGCTAATAGCAAGTTTTAGTGCAGTTTTTCTGAGTTGGTAAATGCATATGCCAAACCCAGGGATAATAACAGTGATATTTGCATTGGGGGAACCGCAGTAATTAAAAAAGAAAATGCTAAAAATCATTAAAAAATATATAAAATCTACAGACCTTTCTTATTTTTTCCCCCTTAATATTTAGTGGAAAAGGTGCAACTTACATTGAAAAATTATTCTTGATGGTTAGGATATTTGTGAAGGGAATAGCTTTTGTCACTAGCTTACAAAAGCTCACAGAAAAATGTGTTGCTAGTTTTTGAAACCTACTTTGAGCCCTGGTATCTAAGAAAGCTCTAATATATGTAGTTTTTAGATTTTTTTTTATAGTTTTTATATATTTTCAAATATTGGTTTACTATTCTTTTAGATATGTGAAGTTTGATCAATATGGTCACAGACTTATTACTGGGATATCAAATATGGGTGCTTGCTGTAGTGGCAATAGCTGGATAAATTCAAATATGGAAAACCATACTTCTAATCAAAACATTTTTTCAAGGCAGGCTCATAGAAGTGAAAGATTAAGAAGGCATAATGATGATGTAAGTTTTTAGTTTGATTGATTAAATTAATTTTTTTGTCTGAATCATTTCTTATGTAACATAATCTAATAATTTCAGACTTTTTTGCATGGGGCAACATCTTCACTTGGTCCCCAGCACCCAGATATGCAATCCAATAGAGTTGGAAGTTCATATCCTTATGATTATGCTTTTGATTTGAGACAAGCTTTTGCAAATCGATATAGAAGAGCAGTAGAAAGAACACCTGGGCATGATTCTAATGTAAGCACTTATATTAAGAGATTGAATGAATTTCAATTATTTCTACTTCAACATTTTTTATATAAAATGATGTGATAATTTCAGGCATTTTCACGTAACAACTTAACATCGTCCTCAACTTCACCACCTGTCTTTTACCCAAATTTTGCTGCTGAACAGGAAGAATATCTTCAAGCTTTGAGTCAAAACATAGCAAGATTGGCGGAGCGTAATGAAATGGAAGTAAGTTCTTATATTTGAATGAATATATGAATTTAAATTATTTCCTATATTTTTCATATTAAATAATCTTTGAAAATTCCTGTTATTAAGAAATTATACCTTAACCCTTTCGGGACGGCGGCATTCCGGAGCTGTCGCGGCCCAAAAGACGACGCGCTTCGCTTCTGAACTGGTCGAAAAGGATGGCGCATTTTTTGCGCTAAGCCTAACTCTAGAAAAAAATTCACTAAAAATCACCTATTCAACACAGAAATCTACTTTTTACAGGAATAAAAGAAATATATATGTTCTATTTGATGTATATTTTACATATAAATCTGAATACAAAATACTCGTTAGTTGCTCCCATTCTTTTATCCGAAATAAACGAATAATTTCACTGCCTCTAAAACCCAAACAAAAAAAAATACTCTCTTATATTCCTATGATTCACCAATGAAATCATAACGCTGAAATAAAAATAAAATCCGAAACTCAATTATAAAATTGTTGATGCTACGAGAATTGCTCTGTTTGTTTATGTTACAAAATGATTTTCACCGCTCCAAATGGAGAAATAATTCATTCGATCCTCTTTTGCCAAGGTCATGCCTCTGCCAAATGCATTGAAGTTAGTTCCATGGACAAGTAACGCCATCTAGTTCACAAATTAAAACGTTCTTCGTAGTGGCACTTATAGGTGCCACTATCCGCTTGCGGTAAAATTTCCTCTGACCCGAGTGAGTGCCGTTCGTCCTTGAATGCATGTTCGCATCTGGCACCTGGGCGTGCTGTTCGTCGCGAAAGGGTTAACGTCCACATCTTCATCAAATGACTGTACTCTAAATCCACTTGATTAGAAAGTATATGCTTGAGTTTTGGGAGACAGCAATGTAAGAGAGTAGGAAGAATGGTTGAAGAGCATGCTAATCACATTGTAAGTTTGTATATGAAACTACCTACTTTCGGTGACTAATTGTTTTTTATTAAAAGAATTCTTAACTTGAAATTGTTCAAACTGATATAGCCAATCAGTTTGAAAAGCAAATTAATGCATTTTTGTCATTCCACATCAAATCAATATGAAAAAAGGTATTTTCAACCCAACCCCTCCCGATTTGTTTGAAACTTTGGCTATTGTATTGTCCACTCATATATAAGATACTATGCAAATCTTAGGCTTCAATTTGCATTAGTGTTTTATTTAAAGAAATTTAAATTGAAATAAGGCCTATTTTAAAGTTTAATGTACAGCCTTTCTGATGATATGTTATGTGACCCTGTTAATGATGTTTTTCATTTCAAGGTCATCCAATTTGACATTTGAATTTTAACAATAGGGTTGAAATAAGGCCTATTTTAAAGCTTAATGTACAACTTTTCTGATGATATGTTACGTGACCCTGTTAATGATGTTTTTCATTTCAAGGTCATCCAATTTGACATTTGAATTTTAAAAAATGCATTACTCTAATTTTGCTGAAAAAAAAATACTATTTGTAGCTGTTACATTGCTGTCTATTATGAAAGTAGCCTTGAGTTGAGATGAACATGGGAACTTTAGTTATAAAAAATCTATTCAATAGTAAATGTTGAAGAAATTAATAAAAATATAATGCATTAAATTAAATTTACAAGGAAGTAAGAAATACACCACTTTGCATGCCAAAAATAATTTTCATTATTTTTGGCATGTTGAAAGATTTTTCAAGCTTGAAAAGTTACACTTCCTCCCAAAAAAAGGGAAGAGAAACTTACTAAAAATATTTTTTCTGTTCATAACTATCTGTAATTTATTAGAGGCGCTGAAACTTTCAAACTGTTATTGTTTTATATATGGTTACTAGAAGGTTTGCCTGCCATATGATGGAATGCAAGAAATTGCAAAGCATTACCTACCATCCGCTTTTGAGCAGCACTTGCATTCCTCCCTTCATTTACTATCCTCGGACACATGTGAAACATGCACCTCAGCCAATCAGTATTATTATTTTCTATATGACTTCCTATCTAAATGTACATGCTATATCATCCCCTAACAAAAAGCAAATAGACAGGAATTATCAAAGAAATTCAGCTTATCTTTCAAAGATATTAAATTTTCATCAATTAGGCGTCATTTTTATCAAGGCAAAATTTTTACATTTTCATCAATTTGACAACATTTAAAATAAAGTTGCCAAGTTGGTGATATCCTGCCAAAATCATCATAAAATTTTTGCCAAGTATTACGCACACAGACAGATAAATGGGTTATTCTTATATTCTTTCCAATGTATTGAATTTTCATCAATTATGCATCAATTTTTTTATTTAGTGTCATTTTTATCAATCTGGCTGCATTTTCGTCAATTTGGCAACATTAAAAAAATGTCGCCTAGTTGATGATATCCTGCCTAATTTTTGCCAAGTGTTATGAAGGGGCAGATGGAGAAAAAGGTTATTCTTATAGTGAATGGCACACTTTTTATTTTGCATGCAAGAAACATTTTGTATCACTTAAAAACAACTATTTTGAAGATATAAAAAATTATTTCTCCTCCCTGAAAAGCAAGGAGTTAGTAATAAGAGCAGAATTACATTTTTTAAGTAAACTAAAATCTAAAGTGAAACTAGAATCTGCCATAAACAAAACTAGCAAACTAAAACTACTGATAGCAGGTGATTAATTCAATCAGTGTGAAACTGGGGTAGATAAGCCATTTTTAGAAATAAATAAAAATGATTGTACTTTAAAAGTTTAAAATATTATTTTGAAGTATGAAAAAAAAAAGATGTTTATAATAATTATTCAATGTTATTAATTTTATTTTTGCACATTGTGGCCGCCAGCTAATATCCGGAGTAACCGCCATGTGCAGCAGTTAAACGATCTGGGAGTGACTCAATAAGGTTTTGGCAGGTGTTCACAGGTGTAGATATATAGTGGAGCTATGCTCACTGCAGTACTTCTGACAACTGCTAGAGGGTGCATTGTGGAGAAGCTATAGAGCGAACAACCCAATCAAGGTGGTCCCACAGATTCTCAATTGGGTTTAAGCATAGCTGCCAACCGTTCCGGATTTTCCGGATTCGTTCCGAATTTTTACATCTGTTCCGAAAATCCGAATTTTTCCCACAAAATCCGAATTTTTGAAAATATTCCTGTTTTACCCCATTTTCCCCCCTCTGCAACCATAAAAGTTACATATGTACCAACTCTACTGAATTTGGCGGGAGATTCCCGATTTTTGAGTGTTTATCCCGATTTCCCGCTTTTGAAGACGCATCTCCCGATTTTAATGATTTTTTAAAAAATCCCTACGTTTAGGGATAATATCCCAAAAATTTTCCCTATAAAAGGGATTTTTTAGCTAAGTGGGAAATTTTTCTCTATTTGATCAAAAGTACGCTCATAAGATTACAGATCAGACGTGAAAAACTCTCTGGATTTGGGCCGGAAACTCCGGATGTTTCATTACTTCTCCGGCCTCCGAATTACTAACGAAATTCTCCGGATTTTTTTGTTTGAAATTTATCAATTAACCAGACATGGTATAATTCCTCGGAAACGCCGATTTTCCGCTTTTTTAGCACTGATTTCTACCATTCCCGGGATCATAGCAACTCCATAATAAAATGCAGGGTAATGCCAATCAAATTAACGTAGATTTACGGCCGCGTGTAATGTAAATTAAGATCTCGATCGCTCATTTTATGAAAGTAATAAATATACTTCTTCAAAGGTTGTCTAATTCAGCATAAATCGCTAAAATGTTATTTTGTTCATTAATTTTGCATAAACACTGCGATTGCGCAATTCAGTTTGTTCTCATGAATCGCCGAGAGTGCAATAATATCTTTTTCCATCCATCTCAATCTTCTACATATTGCATTTCTGATTGACCAAACTAGCTTATTTTCATATTCTGATTAATTATTATGGTTAATTTCTTAATTATTTTCGCATAAACAGTGCGATTGCGCAATTCAGTTACATCACGTGAAATGCCGAGATTACGTTAGTATCTTTTACCATCCATCTCCATCATTTAAATGTTGCATATTAGATCGACTAAATTATCTTATTTTCATATTCTGATTAATTATTATTGTTAATTTCTTAATTATTTTCGCATAAACAGTGCGATTGCGCAATTCAGTTACATCATATGAAATGCCGAGAGTGACGGAAATATGTATCATATCCATAAGTTATATATTGAAAATTAACGTATAATTAAATTTCTGATGAAGCTGGTGATAGAATAACTATGAGCCACGAAATTCTGGTTACACAACTTCGTTGAAAATTTAAAACAGAGTGTTGCAGCTATAACAAACGTTAGATAGTAGTTGTAGGAATACAAGTAGCAGTAGAAGTGTTAAATGAGAACAGTTCCAGTTTAAATCAAAAATCACTTTTATTGAAGAGTGAATCCATTGTATTTGCTTACAGTATATATCATGAGAACAGGTAAGCAAAAACTAAAGCATACTATTTACAAAACATGAGCACTACAGCTCATATGAAGGTTTTTCAGTGTAAGTTCCATGTCTAGACACGTTTCTGGTTTAAGTATTATTTACACAAGTAAGTGGAATAAAAGCATTTCACACTTACGTGACCACGTGCACTTTCCGACGCCACCACTAGCTGGGCACACGCTATGGCAAAAACTTTAAACTTTCCGGATCAGCACTATAAAGTCCACAACACGGGAAACATGGTCTCCTTAACTGAGAACCATCAAAACTACTAAGTTTAGTTTAAATATCCGCGTTCACCGATAAACACTTTATCGTAACTTTCGACAACATCGAAACATGACTTTACGAAGATCCGTCTGCCCGATCTAGATCCTTCTAGATCCTTCCATCGATCAGTATATCGATCGAATGACTAACCGGTCTAATGACCAAAGCGATCTCACTTTAAAGCGATCTCACTTAAAAGCGATCTCCTTAAAAGTGATCTCCCTAAAACCAGAAAAGTGTCTAGCCTTTATATCCGAAGATGGGTGCGTTCCGGAACATAACCGTTGCCGGCAACGCCCTCTGGATATGCAAAACAGGATGCGTGAGCGGCGAGAAAGGTGATTTGCATGATCAGCCAAGTTTTGTCCACATCGCGATTCGTTCACGAGAACGGAATAATCATTTTAATAATGACGTCACGCTCCCGCGAAACGAGAATCGCGATGTAAACAAAACCAAGTTTCTAACAGAGAGTACGTTAGCATCTTTTCCCATCCATCTCCATCATTTAAATGTTGCATATTAGATCGACTAAACTAGCTTATTTTCATATTCTGATTAATTATTACTGTTAATTTCTTAATTATTTTTGCATAAACAGTGCGATTGCGCAATTCATTTACATCGCGTGAATTGTCGAGAGTACGTTAGTATCTTTTTCCATCCATCTCCATCATTTAAATGTTGCATATTAGATTGACTAAACTAGTTATTTTCATATTATGGCTAATTATTAAGGTTAATTTTTTAATTATATTTGCATAATACAAATTTTTCTCTTTTGAAAAATCTGTGTCATGCCCTTGCATTTTTTCTGAAAAATGTAATTAGTGTTTTCGAAAAATTTAATGTGAGTCTGCAATCAGAGACCCCCAGAGTCCATAAGCTAAAGTCCCAAATTCAAGTTTTTTTTTTACAGATATATTAGTCAGATTCATAAAGCTTGAAGTCGTGAAAGCTTCGATATCTCTTATAGTGATTCAGCAAATCATAAGGATAATGAAGACATATTTGTGGGATCAGAGACGTTAGAGTGCCTGAAAAAGTTAAAGTCTGATGAAACAAAGCAGTTTTTTGAGTACGTCAAAAACTACTATTGTATGACATGTAATTATATTATCAGAAACTATCCAATCAACTCTGATGTTTTACATCATGCTGAAGTCGCAGATGTGTCTCAGAGGAAAAAGTTAAATTTCCTTGATAAAATTTTTTATAGACAGATTTCCCTCTATACTGCAAAAAGACTCAACAGAATCAATGTTTGATATAATTGATAGTGTAGAGACTGAGTTTTTGCATTATCAAATGGCAGCTCTGCCAGAAGAAATAATTGCTGAAGACCAGATGTTCAGTGGGCTAAGTTAGGAAAGCAAAAAGATCCTGTGTATAAACTTTTGTATGGTAAATTGAGTAGTATCATGTTGGGGACACTAACACTCCCCCATAGTAATGCTGCATGTGAACGAATTTTTAGTCTTGTAAAAAGAAACAAAACTGATTTTAGAAGTTCCATGAGTATTTTGACTTTACAGTCTACTTTAATTGCCAAATAATCAGATAAATGGTGCTTGGTATGAACAAACATGGTGCCACTTTCTTGAAAAAGGCCAAATCTGCTACCTATGTATCAATAAACCAAAAAGATTCTTAATTTGTCTTTGTTTTACTTACTTTGTAATAGTGTATTTAAATTGTGTAATGGTATTTTTTTTTCAAATAGGAAAATAGTTTAATTTTACTTTTAGTTGAATATTGATGTATTTAAGGAGAACAAATATAGTTATAATTTTATTGGTGTAAAAATATTATGCATTTCATGTATGTTTCAAAATTCTTATCTCATGAGGTCTTATTTTTTTTTATTAAGATTAATTATATAGTATATATATATATATATGGGTTTCACCATCTTTCCTTCCGGGGGGGGGGGGGGGTTGCAAAATCACTGTCAATACATAATACATTGGCTAAGAAATACTGACATGCAATTCAATGGGGGGGGGGGGAAGCAAGTACTCCCATGTTGGAGATACCTATGTATATATATTTTGTGTGCAACTATTGCATGTCATTTTTCTCGCGTACAGTGTTCCTAATTTTTTATTCTCTGGGTTGGCAGCTATGGGTTTAAGTCCAGACCACAATGCTGCCCCTATCGCCTTGTGTTCTTCCAGCAATTGTTGATAAGTGTTTGTTCTCTGATCTTTCATGCCTTATACACCAATGTCCATCTGTTCAATAAAGCAGAAAATGTGACTGATCTGAGAAGGCAATCTTTTGCTAATCAGCAGAGGTCCAATTTTGATACTGCCATGCAAGTGTAATCCTTTTTTGGCAATGCACCTTTGTTAGCATAAGTGCAGTGATTCCTAGTCTGCATTGAAGGTCCATATGTAGCAGGGTTCACTGAACTGTCATTTGAGACACACTTCCAGTAGTCCTCTGGTTCATTCGTCCACTGAGTTGCTTTACTGTAGCGAGGTGATTGGTCCTCACGAATCTTTGGAGCCCACATGTACATCTCACACCAGTGGCATGTGATACTCCACAGTTTCCATGTCACTTATTCATAATGATGCCATTTCTCCATTGACGATACACTTGAACCACAGCAGCACATGGAGAGTTCACAAACTGCACTGTTTCGCAAATATTGCCATTTGTAGCCCGAAACCTGATAATCATCCCTTTTTCTAAATCAGAGAAATCACTCCTTTTAGACATGGTAGCAACGAGTGATATGTTTTCAGAATGCATACACACCATATATACCCACAAGCCAGCTCATGGCACGTGCCTTCTTTCATTGGCTACTCGCTGGTGACTTCAAAAGTAGGAGGTCACAACAATGTGACTCAACCTTGTATATGTCACAAAATAAATGACTGTTCTCATAGCGAGTGTTTTATTACAAACATGAAGTGCTGAGGCCAAGGAGATTGGGGTTATTACAGAAAGGGACTATATTATTTAAGGTTATGAAAAAGGGTCAACTGAAAATTGCATAACATTTTGATATTTATTATTTGCAATTTTTCCCCCTTACAATCCTTTACTTGTCCCAGTTTCAAGCCAAAAAATTTAAAAAAAAAGATTTTATGCTCTAGACATATCATATGATTTTTTTTTTTTTTTTTTTTTTTTTTTTTAATGTACGCATTTTTTGCAGTTCAGGATCAAAGGTAAAATTGGATGACCTTGAAATGATAACAATCATTGACAGGGTCGTGTAACATGTCATAAGAAAGGCTGTATATTAAACTACAAAATAAGCCTTATTTCAACACAGTCTGTACATTAGGCCAGCAGATACAAGCTTTTAAGCATGCCTAGAATTGTGAAAAAATGACCAGCTTTTCACACTTTAAACCAGATTTACTTGAATGTACAGAATGTGCATTTTTGATTTTTCACTTGATAATTATGAAGCTGCTGAAACAGAACTTAAGAAAGTAGATGTTGAAATTGGTGACATGAAGGCACTATCAGATCGATGGCTACATTGCACAATGAGGGTATAAAACATAAAATTAGGGTATGATCACTCGTCACCACTTTCAACCAAAGAGACAGAGCAGGGACTGGTGTCTCTGCTCTGTCAACTGGGCCAGCCCAGTTTGAGGAACAGCAAGGCACGTTAAAATAACAGCACTTGGTTGGCACTTCTAGATTGGTTTAAGAGTTTCAGAAAATGTAAACAAA
Source organism: Amaurobius ferox (assembly GCA_951213105.1). NCBI lineage: Eukaryota > Metazoa > Arthropoda > Arachnida > Araneae > Amaurobiidae > Amaurobius > Amaurobius ferox. The sequence continues at coordinate 103,189,764 of OX578141.1, read as the reverse complement.
GGTATGAAAATAACTCACCAGTGGTTGCCGGTGTCCTTGCAAGAGCTCCAAACCATGGTATCCAAAATTCTCATGTCACCTTTTTCTCAACTCAGAATAGAATGCCCTGCCAACAAGATGTTCCTTTCCCAAGAGTCACCAACCTTGGTGATATAAGGCTTACTTGTCACATTATGCGCCTATGCATATCTCAAGAAGAAAATAGAATACCTTAGAAAAAATGCATGGTCCAGGATTGCAACTTTAGATACCCTGCCCAGAGTATAACCTCATGCCTAAAGAATGCCTGCCAGGCAATCCAAACATGTGTTGTTTAGATGTTTGCTGGTCAGGGAGCCTGTTGACTCTTAAAAAGATGTACTTTTCACCGATCTTGTGAATAAAGTGCTCTACCAAAAGGGAAGGGGTGGTGTTAGCAAAGAAAAATGTAAAGGGACAGTGGTAAATTAGTAGAGGGATATATTTAGCATTTGCCAATAAATTATACGAGTAATTTAGAATATTGGAATGCTAGACAGGGATAGTAAATTAACTTTAATGTGAGATAAATCACTAAAATAAATAGATAACAATAAATTAATTTGGAATTTTGAAGGGAAAGGGAAAAATTTAGGAATTTTAAATTTCAATAATTTAGGAAATACAGGATCTCTGAAAGTAGCCCAACACATCTTACATGACTTTAATCTTTTCTTCCCATCTTTTCTTCCATTGCTTTTTTTTTCCAGCCTTTCATTGTTTCTTTCATCTCGTTTTGTCTGGCTTTCATCTTTTCTTCCATCTTTTCTGCTATTGCTTTTTGTTCACCTTGCTTTGTTTTCATGTCCGTTATAGTTTCTTATGTTTTCATGTCCTTTATAGCTTCTTACGCTTTCATAGCTTCTTTCATCTTTTTTCTAGTTGGAGTCTTTAAATGCTAATCAAGTTTCTAGAAATCCTACTCCTGATACCAATTTGTAGCTATGTATCCTTTGGAATTGTGGGTGTACTGTCAGGATACAAGAATGAGTTCAAATTTTTGGATAACTAAGGCTTTTATTTAAAAGCACTAATAAGCATAAACAAGAATAATATACAGCAAATAGTTCGATAACTATTTTACAAGATCACTAAACAATTGTCAGATACAGTAAAATAGCAATTAAGTGCTCAACAAATTCACAAAATAATGGATACTATTCTCAAAACACGGACATATCTCACAATTCAATTTAGCACTTACCATGTCAGCTACATTCCAACTGTGTGATGACTTTCGTATATACTTGCCATTGAAATATCTGAACGGTGGTTGTATCTATGAAACTAGTCGATATTTCTAGAAAATTGTAGTTGATTCAGAAAGTTGCTGTTGCGATCAGTTTAAAAGCTTCAAACTCATCATAACACTTTAATCTATTTACAAAAAAATAAATAAATAAACTATCTTTTGCAATGAGGACATTTTTCCCAACTTCAGGGTGGTTCATGGAATGTCAGCAAAGTTGAAGGCAATAAACCAATTAAGATCCGAAGTTGACAATCACTCAAACCTTCAAATGACGTTTTATGGCTATGGAATAATACAAATTGAATGGAAATTGAGACCTCCCATGTTTTTTCTACAATCTGGAAAGTCTTCAATTATTTCCACAGCCATTAGCTGTTATGATCAAGCATTTAAGCCCAATTTGTGAGAAAGGCATTCATCTGTCATTAATCTCACACTTCACAGATGTGCATAGGCCATCAATTTGTTGTACTGGGTCTGTATAAAAAAAAATCGAGAAAAACTTTTTCCTGACGTGAGTGTACTTTGTAGCGCGCTCGCAGTGCGCATGCTCGTTAGTGGTGAATGTGACCTTTAAGACGCTTCAAGCGGCAGTCGCCTTCGAGCGTTCGTTCAGGCTACATCGTGTTTTTAGTGGACCCCTGTCGAGTGACTCTGTGCAAGCGCGAAATGCAGCAAACGATTGAACAGCGGTACGTGATCAAATTTTGTGTTGGATTGGGGAAATCGGGTACAGAGACGTTGGCCATGATTCGCCAAGTGTTCAAGGATGAAAGCATGTCATAAACAGCAGTTTTTAAGTGGCACAAGTTCTTCAAAGATGGCCGAGGAGTGTGCAGGACGAGCCTCACGCTGGACGGCCGTCGACGTCAGAAACTGACGACAACGTGCAACATGTGTGTGAAGTGCTGAATTCAGACCATCGTTAAAGTGTGTGAATGGTTCACAGATGAAATTGGCATTGATAAGATGACAGTGCACAGCATTATCGCTGAAAATTTGGAGATGCGAAAGATCTGCGCTAAACTCGTCCCGAAGGTCTTGATGAGCAAAAGCAGAGGTGAGTGTCTGCTTGCGAAGACCTTCTGTAACTCGTTGAAGAAGACCCTGGCTCTTTGGACATCGTCATCACGGGAGACAAGACTTGGATATTTGAATACGACCCGGAAACAAAGCGGCAAAGTTCGGAATGGCACACTGCAGGATCACCTCTTTCAAAAAAGGCTCGAATGAGCAAATCCAGAGTGAAAACCATGCTGATCATTTTCTTCAACGCAAAGGGGGTCATCCACTACTAATTTGTTCCTGAGGGGCAGACAGTGAATAGTGCCTTTTACCTAGAAGTGCTAAGAAAACTGAAGAGAAGGATCAACCGGGTGAGACCAGCCATCGCTGGAAATTGGAAATTGCATCACGACAATGCAACCAGCCACACCTGCTCCAAGGTGACCGACTTCCTGATGATAAACAGCATCACGACGGTTTCCCAATCCCCTTACAATCCCGACTTGGCACCAGCAGGCTTTTTCCTTTTCCCAAAAGTGAAATCCCCCCTCAAAGGACACCACCATGTGACCCTAAGTGCCATCAAAGAAGCTTGCATGCGTGCCCTTAAGGACCTTCCAGAATCTGCCTACCAGGGAGCCTTCGAGTCGTAGAAAAGCCGTTGGCAAAAGTGTGTGGATGCTCAAGGGATGTACTTTGAAGACTTTTGAGGTATTGTAGCAATATCTCTGTAATAAATCTATTTTTCCGAAAATTTTCCAAATACTTTTTATACAAACCCTGTATCTGGTTTCGCAGAAGCTTCCATCGAAAAACACTTATGCACATGAAAACAAGTTATTTCCCCTATTCTACAATTTGCTGAGTGAAATGACATTATCTGGTCAACAATCAATAGTCGATACTGACACGCCTTCATACATCTACATTTTTCAGAATTCCAACACTGAAGATTGACATTTTATTATTTTATTTTTTATTATTCTGTTACTTGACTTCAAGATGCGAGGTGCTTGAAGGAAGTGACTCCAGTGGTACCTAAAAAAAAATGTGTGAATGTTCAGATTGTAGCTCAGTTGCTCTTTTTCTTCTGAAGATATTTCATCTATTGATGGAGTGTGATTTCATTTCTATGTATGCATACAGTGCATAGATCAACGAGTTCTGTGAAAGGCAGAATAGACTGTAGAATCACTTTATGGTTAAGCAAAACCAGGTCTTCTGTTGAGAACTACCTCTATAGAGTTTGCAATAAAGTTGCAGTCATGCATTAGTGATCATTACATACGAGTGATTTTAAGTGATAAATTAAAAATTCAACTATACAGTATTACGACTAAAATGCATTTTTTATATTCTACTACAAAAGTTTTGTTTTATAATCTGTGAGTAGATTTTTATTCTATTAAATTTATTGAGTGATGAATTGTATATATAATATTGATAACTTTGATTAAACCAGATTTTAATTTAAAATTTTCATAGCTATTGAATATTATAAAAAATCTATATAAGAAATTCTAATGAATATCTTCATAAATAATAAATGAATTTTTTTACATTTAAAAATAGAGGATTGTATTTATTGTGCATGGTTATGATTCATTTTATATTATTATTTTTTATTCAAGGTTCTTATGTCAATACCTGGTAAAAAAAATCTATACAACACTTAATTAATTTTATATATTTTTTAATTGTTATTTGGCCATTTAAAAATTATTTGTTTGACACGAGAATCCTACCTGTGAAAATTTGTTACAGGCATCATGATTTGAATGGAGTAATTGATTTTGTGAATTTTTTATTTAGCCCTTAAAGCAATTACTATTGATTTTCTAATTACTCTATTCAAATTGGCCCAGGTAGCATGTTTATCACAACAGTTGCCAAGTTTGCAGCCTGGCCCTGAAAGATCAGTATATGGCAATTCTACTTTCACATAATACGAATAGCTAGCTGCCTGTAAAACTTTTTTTCCCCTGTTGAGACTTAAGGAGCCATGAAAACATTTTATATGTTTGTAACACAGCCCCCTGCTTAAAACTGCATGTTCCAGGCAATGTGAACCTATCATGGTCCGAAATATAAGACTTTTCTGTCAGTCTCGACGACTTTTGACTTGATTGAAGACTATTTCTGTATTCGATAAATGACCCATTATTGCTTTAATTATGATGTTGGGTCCCTCCTAGTTGTGCTGTAGTTTTGACAAAAATCCTAGTCATCATTGAGGCTTGAATAGTCACACTTTGTCAACTTCCTGGAATTGCCCTACATTAGCTTTGACGTCGTACCAGGATCTCATTTTATTGGTAGCAATGTTGATCCTTTTATTAGTGAAATGATGAACTTTCTCCAACTATACCTGTAGGTTTTGAACATATTCATCAGGTGATGAAGGAGTATCATATAATCATCCAAATATCAGATCACACAGTAGTCGTATCTCAGCCAAACACCATTTTTGATGGAGAATACCTGATTGATTTGTAGTCAACACTTCTGTAAGTCAGCAGGACCAGAAGTAGATGATGGTCTCAATCATGCTGGTTTTTTGGATATGAATAATAGAGCGGTAATTAAGTATTATTCTGTTGAATCTTTCTACCATATAATTTGATTGGGTATGAAAATGACTAGCTGCCTGTAAAACTTCTTTTCCCCTGTTGAGACTTAAAGAGCCATGAAAACATTTTATATGTTTGTAACTGTCTGTGTGTTCCAGGATTTTTTCCATTCTGAGTAGTTTGCACAATCCCATGAATATGGTAAAGTGCATCCCTTGATCAGAATAGATGAGTGAGGGAACCCTGTAACGACATCCATTCCGAGTGAGAACTTCATTGATCTCTTGGTCAGGGATTGCATAGGCTTCTGGTCACTTTGTAGAATAGTTCATAGTTTATGGGATATATTTGTTATTGTCCATAGTCTGTGGTAGTGACCCCAAAATATCAAGTGCAATTCTCCGGAAAGGAGCTCTGACATTGTAACACTGAAGATACCCATGTGTTTCAGGGTTTATGCACACTCTTGAAATCTGGAAAACCAGGAATTTACAGGGAATTTGAAAGTGAACTAATATGTCAGGGAAATTGCAGGGAAAATCGATTTTTTTTATTCAAAATTACGGAAAAATCAGGGAATTGTCAACTTGCCGACCTGCTCACACAGATGCCAATTATTACTGATTCTCCGTAGTTTCTACGGGAAACTTCCTCATACTGTGGATTATGGAATTTGCATAGTTTCCTATGGAAAATTGTCTTTCAGTGAAGGTGAATGTAAATTTACTGCTGTACCTATGCATCGTAATGTCAACCAAATCAACTTAACAACAGGGATTTATGGCTGCCTGGGCATTAATGCTAATCAAATTAACGTGACAATGGGGATTTACAGCCACGTGCACAGTAATGCCAATCAAATCACCACGACAATGATGATTTACCGATGCACGGAATGTAAAAGATCATTTTTTACTTTCCCTGCAATACATGGTAATGTATAGGGAAAGTATTGGAATCATGCCGAAAATCACAACTCGAGTTTTCGATGGATCTATAAGTTTCGAGCCCTCTAGAATGCGAAAAAACTATTTTTAGCGTGACGTCTGTCTGTGTGTCTGTCTGTGCAGATTTTGTATCCTTTAATTGACCGAATTTCATAAAATTTGGTAGGTAAGTCACTTGTGGGCGACTCTGGTGCTGATTAGTTTTGGGTACGATTCGGGATAAAAGAACCCACCTTTTTTTGCGAAATGGCCCGCAAAAGCTTGTATCCACTGTAACTGAAAAACTAATGGACCGAATTTCACAAAATTTGGTAGATGAGTCACTTGTGGGTTGGTTACCCTGGTGCTGATTAGATTTTGGTACGATTCGAAAAAAAATAACCTGCCTTTTTCTGCAAAATAGCCCGCAAAAATCATCAAAATCTAAACTAAAGAACTAGGTATACTCAAATATATCCATTAAATGCTCGTTTAATATGTAATTTTTAACGACGAAAAGAATAAGATCAACCCCATTACACTAGGACTAGCCGTTCTCGAGATATTTTAGTTTTTCGTATTTTCTCTACGCCACCTTTGATAATAAGTCCGGTTACTGAATGAGAACGAAAATTGAATTAAAAGTGAAATAAATTTAATTAAATAAAGAGAACGTGAATATAAACGTCTGCAGAGAAAGTCATGTGCTGCCCACATCAGATTTTTACTTTCCCTGCAATACATGGTAATGTATAGGGAAAATATTGGAATCAGGTCGAAAATCGCAATTCGAGTTTTCGACGGATCTACACGTTTCAAGACCTCTAGAATACGAAAAAAACCATTTTTAGCGTGAGGTCTGTCTGTCTGTCTGTGCAGATTTTGTATCCACTGTAACTAAAAAACTAATGGACCGAATTTCACAAAATTTGGTAGGTAAGTCACTTGTGGGCGAGTCTGGTACTGATTAGTTTTGGGTACAATTCAGGATAAAAGAACCAGCCTATTTTTGCGAAATGACCCGCAAAAGCTTGTATCCACTCTAACTAACAAACTAATGGACCGAATTTCACAAAATTCGGCAGATGAGTCATTTGTGGGTCACCTTGGTGCTGATTAGATTTTGGTATGATTCGGAAAAAAATAACCAGCATTTTTTTTGCAAAATGGCCCGCAAAAATCGTCCAAATCTAAACTAAAGAACTACGTATGCTTAAATATATCCATTAAATGCTTGTTTAATACGTAATTTTTAGCGAAGAAAAGAATAAGACCACCCCATTATATTAGGACTAGCCGTTCTCGAGATTTTAGTTTTTCATATTTTTTCTACGCCACCTTTGAAAATAAGTCCGGTTACCGAATGAGAACGAAAATTGAATTAAAAGTGAAATAAATTTAATTAAAATAAAGAGAATGTGGATATAAGTCTGCAGGGAAAGTCATGTGCTGCCCACATCAGATTTTTTTTTCATGGAAGCAATAAATGTATTTCTTAAAAGTTGTTAAGTTTTGCATAAATCACTGAACTGTTAATTGTATAATTATTTTCAAGAAGTTATTTTCAAGTATATAAAGATAGAAAATTGAGTTATTTTGAATGTTTTTTTTCTCACTATCATGTATTCACGATAAAATCTGTTAAGTCTAAAATTGTCTTTTGAAATTGATGTTAAAATAGTAGTATGCAGTACCTGGAATTTTGATGAAGACATCAGGGAAAACCTGGAAAACTCAGGTAATTTCATTTTGAAGAAGGATCATGAAACCTGGTGTTTTCTTCTTCAGTCTCTTTCATATGCTGCATTCTTTGCACTGCTCAATATCGAATTTTGCATTGCGCATGAACTATGTTCAACATTTTGCTGATGCTAAAATGTCCTCCAGTTATACTTCCATGTATTTCTTTTACTACACTAGAACAAGGGAGCAACAACTGTATTTACTTCTCTTTCCATCACTCCCATTTATGGTATATGACTCTGTTTATTAATTGCAGAGAGTCTACAGTGCACAGTACCAGGTGAAAAACAGGATTTTTTTTTTTTTTTTTTTTTTTTTTTTTTGCCAGAACGCCAAGGCTCTAGTGGTGCATCTGGTGGTGCATTTGAACTCAGGTCGATGATAGCTTGCCAGATAGTCATTTTAATTTAGCTTCCAAACTTTTCAGTATGAGAACAATGTGTACAATTCACAGTACAAGATCTCTTGGAGATTGCATCAATGTTTTCATTGGCTGAACTTTTTGGATGCTGAATTTTTATTCCAGCAGCAGGAACATTTTCTGAAGTGGTCCATAGCACATTGTTTTAATAGTGAAAAAAAAAATCCATGTTCCTTTAAATAGTCCTATCCGACAGTGCATGGATCAAAAATATCTACTGTGTAAGCGACATAATTGTAGGTGCTCGACTCCTGTTAGTCCTGCTCCCAAGAGCCATCAACCTTAGTGTTATAAAACTTACTTGTCACATTATGCACCTATGCGTACCTCAGGAAAATAGAATCCCTTGCCAAAAATGCAAGGTCCAGGTTTGCAACTTTAGATACCCTGCCCAGGGTGTGATCTCATGCCTAAAGAATGTCTGCCAGGCAACCCCAAACATGTGTTGTTTAGATTTTTGCTGGTCAGGGAGCCTGTGGACTCTTAAAAAATGTACTTTTCACTGATCTTGTGAATAAAGTGCTCTACCAAAAGGGAAGGGATGGTGTTGCAAAGAAAAATGTAAAGAGGCACTGGTAAATTAGCAAATGATTAGAGGTATATATTTAACATTTGCCAATAAATTATATGAGTAATTTAGAATATTGGGATGCTAGAAAGGAATAGTAAATTAATGTTAATGTGAGATAAATCACTGAAATAAATAGATAACAATAAATTAATTTGGAATTTTGAAGGGAAGGGGAAAAATTTATGAATTTTAAACTTTAATAATTTAGGAAATACAGATTCTCTGAAAATAAGCACAACACATCTTATCTGACTTTAATCTTTTCTTCCCATCTTTTTCTTTCATTGTTTCTTTCATCTCGTTTTGTCTGGCTTTCTTCTTTTCTTCCATCTTTTCTACTATCGCTTTTTGTGTACCTTGCTTTGCTTTCATGTCCTTTATAACTTCTTATGCTTTCATAGCTTCTTTCGGCTTTGTTCTAGTTGGGGTCTTTAAATGCTTATCAAGTTTCTAGACATCCCATTCCTGACACCAATTTGTAGCTATGTATCTGTCCTTTGGAATTGTGGATGTACTGTTAGGATACAAGAATAAGTTCAAATTTCTGGATAACTAACTCTTTTATTTAAAAGAACTAATAAACATAAACAGGAACAGTATGCAGTATATAGCTCAATAACTATCTTACAAGATCAATAAACAACTGTCAGATACAATGAAACAGTAATTAAATGCTCAACTTATTCACGAAATGACAGAGACTATTTTCAAAACACTGATGTATCTCACAATTCAGTTTTGCTCGTATCATGCCTACTGTACTTTGAGCGATGATTTCCTTTATATACTTTCCATAAAAATTTCTAGAATCTACTCATATCTCCAAAACCAGTCGATAAAATTCGAGAAAATTCTAGTTGATTCGAAAAGTCACCAAGTTGGCGACTGCTGAAGGTCAAAATATGACAACCCTACTTTCACGTAATGAGTATAACTGCCTGTAGATGTATTTTTCCCCTGTGGCCACTCAAAGAGCCGTGAAAACATTTTACTTTCATGATATGTTTTCAACATCAGTTTTTCAACCAGTTTCTAACAGCAAGGCTGTCCATTACATAATTACTCACTGTATGGGCATATACAGTACGTGACCTTTTAACCAGCATCCCAATATCCAGACGCTCCCAAAACCGGAATTTGGCAAAATAATGCCAACAAGCGATTATTTGCCAAAAATTGTGCCAAATAGCAGTTTTTTGATTAAAATCCTTCCAAATGATTTTTTGCCTTATTAGCAATATTAATATTATAAAATGATGCGTTGAAACCTACATTTTTCTTACTTAACTGTTTGCTATTTTAACATAAGCAAAGGTCTCCCTGAATCCGTACTCTCCGCATCGAAAATGTTGCTAAAAATAGTTCCAGTAAGGTGGAAAATGACGAGTATCATGGAGGTCAAAGCGAAATCATTAACGCCATGTAAAGCTTAAAATTCCCTCTCGCCAGTCGCCACATGATGATTAAACTTGAAAAACTGGCGATTAACAAAATCCTGACTACTGGCCAATTTCTGGGATAGCTTAGAATGACCCTTCTCCCTAAACAATCCCACCTGTGGAGTAACAGAAATCTGTCAACAATCACTACGATACTGCTACGGCTGTTCTGTAACTGTTCTTCCCTATAAGGCGATCGTAATTTATTGCATTTGCAACAGAGAATGAGTGCAATCCACATTCCTATGTTACCCCACCCCTTAATCACCAATGTGTTTTGAGACATGCCATGACTTAGCGTCTTTACCGTGCTCTGTGCATTGACCTATACATTCCCCATTTTTACACACTGCTTCAAGGAGTAATCTAGCTCTTTGGTACTAATAGGTCTGTCATCATTTTTACACCTTCCTTAAATTTAAAAGGGTTCCCTAAAGCGGATGCACGAACGGAATTAAAATCACTCGCTAAAATAAAAAGTGTTGAAGACCCAGACCGTCCGACTCGTCCAGAGGACTTAGAGTAACTAGTTGGACGGCCGGAAAATAAAAAGTGTGAAATTCTCCCTCACTACTTTCAGCATGTGAATTTATTTGTTAGTTAAATATTCATTATAGCATGCTTTTCATAATAAAATGTTAAAAATCTATATGAAAGAGTTTCGACAATTCGCTTGGGACCGGTGCAAGCTAACTTAAATCTAGGCGTTCAGCTTTAATAAAAGACATCAACCTTGGGGAAGGGGCAATTCTTTTCCAAGCTTAATTGCCGATATTGCAATTTTATATATTATTGTTCTACTTTAATCTACGTATTCATGGTCTATAAAGGACTATATGGAAATTATGAATGTGTGTAGCATTGACTAAAATAGTGTGTTTGAAAGATACTAACCCGGACATATTTCGTATTATTTTTAAAGCTAGATCGCAAGAATTTCACAATTTTTAAAGTCTCAATGCACTACAGTTTTTTGCTCAGAGAAATTTTAGATTACCTTTTATAGATTATACTCTGTTTTAAGTTATTAATCTCTCATCGATGGTGTATAAAAAACTCAAACTGTATGGATTCCTAAAATGTTGCATAGTTGTGTTTTTAGAAATGCTCAATAGTTAATATAAATTCAAATAGTTAATAATAAATTGAAAGTTAAGTTGGTTCCATATTCAACTTACTCATGGCCAAGTACTGTTCATGCCCCCCCCCCCCCCCCGATCAGAAAATTCAAGTATTGTAATAAAGCGTCATGTTTCTAGCGATACAAAATGACATTTCCTAAATTCAAAAACGTTGAAATATTAAAAAAATCAAATTTCAAAAAGAGGATAAAGAATTTACTTGTTATGAAATAAATATATTGGAGAAATTTTAAAGTAAAAGTGTTCATAATGCCAGATAATACAGCGGGAAAATAAACTGAAATATCGCGATCATTGAAAATTTACAGAGTAAATGATCAAAAATTAAAAAATTCCTAGTTAACATTTTTGGTCTGAATTATGTTCAAATGATCATCATCTGATGCAATAAGTTCTAAAAGAAAACAAGTTTCTTTATCTATAAAAGATAAAATGATCATTTTGAAAAGTATGAACAAAGATGCTTCTGGTAAAATATTAGGATATGAATATGGTAAGGGCCCACTTTAATTGAAATGTTAAAAAAAAAAAAAACTTTTAATAACTAGCCTAAATAATCAACTTTTTACAGACATTTATTTTTTCAAAAATTTTCTTAATCACTAAATTTGATTCTATAATTACATGTAATTTGCATTTTAGTTAACCAAGTATATTTTTTCATATAGATTGTAAAAAAGCTTTATTGAATACATGTTTCTAAAATGATTTTTAACTTTCTATAACATTTTAGACCATTCCAGTAAGTTTTTAGAAAAAGTGTTCCGAATTACATAAAAACTCCTTATCCAGAATGTCTGAAGTCCCAAGCAGTCTGGATAATAGACTGTAGATGTACCAAAAGTACCTTTAGTGAGAGAAGTAAAATTAAAGCATTAAATTCTATCTCCTAAGATTTTCATGTAATTGATGAAATTTTCAGATGCAATACTTATGCATGTAAAAAAAATCTGTGGGCAGCACATGACTTTCTTTATACACTCTTTTTTTTTGGGGGGGGGGGGGGGAACCATGAAGAGAGTGACTGTTATTGAAATTAAAAATGTGTACAGCTCATACACAGGTGATGAAATGCCGCCGTGTTCAGCTCATACACAGGTGATGATGCCGCCGTGTTCATGCGGAGTACGATCACGTTAAACATGTGGGTCCGAAAGTCCTTCCGAGAGGTTGGTGGTAGGGGAAGGAGGGTACGGTCCCTGTGGATGCCTCCCCCACTGGGTTCCGGTCTAAATTGGGTGGCACTTCCCGACCGTCCAAACAGTTACCTTACACCTTTCTGGTAGGTCGGACGGTCTGGGTTTCAACAACAACAACAGGTGATGAAATGATTACAAAATCAAGGCCGCAGGACCCATCAATGGTTAGAAATTAATTGCACATTTAATTTTCAAACCAGTAATTGGTGAAATCCCATTTGGTGGCAATGCATGCTTGTATACATCTAGGTAAGGAGTGATAAAGTTTCCTAATGTCATCCTGCGATCCATTCTGCCAGGCATTCCTTAATTCTTGCTCCAGATCTGCTACATTTTCAGGGTGCCCGAATCTGGTGACCTATTATGTCCCATACATGCTCGATTGGCAAAAGGTCTGGTAACCTTGCTGTCCAAGGAATAGTATCAACAGCATAGAGACAGTCCACAGATATGCGAGCTATATGTGACGTGGAATTATCTTGTTGGAAAATGGCCTCAGGATGATGTGCCATGAAGGGTAATGCAAACAGCCGCAGGATTTAATCAACATATCGTTGAGCTGTTGAAGTTGTACACAGGATGACTAGGGTGACCTGCTGTAGTGAGAGATAGCACCCCCACACCATCAAACCAGGGGTAATTGCTGTGTCCCTGTTGTTGTTGTTGTTGTTGTTACCCAGACCGTCCGACCTACCAGAAAGGTGTAAGGTAACTGTTTGGACGGCCGGGAAGTGCCACCCAATTTAGACCGGAACCCAGTGGGGGAGGCATCCACAGGGACCGTACCCTCCTTCCCCTACCACCAACCTCTCGGAAGGACTTACGGACCCACATGTTTAACATGTTCGTACTCCGCGTGAACACGGCGGCAGTTTTGGCAGTGGCTGGAATCGAACCCGGGCCTACCGAGTGCAACTCCAGCGCGCTAACCAATGGGCTACCGCGCCCCAGGACAAATTAATGTAATAAATGTAGTTGGTATTATGATTAAATGGTAAAATGGTTAACAACTATGTTCAGTAAAATACAAGTACAGCATATACAGAGATGTACAACCAATATGTACAACTAATATGTACAAAAACAAGCAGCGGGAAACCCAGGGAGCATTAAACCTCACTGATCGAGAAGTTGAAAGCAGAGGGGTGCTCACGGGCAGGTTAAGTAATTTTATTAGAGATTTCTCTCGCAATGAGAACACAATTTTTTAATTTATTTAAAAGAATGGGGTTTTTGCTAACACCGGAGAACCAGGTCGCACAATGAGCAGGAGAAGGTTTGACCAGATGAAAAGAGGAGGTGTGTGGACACGAAAAGACATAGTGGTCCACATCACCATAAGCACCACAAGTACAGCATGACGTTCTTTTATGTTTAAAATGGTGGAGGTAATCTAGGAATGGACCATGACCAGTAAGAAAATAAATTAGATATTTGTTATAAATTTGGATGTTTAAGTTAACTTTGGGGAGAAAGGTTAGGATCCTAGCAGGGTCATGGGTCCGGGGAGAAATATAATTGTTTAAGAGGGATTGCCAAATATTAAGAAGGTAATTTTTACAAAGGTTTTTCAAAAAGGAATAAGGGAAGGGAACTGCAATAGGGGAACCAGTAGAAGTGGCTAATTTAGCGTTAACATCGGCGACCTCGTTACCCCGAATGTTAGCGTGGGCCTTGACCCACGAAAGGTTAAAAAGGGATTTAAAGGGTAAAATTTTTGATTTAATATCGTTTAGGTATCTTGATTTAATATTGGGGGAATTAAGAGCCAGAATGGCTGAAAGGCTGTCAGAATAGATATTGACATTGATATTTTTAGATATGGCCCAGGAAAAGGCCGCACTCAGAGCAGCCAGTTCAGCCTGAAAGACTGTGTTCTCATTATTTAATTTGTATAAAAGCGTCTCGACCAACGAGTCCCCCTCAAAAACGCAAACCGCAGAACCAACTTTATCCTCGAGCTTAGAGCCGTCGCTATAAATGTTAAAGTTGGAGAAAATATTGGGTTGACAGGGAGGAAAATTTATGGAGCGGAGACAAGGGGGAAGGCCGGAGAGAGCAATATTAGAGTCGAAAAGTGCAGGGGCGGGAAAAGAAGGATCTTTTTGATTTTTTGATGATTATTTTCAAAATTTCATTCAAAAATTTAGGGGGGGGAGGGGGTCTGAACATTCGCTTGTGTTTAAAATTAATAGGCTTCCAGCATTCACGGATTGTAAATTTTGAACCAAATTTCATTCAAATCGCTCCATTCGTTCGTGAGATATCGTCTCCACACACACAGACATCACCTTAAAAATGTTCGACTCGTGATCAGGGATGCTTGAAACGTGCTCTCCCCTCGAAAACTCGAATTCAAATTTTCGGCCCCGTCACAATATTTTCCTTATACATTATACTATGTATATAAGGAAAGTAATAATTCAGGAAGTTAAAATTTTGCACTTTAATCCCAAGTAGGCCATTAAAATCACCTCTTACTGTGGTGCCAATTACCTGATGGCTGCCATTAATTCTTCAAATAATCGTCTGAAGGATTCATTTGATTTGAAAAATGCAAAATGAGAACCAAATTTTGGCTTGTTCTTAAACATTCATATAATTTAAAGTTATTTGCATTTAAAAAAAATCTCTCCGAGTTGCATCATCACATAGGCTCAGATATCGCAGTAATGAATTTTGTAGCTGTCAGTAACTTGATTTTTCTGCTATGCGTAACATATCAACACCTAATTTTGTTATGATCGATGACAAAGTAATTTAAATTATCTCTCAGACAGTTGTCATATAGAATAATCTTTAATTTCAGGAAACTTCTCATAACACCTTAGCATCATCTTCATCTGACCCTCAGTCACTATTTGCAGATGATAATTTACTATCTGATCATGTGTTGAGACGAGATAATGTAATAGAAACGGGAAGAGTTAGAAGAAGAAGTGATTATATGTCTGTAAGTTTTTATATTGAATGACTAAATACGTTTTAATTATTTCTATATTTAACAGTTTTTATATAAAGCAATCTTTGATAATTTCAGCCACTTAATAACTTAATGTCTTCAGCTTTGCATGATCCTCAGCCATCTAATACACAATCTGACAGACTGCCTGTTAACTCCACAAGTTCAGAATCACCGAATGCAGAGGATGGTAGAAGGATTATGCCACAATATAAGGTATTTTATATCTAATGTGTATGGTGTGTTGAGCATTCTCTAATAAATAAAATTTATATTCAATCATTGTGAAAAATAGGCACGATACAATATTTTTGTTAGTGACGTCATTAGCCTCCTTGGGGGACAAGTTACCCCTTAGGTACATTGTTAAGTATAGTACTAATTAAAATACTTTTTTCAAGCCCTTTAAAGTGAAGAATAACATGCTGTAATTGTAATCATTTGGACTCATGAATTTTCCATGGCGAGTTAGCATTTTATATGTATTTTAACCCATGTGTTTTGTCTTGTGATTAATACTATATATGGGTTCTGTTCCAAGCATAGTCAGTATGATATATGAGCAAAGATTTAGCCTTCTAAGTCACAGGGAGATTCCTTGAGGGTCTGGAAGGACACAGACACATTAGTCAATTATTATCTAGATGCATATTTATATGTTTTAAGTGAGAATTGGATATTTTTAAAATATTATTTATCAAATATCCTGACCCAAAATTTAGCATGCTGTATAATTTTATAACTTTCAACTTCTCTTGGCATTTGAAACATTTAGCACTTCAGGTGTGTATTTAGCACTTCATGCAGTTTCATACTGAATTGTATAAAAATTTAAGTTAAAATGAACAGTGGAGTTAAGGATATATCTAATCGTAGTGTATTTTTTAATTGTTTCACATATAAGTAAAATATTATATTCAAGTAACTGTCATAAAATGTGATAATAATTACTTGTGGAATAAAGTCATATTAATTATACACACAGTACAAATTTACTTTTATCTGAAATGAAATGAAATTTCTATTTCATGCAATATGTAACCTTCAGGCCACAAACATTTTAGAAACTTTTTCAAAATTTTACATTTGCAGTTGAATTTTTATGGTTGACATGAAATTGGCAGTTTGCATTAATTAGCTTATGCATAAGAAATATATTTTATTTTGTGCTATCATTATCCTTTTACTGCTAATCCTTTTCTTTTTTCTTTGTGCTGGTAATTTCTATTCTCTCTTTGCATTTTTCCGGCTGTCTATGATATCAGATCATGAAAAACAAGAAAGGTTTTAAATATGAACACTGATATTGAACATGCAAAGCAATGTCCAAAAATATCACTTCAACCTGTTGGAAATTCTTTGTTCTAACCCATACAGAAGCTTCAAGGAGTAATTTAAGATACTAGCTCTGGAAGAAATAAAGGAAGACGAAGGAAAAAGAAATTGATGAAATCACCCCACATCAATCAACCTACCTATCTTTTCAAACTACAAAATTCCCTTTCTTATTGGACCTACTTAAAGCTGCAGGGTGTCTCACCGATTGGTGGTGTAACCCTCCTTAAAAAGAAAGGAGCTGTTGGTGTTCAAATATTTTATACACCTTGATAAACTAAACTCTATATTGCAGCCTCAAAAAAATCTAAAAAATTATTTCAAAATATACACATTAGAGTTTATAGAATGATTTTTTGTAAGAGTCGTAAAATTTTGATCCCATTTTGCAAACTGTTATTATGGTCATCAAAAACCCCGAAACTTTGTTAACGAAGAAGTTTGAAAAATATTTAAAATTACTTGGTATGAAAATGTTAAAAAATTAAAACACAGTAAAGAGAGTTTTGTTAACTTATTCTTGCTCAAAAAGCAGAATTCAAAAGTTTCATAAAGTCTTTGTATAATTTTTAGTTCAAATTGTCTCATTTATAGTTCAAATTCTCCCATAGCATAGCATTAGAAGGAGGAGGGTAGATGTGTATTCCCAACAGTTTTAAGACATCTCTTCTTGATGCTTTAACTTATAATTTTGTTTCAGTGCCATCGATGAAGTTAGGGCAGCCACCAGGGATAAACAGATATTATCCTTCCAGGAACTAAAATTGCTTCTATTCAACAATTCTATTTCAGCTTCAGTAATGTTGCTAATCATGATTTCAAACAAAAAAAAAAAATAGAAATTTCAACAAATCACCACAGCCTGCCATTACTTATATCATCATTGGTAAAAAAAAGTCGGGGATTAAGGCTGGCCTCATAACCCTTGTTTGAACTGATATAGTCAATCAGTTTGCAAAGCATGTTAATCCATTTTTGAAGTGCACTAAACCTGAATTACTTGAGGCATCCTATGCTAAAACAACATTAGATGAATTAGGCAAAAAATAACAGTTAAGAGTCATTTAAATAGTAAAAGTTTAAATTATTGTCAACTAGGCAATCTGTGTCAAAACTTCATTGCAATGCAATGCCTGCCAACAAATTGAGACAATGGAGTAAAAATTTATCCCTGCTCTCAGTATGTAAATACCCTGAATTGGTGTGATGACATATGCAAATGTTCATGCAGTGCCACTTACTTTTTTTTGAAGAAAAATTTTCATAATTCCCCAAATTACCTGGAAAACCAAAAACGTGGAAAACCCATCACATAGTCACTCACTTCACCAGCACACATACGACTGTGCTTTTCTCACTAAGCAAGTATAATACTGTTGGAAATCCAAGTATTTTAAGGGGTAAAAGATAATTTTTTATTTATCTCGATAAAATTTGAATAAAGTTATTCATGGACATTGGAATTTGCATATAGCTTTTCCCTATCGTGATGTTCATGCAAAATCTAATGGCGATTGATAGAGGCCGTCATGAACTTGCATATTCAATCAGCATGCTGATCTACCATTACGGAAGAGGGGTCATCTTTGACCATATTTTATTTAAATAATGATTTTGCAGATTTAAATTATACTTATTCTAATTTGAAATTCATACAGAAAATAAATATACATTTCTTCACATGAGCCCAAAACTGAAAATTTTTGAAATAAATTAACTTTGTTTCAAGGTTTTAAAAAATGAAAACTATTTTTTTCAAACCTGCCCCATATAAGGGTACCTTTGAACAAGTTAGGGACACCTTTGAACGAATGGAAAAACATGTAATAATTACATAGTTTTTACTGAAAATTGTATAATTAATACTTTTACTGAGCATTTTTTATTCTATAATGAGTTAGTTTACAATGTAAAATGCAGCATAAATCAAGATAAATAAGCAAACATATGTTTAGAAAATCAACTGAATTACCTTCATCAGTGCAAAAACTTTTTGCACTGATGAAGGTAATCTAGTTGATTTCTGAAACATACATATGCTTATTTATCTTGATGTGCACTTCCTTATGTTGTAAACCAGTTTGTTATTGATAATACTGAAATTTGAGAATAATTTGTAGAGAAGGATTTAATTTTTATATGAAATATAGGGAAATATTCACATGTTAAATAAGAGTAATTGAAAGCATAACTTATGTGGTGAATATCTGATAATTACCAATTTTGTATCCCTTGAGCTTTAAAAATATAATCTTACTTAATAAATGAAAATGTTTGTCTTGTCTATTTGTGTGTGCAGTCTGTAGTGGGAAATTGAAGCATCATATGACCATGAAATTTGGTACACAGGTTCTTCAGGACATGAATAGCTGACATTTTATAAAATTTTAAATTAGTTTTAATTATTTTATGTTTTAGCTCAATTTACAATGATTTTGGCCAATATTCTTAAAAATCATTCAGTGGCTGGACATATTTTTAAAGACAACATGGCAAAAATGTGAAAAACAAATATCTTGAAACCAGTTTATCCTAGAACTACGGGGTTGGTCTTATTCCTTTCACCATCAAAAATTATATGCAAAACAAGCATTTAATTGGTACATTTGAGTATACATTGTCTTTTATTTTAGATTTTTGCAGACCATTTCTAAAAAAAGGTAGGTACCAAATCTAATCAGCACTAGTATAACTTATCTACCAAGAGTGGATACATACGATATTTACAGGCCATTTTGCAAAATAAAGATAGGTTCTTTTTCCTGAATTGTACCAAAATTTAATTAGTACCCGAGTCCTCCACAAGTGACATAACTACAAAAAAATTTTTTAATTCAGTCGAAACAGTAGTTTACTGCATCAATTTTGCAATTTCCCTGCTACAAAATATTAGTTTATAGTGTCATTTTTGTCATTTCTCTGCTCTAAAATGCTAGTTTACTATGCCAATTTGTGATTTCCCTGCACCAAAACGCTAGTTTACTGCTCCAATTTAGAGATTTCCATGTGCCAAAGTTGATGCAATACACCAAATCAGATGCATGGTCCCTACCAAAATGATGAATTAATTATTAAAATATTTTAATATATAAACTATATTGATTATTGCGGATGCTATTAATATTGATAATTGTCAATTTAGAGTTACATGAAATATAAGTCAATTGGGCACTTAGAAATAGCTCTGCATTGTCATTTGGAAAAGCACAAAATGAGCAATTCAACATTGAAAACATTGTTGCCATAGATCTTATATATGGTTTTTTCACTGTGGTTGCATTATAGAGAGAAAGTCATGTACTGCCCACATTGGATTTTTTCATTCTGTGAAATGGATGGGAACCTTGTGTATACAGGAAACTTAATGAGAAAGGCCTTTATTTCAGAAAGCCAGTGGTATGTATTTCACTGGCCTCACAACATAATAGGGCTCGTCTGAATTAGTGCAAAGAACATCAGAGCTGGAGTCAACAACAATGGGTCTGTGTTCTTTTCAGTGATGAGTCAAGGTTCAGTTTAACCCCTTATTCTTTCTAAATATGTTTACATCTGGAAAGAGTCATAAACTTGAAATCTTCCCACCAACTTTAGAAAATATGGCTGTTATTGTGGTTTAGACCTGATGGTATGGAAAGGCATAATATAATAATCAATGGATGTAGTCCTTTTTACATGTTGGCAAAGGATCTATGTCTGGCCAAAGATATTGGAATGAAGTCTTAGAACTCTACATAAGACATTTTAAAGGTGAATCTGACTTTCTTTTCATATGTAACACATCGAGCAAACCTGGTTGATAAATATTTTGAAAGTGAAGGCATTGAGCAAATAAACTGGTCAGATAAATCTCCTAATTTGAACCCAATCAGATCCTATAGGATGCCCTTGGAAGCGCTGTTGCACAGTGAGATCCTCCTCTTAGATATTGCAATTCCTTAAAGACAGCATTGCTGTAGGAGTGAAAATTAATGCCCCAAACTCTAATTAATCATCTTATCATCATCATCATTCATTGTGCCTAGTGGCACATAAGGCCTTCAGCTTGCATCGCCACCCTGGTCTATCCTATGCCGCAGCCCTTGCTTCTGACCAGTTTGCCTATCCCATCAGATTTTTTTCTAGTTCTATTAGTCTCCTCCAAGTTAGCTTGGGTCTACCCTGAGATCTTTTTCTCTCGAGAGCCAAAGTAAGTGCCACAGCAGGGATGTTATGCTGTGGCATTCTTAAGACATGTCCAGTCCATTTCCATCTACGGTTTTTTATTTCTAGCTATTGCTTCCTGCCCAGTACTCTTATAGAGTTCGGTATTAGTAATAACATAAGACCAAAATACTTTCAAAAATTTCCTCAGACATTTTGTCTGCTAGACATTCAACTTGTTGTATTGGCCCTTTGTAATTTCCATATTTTGGCTCCATTCAATAAAATGTTTTTCACTAAGGAATTGAAAAGGTTGGTTTTGGTTTTTAAATTAAGGTTAGTAGCTCTCCATACTTTATTTAATTTTCTAAAATAATTCTGAGCTTCTTTTACAATTTTTATTTTGATTTCTTCATCTGTTCCACTCTCTGTTCACCAGTATTTCAAGGTGAGTACAGCTATTTACATCTTCAATGGGTTCATCATATAGTTTTACATTTTCAGAAGTTTTTTTTATTAATTCTTAAGACATTTGTTTCACTTTTATTGATTCATAAACCAATAATTTATTGATTCATAAGTTTTAGCAAATTTGCTAAGGCTATTTGTTTTCTCTTGTAGATCACAAAATCTAGAGGTCAAAATAACAATGTCATCTGCAAAATCTAAATCTTCTAAAACTGTAAATTTCCATTTAATGCCTCTACTCTTGCCTTTGATGGTGTTTTTCATGATCCAGTCAATAACTATATTAAATAATAAACCTGACATCACACATCCCTGTTTTACACCTGATTTAATTTGGAAAAGCTCTGTCAGTTTTCCATTTACTTCAACACAGTAGCTGCTGTTTCGATATAGCTCCTTAATAATGTTAATTAATATTTTTTGTGGGATTCCATAACTATCAAATGCGTCCCATAACAAATCTGTGTTAATGGTATCAAATGCTTTTCTAAAATCAATGAAATTTAGAGGTACATTATGTTCAATGCTTTGCTCAGTGATGTTTCTCAAAGTGAAAATATGTTGAGTGGTTCCAGCTTCACTTCAAAATCCTGCTTGCTTCTCTTTCAAAACCTTCTCACTTTCATTTTTTAATTTGTTGACCATAACTCTTCTAAACACTTTAGCTGAATAGACATTAAAGTGATACCTTTCCAGTTCAAACAGCAGGAAAGATCTCCTTTTTTAGGTATTTTAATTATTGTTGCTTTTTTCCATTTTTCTGGTACTTTCTCAATTTTCCTGATAAGGTTAAACAGATTTTTCAAATATCTAGCTGTTTCTTCAACATTAACTTTAAGCATTTCTGCAGTTATCATATCATTTCCACAGGCTTTTATTGGATTTTAATAAGTCTTCAAAGCATTTTAATCTCGATCAACAAGATTTACTCTGTAGAAATGTTCAGGGTAGGTGGCACATCAAATGTGACCACTGGCTGCTCATTAGTGTCAATGTTGTGAGCATTTAGTGTTTATTCAAAATGTTCTCGCCATCTTTCCTCAACCTTCGCTTCAACAGAGAAAGATCTACCATTCCCATCTTTGACTCCATATTCATGTTTTTTAACTTCACCACTTATTTGTTTGATTCAGAGTTTCCTCCAGAATAAAAAAAAAAGACCAGAGTGCTGTTACCAGGAGAATGGCACTACAATTATTGAATTTATATAAATTTAGAGTTTATTAAATTTAAAAAGGAAAATATTAAATTTTGATTTTTAGTATTTTCTCATTAGTCAATGAGGTTAGATGATCTTAAGTGACGAAATATATTTAAATGTTAAAAATATGTGTTAATTGTTTGTTGTTATACATATTGGTTATAAAAAATACCTTCCTTTAAACAACTAAATAAAATTTCAGAAAGCTCCCTAAAATCAACGTATAAAATTTTGAACTATGGATTAGCAAAAGTCTAGCTTAGTTGATCATTATTCTATGGAGCAGAGTTATGAATAGTGCATGCAACTTATGTTCATGTGTGTCATACGGCGTGCACGACATTTTGTAATTTCAATTACGGATGCCAACCAAAATAATGACCTATTTAAATGCTGCAGATAGAACCAATGGCAACCCAAACATAAATAAGCAGCGCGCATCCCTTCCATCACAACAACCAATAAAAGACGAGGTATGGCACTACAAGGTGAAAAGAAAAAGTGTTTTCGAGAATGTTCTAGAAGTTTCCACGAGATTCAATTTCGACAGCGTCCTAGCCGCACCTGATGTTTTTTTCAGTAGTAATCAAAAATATCTCCTGCGATCGCACAAAGATACGCGGATCGGCAAAAATTGTGATGTGTGAGCGAAAAATGAGCACAGTGAAATAGTGGCGTATTAAAATATTATACGCAGGCTTCCAATATAGTGTTGGCTACATCAACTATCGAGGTACAAGCAAACAGAAGGTATGGATATGTTTCATCTGTTATAATGATTAAGGAAGGCACACAATTCATAGTACCTATCGTGTAATTAATAACAAGGTCGTACGAACCTATCGCAATAACGAGCTCGTGTATTGAAACTAAATGAACTACTCAGATTTTCGGTAGATAATAGTAATTAATGTGTTCTAAATATATGTGTCTTATAAATTATATGTTGTAAATGTATGTGTTGATTAAATGTTGTTAAAGATATATGTGTCCAGAAGGATGCAGGATTAAATTTAATAATCAAGATCTCTCTACATGTATATATACGAAAGTAAATATTAAAGTAATTGATTAAATTTAGATAAGAGTATTTATTTATATTTTGTGTGTTCGTCTCTCCAGTTTGAGAACCTGAGGGCTTACATGCTCCACCCCTAGCGACGGCATCATAGGTAAGTCCTATAGTGGCAATTTGGATAAGGACAATTTTACCTTATGACATGATGTCGCCGCGTGAATTGGTGCCGTATGTGGTCAAGCTCGGAGAGAATTATGATTTTAATAAGAGAAAGTAAAAATATAAGTAAAAGACAAAATTAAATTTAATAATGAGTTTGAATATAATATTGAATTTAATAATGAATTGAATAATGAATTTAATAATGAGATATAACTCAGTATAATGATAGGAATATGCATGAAAATGATAATTTAAATATGTATTATAGTATTGTGTATATATGTATGTATTAGCATAGATATTTAGTATATAGTCAGAAGTATATAACAGTGTATCAAATCATGGCGCCGAATAAAACTAGGCAATCAAATAAAAGAGCGAGGCAAGATCCTCCGATTAACAATATACAGCAGGAGGTAAATGTAAATGACAGAATAACAGATAATTCGGCTGTAACAAATAACGTGGTTCATGTACAGATGCCCACAAATCAAGCGCAGCAAGATACATCATTGCCAATTATGCAAATGTTGCCATCATTTGATGGACAAAAGGAAAACAATGTGAATTTCTTTATTATACAGTTTAATGAAATAGCGGATTTAACATCATGGTCCGAACAAGAGAAAATTATAATTGTCAAATCTAGATTAAGGGGAAAGGCACAACAATTTTTGGCAGAAAATATTGCTCTACAAAAAGAAAAATCGTATGAAAAATTCATGGAATTGTTAAAAAACAAATTTGAGAAAAAACAAACCTTAGTTCAAAAACATAACAATTTTAATAGTCTAAAACATTTGCCAAATATGACAATTAAGGAGCTTGCACAAGAAATCGAAAACCAGGCGATAATATTTTTAGAGATAAATGAAACAATGGACGCAACTGTACATAAAATTATAGAGAAAATTAAACTTACCAAATTTTTACAAATAGTCAGAGAGGATTTAAGAACAGAAGTCAAAAATGACCCGAAAACCTTTAATGAAGCAGTGAGAATAGCTGAGGTAATAGAATCCGCATTGGAGGAAGAAAGTGATTGTGTAAATAATATTAAAGTAGAAAATAAAATAATTGAGAATATGGAAATAAATCATGTAAAAACTGAAAATACTGCAGAAAAGCTGCCACAGAAATTTTGTATAACGTGCGGTCGTAACAATCACTGGATGTCCGAATGCTTTACGCTTCAAAAAGTACAGGATAATTTAAAAAGGGCATTCACAAATGAAAACAGCAGTCAAGAAACCACTAATTATCAACAAAGACCCAATAATCAAAATAATTATGCACATTATAGTAGATCAAATTTCAGAAGAGGTAATTACATAAATAACCGGGGAATACGGTGTCGAGCAGGAAACAACAACAGACAATTTCAGAGTAATAATAGGAGACCATATCAAAATAATAGGCGACAGTTTGAAAGCAATAATAGACAATATCAGAATAATGGAGATTTAAACTTAGAAAGGGACCTCGAAATAAAAGACAAATAGAAAGTTATAAGGCATCAAATAAGGATTCGAGATCCCATAAAATTGCAAGCAAAATTATTAAGGATGCACAGAATTTAAATGAACATTTACTTAATTCAACGTACGGACAGAGTGACGCACTGCCAATAATCAACATAAATTTAGAGAACATAAAAACAGTGGCTCTCATAGACAGTGGCGCAAGTGTCAGTTTATTATCAGATCAAATATTTCAAAAAATCAAAAATAAAATCAAAATTAACTATTTATCCAGACAAGTTAAAATTCAAACTACGACAAAAGAAAACATACAATTCTCAAAATGTATAAGCTTCAGCTTCAAAATTGAAAACAAGATATGTAAAAATTCATTTTTTATAACTAAACAATTAAACAACACCCCCTATGAAATAATCTTAGGATTTGACTTTCTCAGAAATCATCATGCCATAATTGACACAAATAAATTAACATTAAAATTTGTTAAAGAATCCATATCTATCCCATTTCAAAACAAAAATCAGAAAAAAGCACAGGAACCAGAAAATAAACATACAAGAGTGGAACACATTCAATGCTTAAATGCAAGCTTATCACATAAAATTAAATTACTCCCCCAAAAAACAAAATCAATAAAATTAAAATTAAGCGAAAACTATTTTGAAGATAAGGATGTAATGTTAAATATTACAAATTCAATGAAAGATTTACACGCTGAGTGTTCTTTACATTATGTAAATAATAGGAAATTTATTTCTACTTTAATCTTAAATAATAAAAGGCAATGTCTGTGTGTCTTATACACTATACGTTTCGCGACCGCGCGTCGGAGAGCTACGAAATTTGGCAATCGGGGACCCGGGGGGGGGGGGGGGGGGGGGACACTGGGAAACCGATTTTTAAAATTTTAATTATTTTTTTTGTTATTTAATGTTTTATGCGATTTCGACCTTTTTTTGCCATTTTTGCCCTTTTTTTCCCACGATCCGGACATCGTAGGAAAAAACAAATCACACCATCGGAAAGAGCTGACAATTGCGAGTAAAAATATATCAATTTCAAATCTGAATTTCGATTTCTAATATTTTTTAAAGATTTTAAAACAAAAGTCACTTTTTGCTCAAGAAAAGTATTTTTGGTTTTTAAATTCTCGCATAGTAAAAAGTACTCATAATTTCGACTAATAATTTACATTTTTAGAAAGGTCAAACATCTGGCATTCTTACAAGACCAATCTGGTCAGGAAATATTCCGTATTGCCCACAGGATCGGGATTTTAAAAGTTTCCGAATTTCAATTTCTCGGCGTGCCGCTTCTTAACCGGCGTTTCTCCCCCGCAGAAGGAGGGAAGGTGGTGGGTGGGGACGTCAAGGTGGAGGTGACGTGACGGTTCTGAATAGAGCTCCTTTACTCCATATAAATTATTATATTTATATTTTAAATGATGGAACGATATGGATTTTTTAAATGTATATTTTAACTTTTGGATATTTTAAATGATGGAACAATGAAACAATGAAATGAGGATGATGGAATTAAGCATATGGTCATTTTAAATTGCAAATTAGCGCGCGGGAAGTTAGCGGTAGGCCCAGGTTCGATTCCCGCCACTGCCAAAACTGCCGCCGTGTTTATGTGGAATACGATCACGTTAAATATGTGGGTCCGTAAGTCCTTCCGAGAGGTTGGTGGTAGGGGAAGGAGGATACGGCCCCTGTGGATGCCTCCCCCACTGGGTTCCCGTCCAAATTGGGTGAATATATAGAAAGTTATGGAGATTGTCGCGGAGGGCGCGGCAGCCCAGTGGTTAGCACGCGGGAATTGCACTCAGTAGGCCCGGGTTCGATTCCCGCCACTGCCAAAACTTACGCCACGTTCACGCAAAGTACGATCACGTTAAACATGTGGGTTCGTGAGTCCTTCCGAGAGGTTGATGGTAGGGGAAGGAGGGTACGGTCTAAATTGGGTGAATAAAAAGAAAGTTATGGAGATTGTCGCGGAGGGCGAAGTAGCCCAGTGGTTAGCGCGCGGGAATTGCACGCGGTAGGTCCGGGTTCGATTTCCGCCACTGACACGGAGTACGATCACGTTAAACATATGGGTCCGTATGTTTTTCCGAGAGGTTGGTGGTAGGGGAAGGAGGGTACGTTCCCTGTGGATGCTGCCCCCACTGGGTTCCGGTCTAAATTGGGTGGCACATCCTGGCCGTCCAACCAGTTACCTTACACCTTTCTGGTAGGTCGCGCCAACGAGTTTGCCACGGTTGGAATTTGCCACGATCAGCATTTTCAAGGGTTGCGAACAGGCTGGTCGCCAAAGGCGGCTAGTAACAAATAAAACAGAAAAAGAGATTCAACTAAACAAGAATATGATATTTGGTACTGTAACAACGCAATTTGAAATTTTTGAAGAAAAACATAATGATGATAAAATTTTACAGGTCAACAATATAGAGAGTTTAAATAACCCACAAAAAATGGACATTTCAGCTTTACGAAAAGCGGAATTAACACCGCAAGATTTTAAACTAGATCATCTACAAGAGAATGAAAAACATATATTGCTTAAATTACTTTTACAAAATTATGATGTATTTTCAAAATCATATAAAACGCTGGGAATGACAGAGGAAATAGTACCGGAATTTAAATTATTACACCAGTATCCAATACATGTAAACCTTATCCCTTGCCAAAAATGTTAAAACCTGTACTCGAGAGTGAAATAAAACAATTGTGTGAAGCAGGAATAATTGAAAAGTCAAGCAGTAACTATGCTTTCCCATATTTATTAATTAAAAAAAAAATAATTTTAATAGTAATGATGCCAATAAAGTACAAAAGTATCGTTTAGCCGTAGATTATAGATTATTAAATCAGATTACTGAATTACTACCCATAAATATTAGTAAAATTAGCGACATTCTGCACAACATCGCAGGCCACAAATTGTATACGGTAATAGATTTAAAGGCCGCCTTTTTTCAGATAAAAATCAAACCTGAGGATAGTTTGCGATTGAATATCGTCACAAATGACTGCTGTTACAAACCTAATAGAATGCCTTTTGGTGCAAAAAACTCATCAGCGTATTTTTCATTACTAATGATGAAATGCTTAGGAGACTTAAAAGATCAGAAAATCGAATTTTATTTAGATGATATTGTAATTGCCGCAAATTCATTCGAGAAAATGTTGGAGAGATTGAAAACGGTTTTTTCGAGATTTGGTAAAATTCCTTCAAAATTACAAATGTGTAAAGAGAATATTAAATTTCTAGGATTTAAGATAAGTAAGGAAGGCATAACACCTTCAGATGATAATGTACAAAAAATAACGAATTTCCCTGTGCCAACGACAGTAAAAAAAGTAAAATCATTTTTAGGTTTATGTAATTATTTCAGGCAGATCATACCAAATTTTTCGGAACTATGCAATCCATTAATTGAGTTAACAAAGAAAGATAAGAAATTTATATGGACGGAGAAATGTGAAGAAGCGTTTGTAAAATTACAAAACGTGATTTTATCGAAACCGGTAGTCAGGGCAGCCGATATGTCAAAGCCGTTCTATTTATCGACGGACTGTTCAAAAGTAGCCGCGTCAGGAATTTTACTTCAATCAATGAATGGAAATTTTCATCCTATCGAGTATTACAGCAGGAAACTTTCAGACAGTGAAAAGAAATATCCGAGCATGAAGCTAGAATTGTTAGCAATTCATGATGCTATAATACATTTCAAAGATTTTTTTATATGGTACGCACTTTACAATTTTTACAGATTCAAAAGCATTAACGCATTTTATTCATTTAGAAAATCAAAATTCTGATTTAATCGCAAGATGGTTATTAAATTTACAACAATATTCATTCGACATAAAGTACATTAAAGGACAAGATAATCCCAGTGATTTTATGTCACGTCAAATTTTTTCTGAACAAACTAAGACTAAATTAATAAATAATATTATTGCTAATGACAGCGCTATAACAATAGCCAAAATTTTAGAAGAACAAGCAAAAGATAGAGAGATAAAGAAAATTATTAGCGAACTGAATGCGAAATCTAAACAGCCAAAATATGTAAATAGATACTATAGAGATGTAAATACAGGATTAATTATGATAAAGACTGCTAGATATATCAGAAATCCTATGCAAAAAGACAGAATTCTAATACCTCACAGTCTAAAATTCGCAGTTATTGAGTTAGCTCATACACCACATTTTGGAGTAGAAAAAACCTATCAAATACTGAATAGAAAATATTACTGGAAAGGGGCATACAATGATGTAAAAAAATTTTGCGCATCATGTGATGCATGTTTTTGTTACAAAAATAAGGCTATAAGACCTATGGCATTACAACGTGTGCCACGTCCATGAAACAAAATCACACGGTGGCATTAGACATTGTAGGGAAGCTACCGAGAAGTAACGGACAGCACGAGTACATCATAACGATGATAGACCATTACTCGAGATTCCTGGAGGCAGTACCCGTGAGAAATATTACAACTGTGAGTGTTTTACAGGTCCTAACTAATTATATAGCTCAAAATGGAGTCCCCATGTGGCTGCTGACAGATAATGCTAGGCAATTTAAAAGCGAAGAATTTAAAAAATTCGCAGAGCAACACGGTATAAAATTAAAATATACTTCAATTTACAAACCCAGCTCAAATGCAATTTTAGAAAGAAGCCACTTGGCCATAAAAAATTCTTTAGCAGCAATGTCTAATCAAACGTTCAATTGGCATAAAGCATTGCCATATGTAACGTTATTTCATAATGTTACACCCAGCGCAAATATAGACCACAGTCCCGCTATCTTGTTTCTCACAAGAGATTTGAAATTACCCGGAGAAAATAATCTGGAAATAGCGGACCCTGATGACAGTCCGATTTTAACTCAAACTGAATATGACAATGAGATCAGTGAAGCACTTACTTTAGCTCAAAAAATTAATAAGTTTACGAAACATAAACAAATTCAAGCGCAAAGTCGCCAAGAAAGAGTTTTTAAAAGAGTGAGACAACATAAATTATTAAAAGGCCAAATTGTGTATTTAAAAAATTTAAGGCCCACCACAGCATTACAAAAAAAATTTCAAGGACCATTTCGTATTCTAAAGGTGATCCGTAACAATAATTACGCTATCACGCCTATATATGATCCAAATAAAAAATGGATAGTTGTTCACGCGAATAAATTATATAAAGCAGAACCGCGTAAAAAGTATTTACAAAATAAAACACGGCAAATTGTTGACAGAAGTCAATCGCATGTAAACAAACAGTTAGTTGATATCGGCAAGAAGAATCAAAATAATGTGACTCCTAGGAAATACAATTTGAGGAGTCGATAAAAAAAGGTTGTATGAGAATACTGGTAATGAATGTATTAAAAATGTAATTATAAAAATGTAATAATTAAATAAAGGAATATTTTAAATTTGAGGATA
The DNA here is from genome assembly GCA_951213105.1 of Amaurobius ferox. Classification (NCBI taxonomy): domain Eukaryota; kingdom Metazoa; phylum Arthropoda; class Arachnida; order Araneae; family Amaurobiidae; genus Amaurobius; species Amaurobius ferox. Next base: position 103,159,246 of record OX578141.1, on the reverse strand, counting down.
CAACAAAAATAAAATATAAATAACTACAAATTTATGTGAAACATAGTTATAAGAGAACAATAAATATCAGAAAAAATATGTATATATGGTAAATAATACATACAATACCCCTCAATGTTCTAAAATAAAATAAACTAAGGTGTGTTGTAAGAGAGAGAGAGAGAGAGAGAGAGATAAATAAATTTCACTTACTTGTAATTTGTCTTGCTTGGAAACAAATATGGAATAAAACAGTAATGGCCATCAAAAGAGCTAGACAATACAATGATAAAGATGTATGGAATGGAATTCTTCACGATGTCTTTTCTCTTTTTTTTTTTTTTCCTTTTTCTTGTGCGGGTTTTGAAAAAATAGTATAACACAATTAATAAAATGCAAAATAAACTGGATGGAACATGGTAAAAGCAAGTACATAATATTCAAAATCATAAAATTATTAATTAATACTTTATAAAAAGCCGATAGATTACAAGCAAAATCATAAATAAATAAATAAATAAAATTTTGAAGTCAAAATAAACAGTCACAGCTGATGTAAAAAAAATAGTTAGTAAACTAATAAATATATATTGCATAAATAGTGTATACAGACCTTTTACAAAAACACACAATCTAAAAAACAAAATAAAAGTTAATTACATAAATGAATTAATAAAACTTGAATAAGTAAGATTAGTTTCCCATCCTTTACAGTCAGCGTAAGAAGTCCATATTTGGGCATAAGATGGCGAAACCTTGTCCCCTTCAAAATAAATATCCAGGCTAAAAATAAACATCAGGAGAAAATCTCCCCTGCATAGTACGAGAATAATACGAAAAATTTCTATTGTAAGCATACAATCAATGTTTCAAAATTAAAATTATAATTGCAGGCAATTATAGTTATTTAAAAATACCGGCCGGTAAAATAAAATACATTTGGAAAAGACATTAAATTGTATGTAAAATAATAAATGATTTAGTATTATTAAGAAACTATTGCAGTAATTAAACATCACAGTAAATAAAAAGAAATAACAAATAAAATTAAATTTGAAAGAATGATATGTAAATAAATAAATATGTAATGTTATGCTGAAATGGGAACATAAAGTCAGTTATATCAATAACATAACATTAAAGCATAGTATATTCATAATACTACATGTAAATAAATATATCACGCGTTGTTGCAACAAAAAAAATAAATAAATAAATCCAATGAATTAAGAGTACATGAAATCGTAATCATAATAAGTCAACAGTCAGATCTGTGTTAAGGTCATAAGATAAGAGAAAAAAAATATATATATATGTCAAATTAAATAGAATTAATAGCAATATAAGTAGAATAAATATAAATAATAACACCAAAAAAAAAAAAAAAAAAAAAAAACATGAAAGAAAAAAATTGTAATAAAATTCCGTAAAAGATACAGCCGAAAATACCACGTCCATGTAGAGCGTACGCACAGTCTGAAAGTCCGCGCTTAGTAGAAGAATATACCGCCAAAATCGCAAACGATAACGATTATAGTATGGCAGAACACGGGGGAGAAAGTAGCAATCTTATGTAATGTTACGAACATCAAAAGGTCAAGCCGCAAGGGGTTTCCATGCATGACCGATTTCGCAGTTGTCATGGAAACGCGTTAGTGGAAGGGAGGAATTCTTTGCGGTCCAGCGAGAGTTTTTTTTTCCTCCCTGCCCTCGCTCTCTGTTTCACATGAAAAGACAGAAGGAGAAGATAGCTTTAAGGGTCGGTTGAGCGTATTGTGAGATGCATAATATTTTGGCGTAGCGAAATTAGTATATATATATTTCATATTTTAAATGCCGCGATGTAATATGGTATAAATTTGGTGTTAAAATAGCCATGATTTATACACGCAAAAAAGTATATAACATGTTAATTATAGTAACAAATAAGAAATATATACAGACGAAAAATTGTCTAAAAAATATTTACGTCTGTGAAAATAAGAAATCAAGGTAATGAATTGCGTATATTTTAATGTAATGTTGTGAACTTGTATATAAATAGAAGTGCAAATAACAATTATGATATAGTCTTCATTTGAAGTGTACAATAGACTGTACTAAGCAACATAATGAAAATATAAATATTTAAGTACCGGAACTTTGAAAGTTAAGTCACAGGATGGTGACTCATTCTTCCGTGATACAAAAAATATATGTTTATAAGATATATGGTGTGCCTTCCGAACAGTAATAATTTCTTCATGTGCATTGATATATGTGTTACCAAGTACGATATGGTGTATCTTCCGAACAGTGAGTTCCTTCATTTTAGTGACATGTCGGTTGTGATGCACCGATGTATGTATTTTCAATGTTACAATATAATGTGTCTTACATGCGGTGATCTGCATTTCTGTGACAGATATGTGTGCAGTGGATCAAAGCAATATTTCCTCAGTGCACGCAATGTGTACATATGTTTTCAGTGCTTCAGGACACTACTGCATCAGTGTGTGTACATTTCAGTGCATCATACTTTCTCAAGTTCATATATGTGTGTCAGTGATCCATGATACTAGTGCCTTCCTGTGAAGATTTTTTCTCAGTGCATAGACTGTGTACCGTATGTTGGATTTAATCTCATGCAGAGGGGGATAATGTCGTACGGCGTGCACGACATTTTGTAATTTCGATTACGGATGCCAACCAAAATAATGACCTATTTAAATGCTGCAGATGGAACCAATGGCAACCCAAACATAAATAAGCAGCGCGCATCTCCTCCATCACAACAACCAATAAAAGACGAGGTATGGCACTACAAGGTGAAAAGAAAAAGTGTTTTCGAGAATGTTCTAGAAGTTTCCACGAGATTCAATTTCGACAGCGTCCTAGCCGCACCTGATGTTTTTTTCAGTAGTATTCAAAAATATCTCCTGCGATCGCGCAAAGATACGCGGATCGGCAAAAATTGTGATGTGTGAGCGAAAAATGAGCACAGTGAAATAGTGGCGTATTAAAATATTATACGCAGGCTTCCAATATAGTGTTGGCTACATCAACTATCGAGGTACAAGCAAACAGAAGGTATGGATATGTTTCATCTGTTATAATGATTAAGGAAGGCACACAATTCATAGTACCTATCGTGTAATTAATAACAAGGTCGTACGAACCTATCGCAATAACGAGCTCGTGTATTGAAACTAAATGCATACCTGCCAACTTTTACGCATTATGCGTAAAATTTACGCATTTTAACTCCTCTTTACACTTTTACGCATATATTGCTATATTTTACGCATTTCCGCATTTATTTGAATTTTTTAACATTAATAGGAAATCAATCTCCGGCGAAATTCTCCGGCTTTTTATGTTTGAAATTTATCAATTAACCAGACATAGTATAATTCCTCGGAAACACCGCATTTCCGCTTTTTTAGCACTAATATCTACCATTTCCGGGATCGTAGCAAATCCATAATGCCAATCAAATTAACAGAGATTTACGGCCGCGTGTAACGTAAATTAAGAACTCGATCGCTTATTTTATGAAAGTAATAAATATACTTCAAAGGCTGTCTAATTCAGCATAAATCGCTAAAATGTTATTTTGTTGATTAATTTCGTATAAACACTGCGATTGCGCAATTCAGTTTGTTCTCATGAATCGCCGAGAGTACAATAGTATCTTTTTCCATCCCCCCCCCCCCATCTCTCAATCTTCTAAATATTGCATTTTTGATTGACTAAACTAACTTATTTTCGTATTCTAATTAATTATTACTGTTAATTTCTTAATTATTTTCGCATAAACAGTGCGATTACGCAATTCAGTTACTTCGTGTGAATTACTGAGCGTACGTTAGTATCTTTTTCCATCCATCTCTATCATTTAAATGTTGCATATTAGATTGACTAAACTAGCTTATTTTCATATTCTGATTAATTATTACGGTTAATTTCTTAATTATTTTCACATAAACAGTGCGATTGCGCAATTCAGTTACTTCACGTGAATTGCCGAGAGTACGTTAGTATCTTTTCTTCCATCTCCATCATTTAAATGTTGCATATTAGATCGACTAAACTAGCTTATTTTCAAATTATGGCTAATTATAAAGGTTAATTTTTTAATTATATTTGCATAATATAAATTTTTCTATTTAAAAAATGGGTATAAACTCTGTGAAGGGATATTTTTCAAAAAGTATTAAAGCAATGATTCAGGCAAATAAAAGGGAAGCCATTATGGCAGGAATATAATTCAGTGCTATATATTTTTTTTATTATTAAAGATCAATATTTGTTACTCTCTTTAGTGAAAACCTGTGTTTTGCCAAACATAAATATTTGTCTTCATTATAAAGTAATCCTCACCGGATAAAACCTTTATATATTTTTTGCTTTATAATTTATTGTCCTGTAATTTTATAAAATTGGTGTCCTGAATTTTCATATTCTACCAGTAAACCTGATATTTAATGCAATATTTCTTAATGCAGGTACGTGTACATAGTTGAATTCATTAGAAATGTCGTTTGCGCGTGTAGTTAAAAAAAATCATTATAAATGTCATTCACGCAAAATTTTACACATTCCAATTTTCCCAGGTTGGCAGGTATGTAAATGAACTACTCAGATTTTCGGTAGATAATAGTAATTAATGTGTTCTAAATATATGTGTCTTATAAATTATATGTTGTAAATGTATGTGTTGATTAAATGTTGTTAAAGATATATGTGTCCAGAAGGATGCAGGATTAAATTTAATAATCAAGATCTCTCTACATGTATATATACGAAAGTAAATATTAATGTAATTGATTAAATTTAGATAAGAGTATTTATTTATATTTTGTGTGTTCGTCTCTCCAGTTTGAGAACCTGAGGGCTTACATGCTCCACCCCTAGCGACGGCATCATAGGTAAGTCCTATAGTGGTAATTTGGATAAGGACAATTTTACCTTATGACAATATGCTTGCGCAGCATCTGTATCTTTAGACATAACCCAGCATAGCGGGCGAGTACATGATCTACAACTACTTCATACTTTCATAAAGTGGGTGTATCGTTATTAAATGGAGCTTTATTATTGCATGCATCCGCGGAGAGGGTCAAAGGCGTGCCCGCTAATTTAAAGGGATTTATTTTGTGTTTCAAATCTGCTATGCGGATTGCATTCTCTCATACAACGAACTTATCTGTTAATCATAAGCTCGCATACTGTGCAAGTTCATAACACAATGCCACATGATTTGCATGCGTATATAATGTTATTGCATGCGAATTGTATACACTTGCTGAAAAAAGGCCCTTAATTTTCTAAATCAGCTATGCAAATAAAATAAGTCTGCATAGCATGCGAATTATTATAGCGTAGAGTGGCATTATCGTTAAGTTGTAGATATAAAGCATACTGCATCCATCTACATAGTGGTCAGGTCAGGGCTGCCTATTCAAATTTCTGGGGTCCCCTTTCATATTTCATTTTCCTCTTGTCCATTTTTCATGTCTTCTCCTCCTTCAAAAAGTTATAGGGGGTACGTGCCCCACCACTTAATAGGTGTCCGACCCTCCCTATGGGTGGCTGTAGTCAGATACACAGCCAATAGCTATTGCATGAACTGCTATAGGAGAGAATCCGCTACGTGAATTAACTATGTCCGCACAGTGTGTATATCGTTATTGCTGTTAGACATTATTAAGTAAATAAACTGCATATCATCTTCTAGATACGGTTAAAAGTTAATTTATCGATTACTACCTGTTAACTGTTTAGAGTCCGGATCATTTGATTTGTTTCAGAACTGATTTTCATTTGAGTTCCTGCAGATTGTACTGTGACTGATCGGAATATGCTAATTTATCTTATTACTGGAAATTTGCATACTCCGGAAAAATCATGAAACTTGACAAGTATAAATACCCGGTATCGGGAATGCTCGATAGAGCTCTGTGAATTCGAGGCGTTAAGGTCATTTGTGCTGACTAGAGCTTATTGGTGAAAAAGCACCTGTTAATTGTATCATGTATGTTTCTGTGATAATGAAGCGAACTGTTAAAGTCTTGTGCTCCATCCTGTAAATAGTCAGTTGTGGCTATGCTCTGTTTAGTAGAGTGATGTGTTGTCTGATGTTACCATTTTTCCTATAAGCTGCATCACAGTTAAGGATGCAGGCTCTTACGATTTATTCTATTATGTGTTCATGAGTAATAAAATTATTTTTACTTTTACTCACTTCGTTGTGTGAATCCTTTATCTCCTGAGCATCTGCTAATACCACAAGGCCTAAATATCAAATCGATAACTTGGAACTAAATTTTCGTATTTCTAACAGTCGGTTATGAGCCCAGTCAACGAGATAATTAAGCCCAGGAACATTTGGAGTTTAGCCCAAATACAATGAATAGTGCACAAATGGAAGCCGATGGAGCATTGAGAAGGGGGCTGTAAGACTTAGCCCCTAACAATGAAGCACAATGGAGTCGCCGTATTATTTACATCCAGAAAATTCGAGCTGAGTTGAGAAGAAGCAACCATGGGTAAGATGGAGAAACTGAATCTTAGCAATTATTCTACATGGAGTACAAATATGAAGTATGCTCTTATGAGCGAAGGTTGTTAGAGCCATGTAGCCGGCACAGAATTAAAATTTGATGAAACAGTAACTCTAAAGGAAAAATTAGATCATGACCAAAGAAGGGACAAAGCCATTGCCATGCTATTCTATGGAATGGATGAACAGTATTGGGAACTCATCTCAGACACCGATGATCCCAAAATTGCATGGGAAACCATAAAAGAGCACTTTAAACCAAAATCCTGTGCAAATCTCATGCTACAATTGGACAGGGTTTTTTTTATGAACGATCCCATCGGATGAATCCATTGGCATTTTCATCACATGGATAAAGAGGAAAGTGCAAAAACTTAAAGATGCTGGTCACCCGTTAGCTGATGTCTACGTTTCATTTCAAATGATTTAGCATCTATCGGATAACTTTAGAGAGATAGTGCAGATTCTTTACGGACTACAGGACGAAGAATTCAAGATAGAAAAGATTGAGACAGAACTCCTAGCTGAGGAGGACCGGATCGACTCATGTAACAGCAGAGGGACCAAGACCAAAATGTGAGTACTATTTCTGCCTTTAATGTCACGAATTCTCGTGCTATGAATATGTATAAAGTAACAAACAGTTATAATTCGAAAAATCAGAAATCAAATGATAAAAAGATAGGACCTTGCCATATATGCAAAAAGTTTGGCCATTTAAGGCTTAATTGTAAAAAGTACCATGCCAGCATTAGTGAATTGGTTAAAAATAATTGTTCACTTGAAAATAACAATGTTGAATCTATCGACAAATTCAGCTGGGTGGTAGACAAAGCAGCAACCAGACATTTTTGCAACAATATTGACTTGTTTTCAAAAATTAAAAGATTAGAAGGGACATCAATGTCCTTAGCTGCTGGAGACTACAAAAGCCCAATTGAAGGTGTCTGTACTGTAAAAATGCATGTTGATTACAATGGAAAAAGAAATCAAATTATTTTAACAAATGTCATGTATTCATCTAAACTCAGACGTAACTTAATTGCCACATCAGTACTGGAAGAGAACAAATGTAGTTTTGCTGGTACAAATGGTACACTTTGATTTTATACATCAGAAGGAAATGAATGGTTCTATGCCAAAAGAAATGAGGGTCTGTATTTCCTCAGACTTCAGTATGATCTTAAAATCAAGTTTATTAATATTGAGTATGTAAAAGTCAAAAGTGCTAAACCTCAAGTTGAAAAATCTAAAGATTGTTCAAAGTAATTGTAATATGAATGATACTAAGGGTAAAACTGTAAATCATGATAATAATTTTAAAATTAAAAGTTAAAAGTGTTTTTAAAAGTAAAACTGTAAACCATGCAAGTATTTTAAAATGAATGATTATGTTTTTAACGGTAAATCTGAAAATCATAATGGTAGAACACATGACAAAGTTTTTAAAAATAGTTGCATAAGGAACAGAAATTTTAAACAGGTTAATGCTAGTAAGAGTTTTAATGATAAAAATGCAAGTTCTAATAGTGCTAAAGTTTTTAAAAATAATGCTAAGCCTTGTAAATTTGATATTTTTAAAAGTAAAAGGCAAGTTAAATCCACTACTGAGGTAGGGGGAAATACTAGACTCTGGCATAATAGATTTTGTCCTATGAATTTGAATATCTGTACCATACTTGTAAGATGTCTGTTGTAAATGGTTTACCAAATATTGGTGATAGAAAGTGGGATTGTAAATGTTGTATACTTGCAAAATCTAAACATGTGTCATGTAAACCAATAGATAGAATCAGATCACAGAGACCTTTGGAACTAATCCATATGGATGTATGTGGTCCAATGACAAAGCCATCACGTGGTGGGACTAATTATTTTTTAAGCATAACAGATGATTGCTCTAGGAAAGTAACTGTTTTTCCCATGAAAAAAAAATCAGAAGTATTTAACAAGTTTAAACAACTCTGGAATATAGCAGAAAAGTCCTTAAATCATAAAATTGTTAGTGTCCGTACTGATAACGAAATGGAATTTTGTCATAATGAATTTAGCAAAATGTTAGAAAGTCAAGGAATTAAAGCTGAAAGGACAAACAGTTACACATCTGAACAAAATAATGTATCTAGAGGTTTCAACTTAACTGCCAGAGATTGTATTAAAGCAATGTTAAATGACAGTAATTTGGTTGACGATTTTTGGGCAGAAGCCCTTCTCTGTTTTACTTATGTAAAAAATGGAATTTCTTACTAATTTAAGAACAAATCACCTCTTGAATTGTATAATGCTAGAAAACCCTCTGTAGATTACTTAAAGGTCTTTGGAAGCCAAGCTTTTGTTGGGAAACCAAAACACCTAAGGGGCAAGCTTAACATGAGATCTCAGGAAGGGATAATGGTAGAGTATGCACTTAAAACAAGAGGATATAGAATTTGGCTATTAGATGATTGTAAAATAATCTAAACCAATAATGTTAAATTTAATGAAAATAATAAAGCAGAAAAGTTAAATTTGAAAATGTAACATTTAAACCCCAAAGATTGCAATATTTAGACTCAACTGACGAAGAGGATATAGGTAAGGAGGCAGGTGAAGTAACAGAGGATGATGAAGACACTGATAAAAGCAGTGAGGAACCAGTCTTCTGTTGATCACTACCTGGTTTCCTATTTGGGTATTCCTTGGGTCTGAAAAGTAGTCCCAAGAAAAACTGGATCTAGAGTAAATGTATACTACTATTATCAAGGGAAACCCCTGAGACTTAGATCCTTAAATAATATTAAAAAGTTTTGTGAGAAAAATAAATTTGGAAAAAATTTATTTAATTTTAAAGGAGATCAAGGTACTTCAGGTAAACAACCAGAAGCAAATAATGTGGAAGTCAGGATCGATCTCCAAAAATTTCAGAGAAGCTGTTAATTCACCCCAATCCAGAGAGTTGAATACAGCAGTGGCAGATGAATTAGGTATCATGGAGGAAAGAGGTGACTGCGACTTAATGCCTGCACCTCTTTCCGAGAACATAATTGGCTGCCGTTGGGTATATACACTCAAAAAGGGATGAAAAGGGGGAAATTGGCAGATTTAAAGCAAGACTTGTTGCTCAAGAGTTTAATCAAGAAAAGGGACTAGCTTATGAAGAAGTATTTAGTCCTGTCATAAATTTTACTACTTTGAGACTGTTTTTCACTGTATTTGTTTGTATGTTAGGATGGTTACATTTACAACTTGACATTACATGTGCATATTTATATGCAAAATTAAATGATAGAATATATATGAATCAACCTCCAGCCTTTATTGATGATAGTAAAAGAAATTACATATGTCTATTAAGAAAAGCTATTTATGGCCTACATCAAAGTGGTTGAGAGTGGTATCTAGAACTTGATAATGTGTTCAGAGAAATGAGTTTTGTTAAATTTAAATGGTGTAATTGTGCTTATGTATTTAATGACAATGTTCTACTCATTGTATATGTTGATGACAAAATTGTGTTTGCTAAACAACAAAAAGACCTATAGTATTTTGTTCCACTACTGAAATCTCAATTTAACATCAAAGCTTTAGGAAAAATAAAAATGTTATTATATATTGAATTTGAGGAAAATCAAAGTGAATATCTCATTCATCAAAATCAATATATTAAGGAAATATGCAATAAATTTTTAACATTTAAATCCACCATCTCTAGTTTACTAATAGCAAAAGGAATTGTACTTAATAAATCAGACTCTCCATCTAATCACTTTGAGGCTGAACAGATGAAAAACTTACCTTATAGAAATCTGTTAGGAATGCTTTCTTTTCTTGCAAATAGAACTAGACCGGACATTTGCTATGCTGTAAGTATTCTTTCACATTTCCAAGAAAACCCAGGAATTAAACACTGGGATGTTCTACTTAAATTGTTAGGGTATAGATCAAATGAAGGATTTGAAATTAAATTTATCAAATGTTAACATTTTAAATCTTAAATGTTTTTCTGATTCATATTTTGCAGCCAATCATGATGACAGAGTCTCATTAGGGGACATGATCTTTCTGTTAGATAATGTTCCAATTTCAACTTTTAAACTTAAATGTGTTATCTCTATATACTCTGCCTCCATGGTAGATAATATCATGGAGGCAGAGTATATTTCTTTGACTGAATCTGCAAAATAAATGGTATGGGTGCAAAATATATTGGGAGAATGTAAAAAGTTTGGAATTAAATTGAAGAGAAGTATTGTATACTGTGATAATCAAGTTGCAATTAACTTTTCTAATTTACCCATAGAGAATCATAGAACAAAACGTATAGATGTCAAATACCATTTTCTTAGAAATTTAGTTGAAAAGAGACTATTTGAAATTAAATTTATTAATAGTAAAAATAATAGAGCTGGTGGTTTTACTAAACCTATTACTAAATAAATTATTTTTAAATTTTATGAAGAGATTTTTAAAAGGTAAAAATTCAAGAAAATGTTAGAGTAAATTGAAATAAATATAAATTATTTAAAATTGTATTTAAAATTAAGTAAATATCTTCAGAGATATAACTTTTTCAAATCCCTTATTATGTAGTTTAGTTACAAATGAATTTCAGCTGTGTGGCGGTGTATCAAGTTTTAAAAATTTCAATATACCAAATACAATTTTTTGAAATCCCTCAAAAATTAGATTAGTTACTGTTGATTTAAACTGTGTGGCAATGTGCAAAGTTTTAAAAATTTTCTATATAATAAAACAAACTTTTGAAATACCTCAACAAGTAGATTAGTTATTGTTGATTTCAACTGTGTTACAAAGAAATGAAATGGAATTTATATGTATCTCCTGCTTACGTGCATAGAGACCTTTTTGTATATATTTTTAATTTTAGTCATGTAAGTGTTTCACACATGTGTTTATACATCAGATTTGACATTGTTTATAACCTATGCTTATACACTAAAAATGAAGCATGATATACAAATTTTTTTGAAAATCAGCTAGCATTATAAAAATTTTCTAAAGTTAAATACATTTCTGTGTCTTTTAACAACACAATCTGCTGTAGAGGGCCGAATGTTAGACACTATTAAGTAAACAAACCATGTATCATCTTTTAGATACAGTTAAAAGTTAATTTATCGATTACTCCCGGTTAACTGTTTAGAGTCCGAATCGTTTGATTTGTTTCAGAACTGATTTTCATTTCAGTTCCTGCAGACTGCAGATTGTACCGTGACTGATCGGAATATGCTAATTTTCCTTATTACTGGAAATTAGCATACTCTGTAAGCATCGTGAAATTTCACAAGTATAAATATCCGGTATCGGGAATGCTAGATAGAGCTCTGTGAATTCGAGGCGTTAAGGTCATTTGTGCTGACTACGTGTTGGTGAAAAAGCACCTGTTAATTGTGTCGTATGTTTCTGTGATAATGAAGCGAATTGTTGAAGTCTTGTGCTCCATCCTGTAAATAGTCAGTTGTGGTTATGCTCTATTTAGTAGAGCAATGTGTTGTCTGATGTTACCATTTTTCCTATAAGCTGCATCGCAGTTAAGGATGCAGGCTCTTATGATTTATTCTATTATGTGTTCATGAGTAATAAAATTATTTTTACTTTTACTCACTTCGATGTGTGAATCCTTTATCTCCTGAGCATCTGCTAATACCACGAGGCCTAAATATCAAATCGATAACTTGGAACTAAATTTTCGTATTTCTAACAGTCGGTTATGAGCCCAGTCAACTAGATAATTAAGTCCAGGAACATTTGGAGTTTGGTCCAAATACAATGAATAGTGCACAAATGGAAACCGATAGAGCATTGAGAAGGGGGCTGTAAGACTTAGCCCTAACAGTGAAGCACAATGGAGTCACCGTATTATTTACATCCAGAAAATTCTAGCTGAGTTGAGAAGAAGCAACCATGGGTAAGATGGAGAAACTGAACCTTAGCAATTATTCTACATGGAGTACAAATATGAAATATGCTCTTATGAGCGAAGGTTGTTAGAGCCATGTAGCCGGCACAGAATTAAAATTTGATGAAGCAGTAACTCTAAAGGAAAAATTAGATCATGACCAAAAAAGGGACAAAGCCATTTCCCATGCTATTCTATGGAATGGATGGACAGTATCCAGAACTCATCTCAGACACCAATGATCCCAAAATTGCATAGGAAACCATAAAAGAGCACTTTAAACCAAAATCCTATTGGTGCTAAAGTTTTTAAAATTAATTCTAAGCCTTGTAAGTTTGATATTTTTAAAAGTAAAAGGCAAGTTAAATCCACTACTGAGGAAAGGGGAAATACTAGACTCTGGCATAAACAATTTTGTCATATAAATTTTTAATATTTATACCATATTTGTAAGGTGTCTGCTGTAAATGGTATACCAAAGATTGATGTTAAAAAGTTGGATTGTAATTGTTGTAAACTCGCAAAATCTAAACGTGTCATTTAACCCTTTCACGACAGTTGGCATGCCAGCGTGTCGGCTGCGAACTTGCATTCAAGGATGGACAGCACGCACTCGTGATGGAGAGAACTTCACCCTAAACGGCGAGTGGCACGTTTTGGTGTTTCTATGTGAAACGTTTTTATTTGAATTTATTTGTCTACTAGATGGCGTTAAATGCCCGTGGAGACAACTTCAATGTATTTTGCAGATGCTTGGCATAAGGAGGATCCAATGAATTATTTCTCCATTTGGAGCGGTGAAACATGATTCTGTAAAATAAACAGACAGAGCACTTCTCGCAGCATCAACAATTTTATAATTAAGTTTTGCTGGCGACTAGGAAGTCATTTAGAAAATTTTGCGATGTTTGGCCTTTTCCTTATAATTCTGAAGTGCTGGTATTACTATTAGCAGAGTAGAAATTTTAGTAGAGGATGATACGCAGTAGTGAAGTGTATTTCAAGATAGCAAGTTCGTCAAACACAAACACAATTTTTATTCTTGTGAGATCCATTGCACAATTTAAAGTTACAAAATAACTGTAACATTCGTTGCAAAGCAAAAGTATATACAAAATGAGCTAGCAAGCTCATGAAAAAGGTTTGTAAACAGTTTATGACTAGGCACACACTCTCAGTTACACATTCAGTTGCTATAACATTGGTAAGTAGAAAAACAGCTACTTTACCACAAATGCCGTGCACGTTAACGAAGCCACCATCATCAGGTCACACGTCATGACATTCCACTGAGTCCAAGAACCGCAAAAAATTAACTGGTCTCTTTAAAATTGAAAGAGCCAAACTCTAGAAAAACATTTTATCGCACTTTCTGAAATAACCATCGGAAACTTGACTCCTATTTAGTTTAAGCAACTTATCTGGAAAATGCTAGCGTTACCGTAATATACTCAAACCGAGTATTTTGCTAAGCATCGGATCTATCGATCAGATCCCGTTCTATTACATCAGGTCAGGTCACATAACAGGACTGCATAAAGGTCTGGTCATAAAACAGGTCAGGACCGTCTGTCTAACTGATCAGGTCCGTCTCGTCCCTCATGGTCAGTCATAATAACTGAGAATGTGTCCTATCATATATACACCGTGATGGGTACGCTCCGGAACTCAACCATTGACGGCAGCGCCCTCACTATATGCAAAACAGGATGCGCGCGCGGCGAGAAGGCGATTTGAATGAATAGCATGTTCTGTTCTTGTCACGAGTCGTTCACGAAAACGGTAAAACCATTCTAAAAATGAAGACATGTTCCCGCGATAACGAGTATCGCGACGAAAACAGAACCAAGTTTCCAACAGTTTCGGGTCTCATTTTAATTTTAGCTTTTAATGATTTCGTTGGTGAATTATAGGAATATAAGAGTATTTTTTTTTGAAGGGGGGTATAAAGGAATGTGCGGCAGTGAAATGATTAGGTTATTTCGGATAAAAGTATGGCTGGTCTGAGACGTTTCCTTCCTGTGGAAGAATATATGCGTATGGTAAACGAACCAGACAGTAATGGAAGTGATGCAGATAGTGAAGATTCATGATGAATCTGAAAATGCAATTGATTCTTCAGATTCTGAGCGTAGTATTATTACAACGCCGCCAGCTTCAGTTGCTGTTTTTTCGAATGATGTTTGGATAAGTGATTTGAAAGATCTGAATTCTTTGGAGTTTTTGAACATACCTGGAATAAATCACCATATGCTGTCTAATTTGGATAAGAAACTTAATTTTTTTAGCATATTTTTTGATGATGAAATAGTAGAATTTATCGTAAAAGCAACTAATGAGTTTGCAAAGAAAAAATGGGAGAAAAATCTCCTCTCTCCTTCCACATCGAAGACTCCACCTGTTTCAAATGTATTTACACCTCTGACAGGAAACAAATTTCGTGTGTTTCTCGCACTAGTAGTTTTGACGAGCATTGTCAAAAAACCAAATCTTAAAATGTATTTTTCTAAGAATCCAATTATCAGTACTCCTTTTTTTCAATTCAGTTATGAGTCGCGATCGATTTATAGGAATATTACGTTACTTTCATTTTACTCTTGATAGTAATGCCCCAAAACTAGATAAATTGAAACCCGTGTTAGATGCATTAGTTTCAAAATTTAAATCTATATACACTCCTAGAAGAAATGTGTGCATTGAATCTTTGTTTTCATGGAAAGGAAGGATAGGATTTCGTCAATATATCCCCTCAAAAAGGTCCAGATATGGAATAAAAATATATAAATTGTCAGAATCGGAATCAGGATATATATGGAATTTCCTTGTGTATACTGGAAAGGACACGGAATTATCAAGTTCTGATGGTGGGTATGGAGAACGTGTAGTGAAAACACTTCTAAGTGAACTTTTACGAAAAGGATATACTTTGTATTTGGATAGATTTTTTACCTCTCCTGTACTTGCAAAGTATTTGTTGTCTAACAATACACATGTATGTTGTACAGTTTTAAAAAATCGGGAGGACATGCCAAAGAATTTTCTATCTGTACCTCTACGCGAAGGAGAAATTGCAGCAGTGCAAAAGGATGGTGTGAATGTAATTTTATTCAAAGATAAAAAGAAGGATGTCTTAATTTTAACAACTGTTCATACTGACAAAATGCAAAATTCTGGAAAGAACGACCTGAAAACATCCGAAGACATTTTAAAAGCAAATTGTATTTTGGAATATAACAAATATATGGGGGGGGGTGGTGTATATTAGAGATGCGTCTCTAACGCATTATCCAGCTTATAGAAAAACTATCAAATGGTACAGGAAATTCTTTTTTGACTTTCTAGATATTGCAATATTGAATGCTCATAGTCTTTTTGACAATAAGAAAGGGAAAAAATCCCCAATCTCACAGTTTCGTCTTCATCTCATAGAGCAATTTATTAAAATGTTCTTTACCTCTGAACAGTTCAGTAGAAGAAGTTATCTCATTCCCTGTCCTCTCTGTCTAACTCGAAAACATTTTCCAAAATTGTGCTCTAATACAGGTAAAAAAGACCTCCGAAGAAGATGTATAGTTTGCTCGCAAACTACAAAAGGCAAAAGAAAGCGCATAACGACTTATTATGAATGCTAAGATTGCAATGTTGGTCTGTGCTTGGGTACTTACTTTGAAATATACCATACGCAAAAGGTGTATTAATTAATGAAAATAGCTACGCTATTTTCTTGTATATATATGTACATAATTTCTATTAGCTATATAAATATTTCATTACCATAATTTCAATATTTTTTCAGTTTAACTGATAACTATTTTAATCAAGGTAAGTAATCATTTTTAATACACTAAAATTTTTAATATTTTGATAAAAGAAAATTTATATGAAAAATATACATCAGATAGAAAATAAGAATTTCCTTTATTCCTGAAAATAGTAGAATGCTGTGTTGAACGGGTGATTTTTTTCTAAAGTTAGGCTTAGTGCAAAAAATTAGTCGTCTTTTGGAAACAGTTCGGAAACGAAGCGCTCCGTCCTTTAGGCCACAGTAGTTTCGGAATGCCTCTGTCATGAAAGGGTTAAGCCAATGAGTAGAATTAGATCACATAGCCCTTTGGAACTAATCCATATGGATGTATGTGGTCCAATGCCAAAGCCATCATGTGGTGGGGCTAATTACTTTTTAAGCATAGCAGATGATTACTCTAGGAAAGTAACTGTTTTTCCCATGAAACAAAAATCAGAAGTCTTTGACAAGTTTAAACAATTCCAGAATAGAGCAGAAAGGTTCTTAAATCATAATGTTGTTAGTGTCTATACTGATTACAGAATGGAATTTTGCCATAATGAGTTTAATAAACTGTTAGAATGTTAGGGAATCAAAGCTGAAAGAACCAATAGCTATACTCCAAAGCAAAATGGCATATCTGAACGTTTTAATGAATTTTAAGACCAAATTGCTAAATCTCCAGTTAAAAGCATAAAGTTGAAAAATCTAAAGAAAAGATTGTTAAAAGTAAATGTAGTAATTTTAAATTAAATGATTCTAATGATAATACTTTTAAAAGTAAAAATGTTAATTATAAAAGTAATTTTAAAGTTAATGGTTTCAATGTTTTTAAAAGTAAAACTATAAACCATGATAGAGTAATTTTAAAGTTAATGATTCTGATATTTTTAAAAGTAGATTTGTAAATCATAATGGTAAAGTAAATGTTACTAATGACAAAGTTTTTAAAAGCAGGTCTGCATGTAACAGTAATTTTAAAAATATGCCAGTAAGATTTTTAATAGTAAAAATGCAAGTTCTAGTACTTCTAAAATTTTTAAAAGTAATAATGTTAAGCCATGTCAATTTGATGTTTTTAAAAGTGAAAAGCAAGTTAAATCCACTACTGAGCTGGGAGAAATACTAAACTCTGGCATAAAAGGTTTTGTCATATCAACTTTGAATATGTATATCATACCTGTAACATTTCTGCTGTAAATGGTCTACCGAAAATTAATAATAGAAAGTTAGATTGCAGATGTTGTAAACTTGCAAAATCTAAAAGAGTATCTCTCAAACCAATTGGTAGGATCAAGTCATAGAGACCTTTGGAATTGATCAATATGGATGTGTGTGGTCTAATGTCAAAGCCATCACATGGTGGGGGCTAAATATTTTCTAAGTATAACTGATGATTATTCTAGGAAAATAACTGTTTTCCCCATGAAGCAAAAATCAGAAGTATTTGACAAATTTTAATAATGAATTTAACGAAATGAATTTAACAAGTCAAGGAATTAAAGCTGAAAGGACAAACAGTTACACACCTGAACAAAATGGTGTATCTGAGCTTTTCAACTTAACTGCCCTAGATTGTGTTAAAGCAATGTTAAATGACAGTAATTTGGTTGATGATTTTTGGGCAGAAGTCCTTCTCTGTTTTACTTATGTAAAGAATAGAATGTCACAAATTTAAGAGCAAAACACCTCTTGAATTGTATAATGGTAGAAAACCCTCTGTAGCTCACTTAAAGGTCTTTGGAAGCCAAGCTTTTGTTGGGAAACCAAAGCAGCTAAGGGACAAACTAGACATGAGAGCTCATGGAAGGTTAATTGTAGTGTATGCGCTTAAAACAAGAGGATATAGAATTTGGCTATTAGATGATTTTAAAGTAATCAAAATCAATAATGTTAAATTTAATGAAAATAATAAAGCAGAGGAAGGTGGTCTGGGACCCAAAGAAGTTGAAAACAAAAATAAAGTTAATTTGAAAATGTAACATTTGAACCTCAAATATTAAAATATTTAGACGCAACTAACAAGATGAATGTGGGTAGGGTAGCATTTGAGGCAACAGAGAAAGATGAAGACACTGTTAAAAGCATTGAGGAAATGTAGTCTTCTGTTAATAACCACCTGGTTTCTTATTCGGGTGCTCCTTGGGTCAGAAAAGTAGTCCCAAGAAAAACTGGATCTAGAGTAGGTGTATACTACTATTATCAATAGAAATCCACTAGACTTAGATCCTTAAATGATATTAAAAAGTTTTGTGAGAAAAATAAATTAAAATTTGAAGAAAATTTATTTAATTTTAAAGGCGATCAAGGTACTTCGGGTAGCCAACCAGAAGCAAATAATGTGGAAGTCAGGATCTCCCAGAACTTTAGGAAGTTGTTAATTCTAGGAAGTTGTTAATTCACCCCAATCCAGAGAGTGGAATACAGCAATGGCAGATAAATTAGGTGTCATGAAGGAAAGAGGTGTCTGGGACTTAATGCCTGCACCTGTTTCTGACAAAGTAATTGGCTGCCGTTGGATATATACATTGAAAAGGGTGAAATTGGGCGAATTAAAGCAAGACGGATTGCTCAAGGATTTAATCAAGAAAGGGGGCAAAATTATGAAGTTTTTAGTCCAGTCATAAATTTTACAATTGTTAGACTATTTTTCACTATATTTGTTTGTATGTTAGGATGGTTACATTTACAACTTCGTGTAAATGTGCACATTTATATGCGAAATTAAATGATAAAAGATATATGAATCAACCTCCAGGCTTTATTGATGATAGTAAAAGAAATTATGATTGTCTATTAAGAAAAGCTATTTATGGCCTACATCAAAGTGGTTGATAGTGGTATCTAGAACTTTATAATGTGTTCAGAGAAATGAGTTTTGTTAAATTTAAATGGTGTAATTGTGCTTATGTATTTAATGACAATGTTCTACTTATTGTATATGTTGATGACATAATTGTGTTTGCTAAACATAAAAAAAATCTACAACATGTTGTTTCACTACTGAAATCTCAATTTGACATCAAAGCTTTAGGAAAAATAAAAATGTTATTATGTATTGAATTTGAGGAAAATTAAAGTGAATATCTCATTCATCAAAATCAATATATTAAGAAAATATGTGATAAATTTTCAAAATTTAAATACCCCATATCTAGCTTATATCAATAGCAAAAAGAGGTGGACTTAGCAAATCAGATTGTCTGTCTAATCACTTTGAGACTGAACAGATGAAAAACTTACCTTATAGAAATCTATTAGGAATGCTTTCTTTTCTTGCAAGTAGAACTAGACCAGCCATTTGGTATATTGTAAATACTCTTTCACAGTTTCAAGAAAACCCAGGAATTAAACACTGGGATGTTTTACTTAAATTGTTAGGATATGTAGATCAAACTAATGATTTTAAATTAAATTTATCAAAGATTAAAATTTTAAATCTTAAATGTTTTTCTGATTCAGATTTTGCAGCCAATCACAATGACAAAGTGCCATTAGGTGGCATGATCTTTCTGTTAGATAATGTTCCAATTTCATGAAGAACTTTTAAACATAAATGTGTTAGTTTACCTACTATGGAGGCAGAGTATATTTCTTTGACTGAATCTGCAAAAGAAATGGTATAGGTGCAAAATATCTTGAGAGAATGTAAAAAGCTTAGTATTGTATACTGTGATAATCAAGGTGCAATTAACTTTTCTATTTCACCGCCGTTTCACCCATAGAGAATTATAGAACAAAGCATATAGATGTCAAATACTATTTTCTTAGAAATTTAGTTGAAAAGAGACTATTTGAGATTAAATTTATTAATAGAGCTTAAATTAATAGAGCTGACTATTTTACTGAACTTATTACTAAAGAAATGATTTTTAAATTTTGTGAAGAAATTTTTAAAAGGTAAAAATTCAAGAAAATGTTAGAATAAATTGAAATAAATATAAATTATTTAAAATTGTATTCAAAATTGAGTAAATATTTTTAGAGATACAACTTTTTCAAATCCTTCATTATGTAGTTTAGCTACAAATGAGTTTCAACTGTGTGGTGATGTATCAAGTTTTAAAAATTTCAATATACCAAATACAATTTTTTGGAATCCCTCAACAGGTAGATTAGTTACAGTTGATTTAAACTGTGTGGTGATGTGCAAAGTTTTAAAATTTTTCTATATAATAAAACAAACTTTGAAATGCTGCAACAAGTAGATTAGTTACTATTGATTTCAACTGTGTGGTGAAGAAATAAAATGGAATTTATATGAATCTCCTGCTACATGCATAGAGATCTGTTTGTGTATAGTTTTAATTTTAATCATGTAAGGGTTTCATGCATGTGTTTATACATCAAATTTGACATTGTTTGTAACCTATGATTATAGACTAAAAATTAAGCATGATATACAGTTTTTTTTTTAATAATTAGCTTGCATTATAAAAATTTTCAAAAGTTGGAATACATTTCTGTGTCTTTTGATGACATAATCTGCAGGAGGGGGCCGAATATTAGATATTATTAAGTAAACAAACTGCATATCATCTTTTAAATATGGTTAAAAGTTAATTTATCAATTGCTCCCGGTTAACTGTTCAGAGTCCGGATCGTTTGATTTGTTTCAAAACTGGTTTTCATTTCAGTCTTTATTACTGGAAATAAGCATACTCCAGAAGCATCTTGAAACTTGACAAGTATAAATACCCGGTATCAGGAATGTCAGATGTCAGCTCTGTGCCCACACAACACAAGTACGTCCACAATAAGTCCAGAGGAAGTCCTATGCAGGATTTCGGGACGTCCGAAGGAAGTCCTATATTTTCCTAGAGACGTCTTGAGGAGATCCATAGGAGATACAAATGTCTGTTTGTTTTACGTCCTGTGGAGATCCATTTTAGGATGATCTAATTACTTTTCAGGATGTGTTTAGGCATTTAGTGGATTCTTTAGGAACTTCTGGGATGTCTTCAGGCATATCACAGGAGGCTTTGGGGACTTATGGGATGCCTTTAGGCATATCACAGGAGGCTTTTGGGAGCTATTTTTAGGCTAGTTTATGGTGCCATAGGCTTCTAATGGGATTCTGCAGGAATACTATGGGCTGTGTTTTGGCATATTACTGAAGATTTTTGGATTTTTAGAATCCTTTTCCTCCAGCCTCTTGTTTCATCATCCCATTGATGTTAACCCATGGAAAATAGTCCCTAAAGCTTTAGTTAGTTTACTTTTTTGAATTTTTTCCCGATGCTTTTGCCAAGCATAGATGCTGAGAATAGGAATGTTTCTGGGTTTTTTTTTTTTTTAATTCTTAGTATGTATAACACTTAAAATAATTAGAAGTATGTATAAAATTTTTGTGAAATGAATCCACTATTTTACATATTTTATTAAAAATGTATAAACCTTCCTCTTTCTTTATGATTGGTAAAAATCAGCAAGAAAGCTAGTAGTTAGGGACTATTTTCCATAAATCAATGTAGAAAAAAGCAGACAAGCAGTTGGAGGGAAAAGGATCACCTAATGAATGATTTAGGATTCAATATTCAAATATATATGTATCATAAAAAATAATCAATTTAATTTATATTCACAAAACCCAAATTTCAATTGTTTAATGACAAGGAAACTAGTTCATTTAAGAGTAACCAACTTATTTGCAATGTACAAATATGTAAATTTTCTTTAAATATTGAGATGTTTCCTTGTTATTATACAATTTAAATTCAGGGGATGAGAATATAAGCCAAATAAATTACCAATGCATTTATGATTTATATTTATTAACACGTTCGCTGTATTTGTAGTTGGCAAACTTTTACTTGCCAGCTACAAGATAACTTGTTATTGATCTCCTTACCTATATCACTGAGTACAAGTATTGCCGTAGCAAATGTATGCAATGTTTAGGTGTTTGGTGTACAGGGACTAAATAATACTCTTGGCATACTGAAATGGATCATTATTTCTCAAAACATAGATACAATAACTAAATTTTTAGAATGCAAAAACCTATTCACAATATATTTTGAAGAACACAACAAATAAAAGATATTTCTATTATATTATGTTGAAATTTTAATAAGTATAATGAAACAAAATTATTTGTGATAAGTTTTAAAACAATTTTCAACACGCAAAGTGCTGGTTTCTCTTCACATACCAGGCAAAAATATCGTGTTTCATGCTTTATCTTCTGTCCAGTACAAACTCTACATGGCTTTGTAGGTCGAGCCTTCTTCTCCGTTAAAAATAATTTAAAAAGCATAAAAATGCAGATAGGTTCTTGGTGCATGTGAACGAACGCACCATATCAGCTTTGGCAGCGAACGTGTTAAGTGCAATATCTTTTAATTCTGAAATGTGTTCAAAATCTTAAATGCAATAATTCAACTCACTCAGATAAATGTGTAACTCCATTTAAAATAGGTGCATTTCTAAATTCATAAAGAAATCATATTTGTATATAAAAATGATTATTCTCCAGAATAAATTAAGAAAATATGTATAATCTGATGATTATAAAATAGACATGCAATGTAAATAAAATTTGTTAAATAACTATCCTATTTGATTACCATGCTAGTATATTCTTTTATACATAAAAATGTCTTGACATAGCCATTCCCTTATCCGAAATAACCTAATAAATTCTCTACCACACATTCCTCTAAAACCTAAACTTGAAAGAAAATACTCTCTTACGTTCTAATAATTCACCAATGCAATCATTAAACTAAAATCGAAACGAGAACACATACTCAATTACAGCATAGCAAGAGTTTGCCAGAAATGATTTGTTTGTTTATATTACAAAACCATATTTTACCACTCTAGATGAAGTGATGATTCATAGGGACCCCCCTATACCAAGGTTAAATATTTGCAAAATATGTTGTAAATGTTAGAATGGACATTTAGCACCATCTAGTATTCAAATAAATTCAAATGAGTATGTTCCATATGAAAACGCACATTGGTGTCAGTTGCCCTTTAGGGTAAATTTCTCCTGGACGCGAATGCATGACAGTCCACGCATGGATGCACCTACTGTCCGCAAAGGTTTAAACAGCTAAATTAAAATTGTTGCTGATGATTTTTAATTTATCAGTTTACTAAAATGCCAGTTATAGTTTTGTGACTAATACGTCTGTTAGTTCAAATAGTTTTCCTTAGGCCTATGATGCGATTCCTCTCAAAACCTAACAACTGTTTCTAGAGCCATAGAGTATGTCTCAATAGCATCTTTTGTACACAATTTGCAGTATCAAAGCAGGAAATAAAGTTTCAATTGCCCGTGAGTGAGAACACTAGTCATTTAAAATGCTGCACTATGTGTCCTTTTAATGAGCCCTATAACATCATTGGCACTGACAATTTGATCATTTGCATAACTTAATAAAACAACATGCATGCCAAGTTTAACGGCTGTAGCTGAATTTTTTTGCAACAGTGTATTTATTTTCTTAACAGAAAAAAGCAGTATAGTGGACCTTTCAACAGAAAGGTTCCCTATAGAAAAAGAAAAAAAATTGTATACATTAGCTTACCTGTATTTTATTAGAGCTTGGGAATCTAGTAATTGAGGTCAGGATTAGAAGGTGACAGAGTTTCTACCTGTTCAATTCAGAAATTTGAAAACTATATCAATATTTAACATATAATATGTTGTAAATAATCCTACCAAATATAAAAATAATTTTTTTTTTTTAAATAAAGTGTTTATAGGCACACGTCCATAAGATTTTCCATCACATATGGAAAGGACATTTTATTCACGCATGTTTACAATGTATCAATGCAGCTAGATGTGGAACAAAACTCGAAACTAAAAGGGTTCTTCAGGTTTCAGTTTTGTTTCATGTAGAATGAATTTATACCACTTAAGCTATTTATGTTCTATAAAAAATCTTGCTAGTAAACAATATGAAATTACAAATAACTGGGAGCTAAAATTTCTGAAACATATTGGAAATGTTACATTATTATAAGTGTGCAGAATAAGTATAGAATGCAATTTTAACTGTACATTTAAATTTAACTTTGTAATAAGAAATTATAAATTTAAGTAAATCCTGAAGAAACATAAAATACTTATGACTTTCCTGTATAACCGCTACTTGTTTTCAAAAAATTTCATTTTGAAAATAATTGATGAAATTGCGATACTAAGCATAAAAATTGCAAAATATAACTTTGAGAATGGAGACATAAGAAGCAAATTAAAAATTATAATAAAAAGCTTTTTATGAAAACTATAACATACAGAGTAATATAAAATAATATCTAATTGTAAATAAAATTGTATCTGTTTACAGAACCACCAAAACAAAATGATGAATGATGAAAATATATCACAAACTTTTGGAGTGCATAAGACTAAAATTTGGTAACTTATAAAAAAAATGTTTAAATATATAATTATTTGCAAATAGGTTCCAAATATGACAAAATAAACATGTGATTATTGCATGTGTTAAACTGAAAAGATAATTTTTATTTTGTCTGCAAAATTAGTTACAATTTTGGAAGTTTTCACATACAGACTATGCATGTACACCTACGTTTCATCCCTCTGACTTGTATAACAACATATTAAGATAGAATTAACATATTAAAACTTGTTACATTGGCATTTCCAACCGCTCCATTCAATATTATAGCAGAAAACTTGAAATATTTATGTCATACTTGATGATTACACACAAAAATTCAAATATAACCGTTCATTATTTTCTGATCTGCTAAATTTAACCAATAACCAAGTAAATAATAAATATCAATATCGCATTTACTACACAAGTAAACCTTTTAAAATCTTTAATTACTTTGTCTTAAATAATAAAAGGCAATGTCTGTGTGTGTGTGTGTGTGTGTGTGTGTGTGTGTCTGTCTTATACACTATACGTTTCGCGACCGCGCGTCGGAGAGCTACGAAATTTGGCAATCGGAGACCTGGGGGGGAGGGAAGGGGACACGTGAAAACCGATTTTCAAAATTCTAATTATTTTTTTATTTATTTAATGTTTTATGCGATTTCGACCTTTTTTTGCCCTTTTTGCCCTTTTTTCTCCACGATCCAGACGTCGTAGAAAAAAACAACTCACACCATCGGAAAGAGCAGACAATTACGAGTAAAAATATATCAATTTCAAATCTCCATTTCAATTTCTAATATTTTTTAAAGATTTTAAAACAAAAGTCACTTTTGGCTCAAAAAAACGATTTTTGGTTTTTAAATTCTCGCATAGTAAAAAGTACTCATAATTTCGACTAATAATTTACATTTTTAGAAAGCTGAAATATCTGGCATTCTTACAAGTCTAATCTGGTCCAGAAATAATGAAAATTGCCTTCAGGATCGCAATTTTAAAGACGTCATGATTTTAAATTTCTCGGCGTTCCGTTCGTTTCTCCCCCGCTGAAGCAGGGAAGGTGGTGGGTGGGGACGTCAAGGTGGAGGTGACGTCACGGTTCTGAATAGAGCGCCTTTGCTCTATATAAATTATTATATTTATATTTTAAATGATGGGACGATCTGGATTTTTTAAATGTATATTTTAACTTTTGGATATTTTAAATGGATATTTTAATTTTATGGATATTTTAAATGATGGAACAATGAAACAATGGAATGAGGATGATGGAATTAAGCATATGGTCATTTAAAATGGCAAATTAGCGCGCGGGAAGTTAGCGGTAGGCCCGGGTTCGATTCCCGCCACTGCCAAAACTGCCGCCGTGTTTACGTGGAATACGATCACGTTAAATATGTGGGTCCATAAGTCCTTCCGAGAGGTTGGTGGTAGGGGAAGGAGGATACGGCCCCTGTGGATGCCTCCCCCACTGGGTTCCCGTCTAAATTGGGTGAATATGTAGAAAGTTATGGAGATTGTCGCGGAGGGCGCGGCAGCCCAGTGGTTAGCGCGCGGGAATTGCACTCAGTAGGCCCGGGTTCGATTCCCGCCACTGCCAAAACTTACGCCACGTTCACGCAGAGTACGATCACGTTAAACATGTGGGTTCGTGAGTCCTTTCGAGAGGTTGGTGGTAGGGGAAGGAGGGTACGGTCTAAATTGGGTGAATAAAAAGAAAGTTATGGAGATTGTTGCGGAGGGCGAAGTAGCCCAGTGGTTAGCGCGCGGGAATTGCACGCGGTAGGCCCGGGTTCGATTTCCGCCACTGACATGGAGTACGATCACGTTAAACATATGGGTCCGTATGTTTTTCCGAGAGGTTGGTGGTAGGGGAAGGAGGGTACGTTCCCTGTGGATGCCTCCCCCACTGGGTTCCGGTCTAAATTGGGTGGCACATCCTGGCCGTCCAACCAGTTACCAGGCCCGGGTTCGATTCCCAAAATTGCCGCCGTGTTTACGCGGAGTACGAGCACGTTAAACATGTGGGTCCGTGAGTCCTTCCGAGAAGTTGGTGGTAGGGGAAGGAGGGTACGGTCTAAATTGGATGAATAAAAAGAAAGTTATGGAGATTGTCGCGTAGGGCAAAGTAGCCCAATGGTTAGCGCGCGGAAATTGCACTCGGTAGGCCCGGGTTCGATTCCCAAAATTGCCGCCGTGTTTACGCGGAGTACGATCACGTTAAACATGTGGGTCTGTAAGTCCTTCCGAGAGGTTGGTGGTAGGGGAAGAAGGGTACGGTCCCTGTGGATGCTTCTCCCACTTGGTTCCGGTCTAAATTGGGTAAATAAAAAATAAGTTATGAAGAATATCGCGGAGGGTGAAGTACCCCAGTGGTTAGTGCGCGGGATTTGCACTTGGTAGGCCCGGGTTCGATTCCCAAAATTGCCGAATAAAAATAAAGTTATGGAGATTGTCGCGGATGGCACGGTAGCCCAGTGGTCAGCGCGCGGGAATTTCACTCGGTAGGCCCTGGTTCGATTCCCGCCATTGCCAAAACTGCAGCCGTGTTCACGCGGAGTACGATCACGTTAAACGTGTGGGACTGCAAGTCCTTCCGAGAGGTTTGTGGTAGGGGAAGGAGGGTACGGTCTCTTTGGATGCCTCCCCCATTGGGTTCCGGTCTAAATTGTGTGGCACTTCCTGGCCTTCCAAGCAGTTACCTTACACCTTTCTGGTAGGTCGCGCCAACGAGTTTGCCACGGTCAGAATTTTCAAGGGTAGCGAACAGGCTGGTCGCCAAAGGCGGCTAGTAACTAATAAAAGAAAAATTAGAAACAAAAGTGCTGATTGCATTATAAAAAACAGGTTTATATTTTCTTATAAAATCAAACGGGAAATATACAAATATGACACTTTTGTGTTTAGCTTTATTTACAGTATTATTAAAATATAAGCTGATTAAGGTAATATTAAATGTTGAAATATAGTACGTGTCATCCTAACATGTATCTTCGAGATTCATTTTATATGATAGAAGTGATTGAGGTAACAATGACAGTTAATATATTATATAATATTGTCATAATTTATGAGTTTATATCCTTAAACTTTAAACATAAGCAAAGTTTCATAGATGTACTTTTTCCCGTTTGTTTTTTAAACAAGTTCTTTTTCCAATACAATCAGCATTTTTGCTTCAAATATTTTTTTTATTAGGTGAATTAATTAAAGGTTATGAATGGTATGTTTATTAGTACAATGTAGTGGAAAATTTTGAATGCAGTTTGTTGAAACAAGGATAATAAAACTTAGATAAGTACACTTCTTGAGAGCTAACAATTCTTGACAGGTATCACTTATGAATACTTTATCCAATTTTAATAAGTTTGTTAATAGTCATCATCCAAGACGATTAATGCACGGCAACACTAACAGATTCAGGGGGGGCTAGAGGGCTAAAGCCAACAAAATTAAATAGTCTGCACTAGATGAAGTGACATTTTTTCCCATATTGTACCTTTGTACAAGGTTAACAAAAACTCCCCCCCCCCCCAAATAGTAAAAACAAAATTATAAAACAATGATATGAAACATTTCATCCATGCATGATTAGAAAACTTGGAACATGTTAATAAATCACATGCTTATAGTTCACATGCTAATAAATCACATGTTTATATAATTAAAATTAAAGCAAATTAAGAAATTTATAACATTCTAAACTTTATTTTTGTGTTCCGAGTATTAAAAAGATTCAAACTAGAATATAATTTATTTTTTACCTGTTCAATTACACTTCAGAAAAATTGAAATATTTTGCTATACAAGTGAAATTTCGTAAAAACTGAATAATCGCGATCTACCGATTTCTGTCGGAAATCATTAAGTTTTGCCTAGGCGGACATCAATATATTGATATCTGACTAGGTTTTGATTAACTATAAAAATTTTATATCATCAGTCAACATATTAAAAGAGAAGCAAAATTGCTTATACGAATGCATGTGAAAATAGTTATCAACGATGGACGCCAGAAGTCGTTCTACACAGAGCGGTTGACTGACAAAAGACGCATGGTGCGCCCTCTAGGTTAATGGAAGTTCCAGAAGACGTCATAAAACACTTCAAATGGAGGACGATTGGAACACATTGCAAGATGGTCTTGAGTAAGACATCTGTGGACGTCGTTCTTAGGATATGACAGTTGTAAAATTTACGGGAGCTTTATTGGCTGTCCACTGGAAGTCTGTGGTTGTGTGGGTGAATTCGAGGTGAAGGTCATATGTGCTGACTGGAGCTTGTTGCTGAAAAAGCACCTGTTAATTGTATCATGTATGTTTCCGTGATAATGAAGCGAATTTGTTAAAGTCTTGTACTCCATCCTGTTAAAAGCCAGTTGTGACTATGCTCTGTTTAGTAGAGTGATGTGTTGGCTGATGTTACCAATTCTCCTATAAGCTACATCGCAGTTAAGGATTCAGGCTCTTATGATTTATTCTATTATGTGTTCGTGAGTAATAATGTTATTTTTACTTTTACTCACTTTGTTGTGTGAATCTATTATCTTCTGAGCATCTGCTACTCTGCTAATACCACGAGGCCTAAATATCAGATCGATAACTTGGAACTAAATTTTCATATTTTCAACAATTGCAAGGAACAAAGTTATCTTTATGTTTTATATAATGCGTACAGCATCCTTCTGCATAGTGGTTAGATCATGGTCTCCCATACAAATTTCTGGGTCCTCCTTCATATTTCATTTTTTTCTTTTGTGATTTTTTCATGTCTTCTCCTCCCTTAAGAAATTATTAGGGGTTCCAGGATTCACCACTTGAGTAGTGTGCGACCCTCCCTATAGGCAGCCTTCGACAGATACACAGTCAATCTTGATAAGTATTACATGAACTGACGTGGGAGTACCATTAACTGTGACTTTCGCACGTAGTGGAGGTACAGTCTACAACAAGATAGCTATTGCAAATTAAGAGATTTTTCAAAAATCTACTAGACTGGCCACTGAAGTCGGTTAGTAAATAATATAAAGAAAATAAGTTATCCCATATTTCATTAAAGATGGCTAAAATCGAAGCAAATGCACCATGCTAATCTAGCAACTTTCCTCCCTTCCTATCATCCTCTGTTTTGACTGAATCCTCTGAATCAAAGTAAACATCTTCCTGCAAATGGCACAAAGAACCCTAGTCCTGAAATCTATATTTTTAAATATTTGTTTTAGTGCAAATATGCTTACAGAGTTTATATGTTCAGAATTTTAAACCCCAGATGCATAGCAAACATGGAATAATTTAATAAAAATTTAAGTTGAAAAAAAAAACTGTTTTGAAAGTTTTTATCAGGTAGAAAAGGGAATGTATGTGCTTAATCTTTCCCTTTCTGTTTTGTTTCTTTTAACAGAGGAAAGAAGTAATGTGGGGATGACTGTTAATCTTCTTTGTTTTGGCACTAGATCACTGCACAGCTTAACCTTTTTTCTTCCTTTGAAGGAGGATGGGGCAGGGGGAGATAATACAGGATCAAAAATTTATGGTAAAGAATGTGGAGGAGAAAGGGCTCTGGGTCTTATCTGAGGTCATACAATGGCTGGTTGATTTTCTTTTGAGGACAGACATTGCTCTCTTAACAAAAGGCTAAGTAGGGGATCTGATCTGATAACAAAAGGGCAAGGAGGGCACTGTTCTGGTAACAAAAGGGCAAGTAGGGTGCTGCACCCTTCCAAAACTGCCTGAGGAAAACTGTGTTTGATTATTGGGTAAACAATTCTTGTGTGTCCAGTTTTAGCAGCATTTTGTGCTTCACTAGCTAGATCATCATAGTATTTATTTTTGTCCTTCTTAGAGCTTCTTTTGACATTCTTATCTCCTTCTCTGTATTTTTCTTTGTAAACTAGATATAATCTGTCAGATCTAGTTCTGTCAAGAATACTCTTTATTTTCCTTCTATGTTCAATAAGTTTCCATGTTTCACTAGTAATCCATTCTTTGTTCTTTCTCTTTTTTTCCCCCCCTATAGTATTTTCTGCTATTTTGCTGAAAATAGTTTGTAGCTGACTTCACTGCTGTTCTACATCTTCCAACATTACTTCATTATTCTCTAAGGCAGAGAATCTGTTTTTCAATTCAATATTGAATTTCTCGTGAATCCTCTTATCCTTTAATTTATCAATATCGTACCTAACTGATCTGGTATTTTTACTGTTCTTTTTGCATTTAAGTAATTTTAATTTGAAATTCAACACTACAAGGTGATGGTCAGTGACAACATCTGCCCCTCTCTTAACTCTTAACATCCATCATAGATCTGGTAAATTTTCTATTAATTGCAATAAGGTCTATCTGATTTCCCATGTAGCGATGTCCAAGTTAACTTACGCATACTTTTATGCTTGCACTTGGTGCCTCCAATCACTAAGTTGTTTAATTCACAGAATGAAACAAATAGTTCTCCATTTGCATTTCTATCACCACAAGCTTCATTGCTTATGGACTTCCTTCCTTATAAATTCTGGACCCAACCTTAGAATTAAGATCTTCAATAACTAGTAAAAGATCATGCTTGGGAACTCTATCCAGCACTTTTTGAAGTAGATCATAGAAACATTCTTTCACTTCATAGCAGTGTTAGAAATTAAAAATTTGAGCTAGGTGTCATTTGATGCCTATAGTTTTGACTCTAGGTGCCAAATAGACACGGCTAGTTGCCATTTTTACATCTCTAGCAATAACAACTATTTTTTAAATGTCCATTTTTGTTAAAGATATAAACAAAGAATAATTCAGATTTTTGTATTAAAAATTGTTTTAAATTTTCTTAAAATTTAAAATAAACTGATAAAGAAACCCAAGAGAAAATAAATAGAAAAATTTGCTAATTTGTTTTTACTTGGCAAAAAGGACATAAAACAGCAAATTAAAAAAAAACCTTCTATTTAACAAATTTCAATTATGGTCATCTTGTACAATCATTGCCCCAATACCCCTTCATTTCATGCTTGACAATTAATTTTCCTGCGTTAAAATAGCAATTAATATAAAAGTTTTAGTTGATGACAACAAATTGCAAAAATAGAAAATATGTGATAATAAAATGGGATAAACCGATAATCACATATAAATGCACATTTTAGTGATATTTCCATATAATCTTTCTCATATTACTTACAATTATAAGAATTAAACACATTTAAAATTAAATTATTATAAGGGAATCTTGAGTGAAATTTTGTCACTTCTTGTGGCCAATCTTGTCAAAGTATGGAATTTCATTTTAAAATCTGTTTACTACATTCATCTTAAAAGTTTAAAATAAGAGGGGGGGAGATTTGCATATTTGTCTAGAGATCAGCCACAGCCGGTCTACACACAGGCCGTGGCACTACTGAGGAGAAATTGTCATGACGTCACGGTAAGAGGGGAGCATTCAGAAAGAAGGGAACAAAAATCCAAGCGCGGTCAGCGTCCCTCGTGGAGTGGTTGATGATTGCAAAACGTGTTTGAGGTTTTTGGAATGTTCTATTAGTTTTATAGCATCGTTTATTGTGCATAATAAGTTGTTCTTATGTTTTATTATCATTTAACTGACGTTCATGGGTGCTTTAGAGCCATTTTTGAAGTAGTTTATATCTGCGTAATTATCAATGTCTCGCATTTGTTCCGTTCCCGGTTGCCGGTCGAACTATATGTCAAAGACTTCTTACGTTCCAATCTTTAAGTTCCCTGAAGATTCTGCGTTGAGAAAAACTTGGGAGATAAAAATTCATCGTGTGGACTTCAAAGCTGGGAAAAATTCCGGAGTGTGTATTCATCACTTTGACGAATCGTTCATCATTCGTGAAGACACTTTTACAGATAAATCTGGGAAGATAATAACAATTAAAAGAGACAGGTTAAAATTAAAACCGGATGCCTATCCCACAATTGTCGTAAATATTGTCAAGCATCTTACAGAACCCATTCCAAAGAAAAGGAGGACTATGGAAAATCGTGAAAATGAGCAATTAGATGCGGC
Source organism: Amaurobius ferox (assembly GCA_951213105.1). NCBI lineage: Eukaryota > Metazoa > Arthropoda > Arachnida > Araneae > Amaurobiidae > Amaurobius > Amaurobius ferox. The sequence goes on along the minus strand of OX578141.1, from coordinate 103,126,664 downwards.
AATTTCTAAAAGTATAATAACTTTTTAACAAGAGCAGCAAAACAACAGCCTGCCAACTTTAGAAGATATCAAGGTTTACTTTTGTACTATTCAAGGAGAAAATTGGACCCACCTTTCAATCGATGACAAGTTGTATCTTATTAGCCTTAATGCATCATCTGTGCCATGTGTTATTGCGAGTATCAGCATATGCCAAGAAAAAACGTTTCATGTGTGTTTTGAAAATCTCCAGTGCAGTGAGAAGCAGCTACAAAAATGTGGAATACAATTTAGCCTAATTACAAATAAACGTGATTTGGATTTATTAATAAGTGCATGTGAAACTGTGCATTCTACTCCATCCCAATTGCGGAAGCCGCAGTGAAGCTGTTGGAGAAACAGAAGCAGGTATATTTAGAAATTTGCACTGCCAAATTAGACTTTTTAATTGAATAAGTAAAGCTGCTAGAAAAACCAAAAAATCAGCTTCGATTTTCACAAGAACTGTTTATTCTATGCTTTAAAATATACTTATTTAGTTCTTCGTGCTATAAGGCATTTAGAAATTCAAAGGTGTTGACATTGCCTCATGTGAGAACATTAAGTAGAATTTCAAAAAAGTTAAATGTGGATTCAGATTTTTTTAATCCGTGTAATAGTGATTTAAAACGTAGGGTACAATGTTTTAATGAAGACCAAAAATTTGTCTCTCTTTTAATAAGATTTATGTTGATCTTAGGTATACGTTTAAATGTAGTAAAGTTACCGGTGATTGTTTTGATAGTAATGAAAAAGCAAAAACTGCCCAAGTGTTTTTGATTACATCTATGTTATCGAATTATAAAGACGTAATAGCAATTGCCCCAGTTTCAACATTTACGGGACAAAAGCTCTATAATTTGGCATCTATGTTAATTTGCAAGTTAAAAGAACTTGACCTTAATGTATTGTCTGTTATTACCGATAACAACAATATTAATAGAAGCATGTTTGCTTTTCTAAAAAAACACGATAAATTTAATGATGCTGTATATAATCTAAGTAATCCTGATATACCTCTGTATTTGATATATGATCCTGTTCATTTATTAAAATCTATAAGAAATAATTGGTTAAATGTAAAAGACACTAAATTGCAGTACCCTGATTTCCAAATAATGAAAACCTTAAAGAGGCAAATTTTTCTGATTTACGGAATTTATACAACCTTGAAAAAGATAAACTCCTTAAATTTTCTCACGTGTTAACATTAACATTATCCATCTAACATTGAGAGGCAAAAAAAGTATCCCTTGCATTAATTTCAATATTTTTCCTTGTATTCAATATTCAAAACTCCATAGCTTTAACCGAATATAAATCGATATAATATAATTTTTTTTATTTTTTAGAAATTTTCATATTGATATCACCACACCAGGCTTCCGGAAATCTCCCGTCCTCGCCGGGTTAAAATTCGGCGAGGACGACCAATTTTCAGAAGTTGCCATCCTCTCGGACGGCCATGAAATAAGAGATGCCGCAAAAAAAAAAAAAAAAAATTGTTGTCATCGTAAAATTGTGGTGAAAGCTGCCCTTTCCCGTGCCATGAATGAAAATTGAAATGTCGTCATCTGCAAATCCTCCTAGTGTGCATTATCAATGCCTTCTTTCTAGGCGAGCCGTCAGATCTGAATTGTAACCATAGGCGCTAGTTATTTTTTCTCTTCTCATCCTCCACCCAGTGAATCCGATGATCGCACGAAAATGCGATAGCGCACTCAAGATCGAAGTGACATGTTCTCTTCTCCTTTTCAAGGTCTACATGTGCGGAATTTTCGGATTTTCACAAGACCGACAATACCAATGCTTAAATCCAGACCAAGCCCGAAGAAATTTATAAATGTAGAATGAACTCGGCCTGAAGATAACTGCGTCTCAGCAGGCCCGAAATGATTTGTATTCAAATATGTTAAAAATAAATTTGTCAAAATTTTGTACGGAGAATTTAGTTTGTTTTCTTAAACATTTATCTTTACATAGCTGAAATAAAAGCAATAAGTTCATGCATTCAATTTAAATCCATTTTAAAAATTTTCGAAAGAAACATGTTCGACCCGGTCGTAACGGACGTTTTAAAAAAAAAAAAAAGACTCAGCCCTGCCCGAAACAATAGAAAACTCAAGTCCAGCCTGGGCCTAAGCCCAAATCCCCATTTAACTCTTTAAAATCCAAACTATAAAATTTTCATTTGCTGTAATAGACGTAAGTAAGTAACAAGTTTGAATTTTTGGAATGAATTCTTCTAGTTTCAACCAGAAATGTTTAATTTTCTTCCCCACTTTGGTTTCAACTTTAAAACTAAAATGTTTAAAATTCATTCATGGCATTTGTTCCAGTTGTTTGACAACTGAAGTTAAAGTATGAAACATCTATTCAATCCAAGAAGATTTTAATCTTGATTGACTACATTCCCTAGAAATTAAGAGTACCGATGAGGGGGGTTTAAACTGTTTAGAGACAAGAGGATTTATATGATAATTTATTTACCACGCCTTCAAGTTACCAAACATTGAAAAAGGAGCGATTCCTTACATATCTTACCCCTTTGCCCCCACCCATAGATCGGAATTCTGCGGTTCCGATCCATTATTGGAGACTCCGCGTCAGCGACTTTCATCGCGGCGGTTAAGCGCTGTGGGGGTGGTGTATGAATATGCAGTTATCGCACTTCATCGTGAGGCAGTTGGTTCTAATTTATTATTGTTGTGCAATGTATTTAAGCACATATATTAAGGAATATAAAGTGAAAAAAATATTCTTAGGAGGGCGGGTAAAAAATTTCTATAGCCATCCTCGCGGCTGGGCTAGATTTTGCCGATTTCCCGAAGCCTGCACCACACGTAACTAAGATAGAAACAGTGGAGATACGCATTTTATAGAATTATTGTATATATATTATACCATACATTATACTATAATATGTTGTAAAATTGTCCATTACATCTGCGATTGTATTTTAAAGTAAGTTTGGCAATAAATTTTGCTTCGTTAAATCCTAATGAACCTAAAATATTTATTAAAAATCAATTGAAGTGATTTTTCTCATCAGCAATGTGAAAATATTTCAAATTATATGTAAAAATAGAATTGTCACACAATATTTTTTTGCTATTATACATAGGGTTGTAGAAATTTTGATGTCATATTAATTGCATTGTTTACAGTAGTAGAAAAAAAATGAAAGCTACTTAATATTCATTAACACTGGGTTTGTAACTGTAAAAGGATCTAGATTATATATAATTTTGTAATCATTTAGACAGAGTAGTTCTTGCTTTGTGGGAGCTCCAGTAAAAAAATATACCCCCCCCCCCCCATCTAAGTTTAGATAATCTTTATGAAATTAACTGTGCTAAAATTTAGGCATAGAAATGAGTAAAAGTGTAATTATTTTGAAATATTTTTTAACTCTCAATTTGCAAGTTTTCCCGAGTTAGCAAGAATTCCCCTTCTAGCATCACGTCATGATTCTGGCGCCATGGCCTGAGTGTAGACCGGCTGTGGATCAGCAGTCAATGCAAATATCGGAGCTTCACGAAGAAATGCAGAGTTGGCAGCTAGGGTTCAGTATTTGCAAGTCAATTATAAGTTTTTGTTTTATAGTTGCTACTAATTTTCTTATCGCTTTGACAGAATATAAATCATAACCTTGAAACTCATCTACACACTTTGGGTGAGCTAGACAGCCTGGGTAATAATAAAAAAAAGTATGAATCACATTAATTTCAGGGATTGATATAAAAATGCATAGATGCCAACCTATCAGAAAGAAAGATAGGAACATATTGCATGAGGAAAAATCACTCACTAATACCGTTTAACCCTATACTGCTGCAAAATAGCTTTCTATTTCATTAATAATACGTTTGAAAAATAGTTTTTCTATTTAATATACAAAATAATTACAAACGTTTTAAATGATGCATACAAATTGCAACAGTGGAAAAATATTTCAAAGTAAAACTAAATATAGAGGATAGCTCACAAATGCCATTTATCGTGATACTGCTGTAAAATAGCCTTTCATGCCATTAAAAATACACTTGAAAATAGTTTTCTGTATAATATAGTATATACGAAATAATTACAAACGTTTTAGGCGATGCAAACAGATGGCAGAAGTAGAAAATATTTTCACAGTAAAACGAAATATAAAGAAGATCGTGGACAAATGCTGTTTATCGCAATACCCGGTACTCGTGCAATATAGCTCTTCATTTCTTTAATAATACATCTGAAAAATAGTTTTCTTGTATATGACATGAAATAATCATAGAAATTTAGTCGATGCAAATGTTTCTCCCACATTAATGAGAAATAGATGCATTCATGTGGAAATGGATTTTTAGATGAAGAAACGGGAAAAAGCTCGATCTTATTTCTCATTTCGTGACCTACTTCCGATTTCATGACTTGTAGATACTCTTATGCAGATTTGCATAAAATAAAATATAAATGTTATAGAAAAGAAAAATCGGATTACTGTGGATCCAAATCTGATTCCCGAAACAAGACTAAAAATACGGAACAAATACATAAAAATCAGAACACTTGGCAGCTATAAAAATGTCATTTTCAATGTCTGGTAACAAAATATTAGCTAACCAAATTTGCAAGACGCTGGAACGATTTAATCTGGAACTCAGTGTGTTATATAATAGTAAGTAATTAAAATGTAAAGACTCTGCAGGATCACTCCCTTTTTTTCCAAGTGGGATACGTAGATCTACGAGGGAATTAAGGGGAGGGGAGCAATAGAAACTCGTTAAATACCTCTCAGACATTGGAATGTCTGAGGATAAAGCAAACAAATAAATACTTCAGAAGTGCAATTTCAAGTCTTGAAGGGTGGGGTTGAGATGAAGTACTGTCAGACAGCCGTGAAGACCTGATCTACCGACAAGGCTAACAGGTTCGTTACCCCCACGACTGATAGTCGCCAACAGACGAGCAAGCTACGGTCCAGGAAACAGGGTGACGTGGGAGTTGCCAGACGCTGCACCAATGATAGACATAACGCCGAGAATAGAAGAATCAGTTTCTGGACCCAAGACCACACACACCCCACCCCCAGGAACAGCAGCAAGAAGCAGCAGCAGCACAGACGACCCCCGGGGAGCTTCCCCAAGAAGAGGCCGACTAGGCTGAAAAAAGAGCCCCAACTCCTGAGGGGAGAAGGGACACCATGCAGCGGGAAACGATAGATGTCGATTGCAGTGACCATCCAGAAGTGCCTAGGAATGTTGCCAGTTTAATGGCAAGCCAGAAGATTTGTTCTTTTTGCAGAGGTTTCCGACTTTCTACCATTCGGTAGTTATGCAGAGGCAGTATACAACTTAAAGAGGCGCTGTCATAACCCGGACCTATACCTGTACTGCCAGGTTAGCTTAACCTAATTATAAACCTAATGAAGAAGAAAATCTGAAACTATTAGAGAGAAAGATAGAAGGGAAAGGGGGCTAACAGGGGATGAGGGCACTGCCCAGAAATAGCGTGATGACCCATGAAGACGGCTAACCCAGAGGGGAACGAGATACCGGGGACGAAGAGACCCTCACCCACGACTAAAAGATAAACCGGCACAGAGGGAGAGGTATCGTGAGGACAAGGTAACCAAAGCATACTACAGCCCGGAAATGAAAAGAAGAAGGCCACTAGAGGGCAGGAAGAGAAAGAGGTGACTAATCTAATAAAGTAGAGGCGGTCAGTTGCCTTGGGGCTAAGTGGACCGAAAGATAACGGCAGCTAAGCAGAGTAACTAAGATACATACTAAACAGGCGCGGTATGCAGACCCGACTTACTGAGAGAGGAACCCAAGGAGTACCTGAAAGGGAAAAGTTAAGGGCGGAGTACAACGGACCTTCGCGAACGGCTAACTGCATGAGGCTTCTTTTCTTTCTTCTACCTGAAAAGAAAGGGGAAGAAGAGGCATACATAAAATAGTACTTGGAGGTGATGCGGGAAGCTGAAAGAGAAATGTATTAGATCTGAAATAGAAGTGGCATAATAAACAATATTGCAGAGGAATTACACAAAGGGGGTCTACGCCCCAGAAGAGCAAGGCCGGGACAATCCCCCGGCAGCGCGATAAGACCAAACATAGCAGTCACCACTAGGGTGGAAAAGGGAGCGGGGACAATACCCCTGCTGACACGATCGAAGTGCGTATGTACGACGACCTGCGACTAAGGCCTCTGCTGGGCATATGCCTCCTTCTAATGGTAACCCGTTAAACAACAACTATAATTCACAACAATGAGATTAACCCGTTAGACAACACTTATAATTCACACATATTAGGTTACACACTGGGACGATACCCCAGGAACAATTTACTAAGAGAAAGAAGAGGGTAGAGGAACCCACTTAGGCTGAAGAGGATAGTTTAGCTTAGGAGGGAGAACAGGAAGGCAGAAGAAAAATTGAGAAGTAAAAGCGGGATAGAAAATCCTACGAGAGTAGGAGACATAGGAGAAGATGATTCTCCCATAGTGGAGTGTCGCACGGGAGTAGAGGCTCTCTCCGAATCATGGTGGGAACTACCTTCCACCGATTCCCATCCTCATCCTCCCAGCTGAGATGAAGTACGACAAAGATCCCAATGTTTCCTTCCCTGAATAGGGAGAATTTTATTGTCTTTTACAGAGGGGTATTTTACTGTCTGTGAAACCTGCAGATTTATCCCTGTGGGCATGTATAAAATGCTGCTTTTTTTTTCGACCGTTGTCCAGTCTTCTACCAGGGATCGTAATTTAGTCAAAGGGAAAGGGAAGACTGATATTTTACAATAGCATTGTTAGGCTTCAAATTTGATGACCAGATTGAAGAATCTAGTCATCAAATTGAAATTTCTAGTCGCATATTACGACTAACGACCACTAATTTTGAATGGTGCTTCATAGTCAGCTTCATTAGTAAGAGCATACACTTGAATGATGGTCATATTGATAAACTGTGAAATGAATCTTGCTCTTACAATCCTGTCACAGATGGGTTCCCACTCTATAAGGCTTTTTGCATCTTTTTCATTCAAAATGAGGGTGACTCCTTTTTCGTGCTTGTCTTCCATTCCAGAAAAAAGTATAGTATTGTTGCTATTTGTTTTCATTTTCTCGAATCCAGTCCATCTTACCTCGCTGACTCCCAATATGTCCAGCTTATAGCTGTCTATCTCATTCGTAACTCATCTGGTCTTTCTAATTTGGTACAATGTTCTTACATTCCATGTTTCTATCTTCAACAAGTGTTTAGACTTTGGCAGCGACTCCTTCAGCAATAGAAGCTCCATAAGGTTTTACTTCTAGTACATCATAAACAGAGACTCCTCAAACCATGAAAGATAGCTATCATCTGGCACCTCATAAGTCGCAACACCATCAGCCAGAAGTAATTCATTCAAGCTTTGGGTTTCCATGAAGTCTTTTTACAGGAAAGGGCTATTAACCCTTTGCCCAACCCACAAAAGGGGGAACCCAATTATATCCTTAGGTACTGGGTACCCATTTCAGTCACCTTTTACGACATGCATAAGCTACAGTGGTGCTATATTCTTAACCCGACCACCACATGGGAAAACTATCTTATGGAAAACATGAAATCGCATTGTGATATATGTATATGAGTTAGGGGATATTGCATATCTTATTAATGTCAAAAGTTTGCATTCGTTTCTAAGTTATTGAATTTTTTCTAAAATCTTTGTCATATATTATTTCAATTCTAATTGTTTCATAATTAGTTTTGTATTGTATGCACTCATATTCAATTTTTCAGTTTGTATTTAGTTCTTATGCTATGTGTTACCTCAAAAAAATTCATTCAATTATATTAAACAGTTGTTGAGAATCATTGTTTTTGTGCATGTACAGATAATTTGGGACACTCATATATTGTTATTACGACACATCCTCTGTAATCGTAGGTGTATGCTCAGGAAGCAAAAATGAGTTCAAATTTCTACATAACTAACATGTTTATTTACAAGCACAACTTAAACAGGAACAATATACAGTAAAACAGTACTTAAATGCTTCACTAATTTCACAAAACAGAGCAGATACTGTTCTCAAAACATTGATGTATCTCATTTCACAAAACAGCAGCTATGATTCTCAAAACATTAACGAATATCATCTCTAAGCAATTTCATTCAATTATGCTGGACAGTTGTTGAGAAATCGGTGATTTTGTGCATGTAAAGATAATTTTAGGCGCCAGTATAGAAAGTGGCAGCTACATTGGATACACAGCATTAAAGGATTATACATTCATAACTTTTAAGCGAATTCTGATTTCTTATTAATTTTGCTGAGGAGCCCTTGTACTGAATTTTGCAGCTATCAGTAGCTTGAATTTTTCCTATTGCAAAATGCACACACACACAGACATCTACTTTTATTATGTTAGCTGACTAAATAAATTTAAATTGTCTGTCCAACAGTTTTCCTATAAAATAATCTTTGATAATTTTAGGAAACTTCTCATAACACCTTAGCGTCATCTTTACCTGACCCTTCGTCATTGTTAACTGATGAGGATTCACCATATAATCATCTTTTGAGACGAAATAATGAAATAGGTATTGAAAGAATGAGACGTGGTGAATTGCATGTAAGTTCTTATACTGAATGGCTAAATAAATTTTCATTACCTTTACTTCAACAATTTTTGTATAAAATAATCTTTGATAATTTCAGCGACGTAAATACTTAGAATCTTCAGTTTTACAACATGCTCAGCCATCTAATACACAATCTGACAGACAGACTGTTCAGTCCACATGGTCAGAATCATCAGATGACGAGGATCTTGAGATAATTATGCCACAATATCAGGTATTTTATATTTAATGAATGCATTATTTTAAGTATGTGAGAATATAACTCGGACTGTAAACAATCAATCAAGTGGATTTTCCCCTTGCTAAAAATGTAAATGTTTGTTTGATCACTAATTTTGGCTTATATTTTCCCAACAATCCAGCCTCCTCATGCAAATGTCTAAAAATACCATTTAGACATGAAATACTAAACATATCTGCCTATAATATTTTACTCTATAAGCATAAAACTTGAAGGGCTTGTAATATGTATAAATTTTGTATACAAGGTAGCATCAAAAAATTCTTAGACTGGCTAACTTGACGCATATGATTTATTGATATCATGTGTTACACACAACCACCTTCAAAGTACTCCTCCTCTGCAGCTATGCACTTCTGCCAGTACGAGTACAGTTGCTGAAACATTCCTGGAAGCCTTTGGACGAGATGGTCGTCAGTGCAGCCATCACAGCTTCCTCAACCTCATATGCACTCTTGAAACAGCGTTCTTTGAATTCATTTTTGAGACAGGGGAACAGGTAAGAATCGCATGGGGCAAGATCGGGTGAGTAGGGAGAGTATGGAAGGGTTGACGTTCCATGTTTGGCCAGTGTGGACTGCACCATGAAAGACTAATAAACGGGGGCATTGTCATGTTGCAGCACCCAATCCTGGCTTTTCCAGAGTTCTGGGAGTTTCTGGCGGATAGCATCACGGAGATGAGCCAGGATCTGTATGTACTTCTCCTTGTTCATTGTTGCCTGTTCTCGTATGAACTCATAATGTACCAAGATCAAAAAACACCTCCAGCATTACCTTCTCCTGTGAATGGTCCAAATGGAACTTTTTTGAATTCAGCGGCGATGGTGACTTCCACTGTGAGTACTGCCGTTTCATTTGTGGCTCGTACAAGAAACACCACATCTTATCACCAGTGATAATTTTTGAAACGAATGTCGGATCTTTGTCGTTAATCAAGCCAACGGCCCTACCATGCTTAAAACACCGGTTCTCTTTAGATCACCAAAGTCAAGCAGCATCGGGCGCAGTTAGTACTTGGGTGGGTGACTACCTAGGAACACCGCTTGCTGTTGGCACATTTCGGACACGGTAGCCCGGTGGTTTGCACGCTGGATTTGCACGCTACCACAACTGCCGCCGTGTTCATGCAGAGTACGATTGTTGGAAAAAATCAAAGCATCACGATTCACGTGAACTGACGTTTATGCAAATTTAATATGAACGACTCTTTCCGTTCACCGGTGTGAACCGTGACGTTTTTCAACATGAGGTTTCATGCAAATCAGTTCTCAATGCATATGTATCTCATTTGCATATCCGGGGGCGTTTCTGGAACAGTCCATTTTTGGATATATAAGACAGAAGTTTCTTGAAGCAAGCGAGACGCTGTCAAATGATGATCTAAGTCGAGACAGACGCATATGTCGATCGTTGGATCAGTCTAGATCCCTGATATGATCAGTTTAGACCAGTACGTGTCGGATGTGTGTAGTTTAAAACACTGACTTATTTTTCTAAAATATGATGGCTTTTACTGAAGTTACGTGCATTTAAGTAACATTAAGTGTTAAGTTTACTTACGTTGAAATGTTTGAAAGTCGCGTTAATATTTGCCGGTATTTCATCCATTGTATCCTGTTTGCCAAGTGTGATACCTTCAACGGTGGCTGCAAATGCACACAAGTTATTTAAGGTAGTATAATTCTTTACTACAAATGCTTCAAGAAAGTTCTGTCGAACTATTTGTGTCTATGAGAATCTTTGTACATGGTATTGTTTAAAGTTTTACGGCATGGAAATTACGAGTATGTGTAAATTGCCTAATTATGTTATTCACACAATAAAGTGAACAGTGTTTTTTCTTTGAACTGACTTCGTATATTTTTCACGGCCCCAACACTTCATAAGTGGTTTTTGAACTGTGCATACTTCTGCTTAAAATAATATTCAAGAGCTGTGTTTCAGAATACGACTTCCAGTACATTTCGAACCATCGCTTCATCTACTACGCCTAAATTTTTACAAGTCAAATTAGTAGCATCTGGAGTATTATTATTAATTCTCATACCAGTAACTGAGTAAATTAGTACTAGTTTCCATCAGGTTATGGACCAGTTTAACACCCAAAAACCATAGTGTGAGTGTTGTGAAATATCTGGAGTTAAAGAAAAATCCACCATTGTTCCAGTGTGGAGGTATTCAGATGGGGGCCGCGAATGACACCATTTTGAATTACGTGTGATCAAGTAAACATTGTACAAAAGACTTTTGCTTCTGCTTCTTTGCTAATCTACCTGTGGCCATGGAGGCAAGTAGAACGGAGTTTCTTACCCGAGACAACTACGTCACTTGGTGTACCGACATCTCATTCGTCCTCAAGGGAGAAGGGTATTTCGGATATGTAGACGGATCCGTGAAGCCGATCGAAGAAAACGCATCTCACCAGGACTTCGACAATTTTCATCGATGGAAAGACCGAGTGCTGGTTATCATCTATCAAAGTTTATCCACAGAATACAAAGAACTGATAAATGTCACAACTGAACCAAATCATGTGTGGAATACTTTGAAACAGCATTTCCAAGCGCCTACCCGAGCCAATTTCGTGTGTCTCCTGGATGAGTTATTTTCGGTGTGCGGCCGGATCCTGACGAACCTGTTGACATATTTTGCTCCAGACTCAGAAAGGCAGTGACAAAACTTAAAGATGCGAATCATCCCATTGAGGACTTGTACGTTTCATTTCAAGCAATCCGCCATTTACTGGAGGAATACCAGGGGATTGTACAAATTATTTACAGATGGAGTGATGTGGATTTCAAGTTAAGTAAGATCCAAGCAGAGTTGGCAGCTGAAGAGAGTAGACTGCGACAACAAAAAAAGTGACATGGCAAAAGCTGTAAGTTTTAATTTTGCATATTTTACTTCTAAAAACAATGTAAATAAAGTAAAAATGCCTAAATTTAAATTGCCAACTATGTCTAATACAAATACTTCTAGAAATTGTGTTAATATAAATGTTCCTAAAAATCATACTGTAAATATTTCTAAAAGTAATGTTAAATGTTTTAAATGTAATAAGCAAGGTCATACTAAAGCAAATTGCTCTAAATATAATGGATCTAGTATTGTGGAATTTCTTGGATCTCCACATATTGAGGCAAATACTGTTATCGATCCTAACGGTAGGCTCAGCTGGGTAGTAGACACTGGTGCTATGCGACATTTCTGCAATAACATTAAGTTATTTTCCAAATTTAACGAGTGCAAAGGCACCTCAATATCGCTAGCGTTAGGGGACGTTGAAAGTCCAGTTGAGGCTATCGGGACGGTGGAAATGTACTTCCAATTTAAGGACAAACAAAGTGTTATTATACTTAATGATGTTATGTATTCTCCTAAACTTAGAAGAAATTTATTAGCTGCCTCTGTTCTTGAAGAACAAAATTTCAGTTTTAAAGGAGCTAATAGGGTACTATGGTTTTTTGCACCCAAAGGAGAGAAATTCTTTTATGCAAAAAGAAAAGATGGGCTGTATTTTTTAAAACCAAAGTATAGTACCCGGGAACCAAATAACACTGAAAACCGTCAATCTAAAGATAGGGACCGGGATGAAGACAAGAAACAAAAAAAGGATAGGAAATCTAGACATAGAAATTCTAGTGCTTCCAGGAATGTAAATAATGTAAAAATATTACCTAATTTTAAAGAAACTAAAAATAAATCTGACTCAGAAAAATAAAAAACTATGCAGATTGTAAATGTTAATACAGTACAACCTCGAAAATCCGGACATCCAAAATCCGGAAACCTCCAAAATCCAGACGTTTTCCAAATTTTCGTTTTTTTTTTTCCCCGGACTGACGAAGTCGCGGATTTAAAAAAGATATAATAAGGTAAGATTATTTATTTTATACATAAGATTATTTATTTTACCGTATTTTCCGGTCGACTTTCTGAACCCGGAAATGAAACGAAAGTTTAGATGGACGGCAGTAGATAGATAGGCTCGTGGTTGGAGCGTGAATTGAGTTGTTAGCGTTAATCCCTCCTCCCCCTTATTCAAGTCACAACTCCTGATGAATTATTTCGCGTAAAATATACATCGTTATTTAAATACGGAATTTTTATTATCAAAATTTCCTTTTCTCATTATTGAAAAAGACATTTTTCTGAAACAATGTAATTTTTAATATTAAACACTTTAAAACGTTATCGTAACATTTTATCACAGATGTTCAATTAAATCTAAAAATCCCGAGAATTCATATTAACGCTCACGGAAATTTATTTTATTCACTTCGTAGTACGATTTCCATTCTTCAATGTATTCTGTTTTGTCTTTAGAATCTCCTCCCCCTCCCGATATCTGACGATTTTTTCGTTCTCGTCGAAAGTGTCAGCTTGAAATCGACTGTATATTTTGCCTTTTTTGTTTAGAAAGCCATATTTACATACTATAAATAGCAAATAGATAACTAAATAATATCGTATCGCACAGAACCGAGCAACAAGGTACAGACCTCTCAAAGGGGTCGGCTTGCCTCCGGTGACAGTCGGCTGTGTTTACGATTAGGAACTAAGCAAATTCCTTTCTTCGCTTTCCCTGCCCCACCACGTCCGGGTGCTGATGTAACCTAGTAATGACTCATCGTAATTTAGAATAATCATTGAGAGGAGAGATATTTTTCTTTTTTGGAAAAGATATTTATTTTATCTACTGCGATATTTTTTACACATTTGACTATTACTAATAAAGTTTTTACTTCTTTCAGAGTCATCAGTCTTTTTAAACATAACATTATATAGATGCTAGATAATAAATAAAACTTTTAAGTTATTATTTTTGTTTTTCGTTCGTTAATAGTGAAAACGATTTAAACACATTTACACCTTTAAATATATCGTTAAAAGTGCTAATCCTCGATCTTTATTAAATCTCAGCACTGCATTAAATCTTCCGGCGCTTAATTAAATCTCGACAAAGCCGATATAACGGAAGTTCTGTACTTTGATGATGATAATGCGCCAATCGTAAATAAATTGAATGATGGCGAAATTCGCGATATGATATTAAATAGAAAAGAACGAAGTAGTGACGATAAATGTGGAGAAGAAAAAATACCCATTGATAATCTTATGCAAAAAATCGATCATGCAATTAAAGGTCTTGAACAAAGAAGCATTATAACCGAGCAGAAGTAATGTCCATCTACAGGATAAAGAAAACTGCTTTCCCATAAACCAAAATTAATGAAATAACAAATGTCAATTCAAATATTTAAATGAAATGATAAAATGGAATTTTATCATTTCGTTTCATTCACACATTCTAAATTATTAATGTGTATATTTTTTCTTAGAAATTTCTTTTGCCCTATTTTTTAGATTAAATAATATGTTTTAATTGATTAACTTAACTTTTGCCATTATTTTTACTAAAAATAGTGCTTTATAGTGTATTTAGTTAATATCAAATCTGAATTTTATTCAAATTCTATAATCCGGAAAAATCGAAAATCCGGAATCGGCAAAGTCCGGACGAGTCCGGATTTTCGAGGTTGTACTGTAGTTTGAAATCTAAGCCTAGCAGTTCAGTAACTGAACTTAATAGTACAAACTGCCTTTGGCACAAACGATATTGCCACATACATGCTGAGTATCTTCTCCAAACCAGCAAAGTTTCTGCAGTAAATGGACTTCCTAGACTTAAATACAAAAAGTTAAATTGTAAATCTTGTAAATTGGCTAAATCTAGGAGAGTATCGTATCAACCCACCGGTAGGATAAGGTCCACTAGACCATTACAATTGTTGTATATGGATGTTTGTGGTCCCTTGCCTACAGCTTCGTATGGTGGAAATAAATATGCCCTAACCATAACAGACGATTATAGCTGGAGAGTTTTTGTTTGTCTAATGAAACAGAAGTCAGAGGTGTTTTTACATTTTAAAGAGTTTCAGGCCAGCGAGGAAAGGCAATTAGGTACTAAAATTCTATGTATCCGGACGGATAATGGAATGGAATTCTGTCATGACAAGTTTAAAACTTACCTGAATAATATTGGTATTAAGACTGAGAGGACTAACACTAAGAGGACTTGGTTTAAATGCCTGTTGAAAAATATCTGATGCCTTTTTAAATGCTTCATATTTATAATATTTATAGAAGGGAACTATATTTTTTGCTTCATGGTAAGTTCCTTTTGTATAACTTGGTCGGGTGTTTGTCAGTGTGATTTATATTATTAATGCTTTAACTAATCAGATTCCATTAACCACAATAACATCAAAAGCGTTGCCTTTTATACATTTTAATTCTTCGGATTTTGAACCTTATCAGGCTAACCCAACATCCGACATGGGCCCGCAATAGGAATGTACTATTTTTTTGGAAATAATTTGAAAACCGGAACAGCTAAAAATTCCAAATTCACCATAGATCGGCCTTTTGTTGTATATTTTATTTCTTTAGATTTTAAACCATTTAAGAATAGTCCGTCTTGGGCCCGTAAAGGGGGGGTAGCCTTGAAAAATTCCTGGAACCCGTAATGCTTGAGCGACCCTGGTCTAAATTTATGTAGAACATCTATCTACATGCAGTTTTTCTGTCATGAGGCCTGGAATTATTGTTTTCTCGGGGTGGCCATGCCTGCAATAGGAATATATTCATTTTTGAGGCAAGAACTGGGTAACTAGAAAATCTAAATTTGGAATCTCGTTTTCTTCTGAAATATATATTGAGTCTTTAGTCTATCATTTTCTAGTAGCTCTTGCTCTAATATGTTATTTTTCAGTACATTAAAATCGTTTAAATTTGAAATTGTTTTGAAATTTGGAATTGTTTGAATTTGAAATTTGGAATTGTTTGAATTTGAAATTTGGAATTATTGTTTTCTCGGGATGGCCATTGAATTTGAAATTTGGAATTATTGTTTTCTCGGGGTGGCCATGCCCACAATAGGAATATATTCATTTTTGAGGCAAGAACTGGGTAACTAGAAAATCTAAATTTGGAATCTCGTTTTTTTCTGAAATATATATTGAGTCCTTAGTCTATCATATTCTAGTAGCTCTTGCTCTAATATGTTATTTTTCAGTACATTAAAATCGTTTAAATTTGAAATTGTGTTGTTATAAGTTTTTTCATTATATTTTTCTTTTTCAAATATTGCTCAAACTGAAAAGATTTTTCGGCTTCTTCCCACATATGAACAGTATCAGAATAGGCAATTCTTGGTGATTCCAAATTTTTTATGTTTAAAAGCAATACATTTGTCACCTCACTTTTTAAAACGCTTAGTCTTTCTTCACAGTATATCTTTTCATTTTCTATAAAAAATTTAAAGTACATTTTCTTTCACATGATCAAGTTTATAATTACATTCTGCTAAAAAGCACAATTATGTTATTTTAGCTTCAGTTCTCAAAAATATGTTTGTAATAAATGTTAGTTCACGTATCTATAAATTTACTACATTAAAGACTTTTTTAAAAATCAGAAAATTTTGATTAATTTTTATCGTTACGCTCCATGTATGTTCACAAATGCTCCTCCAATGGGGCACATGTGCACAGTTGACTCTATTTTTTAAATCGATCATAAAGCAAAGAAATCTTTAATTAAAAATGTGATAGAAATTCCTCCAAATAAGAAAAAAGTTTAATTTGCGGACATTTTTGGTAGAAATAACGATCACACTTTTGGGAAAAGTGAAGAAAGAAAAGATGAAAATCATATGTGCCACCTCTGCCATAAGTAATCCAGATTAAAGGAAATATTTTTTTAAACATTTCTACCTTTTAAATAAAAAGGTTATTAGAAAGCTAATTTTCTATTCCAAACAAACCAAAAACTAAAGAGATGCCAATCACCAAACGCACCGAGTAATAGATAGATCCGCCAAATGTTGCAGCTGTTCTGCCTGTAGTTACGTGATTAACTGCAGAACATGTTCTTGAAAAATTCAATGGGCTAAATCACTCTACTTCTTATTCCTGCTCTAATGTTGTTCCCCCCCAAGCCTTTCTACGGCGAAATTCTTTGTCACATAGCAAACTCCCACCCCCTCCCCGTATGCCCAGAAAGAAGAGATAACAACTTGTCCTTCAGTTAACCTTAAACAAATCGATTTTTTTTTTTACACCTGCATCGCAAGGAAATCAACAAATTTTTGGTAGAAAGACTGTTTCTTATAAGCGGAATCGTGTTTCTTATAAACGACACAATTTTAGTATCTTGAAACGAATTTTGTATTTGTTTCTGTCATTTTGAATCTTTTAAACGATTAATCTTTAAAAAAATGGACGTTTAAAAAATAGTTATTGATAGAGATGTAAAAATGGCAACTAGTTGTGTCTATTTGGCATCTAGAGTCAAAATTATAGGTTTCAAATGACGGCTAGTTCAGATTTCTAATTACTAACACTGTTTCCACTGTTCACTTTTTATGACATATTTGTATACCAAATGTCAGGGCCATAGCCAGAGACAAAATTGAATAGGGGCTAGAGTGAAATTCAATGGAGGGGCTTAACAGTAGTGAAGGAGGGACTCACCAAAAACATAATTAACAATTAATCATTAACATTTATAAACCATAATAGTTCCTGTAGGGTTCTCTCTCGCGGAGATAAAATCGCTGCGTTCGACTGTATTGGCTCAGTCGAATATAAATTAAATGCCTGTGATCAGGTTGTCGGTGTCATTTCGAGAACACCAACTGCTTAAAGGTAGACGTACTCTTGGATAACGTAAGTGTCGTATCCAGGATTCTGACAAGGTGATAATTATAAAATTGGTAAAATGCAAATATTAAAAGTTTCCAAAATCAAGAAGCTTTCAAATCAAAAATTGAATGATTAAAATAAGGTTTTATTTCCAACTCAGCAGAAAACAATATTGAAGATTACAAAAGCCGGGTAAAATCGGCCTGAGACGACAAGTCGTAAGACATCGACTTGCTATACGTAAGGATGTTAAGCATCTCTCTCGATGCGTGTCTCGCATTGAGTATATATTCAGGCTAAAATTCTGCGATCACCTAACAACATGAACTTTGAGATTGTTTCTCATGACCCCGTCGTATCGGGACCACACGTTCTCGTAGCATCGAGATATCTCCCCCGCTCTTTGATGACAAGTGGAATGGCAAAATGGCTAGATTTCGTGGAAATCTGAGGGAAGTTTATGGCTTTGTTTTTCCCAAGCGCTAAGTTGGAGGTCTGGGCACAAGAAGGTAATGACCTCAGGAATCTTCAGAGAAAAATGGCGAGCATCCAACTCTGAACAATCCTGAGTTTCTTACATGCCCTCCTAGAGAAAAACTCGGGTGAATCATCCAGCTTTTTCCAACAACTCACAAGAAACTCACGCTGGTCCCTCAGATTCCTCACACACCATTTTCCAACACATGATCCAGTATTTGGCACTTTGCTTTCACTTTGGTCACTTCGAATTCAAGATCACTCTGTTTATCAGAGATCAACAATTTTTGACGAAACTCCACACAGTTTGTGTATGACGATAGAGTTTTTGGCACACACTATAACCAGTTCGATTACAGTCAATCTTAGTTCATGGTCAAAATTCTTTAACAGTTTGAGTTCGCGAATCGCTACACACATATATGACAGTTTTCAGTATTCACAGTGAGTCTTTGTCGCATGTCACAACTCAATTGGGTGGCTCATCACCCGTGACTCATTTATCCCGACTGTTCCCCCG
Source organism: Amaurobius ferox (assembly GCA_951213105.1). Classification (NCBI taxonomy): domain Eukaryota; kingdom Metazoa; phylum Arthropoda; class Arachnida; order Araneae; family Amaurobiidae; genus Amaurobius; species Amaurobius ferox. The sequence continues at coordinate 103,108,074 of OX578141.1, read as the reverse complement.
GGATCTCATGTTCTTACATCTTTCATTGCAATAATAAAACAGAAAAAAAAATAAAAATTCTCGAAATCCCCTTAAAAAAAACCAAAAGAAAAACAAACTCTCAAGGTATGTCATTACATGTCTATCAAAAAAACAAGGAACAATCTTTTATACCTCCCATCTAAAAACTCTAACTCTTAATGCTATTAACATTATCGATTCATACTGTTATATTTGCGCCCCTGCGCTCCATTTCTCTCCATACGACTTAGTTTCCTCGAGACCATCTATATTACACTCCTCCCATATTCTTATAAAATAACCAAACAATAAAAAAAGAAAAACTCCCTTTACTCCTTTAACACAACTCATGCAAAATCTGCACACTGACCTATATACAATAAATACACCCCCTTAATAAATAAACCTCCACCTCACTTCGCGCATCTCTCCTTCTGGTAAACAGAAACTACCGGTCTTTTCCCCCTTTCCTGTCTCTCCCGCTTCTTCACTTGGTTTATCTGATAATTTCTCCCCCTCAGTTTCGTTTTCGGAATCAACGTAACTCCGTTTGACCTACTTCCCGAACTGTGGCTCTTTTCCTCCTTCCCCTGCGTACTTTCGTTCAACGGGTCTATTCTTCGTAAACGTGAAAGCACGTCTGCAGCTACATGCTTCCCTGAGCAGTGGGATATAAGATAATTCCATTTCTGAAGTGCCAACGCCCATCTCGTCAGTCGTGAGCTCTTTGGGGTACTCTTATCCAAGAATTTTAGTGGGCTGTGATCAGTGATAATTTCTACCTTTCCTCCAAAAATCCAACGATCGAATTTTCCTAGTCCAAAAAGAACCGCCCATGCCTCTTTCTCAATCGTAGCCCAGTTCTTTTGGGTTTCGCTGAACTTTTGGCTCGCGAAAGCTATGGGTCGAAAATTCCCTTCCGAATCTCTTTGGGTCAGACAGCTCCCGCACGCGAATTCGGATGCATCGCAGTGTAACTGGAATGGTGCGTCGAATTCCGGCGTAGCCAATGACGTCGTTGTACATAAAATTCGTTTCAGCTCCTGGAATGCATTTTCCTCCTTCTCCCCCCATTCGACTTTGTTGGACGCCCGTTTCTTAGTCAAATTGGTCAGTGGCGTAGCTATTTCAGCAAAATTCGGGATATAGGAACGATAGAATCCCATCAGTCCTAGAATTGATCTCACTTCCTTTTTAGTCACCGGACGCTCTAACTGGCTTATTGCCGATATCTTTTCTTTGTCCGGGGCGTGTTTCCCCCCTCCGATTTGGTGCCCTAAGTACTTTATTTCGCATGAAGCAAACATACACTTGTCCACTCTCACCGCGAACCCTAATCTCCCCAACTCTTTAAGTACGGCATCTATGTGTTTTAGATGCTCCTCCCAACTCCGTGAGAAAATGATGATGTCATCGATATATGCCTGGGCGTACTCTGAATGTTTTTGTAGTACCCTATTCATCGCCCTTTGAAACGTACCTGACGCCCCTGCCAGACCAAATGGCATCGTTTTCCATTGATACGTCCCGTTATGGGTTGCGAATGCTGTGAGGGGTTTACTACCTTCCTCTAACTGAATCTGCCAGTATCCCCTTAACAAATCTAGACTGGTCAGCCACCATGCCCCTCCCGCTGTAAAAATCATCTCCTGGATGTCTTTCATAGGAAATGCGGGTATTTTGGATACTGCGTTCAACGCCCTGAAATCGACACATAACCTGATAGTCGCATCTTTCTTCGCCACACACACTATTGGGTGCGCTATCTCCGCCTCCGATGGTTCAATTAATCCAAGGTCCAATAGTTCGCGGACCTGATGCTCCACCTCCTTTCTATAAGCTACTGGGACATTATAGCAATGCGGCCTTTTTCTAACCGCCCCCTGCAACAACTCTATTTTGTGTGTCCCCACTCTCGCCGGTTGTATGGGTCTAGTGAATAACACTCTGTGGTTCTCCAACGTCCGTCTCAGCTCTCTGCTCCTATCTACGCCCAATTGCTGTATATCTAGCTCTTCCAGGGTTTTCCTGAACTCCCTATTCCTGGTCCTTTGCTCCGGTGTATCCATTACTTCCCCGAAATCTTCCTCAAAAATCACATTTACGGCCTCTGCCCTTAGAACATATTCCCTGATTTTGTTTTGGTGGACGTGTTTCTTACTCCCGTTCGCCATTTCAACAATAAAAGAATGAGGGTTCCTTCTTTCCAGTACCCTAGCCGGACCTTGCCATCTCGCGTACAATTTGTTACTGGAGTCGGGCACCAACACAATCACCTGGTCACCTGGTTTGAAAACCTTTGAGGAGGACCTCAGATTGTGGTAGTGAGCCATCCGACTTTGTTGTACCTTTGCGACCAAACCTGCTTGCTCTGCCGCCATTTCCAATCTCTTCCCCATATCTTGTAAATAGGTTGACAGTGGACGCACGTCGCACTGCACCCCCCCTGTTTTCCTTGTCCAGGTCGTCTTTAGAATTGACAGTGGACCTTGAGGTGTCCTACCATATAATAACTGAAAAGGTGAAATTTCCGTTGTGACATTTGGCACTTCCCGATACGCCCATAAGACGTAGGGAATCTGTAAGTGCCAACTCCTTCCCTGGTCTCTAATAACATGATGGAGCATGGACTTCAGAGTCTGATTCCATCTTTCCACCAAACCGTTAGAACTCGGATGAGCAGGCGTCGAAAAACTTGGGCTTGACCCCAATCGCCTCTCAAATTCTTTGGTCAAGTCAGACGCAAAATTTGTCGCGTTATCTGATGCAATTACATTGGGTATACCAGTTCTCGCGAAAATGTGTAACAGTGCTTCGCACGTTGCTTTCGCTGACAAAGTCGTCATCAGAATTGCTTCCGCCCACCTGGTGTGCTGATCCACCATGCACAATATTTATTTGTGTCCCTTTGAACTTGGTGGCTCGACCGGCCCTATGACATCAATGTTCACAATTTGAAATGGACAATCTTGCCTCGCCACTGGCGTTATGGGACATCTCTCCCGAGTCCTAACTGGCCTCCTCAACTGACATGGCTCGCATGCCTCGCAAAATTTCCTTACGTCCCTCTTGATGCCTTCCCAGAAAAACGAGTATCTTATCCGCTCCACTGTTTTTCTAATTCCCATGTGACCTCCAAAAACTGAACTATGGGCCATCCTCAGAATTTCCTCCCTTCTACACACCGGTACTACCAACTGGTCTATGTTCTCTCCCAATACCTTCTCTCGATGGAATAAATATTCGTTGTTTACGAAATAACCATCCTTTCCTTCCCTGGCTTTTTCCCAGCCACCTTCTAATTCAGCGCATCTACTCTGCTCCCTCGCGAACTGTTATGAGTGGGGTTCTCTGCTCCCCCCTTTCGACCCACCTTCCACAGCTGACTGCTCTTCAGATACCAAAACTACATCCCCCTCATGACTCAACTCCGCTTCTGCTTCTCCCTTAACTGACTCTACGGGCTTCTTTTCTTCCGCCTTACTGGGTCCTGCCTCTATTTCTCCCGGGATTCCTTCCAACAGTCTTTTTACCTGCGGAGGTAACAGTATCTGTTCAGCCAAATCTTGGGCGACCGCGCATAATATCTCCTGGTGAGGTACGTTACATTTCTCCCCCTTTGCCATGCCTAGCGGGACCTTTAACAATGGGCATTCCACGGCCGGTCCAAATATCCCCTTTAAATAAATGGCCGCCTCTCCACTATCCGACTTCCTGGATATTAGATCACTACTAACCACGGTAATCTCCGCCCCTGAATCCACTAACGCCCACGCTAGCTTTCCGTCCACGCTCACTGGTACTCTCTCCAACTCACAGCGAGTCTGCATCTCCTGCTTCCTCCTGTTCCCAGATTCTATGGCATCCACCCTGGCTATGACTCTCTGGTCCCCCATTCGTGGTGCATTCCGCGGATCTCCTGCACGTTTGTCTGTCTGACCATTCGCCCCTTTCCGTCTCAATTGAGGACAATTCCATCTAATATGGCTCCTCGACCCACATTCGTAACATTGGCCGCTTTGGCCCCCACGTTCGGGTCCTTTCCAAACTTGCCGTGCCTTTCCGCTCTCAGTTCGAGATTGGTCACGTCCTTTCTTTTTCTGCATATTGGACCTTTCTGTCCCCTGTCCAGACGTCGCATAGGACTTTCCCCTGGCCGCAAAATACATGTCACACTCTTTTGCCAGTTCCCTTGGCCTAAACCAGCCTTCTCCCTGTCTAATGCCTATGTGTGCGTACGTCTCCACGTCCAAGCCCTGGGTTATTTTATCCGTAATTATTAAGTGATTTAGTGTTTCTAAATCCCCAGCCCCTTTTAGACTGCAATAATACTCCCACATGGACGTAATTCGCATCGTGAACTGCACGAAGCTCTCGTCAGTACGACGGCTTGCCTTCCTGAATTTTTCCAGGCATATCTGTGGCGATGGTTGAAAATTTTCCGACACCACTCCCTTCACTACTGTGTAATCTCCATACTGTTCTGCCGGTATTTGTGTTAATAAATCTGCTGCCCTTTCTCCTAACAAGTTTAAGAGGATTGTCGCCCTAAATTCTATTGGTACATTCTCTGAAGCGAACTCTCTTTCCAAACGCGTGAAAAAATATGCCCACTGGTCTGCCCGCGTCGGTATTTTCACTGTTGATAATCTTATTATGCGGACCGTTTCTTCGATGGTTCGAAACCTCATGGGCGCTCCTGTCTCCACACTGATCGTTAGACTCTCCGTATTGATGCGCTCCTGTGCCCTTAACCTTTCTATTTCTATCCTTTCCTGTGATTCTAATTTTTCCCTTTCCAAATTTAAGTTTGCCTCGAATTGTTCCCGTTTCATATTTTCCTCCCGTTCTTCGCGCTCTCTCTCCAATTTCAGCTTATTTTGTAATTCTTCCTTTTCCACCCTCTCAGCCACAATAGCTGTTAGCATCCCCTCTACTAACTCTTCCTCATAACTAGCGCTCTCCAAAATTAACTTTCTTAACTCCAGTATTTTCAAATTCTGTGGTACTACTTCTACGAGTTCGGTCGCTAATTTAGTTAAGTCTGCTTTTCTAGCCTTTGCCAAAAATGCCATTTTGAGATACACAAATCTGATTGTCTTAATTTCCTTAAAAAAAAATTGTTATGATTTATCTTATTTCTTTACCTCAGTCTCTTAATGAGTCTGTATTTCTCTTAAATTATCCCCAAAAACAAAATTGACTTATTTGATAACACCTATACACTCTTAGCATTTAGATATACAGAATACAGTTTCTAAACATTAAATATAATATACAATAATTCTTTTCCTCTCATTTAAAATTACATCCTAACATTATCAATTAAAAATTTCCGAGCTTTGGCTAAGCAATTTTCCTATATCTTTTGTGCTCGGTCAAAAGATCTCCTAACTCCCCTTAATTATCTATCACGAGATCCCGAAATTTACAATAAGGAACAATAAAAATAAAAGAATCACTCACCCCTCCTTTCAAGGGACTGCCGCATCTGGTTGCCACTCTTTTTGGTGTCAGATTCCTTCTCGCTGCTCTGAATTTGTTGAGGGCTCCACTTAAGGCTTGCGGGACTTCGCTTTGGGCAGGAAAAAATCAGTCACTCTTTTCCACGGGTGCTCCGATCGTCTGTTACTGTCCGGTCGATGACCTCTGGTATCTCTTGTGTGTCGGGTCGGGTTATTCGATGTGCGGTTTCCTCTGCATCAAACCAGCTGTCTCCTTCTCAGGAATCCCGTCGCTTGCCACCACCGAAATGTAGGGTTCTCTCACTCGCAGAGATAAAATCGCTGCGTTCGTCTGTATTGGCTCAGTCGAATATAAATTAAATGCCTGTGATCAGGTTGTCGGTGTCATTTCGGGAACACCAACTGCTTAAAGGTAGACGTACTCTTGGATAACGTAAGTGTCGTATCCAGGATTCCGACAAGGTGATAATTATAAAATTGGTAAAATGCAAATAGGAAAAGTTTCCAAAATCAAGAAGCTTTCAAATCAAAAGTTGAATGATTAAAATAAGGTTTTATTTCCAACTCAGCAGAAAACAATATTGAAGATTACAAAAGCCGGGTAAAATCGGCCTGAGATGACAAGATGACAAGTCGCAAGACATCGACTTGATATACGTAAGGATGTTAAGCGTCTCTCTCGATGCGTGTCTCGCATTGAGTATATATTCAGGCTAAAATTCTGCGACCACCTAACAACATGAACTTTGAGATTGTTTCTCATGACCCCATTGTATTGGGACCACACATTCTCGTAGCGTCGAGATATCTCCCCCGCTCTTTGATGACAAGTGGAATGGCAAAATGGCTAGATTTCGTGGAAATCTGAGGGAAGTTTATGGCTTTGTTTTTCCCAAGTGCTAAGTTGGAGGTCTGGGCACAAGAAGGTAATGAATGACCTCAGGAATCTTCAGAGAAAAATGGCGAGCATCCAACTCTGAACAATCCTGAGTTTCTTACAGTTACTATTATATATTTCAATCCATATAAATTATTAATTACAAATAATTGCGTATTTATATTTGCAATTATTATACAGAGTTGATTAGGAATATTTATATATCTAATATACATTAATATTGAGACATAATAATTACAATTGATTTTAATATAAGTATTAACTAGTAGTAAAGTTGTTAACTAATTGAATAAAATTTCTGAAAGTTAATACAAGTTAATGCTTAATAACTCTTAACTACTTATCGGTTGATTTTGACTCTATAATATATAACAGTGAACCCTGCAATAATACAAAAGTATCCTAAATATTATTGTCATACTTTTTATTGTTTTTAAATAATTTTAAATTAAATATGTAAATACATTGATCATCAGTATAACGACAAATTCAGCTAAATTAAAAAAATCTTAAATAATTTATAAAAAAAATCTCAAAAGAAATTTTTTAAGCAAAATTTGGATGGCATGTTGTCTGAAATTTCATATCAATATATTAAAAATGTAATATTTTTATCAAGGGATACTGAGTATACCTCTTAGGGGGGCTTAGCCCCCTCTTTGGTATGCTTTTTGTCCTTTTTTATTATATGAATTATATTAAACTTCTTTATTTTAAATAAATATTAAATATAAAAACTTACCTGTCAAGTCTTTCTGGCAATATTTCTGATAATTTGTGTACTCTGGTGTGTCAACTTCACATAATCACATGTCATATCTTGACTGTACTGTTACTTGAAATGATAAACTGATTAACACAGGATATTTGTTTAACACAGGGCTCGACAAATCCTGGGCGCCAGGTCACCATGGCGCCTAAAAAATTAGATGTGGTAACTAGAAATGTTGGATTAAAAAACTAAAAATTAACAACAGAGTAACTAGAATTTAAAATAAATGAATGTTAAGAAATTGCCAAACAGAAAATTTAACTAGAATTTACGTAGATTGTTTTTAATTTTTTTATTATTTTTAATGCAATGATAATATTTGTTAGTAGACTATTGATAGCTAAAATCTTCGGATGGCCAAACATCGAAGGCAAACTCTCACAGGGATATCATAAAATGCACACGGTAGCGTCCTCATATTCTGGCTGCCAGCCATGCACTGCCTCGCGGAAACCTGGAAATGATAGGGGCAGCCGCTTAGAGTTCTATTGCAGTTTTCCATTTTCTTTTTTTTTTTAATTAATTTTATTTCCCTTGCGCATATTTGTTTATCCAGACCAGCCTGCGCCATGCATGAGTCACGTCATAAGTGCCCGAAGATCTATGTAGGCGCCAAGTACCGAATAAGGTATCTGGGGGATAATCTTTCACAATCGCAACAGGGCCACAACCATCGCTAGTTTGTATATTTTGAAGCAGGTTTATTTACCAATCATAGTATCTTATAAATTTGTGTTTTGTTTATTTATAAAGTGTATTAAAATTTAAACATAATTTGTCAGATAAAACTGAAAAAGCAACAAAGCAGTCACGTTTAACGAGTTACTTTGTTTTACGTACATCGGACAGAAATGATGGAATTAATGTTAATTATATGAGCTTTTAATTCTGAGCAATGAAAAATGATTTCATATTATAGGATTATTATTATCAACTAGAAAATGTACCTGGATTTAAGATAAGCATTCGTGGCATAGCTGTATGTGCACCGACACTACAGTTGTTTTATTTTATTTTTGTTATAAGCAGGTGTATTATTAAATTGTTCTTTGATTTTCGTGAATTTGCTGCGAGTTCTAGTTGTTGTTGAGACCCAGACCGTCCGACCTACCAGAAAGGTGCTCTGCTGCAAGTTCTAGTGTAGTTTTTATCAGAGATCTGCATTTGAAATCGCGGGAATAGTCTAGAAAATGTACTCGACATTGTCCGGAATTTAAGATGCAAACTAGTTACAATTACACCGGAACTTACAAATAATTCTTGAAAACCAAAAAATGTTTTGACGTATACAATACACCCATCTATAATAACAGGGGAGGGGGACGCTGCACTGATGGTGTTAAGATGAATGAATGAGTAAATGAAATGAGAGATGGGTGGCTCAAAAAGAGCCCAGCACATCTACCAGAGGTCTATTGTACTACCCCAGATAGAACAAATCTCTATGAAAAGAGACCAGTCGCTGATGCAAAGATGAGCAGGCACTTGACAGGGATGTCATTCAGCTCCAAGATTTCAATCACATGACGACCAATGTGTTCAAATCTGTGAGCAGAGTAAACCTCACATTCACAAAGAATGTGAGCAGCAGTTTCTTCGTTGTATTTGCAGCCCCTGCAAAGTGAATCTTTAGTGACGCTCATAATGTTAAGGTGTCTCTTGAGGATGCAGTGCCCAGTAAGGAGCCCAACAGCTCTCCTGATGCCAGTTCTGCTGAGCTTGAAAAGTTCCTTTTGACGTGTACTATAGCAATTGCAGTTGAGAAATTTCTCTTGCCTTTAACCCTTAATATTACGCCAGTTCTTACATTGAAGCTTCCTAAAGATGTCATAAACAATTCTTCTGGTTGGTGTTAAGATAATAGAGACTCTACTAAAATATCCCGGCCCGGGAGCCTGATTTCGACAAGAAAAAAGTATATACTTTTTAAAAATTCATGAAAATTGAACTATTAAACGTATGGATTCCGTTCAAAGTTAATTCGAAAGAGAATTTTTTTGATTTTTTCATTGGTGTTAAGATGGAAACGCTGAAATAATATTTTGGTCGCTAATGAATGCATTTATATGGAAATTGTACTAAAACATAGAAGAACTGAAAAAGTAATTCTAATTTAAAAAAAAAAAAATACCGAGGCTTATCGTCCTAGGTCCTGAAGTACCTACGTACCAAAATGTACATGATCAGTGCAGATAAAGTGCAATATGTGCAGAAATCTGAAATTAATGATTAAAAATTTTATATTATGTTAAATATATATATATTTTGCTTTCCTTATAATTTTAAAGTATTTTAAGGATTAGTGTTAACCCCTATGTTTAATTATACCAGTGTAAATATTTATTATAAGTTCTTTATAACAAATCCTCATCAAAATGTAAAATATCGTAAAATTAAAAACTGGCTCCTAACTTTTTGACCTGGCTCCTAGATTTTGGAGAAATTTGTTGAGCCCTGGTCTAACATACATTCATTGAAAATTACTCTTAAAGTTGATAGATTTTTTTAATATTTGTATATGTGGTGATTATAAGCGTTTTACAGGCTGAATTTGTTGCTACATGCGCATGAGCTGTAGGGAAAAACTGTTGAACAGATAGACATCTTAAGATAAAATGCAAATTATATAAAAATGCAACTATTTATTATGTAATTTACAGATGTAATATATTTTAATGTTTATTGATGCAAAGTAACATTGACTTAAATTTTTGTGATGAACTTTATTTACTTTTATCTGTTTGTTATGTGCAACGATAAATCATCTTAGATAAACCATTTTCTTTTTAATTTTCAAATTTAGTGGCTATCAAACTCGCACTATAGATACATTTTACAAAAATTGCAATAGGTAAGTGATCCAGTATTCCAGTATCTGTGGTACAATAACTCTACAAATCTATTTTAATTTCAACATAATATATAGGAAACTTTTAAATTGCCGAATTCTTTAGTGAATTCTATGAAAAGTACTTTTTTTAAATTGAAATACCCCTAATTTCATATTGAGTCACATAAATTAGTTTATATGATTAATATTTTACAAGTTTAATACTTTTTACAGAGCAAGTTTATATCAACAGTTTTATATCAACAGTTGTTCATATGCAAAAAATAATTTGACAATTTTCTTTTTATATTTTAAGCCATTAGAAATAGTTCAATCCTTTTTTCCCCTTCAAATCAAAACCTATCCATAGACTGCCAGTTTAACAGGTCTGCTCTACTATAAAATCAAAATCACTAAACCAGTCTGATAGTCCCAGTCATCTCCTTCAAATGAAATACTGTTCTAGTAATTCTATTTGCTATAACTATTGAAACTTCGGTACAGTTGTGGACAAATTATCTGGAATCCCCTAAAATGCTATCTTTCCTGATTTTTAATCGTCTGCTAAATAGAGTATCATGTTGATTTGGCACTGTTATCTAATTCCTGTACTATGCTAAATACACTATAAACCTTTATAAATTTCATAAATTATAAATTATATATATAACTTATAAATGCTTTACTTATTTTCGAGCATCTATAATACATCCTTATATTTAAAAAAGCTAATGTCTCTGAAAAAAAGAAACACTTTATTAAGAATATTCAATTATATGAAAAATACCATAGTAGATAGTATAAATAACTTTTCTTATAAAGAAAATTAGCACTTCTCTCAATGAATTTTCATAAATATGATGAGTCCTTATTAAGCAGCATCACTGGGAGGGGGGTGGGGCATTGAAAGTGAAGAAAAAAAGGAATGCAGGGTCTGTGTGCCAGCACCAAGCTGTACCAATTACACTTACCTGCTATAAACTACTATGAAAACTGCATTTTTAGCTAAATTTGTACCACATTGCACCAATTTTATGAGTAGTCGAGAAACAATCAAGATAATTAAAAAAAAAAAAACCTTCTTAATGAAACATTCATAAAATTTCATAAGATTTTGACAATTGTTGACAAACAAAATTATCGCCAATGATTTCAAGCTCTTTACATGTATTCGAGTGGATATATATAAAAATCTTGTATTCAACAATTTTTTTTTCTTTTCGCAATTTTTAATCTATAATTGGCCATGAAAATAATCTCTGATATTAAACAAATTATGCAATGTGTTAAATGGTTTTAAGGTGTGAGACTGAAGTTTCAATTTGAAACTGTTCCTTTTGTCTCAAGTATTTAATTAGTTCGATGCATCATGCACACCTCACCTTAACAAAGCAGAGGGTTGCATTTTCAAACTAGATTATTTGTAAGCAAATGTTTGTTTACAATTTTTTGTCGGGTTCAAAGGTATCATGCTATGGCTATAATTACAAACAGCAAAGTTTCAATAATACGAGAAAACGATTTGCATTTTCAGTTCCATTAGAGTTTTGAAATTGGGTTTCTTTTAGAAATTTGAATTCTGATTGAGCTGAAAAAATAGGGTCTAAAGTTTTATACATGAAGAACCGCTGAATTAAACACTTGTAGTATCAGGAGTTTTGGTTTTAGAATGAAAAAAGAAAAGTGGATTTGCAGTACATTCAGTTGTGGTGCTCGGTTTGGTTTCGCTCCCCTGCCTAAAACATTGTGCCCCCTTTACACCTTTCCCTTCCACTTAGCCCTCATATTATCATACCACTTTATTGTTAAGAAACTTTACCTTTTTTTATAAATGTTGAAGGTTTTGTTATTTATTTTATACATATATATTGTTTTAATATAAAAAGTTAGATATAATTGATATTTCAATACTATAGAAGTTTTTGCTATCTCCCCAAAAGGTGGTGTTCAACATTTGAGTTTTTTGTGCTGTAGATAAAAATGTGCAGGATTTCGAAAATAAATTCGTAGATGAAAACAGATCTACGTATCCTTCCTTCAACAATAGTTTGGAAAAACATATTCCATTCTTAATGTGATATGATAAAATTTAATTGTTTTTCAGTCTTTTTCTTGTCTCTCTCTTCTAATATCCTCTTCACATTGCACCCTCTAAGCTCTCCAACCCCACCCCACATTCACAATGGGGGAGGGGGGCTGTGGGTCCATAGCACCTCCTATGAATGCATTGCTGTTCCCGTGACTGCCTCACATTTTCACATCTACATAGAAAAATTGTAGTTTAAATTGTTAAATTTAAAAATGACACATTCATGTTACACTAGCCTAAATCTCTTATTAAATAGCTCATATCAAGTTACTTTAATAAATGCTTAATTTTTGTGAATTGTAAAATATTGAATTGGGAAACTTAATTGTGAGTACTAAATCTTGTTCAAAGTACAAGATATTGAAAAGAAATTATCTCTCTTTCCACTAATTTTTGAACATCCGAGATATCCTTCAAAATTTTCCAAAGTGCCTTGCGACCATGCAGCATTTCAAAACGTTTATTTAAGGAGTATACTTTTGTGCATTTGCATTTTAAACAATTGAATGAGCTTATTGAATTCCTGCTTTAAATTCTGGATATCGTCTGTATATTTTGTAGTATTAAAATAAAATATTTATGCTCATTCTGCAAATAGCATGGTATCTGTGCCTTCTGTAGTGGAAAAATTAAAATTTCTGGCAGCTGCAAGATTCAGGTCCCTGGACAGTGTGACTTGGCAAATTTTTTCTAAAATTTGTATTAGTTTAAAAGTTATAAACATTTAAAGCCGAAATTTCGGCTTCAAAATCAATTTTATTTTGATCAGATGACAAAGAAATATCGCATATGTTTGTCAAGACAGGTAAAAATGAGTTTAGCAAAGGAAGTGGATTAAATTTATCACTATTCTAACTTCAAGAATTTTTAAAGATACTTTTTTTTTTAATATGTTATTGTGAGTATTGTTCTAAAATATCTTAGATCTGATGAAAGCTCACTGATATAGCATTTAATTTCTTAAATTTTACTTCTCTGTGTAAAGGAATTTTTTCTTTTTTTTTTTTTTTGCCAACTTGTATTTTTTTATTCATTGCAAGTACAATTTATAGAGCAAACAATTTTCCAAGTTACAAGAAATACTGCAGATTTCTTTATGGACAATATCAAAAATTGTCTGGACATGTAGTATATTAAATTGGGTGGATTTTCAGATTTCGAGGTTTTTAAAGATAAGATTTACTACCATTATTTCAATATTATATGTGCTTTCTCTGAAAATCACTGAAATCTGCTGAGAATTGATATATTTTATATCATCTCTCCCCCCCCCCCCCCCCCCCATGTTTTTCATCTGCGATTTGAACTGTCTCAGCCTGCATTAGCCTGATTAACATGCAGTATTCACTAGTGTACTTAGCTCCTTTTTCTTTACCTCTTTAATGGAGTCTGCTTGAACACTTACCGTACTCACTCTTCAGGCTTTATGTTGTTCCCTTTTGAATCCTGCACTTATTTAAGATGTGTTACATCTGCATATGTAGTTTCAATTTATGGCTTATTTCGAGAGTAGCCACTTGTCCTATGTGCCTGTTATGCGGGCACTTATTAACAAAGACTGTGTAGTGGCAGAAGCACATTTCCACCACACATTGGTCCAAAGATAGACAAACACATTCATTTAGGGCATATCATATCAGCTATATGAGTGTATCCAGATTGTATAAGTTAACTGAGCTTCCTGTAAGTGGGTGCTAATAAGCCAATACCACAAAATGGCCCAAACGCCCATGCAGCGATCTAAAGGCACTTTTCTAGTGTGACGCATGTTTTTTATTTAGTTGCTTAAAAAAATGATTGCTAAAATGTAAGCAGGCCATGGCTACGCCATCTCCAGGTACATTTTTTGGCTATAAAAATAGGATGAAGCTGAGGATCTGTAGCCAAAGAAAAGAGAATAAACATATCCTCCCTTATCACTTCTTTCCTCCTTTAAAAGGAACAAAATAAAAAGAATTAAAAAGGGATGATTCTTGTATAATTACATTCTCTTTTTTATGATAAATGCTTTCAAAACTGTTTTTCTTTTTAATTATTCCATGTTTGGTGTGAATGTGGGGTAAAAAGTTAAGTTTTGAAAAATTGAGATCTTTAAGTATCTTTGCACTAAAATCAATATTTATAAATATAGCTTTCAGGACTAGATTCTTTTTGCCTTTGCACCATTTGCAGGTACAAGTGTTTATTTTAAGTTACTCGAAAGAGAAGATTGAAATTGATGGAGAAGGAAAAAGTTGTATTTGTATTAGCGATCTCCACTGGTGTTAATGAAATACTGGAGAACTTATTTTTCTGATAGATTATTTATTTAAACAACTTCTTTTACCAGCTAGACTTTTGATCTTTGGGCTGTACTCTTTTAATCTATGGTTCTTTATAACTTTATGTGGTATTGTATTATTTTATTTTTTATATTTTGTTGGAACTTTATGGAATTATAATTGGTTATTTAAAATTTGAAGATTTGATCTTTGTTGAAATTTTTCTACAATGGCTCTGGTGATGCCGAGATAGATCCTGTTAGAATGAAAAAGCCCTTATTCTAATTATTCCTCTATCAGTAGAATTCTTAAAAAGTGCTGACATTTCCTTCGTGTATCTGCTGCCTGGAGCCTGTTAAGAATCTCTGAAATTTTTTTTCGAAAATCCAGTTTATTTTTGTGCTTTCCACAGAACGCATTCTTCAAAATATTATGCATCTGTTTTCCTATTTTCTGGTATGCATTACAACACATTCGCAGAATCACATAACACGATATCTCCATTCCAAAACACTTATTTACTATGGCAATTTAGCGAATTCCCTGCTCTAAAATGCTAGTTTACTGTGGTAATTTTGTCGTTTACCTGCACCAAAATGCTAGTTTACTGTGGCAGTTTATTTTATTTACCTGTGCCAAAACGCTAATTTACAGTGCCAATTTAGGGATTAACCTGTGAAAATAATGCTAGTTTACTACACCAATTTGGTGATTTACCTATGCCAAAACGCTAGTTTACTGCACCAATTTAATGATTTCCCTGCACCAAAACTGAGACAGAATGCAAAATCCACTGTATGGTCCCTGAGAATGTGCTCAGCTTATAAATGCATCTGATCCCTTTGAGAGGTAGGTCAGTGTGTTAGACCTTATTGTACTTTGTAATATGATCTTATTTAGTTATTTATGATAAATATGGCTTTCCAAATAAAAAGTGCAAAATGGTTGATTTCAAGCTGAAAGTTTATACTTTCACTAATAAAAATAACTACTGTGTTGTTGCGAGAGAGTTAAATTTAAGTGAAAAACTTGTCAGATATTTGAGAAGGGGGTATACAGGCGAAACAGAATCCATTGAAGAATGGGATCCATACTATAATGAAGTGAGCAAAAAAAAATTTCTTGAGCATTTTGCATTTGAAGAAAGATTAACGTCAACAACATGATTAGTGTTCCACCCACAAGATGATCTACCGGTGTTCATTTTTATATCTGGTGTAAAATTTGACTCCTAAATTTTCATATCATTTTTGAGGTTCAGAAAGTCGACTTATATACTGGGAATGATATATTTATAAAATATAATTCAATATAAATAATCTTACCCTTTTATTTTAATTACACGAATTTATTTTAAATCCACTTCAATAGTTAAGATCACTTCAATAGTTAAGATAATTACAAAATTTAGAAAATGTCTAGATTTTGGATGTCCATATTTCCGAGGTTGTTCTGTATTTGTTTTATCACAAAACGACTATAAACATTTAAACAAAAAGAAGTATTTTGTTTTTAATCTTGTTTATATTAAAGGAAATTATCCATTGAAAACACACACACATGAAAATCATTTAAATTTTTTCCAGTTTTTTGGTTTTTCCAGATTTCTTGATTCCGGATAATTGGTTAGTTACTGTACCTTTGTATTCTACCAAGTTCTACTAGTAGATTATTAATTTTAATTAGCAACTACTTTTGTCACAAAATTCTCAGAGACTTTATACGTATAGTTTGTATTGAAGCACCTAATACATGTATGTAGTTCTATGTTTTTAACTTATTAAGCTGAGTAATTTTATTTATTTCTGAAGAAAAATGACATATTGAAAGCTGTCATTCTTTTGTAGAATACAACTCAAGCAGCTGGAAATAGTTCTCTAAAATTGGAACCTCGTAGATCTGCAGTAAATTTTAGAAATGAGTCACGCATACCACCTATTGTGCCACCCTCTGTATCAAGTATCACAAATAGTAATTCAGCTGATAGAATTCCTGCTTCTCTGCCATCTACTAGTGGTGAATTTGGTGTTGAAAGAGATACTATAGAATCTCTATTTTATGATGAACATCCAAATTCAAATGTTACTGAGGAGACACAAGTTGAACTAGAACCTGAAATTTTTAATTTCGGAAATTATGGCCCTTTTCTTAGATTGAGGTCAATATGTTGTGACTTTTCAAGACGTCTTATAAGGAATGCGTTTTACCAAAGTGAATATGAAGAGAGTGCTAGTCCATCCGCCAGTGAGAATGTTAATGGAACTGCCAGTTCTGATGGGCATAGGTAAGTTTTATATAATGTATTTTTATAAAGTATTGTATTTATGTAAAGTTTATAATTAATGTTTTTGTGATATTGAAGAATATATTTTTCTTACGAGCTCATTTCATGGGTAGTAATACTTAATAAACACTCAAATATAACAGTTACAACATATCAATTAATAAGTTATGAATATTGTTTAATCCTCTTCCTTTATCCTAAATTAACTTCACATATTTTATTTTGAGAATAGTGGTTGAAGTAAAATACGATGCCACCCCATTCCTTTTTTTAGAATGATTTTCATTCCTGAACGTCTTAATTTTACTAATTATATGTTTTTGTGCTTATGGTTATCCAAAGTTTTACATTATACTCTTTTAAGTTGTTGAATTGCATATAGCATGACAGTGTCATTTTACAATGAATAAGTATTGCATTCATGTCCTATCTGAGTCAAGCCAAATGTATATCAAATTAAATGAATAAATTTATATGTATGGGTCATTATGAAAAAAATTATTGAAAAAAATTATTTCAAAATGGGCAACTGTTAAATTTATTTTTAAGGCACAGACTTTAAGACAGTTAGTCTTTTAAAATACAATTGTGCTTGATCTCAAATTTTCATACAACTCGACATATATTTAACTTTAAAAAATAAATCTTTGAGCTTCAATGTCATGAGTGTTACTGGTTAAAATAACTATATTTCTAAGAAGTATAAGTATTTATTTTTGTAAAAAATGATATATTTCATGAACAAATTTGTCCTTTGACTATATTACATACAAAAAAATGAATTGACCCAATTTTTAGTAAAAATGCGCAATATCCATTGTCATGAATATGACCTATTATAGTTTTACAATTAATTACTATTGTAAATGAAATGGAAATATATATATTTTTTTTAAGATTATTGTTAATGTGAAAAAACCTCACTTAAAGTATTTTACAAATTCTAGCAGTAGATATGATAAAATGTGCTTTTATTTGGTTGGATTTTAAAACATATTGAGCAACACTCATGATGAAACTGGGGAAAAAACTAGAGCATTTTACTTGTATTATATGTTTTAAATGCATCAATTACTTAAAAGCTAAGCAGTAAAATACTTTTTTGCCTTAAATTGGGAATCTGGCAAAATTTTTATTACTTAATCATATTCTACATATGAAAATGACATTTTCCATGTAGATATATAATTTAGCTATCAAATATAAAAAACAACAACACCTGATTCTTTATTTTTTACTTTTGATTTTGGGTAAACAAGCATGCTAAATTCCATAACAATACTTTTAAATACAGAGTTTTATCATGCATATACCACTAGCTCATGAGTATTACCCATTAAAGTAACACTAATGACAAAATTATACTTCACTAACTTCATTTCATAACTAGAAACTATACCCAGAATTGCCAGGATTTAAAGCAAGGATTAATTGAATTCATTCATGAAATTTATTGAAACGCTTATTTGTTCGCTGCACTAACACATGTCTGATGTTTAGATTTTTCACTACAGAAAACACAAACAGACATCTTCCTTTATTTTTGTAAATAGTAATCAATACTGAAATAACTTGTTAAGCCTAAATAAACAATCCATTCATGTCACCATTACTTATCCATAAACAATAACATTTTATGTATAACTACTTGTAAAAGCTGAAATAACACTCTTGACGATAAATACCCTCCTTTCTTTTAATTTGCAATATTTCTCATATCATTCACCCGACCTCCATAAATTCAATGTTTCACAAGATGGGGAAATGAATAATATGCAACAATAGCTTGTGAGTGGTAGCTAGCTCTATATATGAGTAATTAAACAAAACTGAACAGAAGTAACACTCATGATACAGCTCCAGGACAGACCTTTGCAGCTTAATATTGACATCTGATAATGTATTTATAACACTTTACAATGTAGTTGAAAAGTGTTTGACTTTGTTCATTCTGTCTGTCTGTCCGTTTGCATGATAACTGCCTTAAAAATAACTTTATCAAAATGAAATTTTAGTAAGTTGTTCAGATGGTCTGTGGGACATATGGGAATGTAAATGAATAATATCACCCAATTAGTTTTGGATTGAACCCGGGTTGAAAAAGTGATACATTGAACCCTATGGGACCTAATTTTTCAAACATTTTTTAAGCAAAGTTAAAATTCACAAATTGCTTCAAGAATTTTTAGAAATAATCAATTTGTGCCATAAAATGTATAAAAAAAAATTTTCAGCAAAATATGCTTGGAAGTTTTTTAAATAAAAATTAAAATATTATATAAAGAGATCACATGACCCACTTCAAAATTAAATATGGCATCCATCTTTTTTTTTTTTTTTTTTCAAGTGCAAAAATCGTAATTTTTAAAGTTCTTTTAAATTTATATTTAGTGTTGTATTCATCCTAAAACCGCTTTATTTTTACTTATTTTCTGTGCATCTATATTCTGTACCAATGCAATTACAATATTTTTTAGTTTAAAGGATCATCAAACTTTGATTATTGCTACAACAAAACCTCATTTTAATGGCTGCAGAATGTAAACAAGTGATTGTGAGATGAGTTGTATAAAAATTGCTGAATTTTTTTCACGCAAAATTATTTAGTCTGGAATAAAAATAATATGAATGAAATATCCATTGCTTTTACATAGAGAGCCAGATGATTTATATTGTAACAACGCCATTTGAATAAAGTTCTTTTTTTTTTATGAAGTTTTAAGTTTTTAAATATAATAAATTATTGTAGTACTGTGATATTTTAAAATATATCAGCACTAAATATATCACATTTTAGAGATCTTTAAATAAAATTGCATTACAGTTGGAATGTGTTTCATAATCAATGCTTTATTATGCATGATTGATCGTTCTTGTTTAAATATCACTGTATTTTAGATGATTTCATGTACATAACTGCCAAGCCTACTGGTTTTGGTGGGACTAACCATGTTTTTTTAATACTTTTTCCTGATTTCCCACATTACAATAGAAATTTTAATTTTTTTTTGGCATTTAAAAAAAAATTCCCTAATTTTAAGAACTTTTATAAAATCCCCATATAGGGTATTTTTTTTTTGGTCCAAGAGCAAAACAAGTACCTTAAATGGCCAATAGATGTCAGAACTGAAAATAGTCTGTGTGATGTATCGATACATTGAGACAAACCGGCGTGAAGTTGACATTGTTATGCTGATAGTGATGTCATGAAACCAAAAAAGAACCAATACTATAGGATTATCAAAGAACCGATGTGATCCGATACTGATATAGATTAGATTGCTAATATAATGCATAAGAAATTCATAATTGCTGTATAAAACTTATTTCTGCCATAATTTATAACTGGCCACCTTCATAAATATTAAAGAAGAAAAAAATTATTATACAGATGTGTATTAATAAATATTTTATGCTCTTCTGGATAAAATACGCTCTCCTGAAAATCAAAGTAAAAGAATAATCATGAAATAATAAATAATTTACATTAATCTGCACAGAGTGAAACAAGTGTTCTAGAGGAAATAGAAAAAAATTGTATATAAAACAAAATTTTGAATTGTTATCATGGATAAAAGAGAATATAAATGCACAAATAAAAAAAACCATATCTTAATCAAAACTTTTCTATCCATAGTACTTCTAAATCTAAAGACACTTATTTGGCCATTGTTAGTTATTCGTGCATGTGAATTGTCGCAAACATCATTTAATAATCTTCTTAACTCATTTGTAGCAGAAAATATTTCCAGCAACCTTTCAAAAAATCGTCTGTTGCCGTGGTTATGCAATAGTTCAATGAGAAATTGCTAAGAAGGCAAAAAACTGAAAAGAAAAGCTATGTACTTCATGAATGAATAAACCTAGTGAGTGAACCCGTCATTAGTAGGGCCACCGACAGGTAAGAGCAAAAGAATATTTTGCATACTGACCCGGGAGGCTATATATAAACCCTTTTATGTACTAAAGGTCGAAATTAGCGGCCGCCACATCGCCAGTGGCGACTAAGGAATTATTCTTGGCGACCGTAAAATGTGATGTGTATCATTAAAAATGGCGACCTGCAAAATTTACATGTTTCTGTACCAAAACGTCAAATGTCTAATCTCTTTCGAGTTTCATGAACACCCGCACGTATTAGCCTAATCCCTCTGAGCCAAACCCAAATTAGACAGTCGGTAAACAGGACCGATATCATAATGTATATTTCATTGTCGTCCCCCCCTCCCTTGGAAGAATATTCCGTAGATGTCCTATTTATTTCTCCCCAACCCAGCCATTAAAATTCCTACTCTCCCATGGCGATTCAACATGAGCGATTAATGAAATCATGTTCGGCCTAACTGCGATAGTCTAAAATGACTCTTTTCCTAAACAAACCCTCTGGGGAGCGAGAAAAATCTATCAAAAATCACCACAATACTGCTACGGCTGTTAATTTATTGCATCTACAGCCGAGAATGAGTGCTATCCACATTCCTATCTAATTCCTCCCCATGATCATGGATATGTTTACTTTTGAGGCATGCCCGGGTGCAGTGCATTCTATCAATTGACCCCAACAGCACCTTGCCGAAATTCGGAATGCCCCCACTTTTACATACTGTACTAATAGAGCTTTTATCATTTTTACACCTGCCTCAAATTTTAAACTGTTTCCAAAAGTGGATGCGCAAACAGAATTAAAATTGCTCATTAAAATAAAAATGTCCCTGCTATTTTCGGCTTGTAAATTTATATATTGGTTAAATATTCATAATGTATTTTGCATCATGATAAATTAAAAAAAATAATCTATGTGCAATAGTTTCAGGTATACGCTGTAGCTGAGGATGCCAGGCACTAATAAAGGGCGTGAACCTTGAGGATGCTTTTCAGATTGCCGATATTGCGACGTTATGTATTGTTCTATTTCAACTTATATATATGTACGGTTCATTAACAAACATACAGTAAATATGAACGACATGGCAAAAATAGCACATTTGGAGGCTTCTATGCTACCTAGATATAATTGCAAAAATTTCACAATTGTTAAAGTTTCGGCGCGCAATAGTTTCTTGATTCGAGAAATTTCAGATTTCCCGTTATAGATGATACCTTGTTTTAAGTTATTAATCTGTCATCGATGATGTAAAAAAACTAAAAATGTTTGTATTCTTAAACTGTTTACCGCTTAGTTGTGTTTTCAGTAGTGCCAACAGTAAACAATTATTATCAATTCACAGTTAAATCGGCTCAATTTTCAACTTATCCGCGGCCAAAGTTGGTTCATGCCCCATCCTGTTGATTAGAAAATTTAAGTAAAGCAATAAAACAGGCCTATGTTTTTAGCGATACAAACTGATATTTTTTAAATTCAGAAACATCAAAATATTAAATAAAATCCAATTTCTTCAAAAGGTTAAAGAATTTAGTTGTAAAATTTCTCCAATATGTTTATTTTATAATAAAAATTGTTGCTAAGTTTATAATGTACAATAATATAACGGGGAAAATGACCGAAATATCGGGATCGCGATGATTTTAAAGTTACAGACTATGTGATCAAAAGATAGAAACAAGAATATAGATTATTTAAAAATCGCAGAAACTTATTGGTAAAATCCCATGAGTTAAAAAAAAAAATGAATGGCCGGCTTTCTTAATAAAAAGGCATAAATATTAATAGTAAATGCTTCATCAGCTGTAAAAAATAGATCAAGATAAGAGAATTTAAAAACTTAAGAAACAGGCATATTCAGGAATAATCTGTAATTTTGACAAAAAATTAAAACTGAAAAAATGTTGAATAAGTAAAGTGTTATGGGAAAAAAGGAATTTAAAATTAACCCTAAAAGTATTTGAATGCTTCATGGTAAATGAATATTTTTAGATGACTTGAGAAACAATTATAAAACACTGAATAATACCTATAATAAGAAAAACTTTGGTAAGATTTAAAACAAGGTTAAAAAATGAGTGACAATAAATGTTTAAAATATTCAGAAAATGTTAAATGAAATATCAAAATTTTAAAAACTTTTAAGAAATGGAAAAGATGGGGATACTGACAGTGACTTGCAGAAAACTTAGATTTAGAAAAAACACCTAAAATAAGTTTTGAAAATGTATTCAATGTCAAAAATGAGAAGTGAGCAATAAATTCATGTTAACAATATTACTCGCCGATGTGGTGGCCGAGCGGTCAAAGAGGCAGGCATTTCCTCGTGATGGCTCGGTTGCCAGATTGCGGGTTCGAGTCCCGCCTGCGGGCATGGATGTTGTAATGTCTTATTTGGGGCAGAAGTCACACTTCTACCTTCGGGTGCCCCAGGTCATTAGACTAAACAGAAGCAGTGCACTCATTCTTCCTTAAATGTAATGTTAGGAACACGACAACAACAACAACAACAATAATATTACTCATTAAAAAATAGAAATATATTTGTAAATTTGTGTTATCAGAAAAATTAAGTTTCGTATTTTGCCAATCTCTTAAATTTCCCCTAATTTTTATCCCACCCCCTCACCAAATAATAGATCTTACAAAAGTAGATATATTATTTAGTTTTCCTTGTTAACAGACATAGTAGTGTCTTTCACCTAACTGAACTACTCGCCAGCTTAAGGTATGGAGAGAAGGATATGTTGTTTGACTTATGTCTACCATATAATAAACCTGTAAATAAGTATGGGTAATATATCTGTAAATTTTTTAATTATTATATAAAATGTGTAAACTCAATTTTACATAACATCAAACAAGTTAAAAAAAAAAAAATCGCACATTTTTCAGTTGTCAACAATTGGCCCCATCAAGAACCTATCAGCCAGTGACCGACTGCTTTGAACCCAGGCATTGTTTACAATGGGTTTTATTCCTTCCCTTTAATTAATGTTCCTTATTGTTTCCTATCAATAAGAAGTGTATTAGCACTTGCATTACACATGAATATTTATTTAAAGCAGGGTTATTAAGCAACATTGCCATACAGATTAGGAAATAACTTACGAATAACCATCGTTGTTCTTTTATGATCCCCTTATAAATACCCCCCCCCCCCCCTCATATTATAAAAATTTATGTTTATGTATATAAAATTATGCATAAGTAATTAAGTATTTCTATCTACTTTTCTGATCTTAAGTAAGCGGCCTAAATTATGAGAATTCTAACTATTATCTTCAATTTGTGCAGTTAGAAAAATAAATTTATCAAGAATATATTTTAAAGTAAGAGATATGTAATTATAAAATTTTCTGTATATTTGCAATTTTCTTTTATTAATTATTTATATGCTTTGAATTTAAGTTTTGAAATAGATAAATTATCTGTATCTTTTTTACTACATGGGGCCACATTATACAATGCATTCTTTAGATAAAATTTATAATTGTGCCCTTTCATATGTAATGTGCCCCTTGCATATGCAATGTGCCCCTTTTTTAAAGTCAGCACCCTGCCCTTTTGAAATCCTAGAATGAACCCTGTAAATTCAAAAGATTTCACTTTCAATAATTCATGGGTAAGAAAATTAGTTAATCTGATCCAACTGTTCATAAAGGTAGCTTTTAATAAATTTTGATATTGCTATATTTTAACTCATTAATTTTACTCAATAAACAAAACATAAGTTGTTGTGACGATTTTGATATTTTTCCTTTTTGAATTTATAATTATTTTATATTTATTTAAGATGTTATATTTATTTTGATTAAACTAAAATTATTTTAAATTGCCTATCATATAGTGAATTTTATTTTATTTTAATTTTTCAAATTCTTTCCAGTAAGCTGAATAAATAATAAAGTAGACACATATTCAAATAACTAAAACTGCTTGTGCACAACAACACAAAAGGAATGGGATGGAAAGTATAGTATAGGGCAAGGTCGCAGAAGTACCACTTGAAAAAATCCCATTTACAGGCTCAATGGAGTTGAAGATAAATTTAGACTATCGATCAAGGCATACCTAGTGCCTGAAATATTTTCCTAATAATACTCTAACCAACCTGACACTTGCACATACATTTTTCAACACATTGAAATGAAAAATTCACAGATTAAATGAAAATTTCTGTACACTACACTCACTACTTCCTAATTTTATTCAATAAAATAAAAAATAATACATACTACTCAACCTAAAAATAAATTATTCAAAGACCAGGTGCCAATCCCTATAGCATACATACAGAAATATAAAATATAGGTATACATATTGAATTAAAATTTCAATAAAAATTTATTTATATAATACTGATTACTTTAAAAAAGAAATGATTTGGGTGAAGAGCCCAGTAAAGATATATTTTATTCAGTGGACAGACCAGGCAGAACCAAAAGAGGTAAAGGCACCAAATATGTTGTGTCGCTTTTTGATACCTCTCTTGATTTATTTTATTAATGATTGATTATTTTAGATTTCATAAACTTCATTAAGGATCTTTAATAATGATTTTAATTAGCCTGATCGTATAGTGAATTATATTTTAACTTTCAAAATTTTTTCTAATAATCTGAATAAGTAATAAAGTTTCTTATTCTTTTCTAAATGTTTAGTCTGTGCTCATTTATTCAAAACTTACTTCTAAAAATACATACCAGCTCAAAACATACAACTTATTAAATTCCAAAATCCACTTTCCTTTACATACCTAAAATAATATTAGCACAGCCAAGACAAAAATAATCACAACAGAATTTCTGCCAAACTAAACTTTTATTATTAAAACATTTAAAACTTGAAGAGCCTTAAAAACATCTTCCAAATTATTAGTACTTAAATAAATTTTAAAGTAAAACAATCAAACACACACACACACACACACACACACAAAACACACACACAACACACACAAACAAATTTAATACATTGTCAAAACCTAAAAATTAAACCCAGATTCTGATGAAGACTCTGGTCTGAAGACCAGAGCTTGATCTTCCTGGAAAACTGTCCACCAAAGCTAAACTCAAAAGTAAAAAAAAAAAAACAAAAAAAAAAAAACTATAGTAAATGTAAAAATATATCTGTTCAAAAATAATGAATTCTAAGTTTGAAAATAAAAGTGTATATGCTCAAA
Source organism: Amaurobius ferox (assembly GCA_951213105.1). Classification (NCBI taxonomy): domain Eukaryota; kingdom Metazoa; phylum Arthropoda; class Arachnida; order Araneae; family Amaurobiidae; genus Amaurobius; species Amaurobius ferox. The sequence continues at coordinate 103,082,407 of OX578141.1, read as the reverse complement.
TTAAATTCATAAAAATTATTAAAATTAAAAATACAAATCAAATTCTCTGTCAGGAAATTTTATCATTTGGACCGCGATGTTATTCTTGTCTGAATGTGTGGCTTCACCACACATTAGGTGCCAGTCACACAAGGAATTGGAAAAACTGGTTAAATTTTCAAGCCACTGACAAAACACTGACAATGTCACAAAAACTGACAAACACTGACAACTGTCAAACACTGACAACGTTACCAATTAGTGCATGCAAAGGACAGCATGCAAAGGAAAAAGGAACTATGCACATATTTCGTTGATACAGCCTGTCTCTCCTCGTAGATGCCGGGCCAGATGGCACAGGAGCAGAGAAAATTATTTCCACAACCACAGTTTGCTGATAAGACAGCATGCTTTTCACAAAAGCACAAAACAATTTATCACTGTAAATAAAGCAATAATTGGCTTTGTGGCCTCTTCCAACAACTATAGTTTGAGCAGCAGATAGCTTCAAAATTTGCAGCCCTAGCTACCCCGAACCCAAGTTATGACTTGCCTAAAGAATGTCTGTGAGAAACCCAAAAACATTTGTTACTATGCTTAACAGCAGCCAAAGAGACTTTTTATACTTAAGACGATGCACTTTATCGTCGATCTGCTGAATAAAGTGTTCAGTCGAAAGGGAAAGAGTGAGGCGGCCGCAAAGAAAATGTACAGGGGACACTGGTGAATTAACAAAGGATTGGAAGGATGTATTTAGTATTTACGGATAAATTGCGCATTATTTAGAATATTAGGATGCTAGAAAGGTATAATAAATTAACGTTAATAAGAGATAAATTGCTGAAATACACAATAAAAATAAATTAATTTAGAATTTTGAAGAGAAGTGGCGGAAAATTATGAATTTTGAACTTTATTAATTTGGAAAACCTGCATCATTGAAAATAATCATAACACAGTTTACTATGTCAGTACAGTAAGTTTACTAATTCAGTACAATTTCATAATGAAGCATTGGTTGAAGTCTGAAAAAAATATTGCATGGTATACCTGAAAATCCATGAAAAATGCTTGAAATTTTTATAAGGGAAAACAATTACCCTGTTTTACTGTTTATATTGAGTCAAACAAGTCAAAACTCTAAAAGAGATAAGTTTGTGTTTGGTGTTTTCTGCTAGGAATTAATGGGATTAAAGGGATCAAGCATCTTAATGAGATTGAAATATATAGAACCTGCAAAACCTGGTAAACCTGCATCATTGAAAATAATCATAACAAAGTTTACTATGATTTTTCCTCCCAGAAAAAAATATGTAATTCAGTACAATTTCATAATGAAGCATTGGTTGAAGTCTGAAAAAAATATTGCATGGTATACCTGAAAATCCATGAAAAATGCCTGAAATTTTTATAAGGGGGAAAAGTGTACTCACCCTGGTTTACTGTTTATATTGATTCAAACAAGTCAAAACTCTAAAAGAGATATGTCTGTGTTTGGTGGTTTCTACTAGGAATTAATGGGATTAAAAGGGGTCAAGCATCTTAATGAGATTGAAATATATAGATATTTTTTTAATATGATGTTTATTTTTAAACATTTGCCTGATATCATTTAAATTTGAATATACAACTTTCACTCGCAGTCTCTTTTACCCCAGCTTCATTTCTCACTAAGTATGTCAAAACAAATAAAATATGGATTTAAAAACAAGTCTTACTTTAAAGATAAGCATTTGTTTAACAATAAAATCAGATGGGCAGCTCATGTCTTTCTCTGCAAACACAAATTTTTTCGTTTGCAGAACTCCGGCTTATGTGCACTATATGCATAAATTATCCAAATATTTTTAAAGTAACTCATTTCAAATATTATCATCAGGTTATTTTTATAGTGCACCAGTATAAATGGATAAATATTTTATTAAACTAAATTATTTTTCACATAAATGTTGGAATTGTGCAATTCATTTTGTATTGTGATGCATTGTGGAGAGTCCACACACATTTTTTTCTATCCATCTCCATCCTTTTATTATTATGCAGTAGGCAGACTAAACTGGCTTATTTTCATATCTTTGTTAATTTTAAAGAAATATTGTGCATAATTAACCAAATATTATGAAAGTTAACAATGCTGAAAGTAAGATGATTCTTGTAGTTAACATTCTTGTGCAGTGCACCCTGTAAGTTATATTATATAATAATATTTTTAATAAAATACATACATTTTTTATATGATGAAAAATGTTCCCATAAGTTATAAAAAACAAACAGTTTATGTACTTATTGAGTACATGTACTTATTGAGTGTTTCAAGAGATACTGCTGTGCCTTTTTCAGCATAAAAATAAATAATAATAACAACATAACATAATAACATCAGCATAAAAATAAATAAATTTAAGAAAAACAAAATAATAAAAACAATTGAAACATACTTTTAATTAAAGTAACAAATGGCCAAAAATTCAGGAACCTACTTTTAAGATACATTAGCGTTGTGAAAAAAAAAAGAAAAGAATTAATTAAATAATAAATTACTAAGACATGGTGATTGAAATTCAAAAATAAAAACAGGATTTATGAAAAAGATATTAAAAACTTCACAAATAAAATAAAAATTAACCCAAGGTTTTAATTTTTTTTTTTTTAATAAAATTATTATATATATAGCTCTGTCTGAATACAAAATCAACATGTATAAAATCAACTTTAAGAGAAAATCGAACATATTGTGAAGGACCCAGATGTAACTTTAAAGTAACTGATTTTTTTGATCTTAGAACACATATGCATGGAACTTAAAATCTCTTTGCCAGATGTCCGGCTACAAAAAAAAAAAACAATCTTAAGCCTGAAGGCTGGCAAAAAACTTCTTCGCTGGTAGACCGGTCATACACATTTGCACAATAATCTATGCCTCACCCATGAGGCCACTAGCACTGAAGTCGGCCAAGAGATCCTGCTAGTGAGCCAGTAATGTGCCTGGGTGGCCAGTGGTTGCCAGGGGCTTGCTTCAGGAGAGGACAATGTGCCCAGGAATGTGGGAGGCCTTGCAGAAGAGAAAATTGTCAGCAAATTGCAGTCGAGATAGTGAATTTTAAAGACTTGACAACTGATGAGTAAGCAGTGGGTGTGACACATAGTGTTGCAAAAGAAGTACCAGTGAGTAAAAATAAAATGTGAATTTATTACTCATGAAATAAAATCAAACAGAAATGAAAATAGACATCATTAACTTTGATGCAGCTTACAGAAAATACATCAGAAGAACATCGCTCCAATACTGAGCCTAGCCATAACACATCTGCTATTAACATAACATAACATAACTCGACATCAGCTACAAACATTACAAAAGCTATCCAAGCAAGCTCAACTAAACATAGCTAATCACCCGCAGCTAAATCCCCAAAGTGCCTTTACCGGCATCGAGCATTTATACTCATCATCTGTTATGGCTCTTCCGGAATATGTCAATTTCCAGTGATACGAAAAATTAACATTCTGGTCAGCTAAGATACAATCTGCAGGAATTCAAATGTAATTCAACACGGACACTAAACATATGATCCAAAATCCAAACAGTTACCAGAAATATCCAATACTTAAACATTTGACTGTAATGCTATCGCGATAAGTCGTTGTTTACTTTTATGGTGTCTAACATTCGGTCCCCTCCTGCAGATTGTGTTTTTCTAAGACACTGAAATGTATTTAATTTTTATACATGAAAAACTTAAAAATATGGATTTGAGCACAAAACATATACATCGTTGATATTAGAACATATACGTATTATTTAAACATTGTTAAATTTACCCTGGGGAAAAAATGAAAACATAATGTTTACAAAATTGACTTTCTTGTAGGTTATATAGTGTTTACTTGATGATTACTTACAAAGCATTTTCATAGTCACGTTTTTTGGGAAGGGGGATTTCCAGCCGGTATAACAATTACTGGTGAAAGGTGTATTTAAAAATGATCACAAAGTCCTGTTAGGTAAATCATTATTTAAAGTTAAGTTTATTTACACCATTTCAATGCTTAAATAATTATTACTTGATCTGAGCTATTACTAGAGAAATCAATATTAAGTGAGTTAAATTTATTTAGATAAGTTAAAGATTGCTCAGTTTTAAGTACACTAAAGGTAAACAAACATAAGATTCAATAAGAGTTATTAGTTTTTAACTTGTAATATTCATTAAAAGAAATGAGTTATTACTTTCCTTATATACAATAATGTATAAGGAAAGTATTGTGATGAGGTCGAAAATTCAAATTTGAGTTTTCGATGGAAGAGCACATTTCAAGCATGCCTGATCACGAATCGAGCATTATTTAGATGATGTCTGTGTGTGTGTGTGTGTGTATGTCAGTGAGTCTGTGGAGACGATAACTGACGAACGAATGGACCGATTCGAATGAAATTTGGTACAAAAATTAACAAGCGTCTAGCCGGTAAAGGGCAAATTTTTAACCTCGCCCAACGCGCATATTCTTGTGTGCATACGTCAACGTCACGCTCTGCTCTGACCAATTGCACAGAAGCGCAGATTTTGATGGAGAACTGCAGAAATATTGTCAGTCACATTGTTTTTGCTTTGCTTATATTAGGTGCTTGATCAAGTTTATACCAACTTAAATATGTCTGATGAAATCCAGTGCCAAATTTATTTTAATAGTGTTTTTCAGTAATATGTTGCATTTAGTTCTGCAATTACTTCAGATAATTATATAAAATTCAAAAAACTGGTATTGATTGTAGCTGCCAGCTAGTGTGTTCAAATTGTAAAGTATGTATACATAAATATACATGTACATTTGTAGATTCTTTCATTAAATAGAACAAGGGTGTAGGCTGAGGGGGGGATGTTAGGAACTGCCCCCTCCGAAATCAATCCCAATCAATTTTCCCCAATTAAACTACAACAAGTAATAATTATCTATATATATTTTTTTCAGCTACTGGGCAGCAAAAATGCATATAATTAATTTTCACTGCTGAAAATTTTAATTTTCAGGCAACCAAAAAAATGCCCCCCCCCCCCCCCTCCGAAATTAAATCCTGGCTATGCCCGTGAGTGTAAAAAATGCCCCCCCCCCCTCCAAAATTAAATCCTGGCTACGCCCGTGAGTGTAAACACTAAGTTCATCCTCACAGAAATTACTGCAAAGGGCGAGTTTCCAAAAGATAAGAATCCATCATTAGTGCAGTTACCAGCATCTATAAACTTATTTTGAGTTTCTCAGCACTCTTCAGTACAGAATAGCTGATGTCTGGACTATTAACATGTATACTAGCTATGAACCACTATATTTTCATTCTGTGTTCATAATCAGTCTCACCATGCAACAAACTATATTTTGATATATTATAGTATCTAATACTTGTTAAAATTACAACACAAGTTTAGATGCTATAAAATATTAGCTAAATGCCAAAACCTATTCAAATGCAATTTAAAAAAATTTGTAGATTTCTACTGTTTGTTAAAATATAACAGGAAAAATATATCTATATAAATAAAAGTGAAAATCTGACTCTTTAATTGTTTCACCATAACAAGAGAGCAAATGGCTGCACCGAATTTGATAAAATTTTGGGGGTAGACTTGGAATAGTACTTAAAATTTAGTCCATGTTTCTAGTTTATGGGACCGAGGGAGAAATAAATAAAAAATACATTATTAAACCTCCCATTGAGATAGAATTATGCAGGCGATATTTGCTCTACCAAGTTATTTGGGAAAAAAAATGATAAGTTGCTGAACAGCAGAATTAAACCAAATTTGAAAAAAAAATTATATATATATATATTGCTAAGCAATGGGATTAAACCCAATGAATTAAAACACAGGTAAATCTGTTTTGTTTTAAATAATATAGAAATGTATATAAATAAATTTTATCAGAATTACATTTTTGATTGGATTATATCCATCATGTCCTTTGGGTTTAAAGATCACAGGGATTAATGATATTTTTCAAATTCTGATATCATCTGTTTTATTTTGGTGAAACATTTTTCAAAAGCTATATATTGTATGGATATGTTTTCTAATACACAGGTGGGAATATAACGAGTATGGGTATGTCTTCTAATACACTGAAAATATAAATATTACAGGTAAATCTTCTAATCCACGAGAACATAACATAGTACAGGTATATCTTTTAATAAAATTTTAACACGCTTTTATTTTGGCATGTATATTGATTCAATTTAATATTTTCTGTAAATTTGTTTAGAAAAGGGATCACAATGTTTTACGTATCAGATCTACCTCTGAAGAGAACTTTATATAGCGAGAACAGATTCTTAAACCTCAAATAGTATGACATCAACCATGACATATTGCGTACAAATGTCGGTTTTGAAACCAGTCAAATTTCATTCATGTCAAAGAAAAATACTTATAAAAATGCATCTTCAATAAATGTGCTGTATACTAAGTAAATGTATTCAGCTATTGAAATAAACCAATTGAGCCAGGAATGCTAATTAATATCTTTTAAACTTATGGAAAATAAATTCACCTTAATACATAATATGTGGAGAAACTCATGGAAATGCAGTCTACATTGGAAATATAATTTTAATTCATAATTGGATAATATTAGTAAAGCAGGGTTTGATCAGTAAGTAAACTGGTGCATAACATAAATATTCTTTCTATATAATGTATATTTCTTTTCTGTAATGAATATTTTTTAATAAATAAAATGCTGTAACTTGCAGGCAATATCAGATGAGAAATAGAACTAATTCAAACAACATTAAAAACTTTTATAGGGTATGAAGTGATTACTGAGTAATGAGAAATGTTTGGAAACAGAAAAGGTTAAAAATAATTCATATGTCATAAATTTAACACACACAAAAGAAACATACTTATACTGTCTAATACTTATATGTACATGTGCTGCATGTTTATTTAGTAGTATATTCCACACTGTGAAACAATTTTATATAATATATTAAAAATATATCTGTACTCATGTTAAGTATAGAATATATAAACATTTAAAACATGTAATATGTAAAAATAAATGCTCTGCTGATTACAAAATATAAAGAAACAAAGATTTCACAAGCAAGTGCACTCAAAAGACTGAAAAATTAAATATTATTTCTGGCCTTGAAAGTACACTAGTTTGTTAATAACTGTAATGCATTGAAAATGAGCAGATTCTAAATTATCGTCCTTACGGAACGTGTGGTATAACCACGTAACAATTTGAAATAAGCACCTAAATAATCAGCTTTTTGTTAAAGAAAACGAAATATATTGAAAAATACATATTTACCAAACGCAAAATTTGTTGTCAGAAGGACCATAATTATCCCATATTTACTTGTTGAAATGCCTGTAGTAACACGAGATTGATTTATTCCATAAAAACGCCACACACATGCATCTTGTTCGCCGCCATATTTTAAACATAAACAGGCTCTTGGTCGAAGCCGAAGCGTGACGTTGAAGTATGTGCATAAGAATGCGCGTTGAGTGGGTTAAAAATTTGCCTTACCGGCTAGACGCTTGTCAAATATTACAATCCATGAATACTGGAAGCCTATTGTTTTTATACGCAATCGAATGTTCAGAACTTCCCTAAATTTTCGAATGAAATTTTGAAAAAAATCTCCAAAAAATCAAAACCTCCAATAAAGTTACGCAAATAGACATTTCTTATGTAATTTTTCATTAGAAAATGATTAACATAAATTTTAGAATGCTAACATGAACCTTTCTAAATATTGCACATTTTTCAAAAAAATTATCAAAAAATTGTATTAAAAAATATATATATATTTCCTATTAAGAAACATGTTCACTTTTCATATATAATATCATGCGATACATTTGGTGACATCATTCTCGTAGATCTTGCTCGTTCCATTCATGAAAAAATATACTTTGTGTAATACTTTTGTATTTAAACACCAATAGTCATATATCTGCTATAAGAATAAATTTTTTCTCTGTCCATAATGCTTGGCGGGATTTTGGCTTGCTAAATAGATAAAATTATGCTAAGTAAATGACAATATCGACTAATTGACAAAAATTCGATATCTTGGAAAAAATATAAGTATCTACTATAAGAATAACCTATTTTGTTTTTACTGTAAAAGTAGTAAATACATTGCATTATATAAGGAAAGTCATGTGCTGCCCACATCAGATTTTTTTAGTTTACTTATCATTAAGAGTTACTTGTTTGCTTTTAATTAAGAGTTACTTTTTCAAATAGAGTTAAGATTATAATATATTTAAAGTTATAAACATTGTAAATTTACCAGCTTGAGTTAAGTTTCTAAGTCAGTGGTTCTTAACCTTTTTAAGCCGCGACCCAAATTTGAGAAATATGTTCATGTCGCGATCCAAAAAAAAGTCAAAATTTTTTCATTGCTTGATTTTAGATCGTATTTTTAAAAAATCTTCAATCCTACGATGATGATTTTTTTTAACTTACAAATTTATTATTTATTTTTTTTAATAATAAAGATAAACAAAAGTACTTTTCGATCCAAGGAAAATTTAATTAATAATCAAGTGTTTTTAATAATTTTTATTGACCAAATTAAAATATATTTATAACTTTTTGAAAATAATTGACATTTTAACTTATTCCTAAAAAAAAAAGAAATATCAATACATATGTTAAGTCTTTTAAATTTTAAATGCAAGTCATACAGTTTTAATGAGAACCTTGTGCTTGAATACATTTTGAAAGATCTTCAAACCTCGGTTGAATGCTTGTCAAGGAGCACCTTATATCTATTTCAGGATTTAACTTGTTCCGGTAATTGTTTTTGATTACACACAGAGCCGAAAAACCAGCCTCACACATATATGTTGTTGAAAAGGGCAATAATACTTTTAGGGCTTCTTTAACAATTATTGGCTTTTCGGTTTTTAATTTTAACCAGAAAGCACATAAAGATTCAGTGTTTTTGTAGAAATTGTATCGAAGTGCTTGGTCACTTTGTATTTCTATTAATTGTTCTTGAAATTGATTAATATTAACAAATTCCTCATGCAAATCACTTACATCAAAATTAAATGGCATTCGAACCCAATTATATTTGAAAACATCGTCTGCAGGGAAATATCGATCAAAGTCTGCTATTAGTTTTTCTAAATGATTAATAATAATTTTCTGTATTTCAAAATCTGTGATATCAATATTATTGTCTTCAACAAGTAAATTAAGAGTCGGGAATGAAGCAAGTTTCTTTACTTCAACCTTATTTCTCCATAATTTGAGTTTATTTTTAAAACATGTAATTTTTTCAGTTAATTCAATAATAGTATGATTACGTCCTTGCATAGACGTATTTAGATTATTTATTTCAAATAAAATATCTGACAAATAAGCAACTTGAGTAATCCACTTCAACTCGGAGAATTTAGATGCTAATGGGTGTTTCTTTTCTCTCAAAAATAATTCGACTTCTGTCCGTAATGATAATACTCTTTGAACAACTTTGCCCCGGGACAGCCATCTAACTTCAGAATAATATAATAAATGTTCGTATTCTGCACCAAATTCGAAACACAGTTCGCGGAAAATTCTACAGTTAAGAGCTCTTGATTTGATAAAATTGACTACCGCAACAATTTCATCCAAAACGATACATAATTCGGGTGATAATTTTTTTGAAGCAAGATTTTGTCTATGTAACAAACAATGAATCGATATAATTTGTGGATTCATTTGTTTTGCTCTTGTCGAAAATCCCATTTGAGATGCTGTCATGGCAGCTGCACCGTCGGTGCAAATACTGAAACACTGATTCCAATTTAATCCTTCTTCTTTAAAAAACGAATCGACCATAAGAAAAATATCTTCACCTCTAGTTGTTGTTGACATTGGTTTGCAAAATAAAATGTCCTCCTGTATATCTGTTAAACCTGGATACCGCACGTAAACCATGAGTTGAGCATCTTTACTTACATCTGTCGTTTCATCCAGTTGAATACTAAATAAACCAGCAATTTTTATAGCAGAAATAAGTTGATTCTTAATATCAAATGACATATCATTAATTCGTAAATGAATTGTATCATTTGATAATGGTATCTTTTGTAATTTCTTTGAACTTTCATCTCCGCACATGATACGTGCCATGTCAATGGCAGCAGGTTTTATAAGTTTTTCAGCAATATTATGGGGTTTCTTTTGTCTTGCAATATGCCAAGCCACATGAAAAGAAGCAAGTGTAGCTTGTTTGGCAGAATTTATAAAACCACTACTACTTGGTGCATCCAAACGCTGTCTTTTTAAATGGGCTTCTTTTCTTTCGAAAAAAGTACGATCTTTTCCCTCAAAGGAAAAATTTTTATGTTTTGCATCAAAATGTCTTTTAAGTTTGTTCGGTTTCATCGATTCATTACTTAATATTTCACTGCACAACACGCATTGCGGCTTGTTCACTCCTCGATCATAAATGCAAGTAAAACCTAATTCTAAAAATGCTTCCTTGTATTCACGTTTTGCCATTATTAGGGTGATTACAATTTTACAATACGCACTGCAGCTTGATCACTCCACTATTAATAATAAGACAAAATTTGTTTCTAAAATGCTTGTATTCACGTTTCACTGTTATTACACGTTTCACTTTTATTCACAACACAATACGCAGAAACGATTTTTTGACAGAGAGCTTACTGAGTCTGCGTGCACGCAAAGCAATGGCGTGCGTATTACCAACACCTCCTAGAAGAGAAAGCCTCAGGACAGGAATTGGACGTCACTTCCGGAAGGCCATTCGCGAAGAGCGGTAAAACCGAAACATTGTATTAGGGAATAACTTGTATTAGGGAATAACTCTTCTAGGAGGTGTTGGTATTACTTATTATTTGGTGTATTACTAACTTTTTTGGTTCGACTCAGCGCGACCCAAGAAATATGCTTCGCGACCCAATTTTGGGTCGCGACCCATAGGTTAAGAACCGCTGTTCTAAGTTACCACCATAAATGCACACTGTGCCATCTGTTGAATTTTTTTTCTAATGCTGTCAAGTATAATGTACTTTTTCTACCAATGGGATCTGGGGTGGAAATTATGAATGTCTCCTCTGCCTATATATGGTTTGATTAGTTCGTATCCTGTATCAGATATTACAATTGCATGTTTCAAGTTCAAGATTTTTAAAAATTATATTTAAATGGAGTGGAAACTTGAGTTTTTGAAGACAGATATCATATCAGCATAGCCCCCAGTTGCAGAATGTTTCTAGCTGATCTGTGACAAAGATTGAGGGTTTGAAAATTTATCTACGGCTTGCACATTGTCTTAGTTGCTGGATTCTTCATTGGTTGTTTCCGAACTTGGTTATTTTTTTTGTATTTTTTTTTTAAATATATAAAGTTTTACATACTTTTGTTTATTATTTTAATGATTCTATTTAAATTATATTTGTTAAAATGAAAAGTAAAATAATTTTTAATTAAAATTAATATCATGTGTACATATATCGAATTTTTATTTATGGCCCCGAAATGACTATATTTATGAGTACTTCTAATTGTTTTAATTATGTTATTAAGATAATAATCCTAACCCTTTATTTCATTAATTATACAGGGTGATTATAATTAAAGTTCCCGGTTTGAAAATGGTCTCAAATAAAAAGCACTGGTCAGAAAGATTTGAAATTTTGCATGAACACACGTGGAGAAATGGAATTTTGTTTGGTGAAGAAAAAAACAATAGTTCAAAAAGTCACCGCTAGGAGAATAATTGGCGCTTTACTACACTAGAATGCACTACAAAAGTAATAAACATTGATTTACTCATTGGCGAATGATATAATAAATGTTCAATATGCTGTCCTTCGCATTCTGAAATAAGCTGAAAGTGCAAAATAGTGTGTTCAACAACAGATTTGAGTGTTTCTGTAGAGATGCTGTGGATGTGATGTGTGATGCTAGCTTTAAGTTCCTCTAAATTGGTAATGTGTCCATTAAACACCACATTCTTCAGATGCCCCCAAATCCAAAAATCATATGGATTGAGGTCAGGGGAACGTGCTGGCCATCTTACAGGAAAATGGCAGCTGATGATTCTGTCATCTCCAAATTGACTGCGAAGTAGCTGCTTCACTGGTTTTGCGATATGTGGTGGAGCTCCATCCTGCATGAAAATAGTGTTATCGATACACTGACACGCTTGCAGTGTGGGTATAACTTGACTTTTCAAAAAACGTTCATATCGATGGCCATTGACAGAACAGGTGATAAGGCCATGAGGACCAACTTCCTCAAAAAAGGAAGGCCGATAATAAATGCCGCTGTATATCTGCACCACACAGTGACTTTGGGGGAATGAAGAGGCACCTGGCGTAGTTCCTGTGGATTTTCGGTTGCCCAGATTCTGCAATTTTGTGTATTAACAGTTTCGTGGAGATGGAAGTGTGCTTCGTCAGTCCACAAAACATTACAGGGCCATTCATCGTCCACTTGTATCCGAGCCAGAAATTGAAGTGCGAGCATTTCATGTGCAACATTGTCTGCAGGTAGCAACTGTTGAATATGGGTCAGTTTGTAAGGATAGCATTTCAAAATGTATTTCAAAATTTTTTGCACTGTACTGGAGGGTACATCTAATGATCGGACAATTCCATGTGCACTCGTAGATGCATTAGCATTACGCTCTTCTTCTAATGCTGTAGCTACGTCTTCCACTATCTCTCCATCGACTGCTTTCCGTCCCCTGCCAAGTTTGATGTCCAAAGAGCCAGTCTCTTCAAATTTGACAAGAAGAGCTCTATCTTTTAATAATAGAGTCATTGCGACAGAACAATAGAGATTTTTCATTGTTATGAGAAACAAGTTCCGCTCTTCTTTTTTTATAGCAAACGTTTATTGCAACGTCACTGTCTTATGCAAATTTGCAGCAGCATTTGAAGAACAATTATGCAAAAAATATGTTAAATCCACTTTTTGTGAAAAAAAGATACGGCTTACGTTTGCTTAAAATTAAACATTGTTTCAATGGATGAAATTTTTTTTTCATTACTTTCATGCATATGATGATGAAAGATTGACTTTTAATTCAGTATTCGAAGGACAACATATTGAACATTTATTACGTCATTAGCCAATGAGTAAGTTCAACGTTTATTACTTTTATATTGTATTCTAGTGTAGTAAAGCACCAATTATTCTCCTAGTGGCGACTTTTTGAACTACTGTATTTTTCTTCACCAAACAAAATTCCATTGCTCCTCGAGTGTTCACGCAAAATTTCAAATCATATTCTGATCAGTGCTCTTTATTTGAGACTATTTTCAAACCGGGAACTTTAATTATAATCACCTTGTATATTTGAGAAATAACTTGAAATATCAGGAGAGATTCAAAATACTTGAAATATAAGGAGAGTTCACAACAAAATATAAAACATATTTTTTCTGAAAATAATGCAAGCAAAAACTCACAGAAATATTCAGATTTGTAGAGCAATATTAATTATTGCTATCTTCTCATTTTGGTAATTATTATATTTTAAAAACTTATTTCTGGTGATTTTCTTAATTTTTTCTAATTTAAGGTTTATCTTTGTCATTGTCCCCCTTCCCAATTTCCTCTATTTTTTCCATTTCTTAAAGGCTTCCAAAATTTACAGATTTTTTTCTAAGCATATTAAACATTTATGATCATTTTTTTATTTTCCAGCCTTGTTTAAAATTGTACCAATATTTTTAATTATAGAACTTTCAGGAGTTTTACAAAAAATTTCTTCTACCATGTAGCATTTAAATACTTAAGTGCAATTTTAAATCCATTTTTTCACAACAATTTAATCATTCAAATGTTTTTAATTTTTAGCAATATTACTGATTATTTTCGATTTTGCTTCCCCCGACCCCCTTGTTTTTAAGTTTTCTTGTATTGATTTCATTATTCTTTACTTCCCAACTGAAGAACCATTTGCAATAATTTATTGATTTTCTTCTCTCCAGACACAAATTTCTGTTTAAATTAATATTTTCCGCTAATAATTCTCGACAATTTTTATTAATTTATATACCTGTTTTACCATAATTTTTTCATTTATCGCGATATTTCGATTACTTTTTTGTCATTTTATTGGACATTAGAAATATAGTTTTGTAAGTTACTGTTTTTCAAGCAGCAGTTTTATTTATTGCAATTTTAGCCAGATTAACCCATAGAAATTGAGGGCCCCCTACAAACATTTATACAGACACAACTCTATATTTGAATTCCTTTTTTGTGAGTTTTTCGTGTTTTTCCAGCTACACAAAAGAAATATTTACGGTCCGGGTCCCCCTCGCTCGAGTGGCATCTGTCCTCCTTAAGGGCGGCTCCTCTTCGTAGCAAACACTGCACTTCTTGAATACATTGAGGCTCGCTTGCTCGTGTCTAATTCGCAATATATCTGAGAAACTATTTCTTGCATATGAATTATTAATATTTTTAAAAATTTATTACAATGCAAAATCTGTTATTATGAATATCCAACCAATTAAAAATTTGACAAGCCGAAAATATTCATGTGCAATATGAATTTCATTTGTGCGAAATGCTCACACAATCGGGAACCCTAGTCCAATACTAAACAAAACGGCTGTAATGAGTTTTTACCCCTGTTGCATGTAAAGCAAGCTAGATATTTGTTTTTCGTTGTGCGGCTATGGCTTTTGCAATCGGTGTGCATCTGCACATTTATCAATCTGTGAACTTTTGTGGCTTCTTGTCAAACTTTAATCGTGAATTTTTCAATGAAACCAAAATTAGTAGTTTTTTCTGTGATGTATGGGGAGGTCACATCGTAAACATAAACTGTGGAACAAAGGAATAAAAGTTTGTGGAGAGGATACAAAGGGATCCATGGCAAAGGGTATAATAGTTTAGTGTTTGTTTTGCAGATTATCTGGGGATAGGAGAAGTGATAGGCATTTGTTCTGCAGATTATAATTTGGCAACATTTTTTTCTGAAAGTTTGTCTGAGAAGGTTACAAATCGATATGCGACGTACGTCGCACATCACCCTACTTTCTGCTATGGGGGTATAGACTTCCTTGGGGACTTGTAAACATATTTAGATTTTCAATACTCTGCTTCTGATCACAGTAACCTGTCAAACATTACTTTACTATTTTGTAAAGAATTTAATTTTAGTATAAAAAATTTGCACTTTGAAAAAGAGTATGAATTAAAATTTAATATTTCAATAGGGTTAATTTGTATTTTCATGTCTTAACAAATGTATTACATTCATCAAATATATTTGATTATAGGAATGAAAATTCACCAGAACATGAATCCGGTAAACAGTACTCTGCTGTTTTAAAAATTCTTGCTCAAATCCAAGCAATCCTTGATTTTGCATTACCAAATTCTCGTCCTGCTAATTCACCATGTCCTCTTCCTGCTGATTCATCACGTTCTCTTACTATTGCTTTACGGGGCAAAATTAATAAAGTAAGTACTGTTATACAGACAATTCTTGATTTACTAATGATTTCTGCTAAGTTGTTTATATATTTTGTTCATTATATGTTAAACATCTAAGCATGAGCTTGTGTATGTATCATATACTTTAGCAATCATTTTAATTGTATGAAAATCTTGTACAAACATCAAATGGCCTATATAATACAAGTATGGTGATGGTGTACAATGGCCTATACAATATGTAACTTACTTAATAAAAGATGTTTTCTGTCTGTTGATCACTTGATTGTTGTTGAGACCCAGACCATCCAACCTACCAGAAAGGCGTAAGGTAACTATTTGGACCGTTGGGAAGAGCCACCCAATTTAGACCGGAACGCAGTGGGGGAGGCATCCACAGGGACCGTACCCTCCTTCCCCTACCACCAACCTTTCGGATGGACTTATGGACCCACATGTTTAACGTGATCGTACTCTGCATGAACACGGTGGTAATTTTGGCAGTGGAGGGAATCGAACCCGGGCCTACCAAGTGCAATTCCCATGCATTCACTGGACTACCGCGCCCTATTTTTGATCCCTTGGTGTAAAATCTGAATGACCCACAGCAACAAAATTCGGTACAGTGATACTTAAGGTCAAGGCTGAAAACACAGTGTGATTTTTTAAGAATTTAAAATAGTTTTTTAGTTATTTTATGTTATGTCATTTTATATTTTGTGCCGTTTTTTAGAAAAATTGGTACTTTAATGATGTAAAATATTATCACAAGAGTTTCCTTCTTAACACCATCGAAAAGATAAAAAAAGGGTATTTTCATTGAGTTTTAAACAAAATCCGTTGATCAAATCCTTTATATTTAAAAGTTTTTCAAAATTAATTGAAATATATATAATACTACTTTTTTACTTTAGTGCTTCATAAAAATTCGGCTACAGATTTTTTAATAGTGGCCACTGGCCACTAAGAAAAAATTTTTTAGTGGCCAAGGTTGTGGCCAAAATTTTTTGACAACAGGTGACTAAAATCAAATTTATATTGATATGTCATATACCTGGCAGTTGAGGTATATTCATGGATTAAAAATACTTAAAAGAATTTAGTTATATACTACTTTTATATTATGTTTTATGGACAGTAGACTAGAGGCACCCTATTTAGAGAAAAGGTAATAACACAAATCAAAAGAAATAAAATTTACATTACAAAATTTGATTTACATTCATTCATGAAGTGTTTAATGAAAAAAAAGTACTTTAACACTTATCTGTAATAACTCCTTTTCCTAACATTTGAAATCAAAATGTAATTTTTAAAGAACTAAAGTGGTGTCAGCTAACTATATCCAGAGTAGAACTGTTAACAAATCTTCTTTTTGCCAGATCTCATTAAAAAGTTATCACCACATCGATACATAATTAGCCCAGTAGGTGTGAATTTCTAAAATTGTAATAATAAACTGCAAGAAGAACAGCTACCACATCATTGTGACAAAATAGCATAAATATTTTGCATTTGTATATCCTTTTGTTAAAATAGATTATAATTCAAGCAATAATGTAACTCCTTTACATAGAATTTTAATGCTTATGTTTGGAAAACATGTTAAAAACATACTGTTTTTGATGTACAAAGACTTTACAATTTCTAACAAATTATATATGTAATTGCTTTTTAAATTTTCATGAATCTTTATCCCAAATAGAACTTGTTATAAAGAGAATACGATATCCCTGTCCTTGTTTTACTAAACAACATTATATAATCAACATACATAAGTAAAAGAATACATTTGTTATACACTGACTTCCAAAAGTTAAACCAGCAATGCAAATTTTCATTTTTCGAAAGTATATTTGAGTGGCTGAAAATCACTGCGGATGTAAATGGCAGTATACAAATATCGTATGTTATAGCCAATCACGATTGACTGTCCGGATATATTCTAATTAGGCAGTCATTAAAATTAAAGATGCCAGCATTCTGAAGAGTTTGAGGAGGTGCATTTAAATTCTGATACGAAGTGTTTATAACTTTTGTAGGATTATTTTTGATGATATTCATGTTTCTATGGCTAAAAAAGACGAATGCAAAATAGCGATAGTGAGCGCTGGTTTGCTGTCGGACACATTGAAGCAGGACAGTCAATCAAAGATGTCACTATTTTCTTTGGCATGATCATTAGGTAATATCTCGATTATGGAAAAAATTCCAAACAAGTCAAACAGTTGTCCGGAGACCTGTGCTGGTTGTCCAAGGGTTACCACCCCCTCTGATGATCAGTATATTGCTATAATTACTAAGCAGAATCGACGAGCGACCTCCACAACTATTACATCCATAGTTGCAGTGGTACTTGGTAAGGTAATATCTGTCAGTACTGTGCGCTGAAGGTTCCACATGAAGGGACTGTACACCCGAGTACCACGTTTTTGTACTCCACTAACCGTTTAAGCCAGAGGGGCAAGATTAAAGTGGTGCTGTCAACATGGCAATTGGACTGCCTCAGATTGGTGTAACGTCCTGTTCACAGACGAGTCCAGATTTGTTCTGAAATCAGATGATAAGCGTGTAAGGGTCTGGAGAGAACAAGGCACACGCAATCAGGCTAAGAACATCATCGAACACCACACATTCAAAGGTGGCAGCTTCATGGTGTGGGTTGGAATTTCAATAAGATATTGCACAGAGCTGCACACCTTTAAAGTCGGTTCTGTGACAGCTGCGCATTATCGGGATGAAGTCCTAGACTCCATTGTGAGACTACGCTGCAGCAGTTGGTTCTGATTTTCTCCTTATGAATGATAATGCCCATCCCCATTGAGCTAACATCGTTGGCAAATACCTGAAAAGTGAGAGCATTTTTCGTATGAAGTGGCCAGCATATTCTCCCGACCGTAATCCTATTGAAAACCTTTGAGATGCCCTTGGGCATGCTGTCTTTGCATGTTTACCTTCTCCAGCCAGTCTCAGATAGTTGGAAACTGCCCTATTGGAGGAATGGCCATTGCTTGCATCCGCAATGATTGATCACCTCATTGAAGGCATGGAAAATCGTAAATTTTGTGTGAAGGTCTAGGGTGGTCACGTACCATATTAATGTGAGTTTTGTTTGGCTTGTTTGCCTTTAAACATCATTTTGTTAGTGACCCAAATGTGATGTCATATTACTTATGAAAAGTAGATATTTTTTTCATCTTTGTACATAATTCTTGTTTTCTTTAATGCATAAACATGTTTGCTACATTCATATAAAATGTTGAGTTAATCAAAGCTTTACTTTTTCATTTTTGTTGATTTTACCATCTGTGCTTAACTTTTGGAAGCCAGTATATGCATAGTTACACTTCTTCCATTTAGAAGAAATTAAACTTTTGATTGCAATATCAAAGTAAAAAAAAACTGTTCTTGACCACCCGGGTGTGATTGAGATTTGACTCTATGCAAGTAAGAGAATTTCTTTTGTATTTATTTTAAACTGTTCAGGTCATTTTATGTAAAATTGTTGATTAGAAGTAGTAAAGGGGGTCTTCTACAGCCTGTGGGCTGATTCGGCTTGTAGCACTATGTTTGAGTGAAGACACATTAAAATAACAGAAATATAGCATTGATGTCATCAAAATTTAGAAGCAGCCTGTTTTGCATTTACTATGATATATGGATCATATTCAACCTAAAATTCCTAATAATTTGAATCTACCTTTAAATTTCTAAAATTACACTTACATATGGTAATCATTATTTAAAATGTCTTCAGAAATTAAAATACTGCTTAAAATAGCACTCGTACATAGCAAAGATGTAAAATGTGTCAATCATGATAGAATCAATGTTTCTCAGTGTCTAAATTGCATAGCTAGCTATGCCCATGGGCAGTTTTACTGAAATACAACTGCAAGATGAATGGCAGCCAACATTATAGTTCCTGATTGAAGTATCGGAAGTGTGGGAATCTTCACTAATTAGATAACAGCACTAGTATACCTGCCAATTACTATGGAATGTCCACAGTTTCTATGACTTGTGGTGTCTCTCTACAAAATATGGAAGCCATTGTTAGAATTACGGATTTCTATCTTGTTTTACAGAATGTGTTTTTGCCATTATTTTTTTTAAATGCAAAGTGCAATAAGAATAAAAGGATCTTCTAATCACGATTGTGAGAAATATATGTGTCTTTTTCTTTAGAGTTAAAATTTCACTTAATTATTCTTTGTTTGGTGTCAATTTGAAGTAAAAAGTTTTGAAAATTTGAACTCTTGAAGAACTTTTGATCCAAAACCAATATTTACAAATATTATTAGTTGGATTAGAATTCTCTTATGACCCTCATTTGCTTAAATGATGTTTTCATCATTTCAACACAAGTGTTTTGTTTATGTTGAGTTTGCGTCTATGGTCAAAACAGGAGAGTGGAGAGAGAATTTTGTCTGCAATTAGCGATCTGGGTATGTGAGGTGTTGATGATATTAAAAGGATCAACTCTACATAATATCCCTTTTTACCCCAATGCAAAGCTGCCACTATGAACAGAGGGGTGACAATGTGTTGCGTAGGTGCTTGGGCTGCATAACAGTTTATGAAAAAAGATCAATATATAAAATAGTGTGTAGCAGGGGAACCTGCACAATTTCTACATAGATCCCCGCAAAATTCTGTAATTTTGTTGGCAGCATTGCCCTAATGTAAAATTTATTTTCCAGATATTTGTTCATAAAACTTTTGAACTAAACGTTTGTGGTTTTAGTTCATTTTGACACACTCTTGTCATAATCCATTTTGGCGTGTTCTCTTCTATGATGTTCTTTTAGATTTTTTTTCTTTTTGCATGGTTATTCCTTAAATAAGATTAATGTCTTTGCCCACAGTGCTGGTGCACATGCACCCAGGCCACCAAGAAGGGGCCCAGGAAAAACTTTACCTCCGGGACTGATAACTAAAATGAAACTGTGTGTAGATAGAAATTTTTCTTCATTAATCCAAGTCCATGCCTTTCAGGCTGCACAAGCCCAAAAATTGACCCAGGCTTCCTTCCTCCCATGCATCTTGCCACCCAGACAGGTCTTCTCCCACTGCATGGTTGCATTAAGAAAAAACCTTTGGGTTAAAATTAAATTAAAATACATTTTCAGTCTTAATTACCCTATTTTATTTTAAATGTCTTTGAAAACTTTTCAGTTCTCAAATCATATTTCTTTCAATTTTTTATTATAAATTTAATAAAAAATATATATAAAGTTATAATTTTATTTTTTTAATCATACTTCAAATGCAGATACATCGTATATATATATATATATATATATATATAATCTATTGACTTAGACAGATTTTTTTACTGAAGTAACAATGTATATTATATTATCTCAAGTATACACAGGAATTAAGATGAACAGATTGCATTTTAATCTAACTTTCTGTATACATCAGTACACTGTAGTACACTTAATTTGGTAATATTTTTAGCTCCAATGTGATAATATCCATTTAGCAAGTTCTGTCTCAGATTCCTAATTGCATAGTAATATGAAGAAACTGATGATCGAACAAACATGTGATAAACAAGCATTATCGAGTTGAACTAAAGATATCTCCAGCTCAAAGAATTTTATATTTTTCACAAATCTCACTATTGAACTACTTTAACATTGACTCTAATAAATTATTCTACATTTTTGCAGTAAGAACGGAGGAACACACAGCAGAATTGTGGAAAAACGTATTATGAGGGAACATATACAGTGTGATCGAAAAGTTGCACACATCATATTTTAAAATAATATAATGTACCAAGAAATTGAAATAGAACATAACTTTTTTCTGTTAAATGGCACTATTAAATCCACAAAAATATATAAGAAAAATCATCTGTTGTGTTTAATACGTCAAACGATATTTACATATCACTATTTTTATCAATCGTAGAGCATAGCGTTTCCAAAAGAGTGACAGAATTTTAGAGCAATATTTTTTTAACTATTCTTATGCGAGTGTCACTGAATAGATTCAGAAGAAATGCTAAAGTGTACTAATGATCCAAGCACTTTTCCAAAACTTTCGAAAAAAATCTCTATAGATGAAATTTGTGCCACGGTTATCACCAATCTAATACTTAACCTAAAACCTGTAAAGAAACCTGCTGCCCCAACCGGGATTTGAACATGGATCTTTGTACTGGCCAGCTGAACTTCTACCGTTGAGCTACAGAGGCGAAATTGCAAGCTTTTATCGTCGAAGTGAACTCTGCATTCTCCTCTCTCTAATGCCAGATTGGCAGGTTAGCTTCCCAGGTTATTGCCCAGGTTAGCTTCCTGAGTGGTCATTGGCCTCACGATTTGAAATCAGTCCTCAATACCAGAGTCCACTGAATTTGTACCAATCGTACTAGGGTCACTTTTTAACTCCCAGACATCATTGCACTAACATGAAGGGTTGATTTGTTCAGGCCCCATTGTATAAAACCTTGCTTCTCCAACTGGAAACCGAACCACCAATGTTCTTACTGGTCAGACGATGCTCTGCCGTCGAGCTACTGGGACTCAGATTTTATTATCGTTAAAGTGGACGTTGCTTTAAGCATCTACGGGAAAACTTTCGAAAATTTAAAAAAAAATATTATTTTTTAATTATTTACAAAAAAATCTCTGAACAACCCTCCAAAACAACATTTTCTCAAATGTTTTCTCTTCCATTAATTTTTGTGCTGATATCTTCCCTTTTCCCTTTTTTATTGAAAACTATAAATGTGAAATATTTGCGAATATCGAAAATTAAATAAATTTCAATAAATTTTTATGCAGATTTTTAAAAATAGACAAAATATTGAAAATCTGTGTCTCCTTTATTACAAAGCTAATTAGTAACCAAGAACTCTGTGTTTTTTAAAAATAAGTTAATGATATGAGTTTTTGCAAAACACTTTCAAAACCTCAAAAAAATTAAATATTTGAAAATTATTAATTAATTTGCGAAAATAATTCTCAAACTAATAAAGCATTCCTGGACTTATACCATGTCACCTTCAAAGAAAGAAAGGTTACGGCGTAGAGTCCTTACCTTTTACCCTTATAAAACGGTTTAAAGCCATTATTAGAGTAGATAAACTAGTATATTGGTCACATGCCACCCCTATCACATTACAGACTTTGCAAGCATATGTGTTGTCTGGAATTTCCTTCCGGGAGGCTCTCCAGAGTTCCATAAAAAGTAATCTGTTAAAGCCCATATTGTGAGTAATCAGTCACTACGTTTATTGACATCTTTATAACTTGCAGAAGAACAGAAAATATGTTTTCAATCTGCATTTGCTTTTCTAACTGTATTTTGTAAACATGTGTTTAAATGGAGTTATGTAAAAGTTCAAGAAACGTCTGCAAATAAAAATTTCCATGCAAGTCAAAGAGGAGTAGGGTACGTAATTGCTTCAGCCTAAATAATTCCCACCTGTTTTCTGAACTGTGAAGTTGGATTGTTCATTCACGCCATTTCTCTACAGATTGGGCCATCACCTAGCTTTAGAGAAAAACAACATACTTTATCCTCCTTCTAATTTAAGATCAAGTCTAATATTGGCTCAACAAATCTAAGGTTTCCCCCTCTGTTACAATACAATACTTATTTTGAATCTGCTTAATTTTTGTTTATGATACTTAGGTTAACTATACATAGTGGGTTTATTTTATTTTTTATAGATTTATCCATTTCAGATTTAAAATAAAATATAAATATCTTGAGAATGGCTTAAATAAGCATATTATAAATCATAAAATTTGCTTTTAAATGAAACATACATATAAAATATATATTTTTGTAACAGTCCTTATCTTTTTGCAAAGCTTTTTTTCAATTCAAAAAAAAATTATTCTCAAAATTATAGCTTTTTCATTGTGATGTCAATCCGAAAATCAATAGACTTCTGACGTTTGATGATAGAAATTATTGTACCAAATTGTATTCGATGCTCGAAAGATATTGTGTCTGCAGACAGACATCATTGACAAAATGGTTAACTCGTGTTCAAGGATGCTCAAAACATGTAGATCCACCAAAATTTGACAAATGGATTTTTTACCGCATCACCATACTTCCCCTATACAATGTAAGGAAAGTAAAGATAAACGAGTGAATAACATTCTAAAAATATTTTGTCCTTCTGTGCAAGGTAGCCCTAGCACAAATTAAATAATACATAATACATAATAAATATGTAATACGTAATACATAAATAATATGTAATACGTAAAAAACTATGTAATAAAAAAATTAAATAGACTAGCGAAAATTGACATTTAAAACGTTTAACCATACTGCTATAGAGACCCATTCATTCTCTGATAGTCCGACTTTATTAATCATCAATCCTCTTCAGGCCAGTTTCTGACGTTGAACACCATAAAAATTGATAAAAAGTAACAGCTGATCAAAGTTTAAATGCTGATCAGGCACATTCTTACCTTTGCTGGAACGGCTATTCTGCCTCTCTATCCTACAGAAGGATGCTACTTTTTGCTTCTGAAACCTAATGATGCTTTTAATTATCTTTTTGCTGTTATTAACGAACGAACGAAGTATTATGAAGATTAATTTTACCATTATAAAGGCTTTAGATGGTCTGGTACTCAATGTTTGGAATGTTACAGTAAACAGGAGCAGATGTGAGTCTCCCCCACCCCTCTCACATATACACACATCACATCCAACATCCTATATTTGTATATAATTAAATTAAAATAAATAAATATAGCAACTTTTATGATATTTTAGTGATAATGCTTTATAAATAATTTATTTTGCATAACATGTGCAAAAACTCCAATCCATGCACCAATCTATAGTTCTTAAAAATTGCATTTTTGAAGAAATTAGCTCCAGTTTAGAGAATGGAGTTTTTACCTAACATTATTTGCTTATTCTTATGGCAAATAAGAATAAGCAAATAATGTTAGGGTGTTTAAAGCTCCCGATGTTTAAAGCTTCAGATATTTTATGCACAGAATCCTTTTACAATTTTCATAGGACTAGGGCGCTTTTTCTTAGAAATTCAGTAATTCTTATACAACTCTTCTTACCCTACAACTATTGAGTGTTAACGAAATTCGGTAATTCTTCTACAACTCTTCTTACCTGGCTGTCCAAATAGTTGCTCAAGTCCTTCGGATGAGTCGGACGGTCTGGGTCTTCAACAACTCTTCTGTAGCTTGATATGTTAATTCTCCATAAGTGAAAATTAGGCTTGTAGAAATAATCAAAGTTTGATGATCATTTAAACTCAAATATATTGTAATTGTGTTGTTTCAGAATATAGATGCACAGAAATTAAGCAAAAATGAAGCAGTTTTAGAACGGATACAACACTAAATATAAATTAAAAAGAACTTTAAAAATCACTATTTTGATTCAAGATGGATTCCATATTTAATTTTAAATTTGGTCATGTGATCTCTTCATATGATATGGGTGTAATTATTATTTTAATTTTTATTTTAAAAACTACCAAATATATTTTGCTGAATTTTTTTTTTTATTTTTTATAGGATAATTTGAATATTTTCTAAAACTTTTGAAGCAATTTGTGAATTTTAAATTCGCTTAAAAAATGTTTGAAAAATTAGGTCCCATAGTGTTCAATGTATTTCATTTTTTCAACCTGGGTTCAATCTAAAACTAATTGAGTGATATTATTCATTTATATTCCCATAGGTCCTACAGACCGTCTGAACAACATACTAAAATTTAATTTTGTTAAAGTCATTTTTACGTCAGTTATCATGCAAACGGACAGACAGACAGAATGAACAAAGTCATAAGCACTTTTCAACTATGTTGTAAAGTGTTAAGAACTAATGATAATTAAGTTCTAAAATTTTGCATAGCATCATATATATGAGTGGACAATAAAATAGCCAAATTTAAAATAAAAATCTGTGTTGGTCGGGTTGAATATGTAGCTTTTTTGTCTTCATTTATATGGAATGACCCATATGCCATTATAATTATTTAGCTGGTCTCAGTTTAATTTATTTAATTGATATTATGAAATGTAAATTATATATTTTATAATTGTCCTATTAAAATTTTCAGGTCTGTGCCAAAATTAGAGAGATGTTGCAGAGATTACGATATTGGACTGGGAAATCAATAAGTAGCTATCATAGAAAGCTCTTTGATGGTAATATAATATTTTTTGTCAAGAAATGTTTAATGCTTTTACCACTAGTAAAGATTAGAAGTGCAGGGACCGCATAGCTCCCATTTTTCTTATTTTATTTTAAATTTTACTTCTTCTTTTCTGAGATCATCAGAAAAATTGGAAAAAAACAAGTTATAAATCAATGACCTATGGAATTTATCTCCTCATTAAGGAATAATAAGAAAGATTAATCTTGCATAAAGCATTGATTATGAAACACTTTAAAACTAAAATGCAATGTTATTTAAACATCTCTAAAATGTGATACATTCAGCAGTGATATTTTTTAAATTATCATAGTACTATAATTTTTTTACTTGAAAACTTTAAACTTCATCAAAAAAGGCAGTACTATAAAATTACTTGCTTCTCTATCTAATAAAATCAACGAATATTCCATTCATATTCCTTATCTTCCAGGCTCCAGAGCGAAATAATTTTGCAATCGCTTGCATCTTACAATTGCTTGTTTTGTTTACACTTTGCATACGTTAAAATTAGGCTTTGTTGTAGAAATAATCAAAGTGTAGTGATCATTTAAAATAAAAAATATTGTAATTGTGTAGGCACAGAATTTAGAAACACAGATAATATGCAAATATAAAGCAGTTTTACGGCGGATGCAATACTAAATATAAATACAAGAGAGAAAGATCAATCATTCATAAAGCATTGATTGTAAAACAATTTCTAACTGTAATTTTATTTAAACATCTCTAAAATGTGATACATTCAGAGGCGATGCTTTTAACACTTTACAAAGTTGAAAACTGTTTATGACTTTGTTCATTCTATCTGTCTGACTATCTGTTCGCATGATAACTGCCGTAAATATGACTTTATCAAAAGGAAGTTTTAGTATGTTGTTCAGACGGTCTGTAAGACATAGGGGAATGTAAATGAATAATATCACCCGATTATTTATGGATTGAAACCAGGTTGAAAAAATGAAATTCATTGAACCCTATGGGACATAATTTTTCAAACATTTTTTAAGTGAATTTAAAATTCACAAATTGCTTCCAAAGTTTTAGGAAATATTTAAATAATCTCATAAAATATATAACTAAAATTTAAGCAAAATGTATTGGGTAGTTTTAAAAAAAAAAAATTAAAATAATAATTACACTCATGTTATATGAAGAGATCACGTGACACACTTCAAAATAAAATATGGCATCCATCTTGTGTCAAAATTGTGACTTTTAAAATTCTTTTTAATTTATATTTATTGTTGCATCCATCCTAAAACTGCTTTATTTTTAAGTTTTTTTTCTGTGGCATCTGTATTCTGTGCCAACACAATTACAATATTTTTAGCTTAAATGATCATCAAACTTTGATTATTTCTACAATGAAACCTAATTTTAACATATGCAGAATGTAAACACATCAAGCTGTAAGATGAGTTGTATAAGAATTACTGAATTTTTTTAACTCAAAATTTAGCTTTGGAGTCTGGAATAAAGCTGATATGAATGAAATGAAATATTCATTGATTTTACATAGAGAAGCAGACGATTTTTTAGCATTGCTTTCTCTGATAAATTTTAAACATAGAGTTATAGAAAGTACTTTTTCTTCCATGATTTTATGTTTTTAAGTAAAATAAATTATTGTAGTATTATGATGAATGAAAATAAGGGAATAAAAGTGTTTGAATGAAAAATTTACTGCATTTACATAGAGAGCCAGACAATATATATTTCAATGACATCATTTGAATAAAGTTCATTTTTTTCAATGAAGTTTTAAGTTTTCAAATATAATACATTATTGTAGTATTGTGTTAATTTAAATAAGAAAGATCAATGATGCATAAAGTATTGATTATGAAACACTTTCTAACTACAATGCAATTTTATTTAAACATCTCTAAAATGTGATACATTCAGCGGTAATATTTATAAAATTATCACAATACTACAATAATTTATTATATTTGAAAACTTCATCGAAAGAAATGAACTTTATTCAAATGATGTCATTGAAATAGAAATCACCTAGCTCTCTATGTAAAAGATGTAAATATTTCATTCATACACTTTTATTCCATTCCTTTTATTCATCACAATACTACAATAATTTATTTTATTTAAAAACTTAAAACCATGGAGGTACAGGTAATTTAACCCTATGTTTAAAACTTCATTGAAAAAATTCTCTTTTTCTCTATGTAAAATCAATGAATATTTCATTCATATCAGCTATATTGCAGACTCCAGAACAAAATAATCTTTCATTAAAGAAATTTTTATACAACTCATTCTGCATCTTTTTGTGTTTACATTCTCCATAAGTGAAAATAAGGCTTTTTTGTAGAAATAATCAACGTTTGATGATCATTTAAACTCAAATATATTGTAATTCCGTTGTTTCAGAATGTGGATGCACAGAATTTAAGCAAAAATAAAATAAACTTTAGGACGGATACAACACTAAATATAAATTAAAAATAACTTTAAAAGTCATGATGTTGGCAGAAGATGCATGCCATATTTTATTTTGAAGTGGGTTATGTGATCTCTTCATATAATATGGGTGTAATTATTATTTTTATTTAAAAAACTATCAAATATATTTTGCTGAATTTATTTTTCATATTTTTTATGGGATAATTTGAATATTTCCTATAACTTTCAAAGCAATTTGTAAATTTTAAATTCACTTAAAAAATGTTTGAAAAATTAGGTCACATAGAGTTCAACGTATTTCATTTTTAGTTTTTGCTCTGCCATTGCTCAGTAGCCTCGCTTATTCAAGCATAGCATGCAACCCTGCAGTCTGAGCGACCCTTAAGTATTTCACATTTTTGCGACATTTTAAGAGTATGCTTAGCCTGTACCAATAGTATGTTGCAATACAGCAACAAAGAACTTTTTAAAATGCTTACGCTGTATAATTTATGCAATCGTAATGCTAACAAAACTGCACGGGAGTTTCAATGTACTTTTCCCAATTCTCGTCATCCTTCTGGGAGATTTATTTCCCTGATTGATGCAACGAGTGCATGAAAGAGGTAGCATACATCGTGTAGGTAGGTCCAGACTTCACTCAACTGATGTAGAAATTGATATTTTGGATTACTTTTGCAGTCATCCACATAGTAGTATTCATGCCTCTGCTTCAGAAATGGACGTACCATGTGCAACAGTGTGGAGAATACTGAGACTGAATAAATAGCATCCGTTTAACAGTCATGGTGTGCAAGAACAGGAGCCAACAGATTATCAACGTCATCTAGATTCTTGTAATTGGGCTTATAAATCAGGAAGATGCAAATCCCTCTTTCCTGAAAAACTTAATTTGGACTGATGGATGCATAAATCCTCAAAATGAGCACTTCTGGTCTGATATAAATCCATTCGTAGTATGTAATATTCATCATCAGAAGCAATTTTCTGTGAATATATGGTTTAGTATTTTCAGAAACCATTTGCTTGGACCCATACTGTATGATGGTAGGTATGACAGGTGATAGATATGTTTATGAGATTTTGAATGTGGTTATTCCTGATTTTATGGATGAACTGCTCCTAACAGAACTTCCATATGTATAGTTTCAACAGGACGGATCTCCAGCTCACCATACTACAGTTGTGAAACACTGGTTAAATAACGAGTTTCCAGACAAGTGGATTGGCTTGCATGGGCCAGTCGAATTTCCCCCTAGATTGCCTGATAAAAATTCATAGGTGTTAAGCCTATGAATTTTTATTTGTGGGGTCATTTACGCACAACTGTTTATCTGTCACCTCCCTTAAATAAAGCAGAATTGCAACAACGCATTCAAGATGGTTATCACCGAACAAGAACTTGATCGAATGCACAGAAGTTTTATCAGATGAATACAGTTCTGTATTGGCCAAACCATGATGCTGTGGTGTGGGGTTCCACAGATGCGGCTGGATTGGACCTGTCACCACTTCGGCACCCGACTCACAGTGACTGTCATTGCTAAAACAAATGCATGACTCATCTGAGAACATGACCCTGTGCTATTCCGCCATCCACATGGCTCTATCTTGACACCATTGCAAACAGAGGCGTCTGGGCTGTTGACAGTCTTCTTAACGGGTGCCATGAGTGCAAGGTGCCAGTGACCAATCGGCAGGTAATGGTCGTGGTCAATACGGGAGCATCAAGGGCAGGACTGCCAATGCTTGCTGGCAGATGCTTCTGTCCATGTGTGCTAGCATCGCTCTGACAATGCCGACACCCCTCAAACATGCCACATTCCTTTCTTCCAACCATCTTCATCACAGCCGGTGCACCGTGGATGTGTAGGTGGCTGTCCTCTGAGATTTGACATATGAACCAACCTGCCCTTCTGAATCCGATCACCATACCCCCGTGAAATCGTCCATCTACTAGAACTGCCTCCGTTGGCAGTGGCTTGGCATTCTCTGCTACTACACTTTTCTTCTGAGATAAAAAAAATTGCGAAATGATTTCCGTGGCAGACAGAGAGGCGTGACTATTGCCCATTCTGCTGGTTCCTTCCCTTATATCTCACTCAATGTGCATGGGACAGCTGCGCATTTCGCATCATTTACATAACTCGATGAGCTGCATCTACCCTGTAATTTGCATATTTTTGCTGTCCACTTCTTGGTGTCTTATTTTCACTGTCACATAGTGTATAATAAAAATGTGTTAACATAAGCAACATAAACTGCTTTTGGCATGAAATTAATTTAAATTAAAAATATAGTAATTACTAATTCAAAAAAGTAAGTAAATAAATTTGAAAATACAGTGAATCAATAAATGTGAAATAAATACAGTAAAATTAAAAATACTAGTGAATGAAAAATAACTTACATTATTACTTTAATACCGGAATAGTGTAAATACAGTTGCAACAAAATTCTGTTGTTTTGACATTTAAAGAAATCTATCAACACATTTTGTTTTTTATACTTTCTTACCCTACAGTTTTCTCTACATGCATTTTGAGTTTGTTAATTATGCATCCCATTACTGTCCACATTGTTTAAGAAGTACTTTTGAAGTTCCTCAGTGTATTTCAGTACGTCCTGACTATTTAGCACAGTACTTGAATTGCCAGCTTTGATTTCCATACATTCTTTGATACCATTCTCACTTTCTTCAATTTTGTTTTTGTTCATGTAATCTCCTATTTCCAAGCCAGACTGTGTATAATTCGTCATCAACAGTGATGTACTCTTTGTGTATAATTCGTCATCAACAGTGATGTACTCTTCTACACTCATTTATTTCATCACTAAAACATCCAACCAAAGAAGAAAATTCTTCATTAATTTGGTTTTCTGTATCATCATTTTCGTCATCTATTTCAATCGTTTTGAGGAACCCAGCCTTTCTGAAGCAGTTTTTTACACAGTTTGAACTGACACCTTTATTAACTTTTGATATCCAACAGGTTGCATCTAAAACTGTCACTGATTTTGCTGTTTCCTAAGCTGGACAGGTTGAAGTTTTTGGCAAAGTATGGTACAATAGTAACTTTTTGTATGTGACCTTGAATGCTCAAATTATTCCTTGATTTAAGGGTTGTAAACTGATTTAGTCATCATCGTCATAACTCATCGTGCCTAGTGGCACATAAGGCCTTCAGCTTGCGTCGCCACCCTGGTCGATCCTGTGCTGCAGTCCTTGTTTCTGACCAGCTCACCCATCCCATCAAATTTCTCTCCTGCTCCACTAATCTCCTCCAAGTTAGCTTGGGTCAACCCTGAGATCTTTTTCCTTCAGGCCCCCAAGTAAATGCAGGGATCGAATTCTACCTAAAATGCCTATTAATTTGAAGCTTCCCTTAAATTCCTAAAATTACACCTAAAATTTATTATTCATCTTAAAATTTTGTAATGTTTTGCTGCGGTGTCAAATTTACTCTACTATCACTCGAATACATCCCATTCATACGGCAATTAATGTTAAAAAAGTTTTCAGAAATTAAAATGTTGTTCAAAATAGCACTCATCTTTTACAAAGACAACAAACGTATCAATCACGACAAAATCGGCGATTCTCATTGGTTAAATCCCCTTTGTCCGCAGGCAGTTTTAGTGAAATACGATCACAAGATGAATGGCGACCCACGTGATCATTTACAGACCGGAGTTTGGGGGGATATTCTTTGGTGTGTGGGAGTGGGAATCTCTGCGAAGCATCTTAGGAATCCCCAGTGGAAACTAACAAACCTAGAAGCCTTTAACCTCTCTCAAAGAAATAAAATAGAAAAAGACTGGTTTGATTGTTGAAATAGTGTGCTTCCTCATATTTACTAGATAAATCACAAAGTTTCTCTTTCTTTGCAAAGTTAAAATTTTGCTCAACTATTCTTTGTTTGGGATCAATTTAGTGCAAAAAATTTGAAGAATTTTTGGTCTAAATCCAATAATACAAATATAGTTAGTCAGATTATAATTCTCTTACGCCTCTCATTTACTTAATATTTGATCAACATCATGTCAAAACAGGAGAGTAAAGAAGGAATTTTTGTCTGCTGTTAGTAACCTCTATAGGCATAGATGATATTAAAGGATATCTCTTCAAAAGTATGCATTGCGTAGGAACCCGTACCATATAGCAGTTTATGAAGAAAAGTAATGGATAAAATAAAATACGGCATAGTTGGTAGGCCCTGCAATTGGATTGCCAATCTCCTCATAAAAAATAAATTAAAAACAATGAAAGAGCAGAAATATGAAGAATGTTAAACAAACACATTCCCTCTTCCAACAAATAAGACTTTTAAACAGTTTTCATTTATTTTTAAACTTAAAATTTTATCAAATTATTCCATGTTTAGTATGCATCTGGGATGAAAAGTACCAAAGATTTGAACTCTGTAAGAATTTTTGCTCAAAAACCAATATTTAAAAATATAGTTTTCTGGACTAGAGTTCTTTTGAGCCACAGGAACTTGTGCATGTGTTTTTGTTGATTCTGTCAAAACAGAAGATGATTAAAGGGAAATAGCTGTGTCTAGATTAACACGTTGCAGTAGCTTTGATGAAATATAGGATAACTTATTTCCCTCATATTATTTAATTACTGTCTTTGGCGACCAGCTCTATTGTTTTTTGAAAAAAGTTTTTAAACTTGCAATACCTTTCTTGTATTAGCTGTCGATCGTGCACCTCTGTGACGCAAGCCATAGATAACGGGGCAGTTCATAAAGTAACTGTCGATCGCACACCTATGTTACGTGCACAAGTCACTGCTAAGTGCAGTTCATGAAGTGTTAATCTTGTACCTCAGATACTTGTGCAAGTTACGGCTAACGATGTAGTTCATGAAGTAGCTGTCGATCACAGATCTCCGTTACGTGCTCAAGTCATGACTAATGGTTCAGTTCATAAAGTAGCTGTATCGCACACCTCAGCTACATGCATAAATCATGGCTAGCGGTGCATTTCATGGAATAGATGTCGATCGCACGCCTTTGTTACTCACGCAAGTCATGGCTAACGGTGCAGTTGATAAAATAGCTGTCGTTCGCACACCTCAGCTACTCACTCAAGTCACGTCTAACGGTACATTTTGTTGGCATGCACAAATATTAAAAAAATTTAAAAGTAGATAAAATTCAATATTGCACTTTGCCATGAAGGCTTTTGCAGAAGTAGCAGTGGATATTATCTAGATACGTCAGTGAAGAGTCAATACATGAAAAATAATTAAATTTATTTTCACGAAATCAAAATAATAAAACATAAATACAACACGTATCATTTACTTTGATACTGTGTTTGAACAGGTCATATCAGCAGAGTCTTGAGACAGAAAAATTAGATCTAACCAAACTGGCCACATACTTTGCCAATTTACCGGCAAATGTACACAACATCATCCTACCGGCCACACATTGAGCTACCATAAGCCTTAGGGTTGGTCGTGTGGTCTGGGCCTTCAACAACATCATTCTAGAACATTCTAGAAAATAGATAATGTTTGAACAGTATCATCACTATCTCAAACAACAGACCACATAATACAGGTCAACTGAACACAGTCATCAGAACAGAGGCAGAACCACAAGACAAATGATGACAACAGATGATGAAAAGTAGTATCTGGATCGGGAATTGGACGATTATCACCAGAGGACCCCGTTTCTTCACTGCTTTCTTCAATGTCTTGATCTTCCTCTGATAAAGTATTTTTCCCTCTCCATATACTCCTCGTCAGACGAGTCTGGATAGGTAGGCTTGTGAGATGAAAAATTAAATTTTTCTACTTGTCTAGTTTCTCATTTACATTAGGTCCCAGACTGCCTTCCTCTGCGTTGCACTCTTCATTAAATTTAACATTGTCAGTCTTGACTATTTTCTTCTCATTCAAGAGCCATATCCTATACCCCCGAGTTTTCAATGCATATCCTACCATAATGCCCTTTTGTGCTCTCATGTCAAATTTCCCCCTAAGTTGTTTAGGCTTGCCTACAAAGGCTTGACATCCAAATGCTCTGAGGTGGGCAACTGATGGTTTTCTGCCTCTGTATAACTCGTTCGGTGTCAGATTCTTGAACTTGTGGCATATTCGATTTTTAACATATGCGAAACATAGCAAGGCTTCTGCCCAAAAATCGTCTTTTAAGTTGCTATCATTTAACATAGCCCGAACACAATCTAAAGCAGTTAAATTGAACCTTTCTGGAACCCTGTTTTGCTCGGGTGTGTATGTGTTTGTTCTTTCTGCTTTAATGCCTTGGGTTTCTAAAAACTTTTCAAATTCAGTGTTGCAAAATTCCGTACCGTTGTCGGTTCTGACGCTTAGAATTTTGATATTTAAAATCTTTCCGCTGTATGCTGAAATTGTTTAAACCTATCGAAAACTTCTGATTTATTTTTCATAGGATACACTGACACTTTTCGTGAAAAATTATCGGTTATGCTAAGGAAATAGCTAGCTCTTCCATGCGATGGTTTTGGCATAGGTCCACATACATCCATATGAATTAGTTCCAATGGTTTCTCCGATCTAATTCTTCCTATGGGTTTGAAAGAAATTCTTTTTGTTTTTGCTAGTTTACAACATTTACAGTTGATTTTTCTCACACTGATATTTAGCAAGCTTTTGACAGCTGATACTTCACACGTATGGTGTAAATAGTCAAAGTTAATATGATAGAATCTTTTATGCCATAGCCTTGTATTTCCCCAGACTTCAATAGGTGATTTTACATGATCATTATTCTTAAAAACATGATATTTACAAGGCTTGTTAGGTTTAAAAACACTAATGCTGGAATTTACATTTTTACTTTTAAAAACTTTACTGGCATTTCTATTTACACTTTTAACATTACTACCATTACTTCTTAAAGGTATGCAAGTCTTAAAATCACTTTTCATATTAGGATTTTTAAAAGACGTGTAAGAATTTTTAAAATCATTTTTAATTTTACAAACACATGAATCATTTTTACATTTACCTTTCCCTAGAATTTTTAGGCTTAACATTTTGAGCTTTAGGCTTAGTAATTTTACTTTTCGTTGACTTTTCAACATTAAAATTCTTGGTTTTAATCTCTTATTGAGGCCTAAGGAAATACAAGCCATTTTTCCTTTTGGCATAAAACCATTTGCTTCCACCTGGTTTGAAAAGAGTAATAAAACCATTTCTACCTGCAAAATTACAATTTTGCTCTTCTAAAATTGAAGCAGCACAATTAAGTTTCTTCACAGTTTAGGTGAATACATAACATCTTTTAAATGGATTAAATTCTTCATATTATTAATTTTAACGTACATACTGATTGATCCGACACCTTCGATTGGGCGTTCTTGATTACCGGCAGCTAAGAATATTGTCGTACCTTTAAGCTCTTTAAATTTGTCGAACAATTCCAGTTTGTTACAAAAATGCTTAGCTGCTGATGTGTCAACAACCCAACCAAATTTGTCAATCGATTCAGTCTTACAATTTTCAATGTTAGACTGGATTTCACTTAATTTTGCATTGTTTTGTTTACAGTTTGCCTTAAAATGTCCTTAAGCCTTGCATACATGGCAAGGACCTATCCTTTTATTTAAATTTACACTTTTAGAAATTACATTTTATAAATTTAGACACATTTTTAGATTTATGTACATTGAAAGCGAAAGTCTTTCTCCAATTTTATTGTTTGTCGTGTAACTGCTGGGCAATCCGGTCTTCTTCTACAAGTAACTCTGTTTCAATATGCCTTAGGGTAAACAGGTCATCTGGCAGTCTATACAATATCTGTACTATGCCTCTAAATTTGTCACCAAGATGTCGTATTGTCTGTAACTCAACCAGGACCTCTGCTATTGAGTGTCTAGCATCTTTTAATTTTGAAACTAACTTTTTAATCCTAGATATAAAAAGTCCCACGGGTTCACCCGGCACTGGCTTTTCATTAAAGAAATCGTCAAACAATCTCATTAGTCCAGCCCGAGTGTTGACAATGTTTTTTCTTTTCTCCTTTGATAATCTTAATTTTTCTTTCCTGGTGGTGTCCTCACCCGGTTTCTCCTCTGTTCCTGTGATGAAGCAGTATAATCATTCATTTATCAGTGCACATTTTAAGTCTGTATTCCATGTTGAGTAATTATCTCGACCAAGTCTTTCCATGTCCGGAGTAGTCGCTATACTTAGCTTGATGTGGCTACGGCCCCCGTCTCGGAGCTCGTTCGGACTTTAACGGCGTTCTAGATAAGCAGCATTTTGTAACCACTTGGGCTGCTGGGCTACTATACTAGGGTCCATTACCTACTTGTTGGCATGCACAAATATTTAAAAAATTTAAAAGTAGATAAAATTCAATATTGTACTTTGCCATGAAGACTTTTGCAGAAGTAGCGGTGGATATTATCTAGATACGTCAGTGAAGAGTCAATACGTGAAAAATAATTAAATTTATTTTCACGAAATCAAAATAATAAAACATAAATACAACACATATCATTTACTTTAATACTGTGTTTGAACATGTCATATCAACAGTCTTGAGACAGAAAAATTAGGTCTAACCAAACTGGCCACATACTTTGCCAATTTACTGGCAAATGTACACAACATCATTCTAGAAAATAGATAATGTTTGAACAGTATCATCAATATCTCAAATAACAGACCACATAATACAGATCAACTGAACACAGTCATCAGAACAGAGGCAGAACCACAAGACAAATGATGACAAGAGATGACAACTTCTACTGCCACATCCACCAGCTTAAATAGTGCTGTGTGGTTGAAGTAGAAGTTAATGTTTTTTGAGTAGAAGTTAAAGTTAATGTTTTTCCTGAGTATGTGTAATAGAAATGATCATTAGAAAACGAGTTAGACTTAAAGAAAGCTTTAATCAACTAGAATGATGCATGACAAAATGGCAAAGCAGTATCGCACGCTAGTAGTTGGAACATCAAACATAGTAGTGTTGCCATTCTTCAAGTACCTAAAGTTAGTGTTGCCAAAACAAGAACATAATATCACATTCACCCCTCCCATAGTGTTAGTCAATCACATAGTCGGCTAAATAGGAAGGCAGGCGTTTCGGTCTGCTGGGACGAAGTGTAGTAGGATCCTGGGACCTCTCCCCAGTATTCTTACAGAAGTTCTCTGATGAGGAGGCTGGACTGCTAGGATATGGTGGTACACTGTCTTGAGCTTCATCTTCTGTCATATTTTTGAGACTCACCGGTGGGGTTTTTGTATGTGCGTTAGACAATTCAGAATTCAGAATATCAGAAGAAGGCAGATGGCTGCTACAGCTGTCTCCGTCGTCATTGATAGGTAAAGGAGTTTCCCCTCTTGGAGCTAAGTGCCGTATAGAGACACTGGTTTCACGTCCGTCTGGGAGTCTAACATAAGCATAGTCTGGGTTTGCTTCAATGAGTTCTACTTCCTGCACAATAGGCTCATACTTATTAGCTCGTGTGTTGTTCCTCATTAGCACTGGACCTGGATGGGTAAGCCAGGTAGGTATGGAGTAACCATTGTAGGATCTTCTAATGTGGGAGAACATTCGTTCATGAGGTGTAGCATTTGTGGAGGTGCATAGTAGGGAGCGAATCGAATGTAAGGCAGGTTGTAAAACATTTTCCCACTGTTCAATTGCCATGTTTTTTGATTTTAGTGCCAGCTGGATAGTTTTCCATACGATTCCATTGTATCTTTCGACTTGGCCGTTTCCTTGCGGATTGTAAGCAGTCGTCCTGCTAGTCGCTATCCCAAGTGGAGTGAGAAAAGATTTTAACTCACGGGACATAAAAGATGAACCTCTATCAGAATGTATATAAGCCGGCATTCCAAAAATTGAGAAGATGTTTTGCAAGTGAGTTATAATGGTAGACGCCGAGATATCAGAACAGGGAATTGCAAAGGGGAATCTCGAAAACTCATCTACTACAGTCAGGAGGAAGCGGTTCCTGGAAACTGTTGGTAAAGGTCCTTTGAAATCCAGATTTAATCTTTCAAAAGCAGCAGTTGCTTTGATTAATTTTCCATCATTTTTACAGAATCGTGGCTTGACTTCGTTGCAACAGGGGCAAGCGTTTATGACCCTCTTAATGTCGTCCAAAGAGAAGGCTAAATTTTTAGATCTGATCCAATGATACATTCGGGTGATTCCCGGATGACACAATGCCTCATGTAATTCTCTTATATTCACTCCTGGGCTGGTAGCCGCCGTTATTCTTGATAGAGTATCCGCAGTTGCATTTCTGTTTCCAGGTCGGTAGATAATATCAAATTTGAAGCAGGTAAGTTCCAATCTCCAACGCATGATTTTCTCATTTTTAATTTTACTGTTATGACACTGATCAAACATGAATGTGACTGATCTTTGGTCAGTAAAAACTTCAAAATGTCTACCAATTAAGTAATGTCGCCAATTCCGTAGGGATTCAACAATTGCATAGGCCTCCTTTTCAATCGAGGAATGCTTCTGCTCAGATGCGTTCAGAGTTCTTGAGAAGAATGCCACAGGACGTTCAGCTTGACTCAAGGAAACCCCTATAGCAAACTCAGAGGCGTCTGTTTCCACTCTAAAGGGTATGTTGTCCTCAATAGCAAACAAGGAGGCATTAGCTATATCGGTCTTTAATGAGTCAAAAGCCTTCACAGCAACTTCTGGAAGAGGAAAGGGACCCTTAGCCAAGAGAGGGCGAATCTTCTCAGAGAATGTGGGAATCCAACGACAATAATGGGCAAACATGCCCAGCGCACGTTGTAGAGACGCTGTGTCTTTAGGAATAGGTAAGTTCAACAGTGGAGCCAGTCTGTCGGGGTCAGGTTTTATAGTTTTGTTCTCGATAAAGTATCCTAGTAGTTTGATCGATTTAGTAGAAAAAACACACTTCTCATCATTCAGTGTTAAGTTGTATTTCTTAGCAGTAATCATGAATTTTTCCAAGTTGCAGTCATGCTCTCTTTGATTTTTCCCACATACCGTTACATCATCAAGATATGGAAAAGTGCCTTCTAAACCTTCATCCTTAATTATTTTATCAATGATTCTCTGGAAGCATGCTACCCCATTAGTCACACCGAAAGGGACACGTAGAAAATGGTACAGTTTACCTTCAGCTTCAAAAGCTGTGTAATGTTTTTCAGATTCTAATATGGGTACCTGATGATAGGCACTTTTGAGATCAATAGTACTAAATATTTCATATTTAGACACTTGTGAAATTAATTCTTCAATTCTGGGAAGAGGATAAGCATCAAGCATCGTGAATCTATTAATTGTCTGTGAATAATCGACAACCATTCTGGGCTTGTGGTGTTCTCCTTTCACGACAAATGCTTGTGCACGCCAAGGTGAATTACTGGGTTCGATTACACCTTCTTCTAGTAGTCTTTTTACGTTCGCAGCTATAAATAGTCTATCTTCTTCCGTTTGACGCCTTGACTTCGTGATCACTGGTCTACAGTCAGGGGTTAAGTTAGCAAACAGTGAGACAGAGGGGACTTGAGCAATTGCCAATGAGCAGATTTTCAGAGGTGGTCTGTCACCGTTGAAATCAATCTCAACTGAAGAATGATTTTTTAGTAAGTCATGGCCGATCAGAAAATCTGCACAGAGGTTTTTCATGATTAACACCTCTACGTTTGTATATGAATGAGTTTGTAATTTTACCGTTATCATGGAACAGCCAGTAATGTCCGAGCTTAAGGAAGAGTTAGCCATAGTTATTCTACCGAAGTATGGCTTCACTAGTATTCGACACTTTTTTACCAGAGATTGGTTTAGAAAACTGAGTGAGCTGCCAGTATCGATCAGAGCATTTAGCTCTATTCCATTTATATCCACTTTAGTAATAGATTTTTGGAGACAACTGGGGATAATTGATGCTGATGCTAAAGTATGAACTGATGCCGTAGAATTGTTCGGGGGGCGCGACAGTCTAGACTTGCAAACTCTCTGGTAATGACCTTTCTTTCCACACCCTCTACATAGTGCATCCTTGGCCGGGCAGACGTTTCGAACATGGCGGTCATTCCCACAAAAAAAGCATTTTCCGGTGCGGGCTGGTATAGCTGCAGTTGCGTGAGTCTCCTCGGGTTTTTCGTCTTTCTGCTCCATAGCAGCCACAGGTACCGAATTCGAATTTGCAGAATATGAAGCGGAGTGATGTTCTGCCAGTTCTAATGCCCTAGCCTGGTCGAATGCATTATCCAACGTAATTGTAGTGTTCTCCAACAGGCGTTCTCGAATTCGAGTGCTCCTTAAACCCTGGATGAATGCGTCTCTAATATACTCATTTTTGTATTGTTCAGCCGTAACAGATTTGAAATTACAATCTTTGCTCATTTGTTTAAGTATCTGTAGATATTCACTCACAGACTCTCCCGATTGTTGAGTTCTCGAAGCCACGCAGTGTCTGGCGAATATTTCGTTTCGTTTAGTAACGTAAATAGAATCCAGGGCAGTAATAGCCGTATTGTAGTTTTCTGCTTCGTTGATATGCTGATAAACACCCGCCGACACGTAATTACACAAGAGATGAAGCTTATTTTCCTCAGTCAAATGCTGAACTTCGCCCAGGAAATTTGAAAATGTCCGTTTCCAATGTTTCCATTTTGCTTCAGCTCCTACGCACGTTGGATCCACGTCGAATCTCTCTGGCTTGAGAAGTCGTTCCATCTCATGTGAATTTAGATCCAAGAAATCTAGTTGATTAAATTGTAATAGAAATGATCATTAGAAAACGAGTTAGACTTAAAGAAAGCTTTAATCAACTAGAATGATGCATGACAAAATGGCAAAGCAGTATCGCACGCTAGTAGTTGGAACATCAAACATAGTAGTGTTGCCATTCTTCAAGTACCTAAAGTTAGTGTTGCCAAAACAAGAACATAATATCACAGTATGCTAATTTCTAATGTTTTTCCTGAGTATGCTAATTTCTAATGGGTTGAAGTAGAAAATTAGCTTAATCTGGATGTTGATATCTCAATCTGCAGGAATACATAACATGGGATTAAAACTTAGTGACTAAATGACCTAATGTGATTAGCCAATCAGCACACAGTACTTTTTGAATGTTTGTACTTTTGTACTTTTTTTACAATGTTAAATTTAATGAAGAGTGCAATGCAGAGGAAGGTGGTCTGGGACACAATGTAAATGAAAAACCTAAACTAGTAGAAAAATTTACTTTTTCATCTCACAAGCCTACCTATCCAGACTCGTCTGACGAGGAGTATATGGAGAGGGAAAAATACGATTCATTAGAAGAAGATCAAGACATTGCAGAAAGCAGTGAAGAAACAGGGTCCTCTGGTGATAATCGTCCAATTCCTGATCCAGATACTACTTGGGTCAGAAAAGTCATTCCAAGGATGACAGGAACGAGAGAGGATGTTTACTATTATTATAAAGGAAAGGGACCTTGTTTAAGGACACTAAAAGAAATAGAAAGTTTTTCTGAGAAAAAGAAAATAAAGTTTAATGAAAAACTTTTCAATTTTAAGGGGGATCAAGGGATATCATGGGATGGGCCAGAAGCAAACATTGTAGAGATTCAAATTCGTAGGAAATACAAGGAAGCGGCTAATTCACCCCAGTGCAAAGAATGGAATATAGCCATGGCAGACGAATTAGGTGTCATGAAGGAAAGAGGTGTGTGGGACTTAGTACCTGCACCTGTTGCAGGCAAACATGTACAGGCACAAAGTCCCTGACACCTCTTTCCGACAAAGTAATCAGTTGCCTTTGGGTATATGCTGTTAAAAGAGACGAAAGGGGTGAAGTTAGCGGATATAAGGCTAGACTAGTAGCACAGGGGTTTAATCAGGAAAAGGGGCAAACTTATGAAGAAGTGTTTAACCCGGTGATTAACTTTACAATTGTCAGAATGTTTTTTACTATTTTTGTATGTTTATTTGGTGGTTCCATATTCAGCTTGATATCAAATGTGCATATTTATATGCCAATCTCAGTGAAAAAATATTCATGAGACAGCCACCTGGATTTTTTGACAAAAACAAAAGTAGATATGTATGTCAGTTAAATAAAGCAGTATATGGCCTGCACCAAAGCAGTAGAGAATGGTATCTTGAGTTAGATCAGGTTCTCAGAAAACTTAATATCATAAAGTTTAAGTGGTGCAATTGTGCATATAATTTTAACAATAAAGTTTTATTAATTGTTTATGTGGATGACATAATATTATTTGCCAAAAATCAAATTGATCTAAATTCTGTAACTTCTCTTCTAAAGTCTAAATTTCATATTAAAGTGTTAAGTAAAACCAAAATGTTACTAGATATTGAATTTGAAGAAAACCATGATAAACATTTCATCCATCAAAATCAATACATTACTAAAATTTCTGATAAATTCTCAAAATTTAAATATCCTGTTTCAAGTTTACCCATAGCAAAAGGTGTAGTTTTAAGCAAAGCAGACTGCCCGGCAAATCATTCTGAAGTTGAACAAATGAAGAATATACATTACATAAACTTATTAGGTTGTTTGTCATTTCTTGCCAGCAGAACTAGACCCGATGTAAGCTATGCTGTAAATATCGTATCCCAATTTTAGGAAAACCCAGGCATGAAACACTGGGATGTTCTACTTAAACTTCTAGGGTATGTAGATAAAACAAGGGATTGTAAATTAAACTTATCTAACATTCAATGTGTAAATTTAAATAGTTTTACTGATTCTGACTTTGCAGCTAATAGGGATGATAGAGTATGAATGGGAGGCATGATATTTTTTGTAGATAGGGTACCTATTTCATGGGGGACATTTAAGCATAAATGTGTGAGTTTATCTACAATGGAAGCTGAATGTATCTCATTGACTGAATCTGCAAAAGAAATGGTGTGGGTACAGAACATATTACTTTAATAAGCTTAGCTTTCAGTTAGGAAACAGTGTAATATTCTGTGATAACCAAGCAGCCATAAACTTTTCCAATTCACCCATAGAGAATTACAGAACAAAACACATTGGTGTTAAATATCATTTTTTGAGAAATCTAGTTGAAAAGAAACTCTTTAAGATTAAATTTGTAAACAGCAAAAATAACAAAGCTGATGTTTTTACAAAACCAATTACCAAAGAAGCAATCTTTAAATTCTGTGAAATCTTTAAAACTTCTTAAAATGTTTAAATTGTAACTTGAAATCGAAATTTAACTTGTCTAAATTGTATAGTTGTATTTTTCAAATTAACTTCAACACTTTTTTCAAAATCCATATTGTGTAGTTTAGTTATCAATGTGTTTATACTGTGTGGTGAAGATTTTTAAGGTTTTTGATATATACTAAAAATAACTTATACATTTTTCAATCCCTCATGTAGTAGTTTAGATACTAATGAGTTTAAACTGTGTGATGCAGGTTTAAAAGTTTAAGAATTTTTTCAATGTGATATACAAACTTTTTGACATTCCCTCAACATGTAGTTTAGGTACTGTTAAGTTTATACTGTGTGGTGAAGGATTTAAGAGTTTTTGAATTTAAAATTGTATCTCCTGTTTTTAACACAGAGATATTTTAACTTTGTTCTCATGTAAATTGCATCATAATGTGTTTATACTTTTTAAAACATTATCTTGAAATGTAATTATACACTATATTTTATACATGATATTGTGAAACTCTATAAAGCAGTATATTTTCAACTTAAATTTGAAATTTGTTGATAACTTGTATTTTTGTGGTTGAATAACTCAATCTGCAGGAGGGGGCCAGTTGCTAGAAAACTTTAGTGTAAACAAGCAACAAGTACATCAATTATAGTACTGTCAGAATCCAAAAATTACTGGGTGCTAAATGGCTAATCACATTAGGTCATCTAGTCACTAAGTTTGAACCCCATGTTATGTATTCCTGCAGATTGAGACATCAACATCCAGATTATGCTGATTTTCTTCTTCAACCCATTAGAAATTAGCATACTCAGGAAAAAAATTAACTTTGACTTCTACTTCAAAAAACATTAACTACAACTTCAAAAAACAGCTTCTACTTCAACCACACAGCACTATTTAAGCTAGTGGATGTGGCAGTAGAAGTTGTCATCTCTGGTCATCTCTTGCCGTGTGGTTCTGTCTCTGTTCTGATGACTGTGTTCAGTTGACCTGTATTATGTGGTCTGTTGTTTGAGATAGTGATGATACTGTTCAAACATTATCTATTTTTTAGAATATTCTAGAATGATGTTGTGTACATTTGCTGATAAATTGGCAGAGTATGTGGCCAGTTTGGTTAGGGCGTTATAAGGTTTTCATAACTCATTTGAAACAAGCAGTACCAAATGTACTGTCTGTATACTGTGTTATTCATCATCAGCATTTGGTTACAAAAAAATTTAAATGAATGCTTGCACACGTCTCTTGATTGCATTATTAGAGCAGTCAATAAGATTAGATGCAATTCATTGAGTGACAGACTGTTTGGCCAACTTTGTAGTGAAAATGATGAAGGTTATTATTGCTTGCTGCTGCACACAGAAGTTCATTGGCTCTCAAAAGGTACTTATTTGAATCGTTTTTACAATCTATTTAACTCAATACTAGATTTCCTTGAAAACAGAAACGAAAAACTGTGTGCAAACTTGATTACATCAAAAAATGACATCGCTTATTTGACAGACCTGTTTAAAATATTTAATGAAGTAAATTTGCAATTGCAAGGTGATGAGTTAAATTTAATTAAACCAAAAAATGTCACAGCTGCTTTTGTGGAGAAACTTCTTCTGTTCAAACGAAATGTAGGTAGAGGTGAATACAGCCACTTTCCCACATTATCAGCAGTCTCTTCAAAACAGGAAGATTTACTTACTTACTGCCAACACTTGGTCATTCTTCATGCTGATTTTAAGGAACCATTCCAGGATAT
The DNA here is from genome assembly GCA_951213105.1 of Amaurobius ferox. Lineage (NCBI taxonomy): Eukaryota > Metazoa > Arthropoda > Arachnida > Araneae > Amaurobiidae > Amaurobius > Amaurobius ferox. Next base: position 103,037,472 of record OX578141.1, on the reverse strand, counting down.
TTTAGGCATGAATATACCGAGCTGGGTTTTAGATCCTTTCACAAATGCAGATACAGCAGAATCATCAAATTTAGAAGAGGAACTCGTAGAGCTCACAACTAACGAAGAACTAAAAGTAAAATTCAGAAATGGATACCAAGAGTTCTGGCTTCAAAAATTAATAGCAGCACTCTATCCTGGATTGTGGGAAACAGTACAGAAATTTTTAATTGCATTTCCTTCATTGTATTTGTTTGAGCGTGGGTTCAGTGCAGTAGCAAATTTATTTTCAAAGAAAAGGAACAGACTACAGATCACTGAGTGTGACGATTTGCAACTGATGTTCGCAAAATTGGAACCTGACATTAACAAATTGATAAAACGCCACCAACCTCAATCATCTCATTAATTTTTTTATTACTATTTTTGTGTTAGTTTTTAATTTTTTAATAAACAATTTTCTACTTTTGATGGTCTTTTTAATTTCTACTTTGTGATTCTTAATAGATAGATAATGTGCAACAATATTTTAATATTTGGTATAACTATTTTGGGAGAGGGAGCATTGAATTTTTTTTTCTTATAAAGGGGGTGGTGGTCCAGAAAAAGTTGGGAACCTCTGATTTAGATGATATTATACATTTTATTCTTGAGTTTACACCACCACCACCCCTTCCGCAAAACGTTCTACATTCACCCATGTATTAAAAAGTGCACTGAAAATTTGTTAGAAATCTGGAACATAAGCTTAGTTGAAAATCACTGTAGTCAACAATGTCCCTAAACAATATTGCTTATTAATTATTTATAAATACTGTACTATGAAAACTTAAAAATATCTTATAATTACAATATGCTAAAAATCCGCTAAAACATTATTGAACCTGGGTTGAAAAAATGAAATACATTGAACCTTATGGGACCTAATTTTCAAACATTTTTCAAGCGAACGTAAAATTCACAAATTGCTTCGAAAGTTTTAGGAAATATACAAATTATCCTATAAAAAATTTCAGCAAAATATATTCAGTAGTTTTTTAAATAAAAATTAAAATAATAATTACACCCATATCATATGAAGAGATCACGTGACCTACTTCAAAATAAAATATAGCATCCATCTTATGTTAAAATTGTAATTTTTAACGTTTTTTAATTTATATTTAGTGTTTGTTCTATCTGTCCTAAAACCGCTTTATTTTTGCTTAATTTCTGTGCATGTATATTCTGAAACAGCACAATTACAATATATTTGAGTTTAAATGATTGCCATCCATCTTGTGTCAAAATTGTGATTTTTAACTTTCTTTTTAATTTATATTTAGTGTTATATCCGACCTAAGACTGCTTTATTTATATTTTTTTTTTCTGTGCATCTATATACTGCTACAACACGATTACAATATTTATGAGTGAAAAAGTTTAAATGATCATCAAACTTGATTATTTCTACAACGAAGCCTGATTTTCATGTATGGAGAATGTAAATAGATCAAGATGTAAGATGAGTTGTATAAGAATTGCTGAATTTCTTTAACACAAAATTATCTAGCTCTGGAGTCTGCAATATAGCTGATATGAATGAAACATTCATTGATTTTACATAGAGAAGGAGACAATTATATTTCCTTTTTCGATTAAGATTTAAGCATGAAGTTATGCAGTACTTTTAGCTCCATGATTTTAAGTTTTTAAGTAAAATAAATTCTTGTAGTATTGTGATAATTTTAAAAATATCGTCGTTGAATGAAAGGAATGGAAAAAGGTTTATGAATGAAATTTTCACTGTTTTTATATAGAGAGCCAGGCGATTTATATTTCGATGACGTTATTTGAATAAAGCTCATTTATTTTTGATGAAGTTTTTAAATATAATAAATTGTAGTATTGTGATAATTTTTAAAATATCACCACTGAATGTTTCACATTTTGGAGATGACTAAATAAAATTGCATTGCAGTTGTAAAGTGTTTCATAATCAATGCTTTGTGCAAAATTGATCTTTCTTGTTAAAGATCTGTACATTTTTAAAGGGACTGATTACAGATCCCAAAATAAATATTCTTTAGTTTTTTGTTGTCAATTGGTCTATTGGTCAGTCTATTGTTAAATCGAAGTACCCTGCTGTTCTCTGAAACTACTGAACCAAATGAAGTCAAATTTTGAACATAGTTAGGCTGTTACTCGATACAGTGAATAACATCACAATTTATTATTATTTTTTTAATTTTTCACTAGTCATTCACAATTTGAGCCAATGTCGTTTTCGTAACATTACAAATACTACTACTCAACTGACTGAAATAAAATTTTCTGAAAGGGTATGGCTTGTTATATGCTTGAAAATATATTCTAAGAGGACATTTCTATGCACCAGACTGCAAGCATAATATAAAAGGAATATAAGAAAAGTGCATGCTTAAAATGCAAAATTTAAAAGTTCCAATTAAATAGTAACATAATTTCAATTATACTCAAAAGTTGAAATAATTTAGAAAGTTTAAGAAATTACAGTATTTTTCTTTTACTTTTTATTTACCAGAAAGAACGAAAATGGGATAGACCCACTTTTGGTAAAAACCATATATTTAGTTTTTTGTCTTGGTTTATTTTCAGATGCATTTTATCAGCAGCACTTTTCAAGACAAGAAAGGTCTCCTTTAGATCATTAGTGGTTCTAGCATGGAGTTAGAAAGGATATGAATGAAATACTTGAAAATACTATATGAGATACTATGGATGAAATACTTGAAAATAACATAATACTTTGATAATTATATCTAGGTGTTGCTAGTGTTAGTAAAGTATATTATTAGTTGACTCAACAGAGAGGCATAATATTTAGTATATGTATTTTTGATTATTTTTAAATTAATTGTTCCCTAATTATGAGTAAAACTAACCAGTATTTTTTCATAGGTGTAGGATAAAGTACAGAATATATGGAAATAAAAATAAATTGAAATGTAAAATAATTTTGAATACATAGAAATATTCTTTATGGTTTCAGTTCTACTTCGCATTGTGCTAATAATTTATTTTTTTAAAATTGGCAGTGTAAGTAAATATTTTAAGCTTTTCACCATAGAAATGTATACATTACAGAGCTACTTAATGTATCCCAGCACAACCTAAATTATTGTCTCAAACAATATTGGCATCTTCTTAATATGAAGTTTTTTTACCTCCATGGGTTTTAATTATAATATTGATGTCATCAGCATATGCAAGAATTTGAATAAATTTGTGATAGATATTTCATTCAGACTTAATATTAGAATCTCTAATTACTTTCTCTAGGGCTAGGTTGAAAAGTAGACAAGCAAGTGCATTTCCCTGTCTAACACCATTTTTAATAAAACCAGGGCAGCTACAAAGCTGAAACTTAGCATAGCTTGTCTTTTGTTGTATATTTTGATTCTTTGAATTTGAACCATACTGGTCTAATCCTTTCTGGGCCCGTAATAGGAAATTACATGATTTGGGAAATAACTCAAGAAACAAAGCAGCTAGAAATCTTATTGTCTTCCAGGGTCTGCCATAGGAAAGTACATGTTTTGGGGTTCAAGCGAGCAAAAACGAAATTTTAAAGATCCACACAAATATTTATTATAAAACGAAGTAAAAAGTAGAAAACAAATTAAAAACATTTTATTTACTAACTTCGGTTCCTGGTTTTATGTCTCTCCAAATTATTTTATCACACTTCGATACCGATGGCCTTAAAGTTAAAAATATCTCTGTAAACAAAACATTCAATTTAGCTCTGTAGAAATAAAAGCATTATTAAAAACTTGTGTTTCTAAAAAATTTTAAATGAATGCTTCCAACGAAGTGCAGCAGTGTGCCGTGCAGCCTGTGTTTGGCATGAAAGTCAGACCATTCCTAAAATTTACCTATGCTGCCATTGAAAACCCTCTAGTGTTAGATAGCCATCACTAGTCTTTATTGTTTAACAACATGCCGGTCCCTATTCAGTCCATGGATTGAACCATGCATGTTCCTGTTACGTGGTTATGATTTAAGAATTATGTTGATTGGAATGCTCTCGAATCACAGTGGTCCTCAAGCCCATCAAACGTCGCCCGATAGGCCAGTTCTATCCTGACTCCACCTCTTGAGTATGTTGCTGTTCCCTTGACTTCCTCGCATTTTCATATCTATATGTACAAAAATTATAGTTTCAAATGCTAAGTTTAAGCATAACACATTTGCTTTACACTAGTCTAACTCTTTTATTGAATTGCTCATACAGTACAGGATCCATTATCCGGACTGCTTGGGACTTCAGGCATTCTGGATAAGGGGTTTTTACGTAATTCGGAACACTTTTCTAAAACTTACTGGAATGGTCTAAAATGTTATAGAAAATTATAACTCATTTTAAAAACACGTATTAAATACAGATTTTTTACAATCCATATGAAAAGATATACTTGGTTAACTAAAATGCAAATTACATATAATTATAGTATCAAATTTAGGGATTAAGAAAATTTTTGAAAGAAAAAAATGTCTGAAAAAAGTTGATTATTCAGGGTTGTTATTAGAAGTCTTTTTTTGGAACATTTCAACTAAAGTGGGCCCTCGCCATATTCATCTAATATTTTAGCAGAAGCACCTTTGTTCATATGTTTCAAAATATTTTAAAGTACTTTTAATAAAATTAAGATAAGGATATTCATTTTTAATTGAAATGAGAGATTCAACTATGGGTGCAAATATATCAAATTCTAATTTATGCTCTTCAAATGTATTTCTAATAAGCCTTATAATTCTAAATGCCTGAATAAATAAAAAAATTTAATTTCGTTATCCTAAACATATATCTCAATTTCATCAACAATATGTTTAAAAATAATGTCCCAGCATAAAAAGCCCAAAATATATAAAAATATTAGTGGATGGAAACAGATTGAAAAAATGGAAAATATTTAAAAATAAAACGAAATATATCGGCGGTCATGTTTACATAAGAAAATTCTGCGATATTGCTAAACTGTCTTTTATAAAATACTAATTTAATTAATAAATGTAGCGCATTAAAACTCCATAAATATACTGCAATGGAACTTTTTGATAGGGTCAATTTTCGGTTCAAAATAGCCATTTTCATCCAAATAGTAGGATTTCATTGAAAATGATTTTGATGTTAGAATTCCATCAACTTTTTTAAAAATATTAAAGATGTGTATATTTCCTTGGAGATGAAAAAAAAAATCTAGTTTTTCCGAGAAAATGACAAGTTTATTGCGTAGGTTAATTATTTAAAGAGATCAATCAGAAGGCCCTGAATGACATTTTATAGCTGCTATATTTTTCTTCGCATTTCGGCAAAAGTTAACTATCATTAATTTTGGGAATTCCTTACTTAAACGTACTTTCTATTATCTCGGAAATGCGCTGATGACCTTTTTTTTTTCAATCTTTTCCAATAAATGTTTGTGCAAAATAGTGTGAATTCTGTGCGGCACATCGCGTTTGAAGGGCTCAGACAAAGCAAATAGGATTTCTTTAGCGATATCGAAATATTTCTAACGAAAAAGTTGGAATACTTTTACTGAAAATCAAAGTCCTGGAACAAAGAGCAGAAAAGAAAATGTAACGAATTCGGAAAAATCGAAACCTTTGTGCTTAGTGTGCTCTGCCCTATATACCCAGAAAAGAATGAAATGCCATTAAAAAGAGCATCTTGCCGCGTCTTGTCCGTAACTAAGGCTCCTATTTATATATATATATATATACAGGAGCCATATCCGTAACTATTGAAGAATGGAATGATACGTCTCGCCATGAAGACTAACTAGATAGATCCTTTTAGCCTTCATGTGTCTCGCCCTTGCTGGATGCAGCTGCTTTGGAAATTTTTGGGAAAAACTGTGCTACTTCAGATGTTTTCTGGAAAAGAGGAGTTGCGTTATGGAGATACAGAACTTCCCGGAAAAAACATGATCCACGGAATATTTTCATTCCTGCTTTTCATTTGCTCTTGCGAGTATTCCTCGCATTCATTTTCAAAATTTAAGAAGGATCAGCAGTGGAGAATGCACGCGAATTCCCGCGTGGGATTTTTGAATTTCGTGCGCGGATCGCGCGTACCCTAGAAAAATGTAGGCTTCAACGCATCATTTTTTTAAAAATTGATATTGCTAATTAAGGCAAAAAAGCTTTTGGCAGGATTTTAAACAAAAAATCGCTATTTGGTGCAATATTTGGCAAATAATCGCTTGTTGGTGCAGAATTTGTCATTATTTTGCCGAATTCCGGTTTTGGGAGAGTCCGGATATTGGGGTGCCGGATAAAAGGTTGCGTACTGTATTAAGTTACCTTTAGTATATGTATAATTTGTGTAGATCGAAAAAAAATCTTAAGGCAATAAAGTACTTAATCTTGAAACTACAAGATAATGAAGAAAAATTTGTATCCTCAGTTTACCTGTCAATGTTTCTCACAGTAATTTGTCACTATACTATTTTTTGTGAACTTCAAAACTTTCAGAGAATCATTTTGATCATTTTGGAGTCATCTGATTTCTCACTCTTAAAACAAAAGCTCTAACAGTTGAGCTATCCTGGACTGTGAGCAAACTTCACAAATATATTCTTAATAAATCTACACTGCTCACAACTGAAATCGTAACACCATGAACAGTGTTCTCCCTTGAAAATTTTACCAGCCGGGTGATCAAAGCAGATGTATTATGTTTTACAAATTTTTTCGATGCATAGAAACGCAGACGTCTTTAACTGTAAATATAACTTACATTTAATAATAATTACAGCACATATTATATATAATATTACAATGTAATTACTTATTAGTATTAATAAATACTAATAATTCTACAGATGAATTTTTCTCTTCTTCTGAGAAGCAAAGTCATCAGCTGCCTTGTTATAATCAAAATCATCTGGATTTGGCCCCTCTATTGAAATAGCCATGAGATTATTCAGAGTTGACTGTTTCATTCGGTTTCGTAAACAGGTCTAAATTCTGCCTTGGGATGAAAATTTTCTTTTACATTCTGCTGTACTAAGAGGTATAGAGTGCAACAGTAGCCAGCTTTGATAAATTTGGAAATGATTCTCTGAGCTCAGGTGTTATAGCCAATTTCAAAAATATTTGCTTTGTTCTCATATTTTTATATGATTGCCATTTGATCATTTTGGATGCAACTACCCACTCTAATTTAGAAGCTTCATAGTTTAATATTGGTGGATTCCCTTGTTTAGAATAATGATCAAAGAGACTCTCAGCAGAGAGAGCCTCATTTTCGTCATGACTAGAGGTGTTTGTACTAAAAAGTCTAGGGAAAGATGTAATAATAGGCATGTCTAGCTTCCAGATGATCAACAACTATCTCTATGTATTTATCATAGATTTCAGTTTTAAATGTAGCTGCTTCAGCATCTGAAAATTTAACATGAAAATCAGGCCAGAAGCTAGTCAGATTGTGGTGGATGCTTTGAAAGTGACAACCAAAGAGATTCTTTAAGTTCTGTAATGGTCAGTTTTATGGCTTTCAAAATTGGTTCTATTTCTGTTAAGCCGATATCTTGCTTTTGTCAACCCCTAGATAAAGCAGCCAAATGAGGTAAAATATCAGAAAGCATTAGTAAAGAACGGCAATGCCTGCAAAAAAAAAAAAAAAAAAACTAAATTTCATGATCGTACTATTTATGTGAAAATAATTAAAAAATTAACTTTTATAATCAACCAAAATATGTAAATAAGCTAGTTTAGTCAAGTTAATGTGCAACAATAGGGAGATGGAGATCGATGGAAAAGGATAATTGCGTACCTTCGGCAACGCACATGAAACAAAATACTGAATTTCACGATCGTACTATTTATGTGAAAATAATTAAAAAATTAACCTTTATAATCAACCAAAATATGAAAATAAGTTTGTTTAGTTAAGTTCATGTGCAACAATAGGGAGATGGCGATCGATGGAAAAGGATAATTGCATGCTCTCGGCAATGGCAGCAAAAAGAAACACTAAAACTGAATTTCACGATCGTACTATTTATGTGAAAATAATTAAAAAATTAACCTTTATAATCAACCAAAATATGAAAATAAGTTTGTTTAGTTAAGTTAATGTGCAACAATAGAGAGATGGCGATCGATGGAAAAGGATAATTGCATGCTCTCGGCAACGGCAGCAAAAAGAAACACTAAAACTGAATTTCACGATCGTACTATTTATGTGAAAATAATTAAAAAATTAGCTTTTATAATTAACCAAAATATGAAAATATGTTAGTTTAGTCAAGTTAATGTGCAACAATGGGGAGATGGAGATCGATGGTAAAGGATAATTGTATGCTCTCGGCAACGGCAGCAAAAAGAAACATTAAAACGGAATTTCACGATCATACTATTTATATGAAAATAATTAAAAAATTAACTTTTATAATAAACCAAACTATGAAAATAAGCTAGTTTAGTCAAGTTAATGTGCAACAATAGGGAGATGGAGATCGATGGAAAAGGATAATTGCATACCCTCGGCAACGCCGGTGAAACAAAAAAACTGAATTTCACGATTGTACTAATAATATGAAAATAATTAAAAATTAACCTTTATAATCAACCAAAGTGTGAAAATAAGCTGGTTTAGTCAAGTTTATATGCAATAATATGGGAATGGAGATGGATGAAGAAAGGCAATTGTGTACTCTCAGCAAAGCCCGAAAAGAAAGACTGAATTGCTCAATCTTATAATTTAAGCGAAATATAATTTGTTTAGTAAAATATTTCTTTATTTTTACTTACACTATAAAAATAAATTGGGTCTATTTTTCTGATATGATATCATTAGAAGAAGAAAATAGATGCAAACTGATAATTTTATACTCTCAGCAAAGCAAGGAATATGAATTGAATGGTGGGATGCATGGATTTCATGGGATTTTCCGTAGTTTTGAGAGTCCGTAAAACTGTAAGATGAAGTAAAAATCCATATAAACTATGGAAAATCCTTAAAAGTTGGCGTCTCTGTAGACGTAGTATCACTTTCACGCACATTATGTTCATGAACTTTGTTAAAATAACTAAATAGATTCTTTCCCTGGATTACCTTTCTACTCATTTTAAAAAACACAAAACAAAATTACCCTACGAGATATTCAGAAACACATAGCATAGAACAAGACTATTTGGCAAATTATTCACTATTTTATTCCTCTGCGGGAAAAATGCACAGCGTCCATGTTTACTGATGTCCAGCCGCTATGTTTTGACTTCGGCCACATATATTTATTGGCATGGCGCCATGATGGAATGATCGGAGAACTAAATTTTCTTTTTTTTAAAGGGGTTATTGGCTCAGATGGTAGGCAAAATATTATGCGGTCAGTGGCTCTTCAATCTGGCTCCAAAGTTCTTTACTAAAGTTAGTGGCTTCGCAAATTTATGTAAGCTCATCAAAAAAAAAATTTTATATTTGTTCACATTCGTTTTTTTTTTTCTTAGATTGTCGGCCGAGCGGCCCTCCCATTCAAAAAATAGGAAGGGAGAACACTGATGAAGAAATTGATGTATCCTTATGAAAGAAATTTACAGAATATAATTGTAGCATGGAGATGTGCAAATGATCAAAAAATTATTCCTGGGAAATGAAAGCATGGAACTTTATTGACATTAGATCAATATGGAATAGGCTCACTGCGAGCGGCTATGCAGGATTGAATACGTTGAGCCATCCCGTCAGTGACATGGTCAATGGTGTGCTGAGGGATGGCCTTCCACACAGCATGCAATTGGACTTGTAACTGAACATGGTTTTCTGGAATTGGGAGTTATCTTAATTGGTGACCCATGATGTTTCTTTGAGATATGCTCAATTGATGACAAATCCGGAGAATATGCTGGCCAAGACAAGATATCAAAACCTTGTAGACTATTCATAGTTACCCGTGCAGTATGTGACCTGACATTATCCTGCTTAAAAAACAGTCTAGGCTTGGTTGACAGATATGGCTGTACCATAGATCTCACAATGTCAGAGACAGATGTATCGCTGTGCCTTGATACTGCAGAAATGTCGACCAAAGGTGTTCATCCACCAAATGTTATACCAAACCATGGTACCACTTAGGGGAGCTGTGTGGCGACTAATAGAAAAAGCTTCCTAGTGGTATTGTTGAAAGCACCACCATACACAAGTATGGTCATCTGGCATGCCGAAACAGAACGTGATTCATTCATGAACAGAATGTTTCACCATTCTGTTGACCAATTGCATCTCTTTGACACCACTGGAGACGATGTAACCAGTGAAGACGTTGAAACGGTAGGTGTCGAAATGGTCATCTACCTTGGAGTCCTGCGTCATGCAAATGATTTCGAATTGTTTGCATCGAAACCACATTACCTATAGTGTGGAATAAATGTCATTGTAACACTGTTGCTGTGGTAAATGGCTTCCTCGCAACGCTTCTCAGAAGCATATGATCGTTACATGGTGTGGTACACTTGGAAGCTCTACTACTTATTTTCTTGTCGTTTCATTCTCTCTCATGAACCATAACATACACCATTGAACTGTGCTCACATCATAACCCAATAGTTCAGCAATTCTTCGAAGGCTCTTTCCACCCTCACGTAAAATAATGATTAGTTGCTATTCCATTGGTGACAACTGAACGTATGCAGTACATCGATGTACTCTTGGCATACTGTGATGATTTTTACAACCTGAAATCAATGATACTATAATTTAGCTGTGATATCGCTCCTCCTTGACCTGACTCTTTTATACTGCTCGGCAAGGTGTTACGTTACTATGCTTAATGAAACTGTGATCATTTGCATATCTCGCCTTGTTGTTTCCATTACCTGCTTTACTTAAAGCTACACCTACAACTTTATGGTGTTGCGATTTCAGTTGTGAGCAGTATAAATATTCCAAAAAGCAATTTGTCAAAAATGATACACTGCAGACTGAAAAAAACCACAGCTTCACAAAATTACAATATGACCATTAATGGTGAACAGAAGTGAGATTATGGTTTTGAAATACTTTACATGTACGTCATTGATTGTGTGTTAAATAAATGGTTTTGAAATAATTTACATGTACATCATTGATGGTATATTAAATAAAGACTGTTTACAATATTTATAGTCTTTTCTCAAAATGTATTTTTAATAATTTTGTTTTGTAATTCTTAATATATTTTATTTTCTCTTCAATTACCTTCAGTATACTATATATCTGCACTTTGAAATGTTTTCATTATTGTTTCATATATTTTTTCAGAAATGTCTGCTCAGTTTATTGCTCATCTGGAGAGTCTTAATGCACCTGATTCATCATTTGCTTTATCTTCTGATCCACTTGTTGAGGAAACTTCTAACAGGATTCGAGCTCTCAATCGATATTTATATTTTAGTGCTGCATCAACTTCTCGACAGTCTCCAAGTACCACACGGTCTTCTGGGCAGTTTCTAAATTCAACACGGTCTTCTGGGCAGTTTCCAAATTCAACATCTTATGGGCTGTTTCTAAATTCAACACGGTCTTCTGAGCAGTCTCCAAATTCAGCACGGTCTTCTGGGCGGTCTCCAAATTCAACACGGTCTTCTGGACAGTCTTCAAATTCAACACGGTCTTCTAGGCAGTCTTCAAGTTCAACACGGGCTTCTGGACAGTCTCCAAATGCAACACGATCTTCTCGACTGTCACAAAATCAAGTTACTGTTACATTGAATGATAATGTTGGAACTTCGCCTGTTGCACCTGGAAGATCTGTATCTATTTCAGCACGAGTTATGTCACAAAATACATCTAGAAGATCTCTGTCTATTTCTGTTCAAAATAATTCTCAAAATGCAAGTGGTGCTCATGTTCGAATTCAAGATCGTTTTCCAAGTCACCGTTACAACCCACTTGTTATTGCAAGAAATTTTAGAAGGAATTTTAATCCTTCCAGTCCCAGTAATCGACCTCGACGATCAGATGCATCTAGTCATAGACCTCGTCGTCAAAGTAATAGTGTAGTAACTCCCTCTCCTGAGATAGCTGAGGTAGATGATGAAAGCTTTTTGAGGGCCACAATTAGATCTTTACCACGACTTTCTTTAGCAGCCCGCAGAAGATTTGCTATTTTTTATGCAGATGAGGATCCTGAAGAGCTCCAAGAAGAAGAACAAGAGCAAGAACCACCAGACAGTTGGCTTTCATTGAGCAGCCTATTAGCAGCAGCTGAACCAATATCTGATAATTCATCCGACGAATCTGAGAGACCTGTTACACCTCAGCAATTAATGTATTCACCTTCTTATGCTTCATGGCTATTTAATGGAAATTCTCGAATGGGTATGTTAGTTTTTATTTCCCTTTTTAACTATATTTTAGCATACCATATATACTGGGAAATAACTTAGTATATAAAATGATTTCATTTTTCTTATTAACACATATTTCTACTTTTTGCTTTCTCTATGCAGATAGTATAATGTATAGTGAAAATATTGTTATGTGGTCGAAAATTCAAATTTGAATTTTTAACTAAAGAGCATGTTCCCAGCATCCTTGAACTTGAATCAAATGTTTTTGAGGTGTGTATAAGTTTGTGGATCGATGTTTCATAAGTGGCTCATTTCGAACATAATTTGGTACAATTATTATAATTGGCAAGTACTGGTTCACTGTTAATTTTAAATATTCAGATGACGACCTACCCAATTTTCAAATTGATTTTTTAAGAAATCATGACATTCAATAATGTTAAATAATCATTATATGAAATATTTCATTAAAAAAAAATGACATGAACTTTAGCTTGAACTGCTCTTGAGATATTGCACCTTTTTCAAATAAATTTATCTAAAAGATTTTTTAAATCAAATATGCTGTAGCAACTTGTGTATAAGGGCTGCTAAGCTGTAGCACCCCCCTGTAATTTATGAAAAAAACATTTTTTTAATTTAATCATTGCATTTTGTGCAATTTTCCCACACTGAGTCTGCACTTTGAAAAGATCAGAATAGCTTTAAATAAATTTTTGTAGCCCCAATTTAAGTGAGTGTTGGTTTTCTTATGCACATCCTCAAAGAGTGTTCGGGCTGCAGCATTTGCAGAACCTTTTCTCCGCCAGAAGACTAAGTACACATGTTCAAAGTGATATATTTGGGGCAAGGTGAGCAAATTGTTTTAATACCATGTTGTACTGCAATAATTGCTGATTGGGCTTATAGGAGAATGCTTATTCATATCGCATGAGTTATTCTGTTTCAGTTAATTTTCTATTTTTGAGTTAGAAACAATTCACTTTTTTGCATGTTTGTTTCTTTCGGAGTAAATGATTGTTTAAGAGAAAAGAATGTCCTTTGTCTACAAATAAATGGAACATTTATAGCTATGCAAATTTTTTTTACATTGTTGTGTAAAAATCAAGTTTAATTTAAAACAGGGTTTACTGGTTTAAACTACGTTAGTTTAAACCACGTTTTTTAAATTTATTTTTTAAACCTTTTTTTTATTTAAGCCATTTCTTTGGTTTAAAACCATGTTTTTAGTTTAAACCATGGTTTAGAACTTGGTTTATATTGTGTTAAAAATCTAGTTTAATTTAAAACAGGGATAGCTGGCAGGGGCGGTCATTGGGGGAGACCATTGGGATGTGTGGCACCATTGAGAAAACACCCCAAATTATTTTTTTAGTTATATAGATTTATTACAATTTCTGTTGAAAATATCTGAATTTTTAGTTCAATTTAATCGAGAATAGTGATGAAATATGTCACTAGATAGCAGCTGTAGTGCATAGAATTTTCAACACATAGGGAAAAATTGCTTGGGAAAAATTGGGATATTTGCTTAAGGCCGCATCCCTTTTACCAGCTTGTCCTAAGTGAATGAATGGTATGAGAACAATATTAAACATTTGATGTGAAAAAAAATAGACATTGCATAAAAATAGCATTTAATATATGTCACAGTTTGCAAGTTCTTTTTACCAAGAGAAATAGAGGAGTAGTAAAACACAATGAGGGCTCTCAAATTTGTTCAGTTTCACTAATTTGGCTTCAATTTTCTACATATAAGGATGTGTGTGTTCCTTTTCTCACCTTTCTTTTTATGAATAAATTTGGAAGTTTAAATAAACATTTGAACAAGTGAGTTGATTGAGTATGTGTGGTGGTGTGTGTGGAGGGAGGTGGGGTATTTATGATATTTTAGGGGTTTCTGCCCCCTAATAGTGAGTAAAATGTCTTATTTGGGACACTCAGTTTGAGTGATCACTTGTGACCCACTCAGTTATCTTACTTATTGAAGTTGTTTCTCATTTCGTCATTTCTGATGTAGTGTGGATCTGTCCTTCGGGAAGGGGGTCATTTCTGATTTGGGGAAGTTCTGTGCTCTAGATGATCTGCTGGTGACGAATTCCAATATGTTTGACTTAAAATTAATTCTTTAAATGTCATGAGTTTCCTATTTTTTACATACCCATGACCGATGGGCTATTTTTAGTGACACTTTCAGAAATGTGTTGTTTTGGACATTTAGTTTGAGGGGTCACTTGACCTATCCAGCTGTCTAACTTTTTCAGCTATTAAAAAATACCTAAAAATTGAAGAAATTCTAAATATTTGTTAAACATTAAAATTAAATTTTCAACATTATTCTTTTATCTGACGTCATTTTTCTCAAAATGTTGGCCTCCGCTGGCGACTATATTGCTCATGTAGATACCCCCTGGGTGTAAATTTTACTTGAGGTAGCCCCCAAATTTTTTATCTTGGATTCTTCTAATTCAGCTATTTTAATTCTGGTGATCGTTATAGTCTCTCTCTGTACATCTCACCTGAATATACATATTTTGTGTCAGCCCCCCTGGGTGTAACTTTTGTTTAACTAGCCCCACAATTTTACATGTCATTTCTTAATTGAGTGAATTTAGTTCTGCTAGTGGCTATAGTCTCTGTACCATTTGTAAATGCCACCTGGATATGCATTTTTGTTGTTGGTTTTACAAATAATCATAGGTTCTCCTCTAATAGTAAAAGTTTCATCTGAAACTTTCATGATGAATAAATAGCTGCTTCCATTGAACTTAAGATGAGACTAACTTCCCTCTCAAATCCTCAGTAACAAAAATGCAATTCTCTTCTATATAAACCATGGACTTCTGCTACTAATTGTAATAGTTTATCTTGAAGTATTTAGACGTTAGGAGAGTCTAAATTAAACATAATAATTTTATTAAGCAAGTCACATGAACATTCCATATATAAAAACACAAAACAAGCTTACATAGTTCACATTTTTTAATGAAGTATATAAACAAATATCTATTGGAATATCCTGCGTATAGCACAACAGAAGAATATAAAAGAAATTTCTGACTCAGATTTTGTTGATTTATGTTTGATCCAGTCCATGGATGAAACTAACACTAAGGATGTATGGACATAATACTAAGGATGCATCATAACAATATCACATGTCAATTTTCATAGTATATTGGAAGATACTGCTGTAGTACATATTCAGATATTGATAATGAAATTATATCGGTATATCCTAGTATAGTTCTCAGCCCTCTCTTAATTTCAATTTTCTCAGAAGTTGCTCATCTTTGTTATACCTTATATACTTGCGTATAAGTCAAGAAATTTGTGACAAAAAAAAAGCTTTAAAGTGGGTAGGTCAACTTATATGCGGAGTGTAAAAGTTATTTTTTCCTGCAAGATAATCCATCCTAAAATGAAGCAGTAGTAATTGTGCAATCGCCAGGGTTCCCACTAAGTCAGGAAAAGGGGGGGGGGGAATTTCTCTCCTTCCAAAAAATTTTGGGAGACCTTTTCTGTCATAAGGAGAGATACTTAAAATTTCATTTTTTTTTTTTACCATACTAATTTAAAAAGTAATAAAAAAGAAAGCATTAACTATAACTCATATTCTTCGACATTTAAATTTTTTAATTCTTAAAACTAACATTCTTACTAACATTCTTTTTAAAAATTAATTAGGAGTCGTTTAAGTATTAAGTAAGCACATTTTTGGTAATTTTATACATCCCCCCCTCCCCCACTTGTTAGCAAAAATACTCAAATTCCTGACTTCCCCCATGCTTACATTATGATTTTATTTACTGACATAAAAACATCTACATGGGTTATTTTATGTAAAATGACTAACATGCGAATTTACGATTTTTTTGCCTGTAAACGGCAAAAGTCGAGGGCCGACTGTATTTACTTTATATTTTGATTTTTAAAATCATTTTATGATCAATTTTCATGCAGAAATAGCAATTAAAAATTTGAACGATTTTTGATCGCCGAAGGCGAATATCGACGAAAGCTATTTCACTAGGCAAATAGAATTAGGTAATCATTTTAACTTGACATTTGAAAATGGATTCTTTTTTTTTTCGTATTTTTTACAAAACTTACAGAACATAATGGTTGCATCGTCTTTTTGTTGAATCTCAAGCCAGTCATGTGATTTTAGCCATTTTGTTTGAAAAGTCTCGACTTTTTTCTTTTTGTTTTCAAAATAGCCCTTTATTTCATAAATAATATCTTTGCAAAATAATTTTTCTGTAAGAAACGCGAAACAATTACAAACACTGTAGTCGATGCAAACAGATTGGAAAAGTGGGAAATATTTTTCAAATTAAACGAGGTATGCCGAGGATAGCGTACAAATGCAGATTTTCGTGATGCTGCTGCAAAATAACCTTTCATTTTATTAATAATACGGTAGAAAAATGGTTTAGTTTTTATTATTTGTATATTAAACGAAATAATTATAAAAAAATTCAGTCGATGCAAATATATTGTGAAAATGGCAAAAAGATATTCATTGGTCATCTCTCCTCAGAAAATGTGGGAATCGCCGTATGCGAACACCGTTTACGCAATCGCGGAGAAACAGATTTTCAGATCATGTAAGAAAGGAATGTCGCTGATAAAAAATTCTTTGCTTTGTTCAAATTTTGTGACATTTTTGGAGCACATATATGGCCAATTTCACGACATTTTCGGAATTTTTGTAACCTGTAGACATACTGTGTATTTGGGAAAGGATTTTGTCCGCGGAAAGAAGAAAATTTCTCGAGCAAAACATGAAAAATGCGGGAAGTACTATGAAAGAGCATAATTCAAATCCGTGAAAAAATCCTATGAAAAAAAAAGCAAAATTTTATTTGATCGAATTTACGACCCACGCAAGCGGGGGAGACACTTATAGTTTCCTATAAAATATCTCGCTAATTAGAAACACATAGTACTTTTAGTGTGCCCAAATCGCGATTGACTGCAATTCACACGTAGCTACGAAATCGGAAATCGGCCCGCGATTCGCAACAACGAGGAAACTGATCGCGATTTGTGGTCGCGAAGCAATCAGCCCGATCTACCGGTCGCGGGCGCCGTGGGACTGAAAGGATTCTGGAGAAATTTCGGTCGCTAGAAATGGCGACTTACTGTAATAATTTTAGTCGCCAATGGCGACCTTGCCACCGCCAATCTGCATCTCTAGTCATCGGGCATCGGATTTCTCGGTATACAATTTGAAGGAAAAAATAATTTTAGGCCAGAACTGGAGAGAGAGAAATTCTCGCGCTGTCTAAATTTTTACGCGAGATTTTTTATGGATTTCGCGAGAATCTCGCAGGTTCGCGCTGAAATGGGAACCCTGGCAATCGCACACTCCGAACTTCTCTGCACTTCAAAACTCTCCTGTGAGTCACTGCCTTCCTAATGCTCCTGACTACCAGCATATCACATTATAAAAAATTGTACCTACAACTGTCGTCTTCGACAAAAAATGGCTCTTTTCAAAGCTACACACTCTGTAACATGGATTGTTTAAAACTTTAATGAGAATTTTAAGTTGGAAGTGTTTTTGTTTTATTTTTTGAAGAGAGTATCTAATAACACATGTGCTGCTTCAAGTTGATTCAGGGTTAATGAAAAAAATCTTCTTAAAGAACGAGCGGAAGCCAGATAGTGTTTTGATTGCACGGTGGGTCAAGGATGCTTGCAATACTTTTGGAAAAATGGTCGCGAAACCGTTCAAGAAATGTTGCTTTAGTAATTGATGACATAGATGATAATGGGGTTTTTGTAAATGATAATGACAGTGATTTTTATGACATGGGCATAGATGGGATTGCTGATATTTCCATGATGCGCCAATGGTTTTTAAACTATTTTGCGAGTTTGAAAAATCTCTATGAAAAACTGTGAGCTACATGTATTAGGTCTATGACACAGGAGAATTGTCTCCCATCCATTTTGAAGACGCTGTGTGCTGGGGGTAAAAGAATGCCTGGAGCTTGTCACAAGAAAAAGAGAGTCCTCAAAACAGATGGGAGACAACACTCTTATGTCATAAGCATACTTGCTTGGAATCAGACTTTAAGGGGTTCCATAGAAATTTTTATGATGGAAATTGAATTTTATTATTATATGTATATATTTCTTTCATTTTTAAGTGTTTTTGAATAATTTATTGAAAAAAAAATTCTCTTTTTGGGATCGACTTATACTTAAGTTTTGGATTTTTTAAAAAAAAATTTCTTTAAAAATAGGTGAATCAACTTATACACGAGTATATACGACAACTTATACACAAGCTCCTTCTGTCTAGTCTGTGCTAATGTATAAACATTGAAAATATTTTATAAATGTTCTAATCAGTTTCTTTTGAATTTTGACTGTTTAAAATATTGATTTATAATATATATGAATAAACGCATTTATTGTAAATTATTTAATATATAGATATATATCAATATTTTTTTAGCTCTTGGTGATCCATTGACTCAAAACCATCGTATTCAGATATGGGATTTCTCTCCTTACAAACTTCCAGAAATATATGATGGTATGTATATAAAAGATTCATTTTTTTTATCAAAATACTAAGTACTGGTGAATAGTCTGAATTATATCTAATTTTAACTTCCATTTATTGGTTTTTATTTACAAAATTTACATTCTGCGAGTATCTTAGTATAGCAACATTAGGAAGAAAATGACATTTAATGATAGAATTATAAAATTTGGTACATTGAAAGAGGTATGTAAGACTGTAATTATACAGTATGGAACCTCTTAAAATTCATTCAGGAACGATAACTATCACTTACTGATTTCCGAACCTCCTGTCCCACATCGTCAGCGAGTATCGGTTCCGTCAAGATGGTATCCGCTTTGCTTTCACGACTCTGTCACATTGACAGGCTGGCGTTTGCATAACTGAAGCTACCTCATGAGCTACACCCTCTCTTTATGCTACTGGTATTTTACCACCACTAATATTATCCCTCCCTCTCTGGACCGTAATTGGCATGCCAGCACTTTTTCAAAGTTTTTTTTTTAATGGAATCCATTTTTCCAAAATTAATGGAAAGTTAAATTGGCCTTTTCAAATGTATCAAAAAATCTGCATTATGTAGAGTTATTGATTTTATAAACATTTATTTTATAGATGTTTATTATCTAATTTTTACAGAATTTTTCACTTAATATGTATTAACCAAAATATTCTACAATTATAATTCTTGAGTGTTAACTTTTTTATTCAATCCTTTCGAAATCTTCAATTTTTTATAGCAGAATCTTTCAGTTACAATATTAATCGCAAAATTCTGCTGTAATTATAATTCTAGAATATATTTTTTTTATTCAATCCTTTATAATATTTCTCAATATTTTATAATTGAGAATTCTTGCAGAATCTTTGGTTAATATATTAATCAAAAAATTCTGCAATTATTATTCTAGAATGTATTTTTTTTTATTCACTTTCAAAATGCTTCTCAATATTTTACAATTGAGAATTCTTGCAGAATCTTAGTTAATATATTAATCGAAAAATCTTGCAATTTTAATTATAGAATGAAATTTTTGTCTATTATGTTTTTTTTTAATGCTTTCCAAATCTTTCATATTTCCTTTTACAAGTCAGATTAGCAGATTAGTTGATTGCAAGTTCTAGTTGCAGTGTTTTGCTAAAAGTTAGAACTACATTATTACATATATTTAAGTATTAGTAAATATATATGTAAATTTCTAACAGAAATTTTACTCTGTTGATAAATATCCAAAAATCAGTTTTACCAGTTCTATTTCCATACCCTTACAAAAATTAGAGTGGAATTAAAATATTTTTATGAAAAAAATATCAACAAAACCAATATTCAATCCTTCTTATCCTTATTTTTAAATTATTAATGCAGTATAACATCCTAAATTCGGAAACTAGCATGAACTTTTTTTTTTTAATAGACAAGTACTTGATTGTCCAATCATTCGCCCACAAATTATGCACTTTTAGCACCATAAGAACAAGAGCATAAAAAAAATCGTCCCTCTTTGAAAATGCGAAAAACTACCATATACGAGGATCACACTGAAATTTTTTAGACAGGGGCAGACGATATACGCTAGAAAAAAATTATTGGACAGATATTTAAATTTGAACTCTTTTATGTCCACAGACGATAATTTGTGGCAACAATTACAATTTAGCTATCGTAGAATAAATTTTGAAAAAAAAAGAAAATGGAGTTGATGCAAGAGCATTATCGAGCTATGATTTTCTATGATTTTAAAGTAGGACAAAATCAAGAAGAATGTCTTCAACATCTACAATTAGCATATGGAAATGATGCTCCATCTTGTACCACTGTATTCAGATGGTTTACAGAGTTTAGAAGAGGTCGAAATTCTCTTCTGGATGAAAATCACACAGAAAGACCTTTGTCAGCTGTAGTCTCAGAAAATGTGTTGGCCATTCGAAAAATGTTAATCGATGATAATCGCTGTACCTACCAAATGATACAGAAGGAACTTAACATTAGATCCGCAGCAATATATAAAATTATTCATGAAGAACTGCCTATCAAAAAATTTATTTGTCATTGGGTCCCCCATAATTTAAATGAACACCAAAAAGTGAAGCGTGTCAGAATCAATAAAGAAACCATAAAATTACTTAATGATGGTGAACACTGCATTATTTCTGAAATCATAACTGTTGGTGAAACATACATACCGTTTTTTGACGTACCAACATGTCAAGAAAGTAAAGTATGGATCTTTGAAGATGACCCCAAACCATTAATGGTGAAAAGACAACGAGCAATGAAAAAAGTAATGTGGGCATTGTTCTTCAGATGTACGGGTCTGGTCAAAGCCATAAAGCTAGAGGGTTAGAAGACAGTTACAGCTAACTGGCACACCACTAAGTGTTTTCCAAGAATTCTCCAGGAAGTAAATGTTAGGGGACTCATGCTTCACCATGACAATGCATCTTCTTATTCAACAAGAATGACAGTCGAATTTCTTGAACAAAAAACATCAACGTGGTAGAACATTCACCCTATTCTCCTGAACTTGCTATGTGCGACTTTTGGCTATTTTTAAAAAAAAATATGCGAATAATATGCATCTCCCCCCCCCCCCCCCCCCTTATGGGTGGCTCTGCTGCAGCAATAAAAATAGTTACATAGTTAGCTATAGTGATGATGTTGATGTTAATGAAGAGAAGGTTTCTTTGGAAAATTTAGAAGGGTTACTGAACAATGTTATTAAAAGACTGGAACAATGGAGCTTTGTAATAAAACAAGAACTTATGTCATTAAAATGAAAGAAAAAGTTATTTTGGAAAAACAAAATTATAAGACAATGCACCATTATAGAAATGTTTGCTAAAAAAGTTTAAATTGTTTTAAAGATGTATAATAAATAAGAATTTTCTTTTTGAATATATTTTTGTTTGTTTAATATTTTTGCTTGGCTGTTCAAATTTCTGTTTTGTAGAGGAATTCAGCAGGTTCAAATTATGGAAAGGAGAGTGGGAGGGGTGGGATCCATACTTCTTTTCAAGAATGACACAAAATCCGGAAAAGTCCGAAATTCGGAATCATCGAGATTCAGAGGATTCCGGATTTGAGACGTTGTACTGTATCAATGTAATGAAATAAATGGTAAAATTTAATCTGCAATAAAAGTAAATGAAATTCTCAAATCTATTTGCTTATCGCAAAAGTCTTTTTTCAGCCAAGTTATTGCATTGAATCTCATCAAAATGTATATTTATATTTCATACAGGAGATAACACTTACACAACTCTTCCTAATAAATCGCAACTGTGTGGAATGCTACCCTTAACCAACGCATTATTTTTTCACCAAGCACAAACTTTATTTAAAAACATAAATGAATTATACATAACATTTTTTTTTATTTGCACTTAAGAATTATACAGAATTATTTCTCATTTAAGGCAAGAAGTCAGCAGTATTGAGAGGCTGCCTTCTTTATCTGCTATATGATCCTCATGATGGCCCCTTCCATATCACAGCCACTTCTTAATATGGTTTAAACTGAGTCAGTGTAGTTCATTTTTATCCACACTGAAAAAGAGAAACTGTAAATAATTTTGCAAATAGAATAAACTGTCATATAAAAATCTAGCACATACATATTTAACAGAGCATTGCTACAATCCCCATGAATCCTTTCTACCGATAGAAATATTAAATATCCCAAAGTGGTCAAATAATTTATAGACAAGTACTATACTGTTAAATCTGTAACTTTAGCACTGTTAAAAGCTTGTGATTTAACGTCAAACAGCCCCACCCTATATTTATAAGCGTTTGAAATCATGTAATCAAGAGCATCTGCTGGTCTGTCTACATTTATATTACTAACCCATTCACGACCAGCAAGTGAAGGAAGTAGCATATCTGTGAGACAGTGTGTGACGAGAATCGTCTATTACTCCAGGCTCAGGCACTTATTAATGTTAAGCCTAATGTTGCGAAAATATCATATTTATATAAACTTTGCTTTAAAATACATATAGCATTATTACAGAAGTAAATGAGTGTTATTACATTTGAGGGACATGACTCCTCCATTATTTTACAAATATAAGCCTTGAAAACTTGTTTGTTTTGTTGACTGCATCACTGAAATACAGAAAAAAAAATTAGTTTCCTTTAAAAGAGACTTCAAACTGCTTCTATTTAGTCCAGGGTTCTGAAAATTGAAATGGCAGATCTTTGACATTTGAACTTTAATTATCTGTACTAAAAATATCAACATTATCATACATATTGGTGCCTTTCAAATAAACTACCACACTAAAACCCATATCAACTATTTTAACTCTCATAGTGATTATTTTTAGTTATATCATTATGAGAATTATTCATTAATTGTAAAATCTCACTTTCATAAAGATATTTCACTCTTTTTGCCATAAATATTACAATTCCTTTGACTAAATTCTTGCTAGCTAATATGCACTCCCCCTGAAAATCACTAGCAATAAGAATCCCAGCCCTTATCCCCCTATAAATCTTTCAGTCGACTATAAAATTCAATCTCCAGTTCTCCATAAAAAATATTTCTCCAAGGCCTGAAGGATTCTTATAATACAAATACATTTTAATATGTTTTATTCCTTCAAAACATTTATTCCAATTATTCCTAATTTTATTCAATATCCAAGATTGCCCTAAATTTTATTTTTATCATATAATAATTTGTGTTTATTTTGTACTTTTATTTCTGTATTATCTCATGTGAAACGTTTTGAAAAGAAGACTCAATTACTCTCCTGTTTCTGAAAATGCATTTTCAGAAACAGAATGCATTTCAGGAAAAAGAATGCATTTTCTGAAAATGAAGAACCAGAATGCATCATTTTCAGAAACAGAATGCATTTTTCAGAAACAGAATGCATTTTCATAAATCGAGGTGACATTGAAAAAAAATCTTCAACTGTCTGCAGTTTTGATGGTCATTAAAAAACTATTCACAGATGCAAATGAGATTGTTTAATTGGTAGAACCGCTGAATGGATTACATAATTGTTTTGCTCAGTTTCATATGCATGGCATTTAAACTTTTAAGAGGACTCTCGAACTGCTTATGGTTCTAAAAGGATGTACTATCTGGATCTGATTTTTTTTTAAACATAGATTTGAGAACATTTTATATGCTTTGAACAATGAAAGTATTTCTTTTCTTGTGAACTAGGCAGTTAATACCTGATTTTCAAGTTAAATTGTGAAGAAATTAGTTGTAATTCATTTTATTCTATTCAGTGAAAATTGTTTGAATTTCTCTATAATGCATGATTTTTTGTTTTCTTCCAGGAACTGCTAATGTTGTTGTTCGACGATGTATGATTCATAATGATGCAAGTGTTGATATCTCACAAGATGGTGAAAAGTTAGTTGCTCTGATCCCTGCAGAAAATAAGGATCCTTCTACTAATTTGATGTTTGGCGTATTTTCTTTACGATCGGAAGATCTAGGACGAAATTTGTGTATATGGGGATACATTTCCAATGCTATATCTGTGAGCTTCTCTCCACTTGCCAATTATGTTGTGGTTGGATCTGCATATTCAAGACCTATATTTTCAAACCCTGAAAAAACAGTAAGTTAATATTTCATCACTGAAGAATAGTGTTTGATTTCTAAATTTTAGTTTTAATGTTGCTTTTTAATAGGATTATTATCCCGGTATTTTCCTAAATTTATTACAATAGCTCTTGAAGAAAATTATTCTTTTAATATCATGGTAATTTCTGATTTACCCATTTGGTAATATAATTTTTGGGCAACAACAAACAGTATTAACTATAGCCAAGCATTTGTTATTTTAAGAGTAGGTGTAAAATTAAAAATGCAAAATAAAATGGTAAATTAATCATAGCAGTAAAGAAATTCATGTAGATGGTGAACTCAAGAAATTAAAAAAAAAAAATGTGCCTTAATTTAAAGAAAAGCTGTTTTAAAACTAAAATTACTGTGTTAAAAGCAGCATGCAACACAAAAACATTAGTGTCGACTGGTTTTGAAGGCAAAAGACAGTCTTATACACAAAAAACACAACCTTTACTCATGAGAGCTAAATCAGTGACTCATGTAAGAACAGCAAATATGACTAAAGCAGGAAAAGGGGTTGCTAACTGTGGGGTGAGAAAAATGATTAAATAAGTCAAGTAGGAAAGAAACAAAATGTAGGACACAGTGAATGAACAGTATAATACAAAAGAAAAAAGTGAACAAAAAGCATCTACCTGGTTTCGACTGCATGAGTTGACCAGTTTAGTAGTAAAAATAACAGATTCCAAATAAATATGAAAAAAAAAATGTAGAATAAGAAAGGGAAACTTTTTTTTTTCCTATTCCATATATTTTTCTTCTGTATTTGTTTAGAATCTTTTTAACCACTGGTTTGGTTGAATCATGTATCTTCTAAAACTTGTTATTAGAAACTGGTTTACCAAATCAATGGTAAAAATAACAGATTCTAACAAATCAGAAAAAGTATGCTGAACAGAAAAAGGTTTTCCTTTCCTGTTCTTACTTTTTTGTTTCTTTTTTCATATTTGTTTGGAATCTGTTATTTTTACCTAATACCTTATTTTCACCTACTTATCTGTTATTTTTTGTTGACTCATGTAGCTTCTGAAAACTGGTTAGTTGCCTTATTGGGACTCTTATGTTTGTAGTTATACTCACTGTACACGTACTTTGAATCCTTTGTTGGACATTCACTTTTCTCTTTATTTTACTGTTCATTCATTGTGCCCTACCTCTTGTTTCTTTCCTCCTTCATTGATTTCCTCTTTTTTCTTGTCTTGCCATTGACAACCCCCTTCTCTTGCTTCAGTCACGATTGTTTTTACATCAGTCACCAATCTAAGTCTCACGAATGAAGGTTGCACTTCTTGTATATCCCAACAAAGAAGGCTGTTTCTTGCCATCAAAATCAGTCAACACTATTATTTTTGTGCTGTATGCTGTTTTTAATGAAGTTATTTTAGTTTTGTTACTTTGGCAGCAGTTTGAGCTGTACTTCAAAGCTATTTTATTTAAGAATTTAGTATGTTTTTTTTTTTACAATATATCACATTTATGTATGACTGTAGCATGTCAAGATTTTAGTGATCAAATGAAAGGGACCTGAATCAAAAGTTTATAACAAATATTTTGTAAAACAGTATTAAATATGGATTATTATTTAATTTTATAAATTTCATTGAGTCGAAATCCAGCTAAAACTATATTGATTATGTAAAGGCAGTTAAACAACTAGTAGTTGCATTGGAGTTTTAAATTCTGAAACCCATACCTTCTAATTTTTTTCCTAGTTTGTTAAAAAGTCTATTTAAAACAGTCCCATGCCAATATCCTTGAGTTTGTCGACTAGCTGAAAATGCTCATTATCACTGTTATGTTTCTGCTCATTATTGTCATAAATAAAGATTTTTCCATGTCTTTCTAACTTGAAACCTAACTTTAACAGTAAGGTAATAGTGCTACTAAATATACTATAGCAATCAGAAAAAGAATTGATGTTATATATCCAAAGTTTATCGTTTTTTCTGTCAGCATATGACTTGTCACCAGCGTGAGCGCATAGGAAGCTTCACTCTTGAATTATCCCTTTAATATTTTAAAAGTAGAAGCTGAAAACCAATGTTATCACTACAAAATTTATGTTCGAATAAATAAGTCTAGAAAGTTTTTGGTTTCATAAAAATTGTTGTTGTTGTTGTTGAGACCCAGACCGTCCGACCTACCAGAAAGGTGTAAGGTAACAGTTTGGACGGCCAGGAAGTGCCACCCAATTTAGACCAGAACCTAGTGGGGGAGGCATCCACAGGGACCGTACCCTCCTTCCCCTACCACCAACCTCTCGGAAGGACTTACGGACCCACATGTTTAACGTGATCGTACTCCGCGTGAACACGGCAGCAGTTTTGGCAGCGGCTGGAATCGAACCCGGGCCTACCGAGTGCAACTCCAGCGCGCTAACCAATGGGCTACCGCGCCCTCATAAAAATTGTTGGTTGAAACTGATTAGTTCTGGAGTATTGTGCCGAAAGCATAAAGAAATGCTTTGATAGGTAAGATTTTCCAATTTTATATTTTCAGTTTATGGTTTACCATTTTGTTAAGGAAGAATTACTAACTTTGTACACAGTATGTCACACATGTTATGTGAGGGGCGCGATAGCCCAGTGGTTAGCATGCTGGAGTTGCACTCGGTAGGCCCAGGTTCGATTCCCTCCATTGCCAAAACTGCAGCCGTATTCATATGGAGTACGATCATGTTAAACATGTGGGTCTGTAAGTTCTTCCGAGAGGTTGGTGGTAGGGTAAGGAGGGTATAGTCCCTGTGGATGCCTCCCCCACTGGGTTCCAGTCTAAATTGGGTGGCTCTTCCCGGCTGTCCAGTTACCTTACACCTTTCTGGTAGGTCAGATGGTCTGGATCTCAACAACACCACATGTTACGTGGTGGTGTAATCATGTGTTTTTGGTGGGGCATATAACTGCAAAATTTCTGGTTCGGAATAGTCTTCAAATCGGCAAGTTTAAATTAATACATATATGAAAAAACTTACTTTAAATGAAAGTGCCATGATTCAGTTATCTGAGAATGTTTTAATTTTAGGTAAAAAGCAAGAATAACCACAAAAGCACTATCAAACTGCACAAAAAATTAGTGAACCTACATTAAGAATAAAAATCTATTGGATACCATTATACCATTAGTGGCAGCATGTCAAACTTCAAATCACTAAATCAACGAATTAAATGGCAAATCTTAAAAAACCAGATTTAAAGGTCACTTTATTAAAACCATCCTACAGACATACAACAAATAATTTTAAACCAAAGTGCTTTCGAACACCTTCATGCTCTTTCTCAGTGGCGGTAGAATCGGAACGGATGCCAACATGTCTAAATACATTCCAATGCCTTCAAGCAAAATTTGCATATTACAAAAATTGCCATCCATACAAAATTATGAATCCATAAAACAGATTTAAAATTATAAAATTACAAATCTCAAAGATAAATATTTTAAAAAACTTTGTAAAAACATCGAATACTTTAGAACTTTATTATAAATTAAGGTAGCTGTATAAAGATTTAACACGCATGGCATCGAGAACGAGTCGCTAGGCATAACTTATGACCTGAACAGAGTCAAAATTACAAATAGAAGTATGATATAAATAAATAAAAAGGGGGTTCGTAAAGTAAAATAGAGCAGGGGTTATTACTGCTGATCAAAAGAAAATAATTTTCAATAAGGGGGTGAAAATTATCTTTAGTCACTAATTGTGCAAGGGTGGTCATTTGTTTACCATTTCTTATGTCTCTAGCATGTTTAGCCAAACAATACCAATCGTACATTTAGTACTACTGATATAAAATTTATAAACATTATCCGGAGAAAGCAGGGGTACAACATACACCCCAGCAAGACTTTTAAAGTTAACATTATCCTTAAATTTATCAGTACAAATATGATTGAACTTAGTAGTAACAGTAGAATGAGCATGTTTAAAATTAAATTCAGTACAAAAATTGATAAGAGGACAAAAACTTTTAGGATGGTAAGGACAACTAGCTTTAAACGGTAAACATTCATTGATGGGAATAAGACTGAAATTGGGTTGTAAAAACTTATGATGAATATTAGTAAAGATTCTATAAACAAACTCATAAGAGTAACCTGCATCTTAACCAAATTTAAAAATTACATCAATTTCACTATTTAAAGATGTAATAGTGGAACTAACATTAAAGGTGCGATTAAAATATGCATTGAAGGAAGCCTTTTTAGACAAAATAGGGTGAAAAAAATTAGCCAAAATGCACATGTTAGTAAAAGTGGGTTTCCGAAAAACTGAAGTTTGAAAATTAAAAGAATTATAGGAAATAATAACATTTAAAATGGTAAAGAACAGTTTGATTCATGCTCAACAGTAAAATTAATGGAGGTGTAAAAATTATTGATCAAATCTAAAAGATTAAGGAGATCCTTTAAACTATGATCCCAAATAATAAATACATCATCAACATAACGTTGCCAAAAGATAGGTTTATGGGGTGAAAAAGGCAAAACCTTGTTTTTGAGTTCCTGCAAGGCAGCTTCAGCAAAAATACCAGAAAGTGGGCTACCCATAGGGGCACCTTAATTTTGTAAATAAATATCGCCGCTAAAACCAAAATAATAACTATTGGATAATTCATTTAGTAATTGGATAAACAATTGGATAGTCTATTTAATATAGCACACATAAATGCTCTGGAAATATTTAAAATAGAAGAAGATAGGCCATTTTTAATGTGTCGGAGAAAATGTGCATGGAATGCCTATCTGGCCAGCGTGGACATGATAATTGCAGAGAAGGAAGAGAAGAGAAAAGCAGAATCCTTAATATGTACTATCAACCTCTTCTGCCCCATATCATTTTCCATCACATAAGAAATTAGAAGTGGAATCAGACTAAGATGAAAACTGATGACTATGAATTCATACTAAAATTAATAAATTTGAAACATTCTAAAAAGTTTAAATGTGCATTTGAGAAAATTATACCTCAATTTGTGATGGTTCATTGGGATGATAAACTCTAACCAGCTTTAAATGTCAGATATTCTAAAAAAAAAAAACTACTTCCTGTTGTAGTTATATATTGAAAGAAATAACAGCTGATTAGAGTTCCAAAATTATTCAATTCTTTTGGTAAAAAGCAAGTGCAAGCTATTTGGATCACTTTACTTTATAAGATTGGGATTTGGAAGATGAAGTTCGAATCCTCTATAGTGACAAAATTGCCTCTAATACTAAGCATATAAATGGTGCTTGTATTATTATTGAATAGAAATTGGAGAGATTTTTTTTTCTTACAAATATTGAATTTATAAACTTGTTTTATGTATGTTTTTGAATGCAAAGAGTCCGAAGCAACAAGTACTCCTACTATTTTTTTTTTTCAAACATTTAAGAGATTACTGGAAAAAGATAAAAAATATACTAATAATATACACTCTGTTGCAAAAAAATATATGTACCATAAATAATTGATCTTCAGCCATGAAACTCGACATGCAAATGTCATTTTAAGAGTTATGCAAATTATGAAACTGTCAGCACCAGTGATGTTATAGGGCTCATGCAACATGCACATTAGAACAATGCATTGTACAGCACTTAAAACAACTGCTATTCTCCCTCACGGGCAATTTAAACTGGATTTTCTGCTTTGATACTGCAAGTTATGTGCAAAGATGCCTTTGAGATATGCCCAAGGGAGGATTTACCACTTACTAAAATGTCACCTTGTTGCCACTATTTCTAAATAAAGCATTTCTTTGTTCCCAAGTTCTAATCATTTACATATCTCCTCAAATGATACATATGTGCTGAGTTTCAAAGGCTATAACTCAATTTCTTATAGGCACATATATTTTTTGCAAGAGAGTATTTATTAATATCCAAAACAGCCAAGAGGTGATTAAAATACCATGTAATTAAAATTGTATATGAAACAATAAACAACATTATTTCTAAGGCAGCTATTAAGGGTGAGCGTCAGTAAATTTTCTGCCCTATCCGCGCTTTGTTAACTTTCGCGGCACACATATTTCGCCGAAATTCAGCTCAAACAGTTGCGAAATACTTTTTGAAAGATAAAATGCAATGCTTAGATTATATTAAAACTAAATTTCATGCCCAAAAAAACACAGAACATATTCTTTATTTTAATCCAAAATATTTTTGGTGCTGCCATCTGTTGTCGTAATTTAATTCATACCGATTATTTTTATTTTTTAATGAACATTTTTACATATCTATTCCTTCTAATACAGTGTTAAATACAACAACAGATCATATATAATAATGCCACAATCACAGAAAGGTAATTTATCATTCTATAAGTTTGATAAAGGATCTGAATGTACATCACTGAGGACTGCAGTTTTGTCTTCAAGTTCCTATATCTTCAAGTCCAAGTTCAATTACGTTTCCGTGATTATGGCATTATATATGATCTGTTGTATTTAATAGCGTATTAGAAGGAATAGACATTTAAAAATGTTCATTAAAAAATAAAAATTGTCGGTATGAATTAAATTATGACAACAGATGGCAGCACCAAAAATATTTTAAATTAAAATAAAACATATATTCTATGTTTTATTGGGTATTAAATTTAGTTTTAATATAATTTAAGCATAGCATTTTATCTATAAGAAAATATTTCGCAACTGTTTGAACAGAATTTCAGCGAAATATGTGTGCCGCGAAAGTTAACAAAGCGCGGATAGGGCAGAAAATTTACTGACGCTCACCCTTAAGAAATTCTCTAAACATATTTGGTGCTGATTAAGTTTCTAAAGACATTCTAAATGAAAGAAAGAGATTACTTCCATAATCGAATGATATTGGTGTGAAATTTAAGTTTCTTAATCTTTTTATCTATAAAAAGGTTTCTATATTATTTTTGTTGTTTTTACTTTCCCTACAATGCATTGTAATGTATAGGGAAAGTATTGGAATTGTGTCGAAAATCACAACTCAATTTTTGACGGATCTACACATTTTGGGACCTTTGGAACACAAAAATAATTATTTTTAGCATGACATCTGTGTGTGTGTGTGTGTCTCTGTCTGTCTGTGCAATATATGTATCCACTCTAATGGAAAAACTAATTGACCGAATTTCATAAAATTGTATAGGTAAGTCACGTGTGGGTGACCCTGGCACTTATTAGATTTTGGTACAATTTGGGATAAAAGAGTCTTTTTTTTTTTTAAATGACCTCCAAAAATTGTGTATACCCACTCTACCTAATCTAGCTAAAATACTAATTTACCAGATTTCACAAAATTTGGTAGATAAGTCATTTGTGGGGTAGCTTGGTGCTGATTAGATTTTGGTATGATTGGAAGAAAAAGAACCTGTCTTTTTTATGAAATGGCCTATAAAAATCATCAAAATCTAAAATAAAAAACTATGTATGCTCAAATGTATCAATTAAATTCTTGTTTTATATGTAATTTTTGAGGATAAAAAGAATAAGACCAATTCCATCACTCTTGGCTAACCATTCTCGAGATATAGTATTTTTTCGCATTTTGCTAAAAAAATGCTATGCCGCCTTTGAAATTACATCCAGTTGCCAAATGAAATCTAAAAGTGGATATACAGTGTAATTTCAAATAATTAGGCATGTTATTTTGTGCAATTAAACTCAATTTAATGAATTTATTAAAAAAATAGAGAGAAAATGAATTTGAGTCTGTAGGGAAAGCATATGCTGTCCACATCAGCTTTTTTAATTTAATTTTCATCACTTTATAGGAGTGACTTTACTTCAAAAGAAAATAAAAACCTTTTCACATGGTTACAGATTAAAATCTGATTTTCTCAAAAAAAAAAAAAAAACGAGGGAGCAAGATATGTCATATTTAAGTGCTAGATAAACAGTCAGTTTATTAAAAGTAGTAAATGCCACAAGTGAAATACCTGTTAAATTAAATCAAGACTTTAATGGGTTATTGACAGTAACAAGTACCAAAAGAAAAATATAATCGGTTGTTTTTATTACTATACTAATTTGATATTTGTGTAGTACACTTTCTTTAATAATAGGATACATTTATTTGCCCTCTATTTTATTTTCACTTTCAAAAATCACTAAGCCTCATCTTGAAGAATAAAAGTATAAACATAATATTCAGTGTAAAATCGACATGATTAAAATAAATTTGATTGAGCTCAAATTTTACATAGAAGTATTTATGATTATATAGAACAATATTAGGGTATATGCATAAAAATGTTAATTAAAAAATGTTTTTAGTCAAAATGAAGGGCACCCTAGTATGCATGAAAAATATAGATTATTCAAAAATGGCCCTATATACCATAAAAAATGACCATTCAGAGTTTTAAATGAACTATTGTTTTAAATAAGGTATAATTAAAATATTAATAAAACCGTTATAGATATTCAGTTTTTCTTCTGAAGAATTCTTATACCTTACAACCTCAAAAATCCAGACTTTGCCCATTTTTCCAGATTATGGAGTTTGGATAAAATTCAAACTTAATATTAACTAGATACACTATAGAGCACTATTTTTAATAAAAATAATGACAAAAATTCAAATGTATTTCTAATAAGCCTTATAATTCTAAATGCCTGAATAAATAAAAAAAATTAATTTTGTTATAATCTCAAAACTAAACATATATCTAAATAACAATAAACATATATCTAATAAACATATATCTCAACCTAAACATATATCTCAATTTCATCAACAATATGTTTAAAAATAATATCCCAGCATAAAAAGTACAAAAAATATAAAAATATTAGTGGATGGAAGCAGATTGAAAAAATGGAAAATATTTAAAAATAAAATGAAATATACCAGCGATCGTGTTTAAATAAAAAAATTTCGTGATATTGCTAAACTGTCTTCTATAAATTACTAATTAATAAAAGAAACACGTAAACCCATGAATATACTGCAATGGAACTTTTTGCTAGAGTCAATTTTCAGTCCAAAATAGCCATTTTCATCCAAATAGGATTTAATTGAAAATGATTTTGATCTTGGAATTCCATCAATGTTTTTTAAAATATTGAAGATGTGTATATTTCCACGGAGATGAAAAAAAAAATAGATTTTCCCGAGAAAATGACAAGTTTATTGCTTAGGTTAAGTATTTAAAGAGATCAATCAGAAGGCCCTGAATGACATTTTATAGCTGCTATACTTTTCTCTGCATTTCGGCAAAAGTTAACTCTCATTAATTTCGGGAATTCCTTACTTAACGTACTTTCTATCATCTCGTAAATGCGCTGATGACTCTCTTTTTTGTCATCTTTTCCAATAAATGTTTATTAAATTGTGCAAAATAGTGTGAATTCTGTGCGGCACATCGCGTTTGAAGAGCGTAGGATTTCTTTAGCGATATCGGGACATTTCTAATTAAAAAGTTGGAATGCTTTTACCGAAAATCAAAGTCCCGGAGCAAAGCGCAGAAAAGAAAATGTAACGCATTTGGAAAAATCGAAACCTTTGTGCCTAGTGTGCTCTGCCCTATACACTGAGAAAAAAATGAAACGCCATTAAAAATGCACCTTGCCGCGACTTGTCCGTAACTAACTCCTGTATTATACTATACAAGAGTTATTTACGGACAAGTCGGAGACTTATCCGAAACTAGTGAAGAATGGAATGACGCGTCTCGCCGTCAATGTGACAGTATCGCCCGTGCCGGATCGTCACCTCCGAGAGCTACTATCGGGGGTGACGGCCGGATGCAGCCGCTTAGGAAATTTTTGGGAAAAACGGTTCTACTTTGGATGTTTTCCGGAAAAGAGGAATTGTGGAACTTCTCGGAAAAAACATGATCCACGGAATATTTTCATTCGCTATCGCGAGATTTCCTCGCGTTCGTTTTCGAAATTTAAGAAGAATCAGCGGCTGCGAGTGCGTGCGGCATTTTTTCCTGTGCGGGAATTTTGAACTTCATGCACGATTTGCGCGTCCTATTTCAAACCCTCTAAAGTAGTATGTTTCAATGCATTTTTTTTTATTGATATTGCTAATTAAAGCAAAAAAGCATTTGGCGGGATTTTAAACAAAAAATCGCTATTTGGCACAATATTTAGCAAATAATCGCTTGTTGTGCAGAATTTGGCATTATTTTGCCGCCGTATTCCGGTTTTGGGAGAGTCCGGATATTGGAACGCCGGATAAGAGATCGCTTACTGTACTGTAATCCTTTGTTTGCCAGCCATATTGACATTTTTTCAGATAATTCGGCAAATGTTAAGCAAAGCTATAATATTATTATATTCAAAATTAAGCTGAACATTATTTAACTATAATATAATAAACTCTAACTGAGTTTGGTGAACTGTATAGTCCAACAGCTTATCTACACATTCCAGTCCTTCACCATGACTTACCCTTGCTGTTTCACCTTCATTTTCACTTTCTTCTGCCTGCTCTTGTACTGTCTTCCCTTAAGTCATTGCATCCAGAATATCTTGATAAAATCCTATAGCTTTCATTGTTCTTGTCTTGCTAGGGGCAAGTTTGGCAGTAGTTGCTATGGACAAGTTTGGCAGTAGTTGCTAGGGACAAGTTTGGCAGTAGTTGCTAGGGACAAGTTTGGCAGTAGTTGCTAGGGACAAGTTTGGCAGAGTGTTGAGATCTGATGTAACAGTGTGGGTCTCCATTAATCTGCAGAAGACTGCCATGGTTGTGTTTACCGAAAAAATAATTGTCAACCTTTCGGACATTTGTTTCTTTGATCAAAAACTTGTCTATTCTATGGATGTAAAATTCTTAGGAATTCACTTTGATATTGGCCTTAACCCTTTGCAGATAGTGACATTCCAGAACTGCATTAGTCTAAAGGATGTAGCATTTAACTTCCAAACTATTCTCAAAGGATGACACATCTTTCCCACTAAGCCTAATTCTTGAGAAAATTTTCCTAAAAATCACCCATTCAATGCAGCATTCCACTTTTTTCAGGAACAGAGGAAATACAGGGTGATTTAAATTAAAGTATCCCTGTTTGGAATGCTTTGGAGAGACAACTAAGTCGTGGATGTAACATCTCCAAATTTGCTATCTCCAAAATGCTATAAATATACTTCTATTGAACAATCTTCAGATAGAATTGGTACATGAAGTCCACGAAGTATCCAGTATCCACCATGATTTTCAAGAATTCGCTTCTGCATGCATGGAATTGTGGGTAAATTTTTTATCTATCCCCTTCGTTCCCTCAAATAAGAGGGAGCAAAATTCTACCTTCTTTCAATCCTCTTTCAAACCGGTATTTTGCCCACTTGAATATGGTAACTGTGACATGAGCAAAATGCAGCCATAATACCGGCTTAAAAATGTGTATAAGACTGGGGCTATAGACAGTTTAAAACTTTCTTTGATCTTTCTGATGTTGTCAAGATGAAAACTAGGTGGTAATGTTTTCGATCACTAAAAAGCTGATTTGTGCTAAAATCATTTAAAATGGCACTTCATCATTATATAACTAAAAATCTAATTTGAATTTTTAAAATTCACTATGAGGTGCTTTTGCCTCTCGTGTGTCAAAGCAGCCTTCTATCAAATTTCATGGCTGTGCATTGCTTAGATTTTCCGCTACTGATGACACAAACAAACAAAGAATATACATCTTTTATTATTATAGATAGAATTAAAGAGGGCTTCACTTTTGAAGAGAAAATAATTTAAATCTACCCTCACTAAGCGGCTCTGGTATTATGTCTGTACCAGTGGTTTTAACCCCCTTTCTCAGAATGGAGAGACTCACACTCATTATTTCCCATTGACATGCTTTGGACACACCTATTGTGCCCAAAACATTGAACAAAAGATAGAATGGGTTACACCACACTAAAAACCATGGGGCGCGGTAGCCCATTGGTTAGCTCGCTGGAGTTGCACTCGGTAGGCCCGGGTTCGATTCCAGCCACTGTCAAAACTGCCGCCGTGTTCATGCGGAGTACGATCACGTTAAACATGTGGGTCCGAAAGTCCTTCCGAGAGGTTGGTGGTAGGGGAAGGAGGGTACAGTCCCTGTGGATGCCTCCCCCACTGGGTTCCGGTCTAAATTGGGTGGCACTTCCCGACCGTCCAAACAGTTACCTTACACCTTTCTGGTAGGTCGGACGGTCTGGGTTTCAATAACAACAACACTAAAAACCATGCATTACAGGGAGAGGTGGGATTTTTCGTTATTCTGCTATTCTTATGTAGAAATAGTGGACTCTTTGAGTTGAAATGTAAAGGTTAACATCAAACTGTTAAACAAAAATTTATTATTATATGTGAGCACAAACCAATCATGATTATTTATATATATTATCTATAGGTCAAACAAGAAAGAATTTTGATAGCTTACTTACATGACTTTATTTTTTACAGACTGTTGCACAAATTGTTAAGATTCATGACTTCTATGGTTCCTATGATGCTAGTGTAAGTATCAGTTTTATAAGTGCTAAAGTATATTTTCTGTAATTTCTCTGTGGTAAATTACTGTAGTGCATTCATTCTTTGCCCATTCTTAATGGGTAGTGTCCACTAACTGTGACATCTGCACACATAATAAAAATTCTGAATGTCAAAACTGTTTCAATTTCAAGCAAAATAATTAGATTAGCACACATTTTGAGAATTTAGTGAAGTGCCCAGGAGAGGAGAGGATCCTCCCTTTAAACTTCAGGTGAAAAGGAAGTTCAGAAAAGGATAAAAAGAGAAACTAAGGTGCTTGGGGGGGAAGACACTGGCAGTGATGTGATTACTGCGCCAATTGCGCATTTCAAAGTATGCTGCGCCATTCTGATACAAAAAGCAAAATTTAACTGTTTTTGCGCCAACGCTGCGCCATTTCATAAAAATACCGCGGTACGCGATTCTTGTTTTGCCAAACAGAAAGGAACGATTGATTGACGGGCAAGAATGTTGACGCGAAGTGCTTCTGTAAGGAGAAAAGGGTGAGTCACAAATTCATCCAGAAGAGTGGGAATATAGGGGAAAGAAAGGGGGAGGCGATTCCGGCGAGACTCGGTCGTTTATGGGAGATCTTTGGAACAGGTTCTTTGATCGTGAGCTGGTTTGGAGCACAGAATACTTATATTAGTCTGTGGTTTGGAGGAAGTTCTTACCTCGTGGTTCAATATCATCTTTGCTGTGTCTGGAGAAGAGAGAAAAGATCTTATATAAAGCAATTAAAGAAGTAAGTGGAAATTAATTTACTCATATTACCTCCTTTTTTTTTTTAACAGTAGTAATCATCGTCAATTTCATTTACCGCGAATCCATTAAAATTAATTTTTGTGCGTTCATAAATTGTGTACTAAATATACTGATTTTGAAGTTAAAGAAAAAAAAAAGCCCTTGATATATGATATAAAAATTTCAAAAGATTTTTGAAATTCATTTGCTTTTGTATAACGACCTGTTAATTAACACTGGGCAGTAAACAAGCCTTTTAAGTAAGACAAAATCTAATGTTGAAAAGAATCTTAAACATCGGTAAAAATATTCTTATTATGAATTTATTTATAGAATTTTCGTAAAATAGTTTTTAATGGAATTTAATTGCTATTTAATTAGCTTTTGCTTGATTTTTATTAACTTTTAAATTTTCCGCCAATGTTTAATGAGTTTTTTTAAATTTTGCTCATTTTTTTTTCACATCGCGCAATATTTATTTTTAAGATTATATATATATATATATTTACTATTTCTTATTTTAGCGCAATATAAACAGGCCTGCTACTTTTTCGCGGAATCCCGGATTTTAGTTTTTCTTTCGAATTCGCTATTTTCGTAAGTTTAGGAGAATAGCCCCCCCCCCCCCCCTTCGGCGCGAAGCAAACAGATTGACGATGAAAATGGAATAGAATTGGGTTACAATTCTATTCCATTTTCATCGCCAATCTGGTAGCCTACGATATTCTGACATCCAATTAACACGCGGCGTTTTCGGATTCTACATTTGAATAGGAAATAGATATCTTTTTCAATCGGATTTGTTGAGTATTTTCGCTTCGCATCTATCATGCATTTTCATTAAACATTTTGCATGTAATTTGCCGTAAGTATTTTTGCTTTCCCCCCCTCTTCAATTTTCACCATTTTGCACTATTTCAAGAAATTTCCGATTATTTTCTTTCAAAATACGATTTCTTTCTGTTTCTATTCTAAACTAGAATTCTTTATTTAAAAGCTGCGGTCAATCGGATGCGAGTTCGGTCCGTCCCGGTATTTTCGGATTAAATTTATCTACTTCCCGAAATTCGGCACGAAACAGTGTTTAAAAATTCAAGCCCATGCCTTAGCCCATATGCCAGGCCCTAGCCCGTACAGATTTCTAATACAAATATCCTTTTCCATCCGTCGCCATCTTCAAATTATTGCACATTAGATTGACTAAACTAGCTTATTTTCATATTTTGATTAACTATTGGGTTTAATTTTTGAATTATTTTCACTTAAATAGTGTGATTGCGCAATTCAGTTTGTACTCTCCTACATTGCTAAGAATCTACTAATATTTTTCTATTCATCTCCATCTTTAGTATCTTTTTCGAAAAATATTGTAAATTTTAAATGCTTTACATTTTTATAAAATTATTTATTGCATTCTTTCTTTCTTATTTCTTTTTTTTTTTTTCTTTTTTTTTAGATTCCTTCAAAAATTATTTTGTGAGTCTTTGCCAATATTATTTATTACAAATTTGTAGATTAAAAAAAATATTTATTTTAAATTTTATCTTTTTAAAATTATTTAATACAATTATTTATTTTTATATCTTTTCAAAAATTATCTGTTGCAATTTTTAAATGCTTTATAGGTTGTTTGTAAACTTTAGTTCTTTTTATATGTGTATTGAATTTTTTTTAATTTTTACATTTTTACTAAAATTTTATATTATTTCAGGTATGTCCTGCAAACGGAAAAGTAAATTTAATTCGGAAGTTTTGAAGAAGACTGATGGAAATGGGGATAATATAAGTGCATGGTGCTCTCCTGGATTTAAACCAGAAGAAGCACTTTGTATTATTTGCGACAGTGTCATCAACTGTTCTCAGCATGGTGTAGCAGCAGTAAAAAGGCATGCAAATTTAAAGAAACACATTGAAAAATGTGCAAAATTTAGAGATTTTTCCGGTGAACTGAAAAAGACCAAAGGGTCATCAATAGCTTTCAAAGTTCAGGTGTTTCGTTGCCTTCTCCAAGCATCATGTCTCATAATGATAAAG
Organism: Amaurobius ferox; assembly: GCA_951213105.1. Classification (NCBI taxonomy): domain Eukaryota; kingdom Metazoa; phylum Arthropoda; class Arachnida; order Araneae; family Amaurobiidae; genus Amaurobius; species Amaurobius ferox. Next base: position 102,997,848 of record OX578141.1, on the reverse strand, counting down.
TAATATCTGCTGAAGCAAAATTTGCTATTGCAATTGCTGTTCATGATATACCATATAGCTCAGGACATGCATTGTCAAATATTTTTGTAGATGATATATTTAGCAATTCAAGAATTGCTCGTGACTTTTCATGTGGCCGGAACAAGTTATCCTATTTGATATCTGATGGCTTGGGTCCTTATTTTAAGGAACAAATTGTAAATGAGATCTTTAAAACACAAGCTTTCTTTTCACTACAAATTGATGAAACTCCATTGCCTGAAAAAAGAGTTCAGCAATTGGACATTTTAATACGGTATTACTCGGAATCAAAAAAGCTTGTTGTTTGTGAACATTTTCAAACTTACCATTTAGGTTCAGCAACATCGGAGATACTGCTTAATCATATCAGTAATGCTCTGTCAAGTCTACCACAGGATAAATTTTTGAGTATTTTTTCAGATGGCCCAAATGTGATGAAATCATTGCATACAAAACTTCAACAACTTCATAAATATCTTCTGAACATGGGCACTTGTTCACTCCACAAAGTCCATAATGCTTTTGCTTTTGGATTGGATACATTTGCAGATATTGAGATATTATGCATTGATATTTATTATTTCTTCAAGCAATCTGCCACAAGAAGTGAGGAGTTTAGAGAAAAGCAATTAAGCTTGTGCTTGCCAGATCATATATTTTTACGCCATGTGTCAAACAGATGATTAACTTTGCAATTGGCAAGATAATTGACAGGATAATTGAACAGTATGAGCCAATTAGAGAATACTTTCTTAATTCTGCTAAAAGAAATATGAGAGGGGGAAATGATAGACATCAAAGAATCTGCAAAATGTTAAAATGCAAATTTACCTATTCTAAATTGTTGTTTTTGGAAAATGCTGCAGAACTTTTTCCACCTTTTTTAAAGCTTTTTCAGCAAGAAGGACCACTCTTACACATATTGTATGACGAGATATGCCTTTTGATAAAAAAGGTCTTGGGGCTGTTTACTGTGCCAGACTTTCTTCTTAGTCTCAGTAACTCGGATTTAAAAAAGGTTGATACAGAAAAAAATTGGCTTAAAAAAGCTGAAGTAGGGCTGGACACAGAAAGAGCTCTTAGTGGACTGTCGGATACAGAGAAGAAGGAATTTTTTATGTTAGCGAGACAGTTTTATAAGAAATGTGCATCGAAATTAATAAAAACAATGCCACTAGATAATAAAGTTCTCAGATGTCTAAAATGTCTCCATCCATTAGCACGAACAGAGGCTTCCTCAATTTCTAATATAAGATTTTTGGCATCACAGATGCCAAATGTTATAGAATCATCATCAATAGTAAAATTAACAGATGAGTAGATTTCTCTGCAGTCGGAGAGTATAGATTCAATTATATTTCTGAAACAGCAACTTCCAGAATTTATTGTTGAATCAAATGATGAGGATAGTAATTATTTAGAATCTAATTTTGAACGACTTGATACTTACTGGACATACATATTTCAAATTAAAAATAATCTAGGAATGGCTAAGTACCCTTTGATAAAGAAAGCAGTTAAAGCTTTGCTTTGTTTGCCACATGGTAATGCAGAAGTGGAAAGGGGATTCAGCGAAAACAGAAGAATGCTGAGTTTTCGGAACCAGTTAAGCTTGCATAGTATTAATGGATTACATCACACAAAATCATATATGAAGCGATATGAAAATGTGTGCCAAAATTTACCTGTGACACACGAATTGTTAAAATTCATGAAGGAGTCATCGAAAATATATAGAGCACGGATAGAATCAGAAAGGACTGAAAAAAGCAGTAAAAGATGTGATGTTACAGATGAAGATATCTTTAAAAAAGAAGAAAGAATTAAGCATCAATTGGAAGCTTCGCAGAAAATGCTAGATAGTGCCGAGGAGCTGATTTCAAATGGAATATCATTAAAGGATTTTTCAAAAATAGAAAGTGGACAAGCTGTTCTGCAAGACAGTAAGAAAAAAATAGAACTATATTTAAACGAACTAAAAGTAGTACAAAAGGAAATTGAAACAGTGAAAGGTGTAAAAAGAAGGAAAATATGAATTTGTTAATTAATGATATGTTCAGATAAGTTTGCTATTTTTTAAAATTTAAATTCAATAAATATTTTGTAGATATAAGCATTTTTTAGATTTTGTATATTATTTTTAGTTCATTAATAATTCTAGTTCTAAGAGTTATAAATTTTTATTTTTTATACTTAAATTTTATTAATTAGATTTTTAAAACTTGATTGTCTTCAATATCTGTTGTATATATGACAGACTGCTAAAATTAAAAAAAGCCTCGAAAAATTACTTGCTATAATATAAAAAAAAAAATGTTTACTACGAATGGCTACAATTTTAAAAAAATGCCTGCTACAAACTGCTCCAATTTTGAAAATTTGCCTGATACAAGCTGCTCCAATTTTGAAAATTTGCTGCTCCAAAAATTGCTCCAAAACAGTTTTTTGTAATCACATCACTGCACTGATCGAAAAATCATGCTGATTCCCAAGACTTCAGAAGGGAAAGGACTGGGGCCCAAGTAGACGTCCAGTAGCTAAGAGGAAAAATGAGGCAACAGAGGTGCACCCCCGAGGGGCGCAGGGCCTTGAGCTTGAGAAACTAAGGTGCTTGGGGGGAAGACACTGATCGAAAAATCATGCCGATTCCCAAGACTTCAGAAGGGAAAGGACTGGGGCTCAAGTAGACGTCCAGTAGCTAAGAGGAAAAATGGGGCAACAGAGGTGCACCCCCGAGGGGCGCAGGGCCTTGAGCTTGAGATACCTATCTAAAAATTTAAAATTTAAAAATTAGGGAAAGCTTGTGAAATACGCGATATTCCCAAAAGCAAGGGAGAGTACAGGAAAAGTTAGAAGAATGCACCACAAAACAGAGAGAAAAATAAAACTATGTTAGACGAATCCGCTTTTTAGGGCGGAAATAAATATCACAGACAACTCTTCCAGGTAACGACCGAGGGCGCTTTCGTGTTACGAGGATGGTACCGAGGGATACTGTCTAACGTAGGATTATTCACACTTCTCAGACCTCTGTGAAATTTCAGAGAAAGCTTTTTGACATGTTCCAAAACTGGCCGAATTTTGAGATCTTTGTGCAGGATTTCTAACTGGACGTAGCTCGGGAGATTAGCAAACGAACGCAATGTGTTATTTTGAATGACTTGAAGCTTCTTTAGGTCAACCTCCACTGCGGTGCCCCAAATAGGAGCTCCGTATGTCATGATTGGACGTATGCAGGACTTGTATAACAGTAACTTATTATGGATTGACAGGCGGCTATTTCTAGCCAATAGGGGACGAAGCTGGATGAATGAAAGCTTCACTTTCTTGCATGTTTCAGAAATGTAATGCTTCCATGATAATTTTGAATCTAAGTACACTCCAAGGTACTTATAGTTAGATTGCCAGGGAATAGGCTCATTATTCAAAATTAAATTCGTGTTTGGGGGATACCTAGGGGGTGGGAAGGTAACTGCTGCACATTTTCTAACATTTACTTTGATTCTCCATTTTGTAAGCCATTGCGTCATGTTATGAAGGTAATTTTGCAGGGTTTCGTGCACGATATGTGTCTGTTTATGATGTGTGATCAAGGCCGTGTCATCAGCGTAAAGGCTAAGGGAGACACCGGGGGAACGTGGAATATCATTAATATACAGGTTGAACAATCTGGGTCCAACAAGGGAACCTTGAGGGACCCCGCTGAGAATATTCCTGGGAGAGGAAAGAAAGTTAGAGACTCGTACCACGAAGCTACGCTCCGTTAAGTATGAGTGAAGAATTTTAATTAGATTAGGAGGAAAAGAATGCTTGATAAACTTGAATAACAGACCATTTATCCATACCTTATCAAACGCCTTTTGAATGTCAATAAAAACTATAGAGGTGCTTTCTTGTCTGCTGCGAGCTTCATGAATAAGTTCAACGACCCGAAGAAGTTGATGTTCAGTTGAATGCTTCTTCCTGAACCCATACTGTTCAGATATCAGAATATTTTTCTGATCGCAGAACTTATCCAAAAGAAGAACTTATCCAAGATCACAAACTCGAAAAGCTTAGAAAGACAGGAAAGTAGAGAAATAGGCCTATAGTTAACAGGTAAAGTAAGATTTTGACCAGGCTTGGGAATGGGAGCAACAATAGCAACCTTCCAAGCCTTAGGAAAATAGTTAAAATGAAGAAGCAGGTTAAAGAGTTTAGCAAGATAAGTTTTAAGAAGATTAGGTAGGTTCTTAAGCATGTTAGGAGAAAGAAGGTCCTTCCCAGGAGCTTTATTCTTATTCAGATTTTGAATACGGGGAAGAAGTTCATCATAAGTTACATCAGCCATAGTTCTATGTGTAGGTGAAGAGAGGAATTTTTCAACCTTGGGATCAGCAATCGATACCGTCCTGGAATCGATAATATTGTGATGAGGTTCAAACTGACTTCTAAGACTGTCTGCAAGCAGTTCAGCCTTTTGTGTGTTAGAGATGGCCTTACCATTTGGACCTTCAAGGGTCGGAATGTGAGTTTTATGCCTACGATAAAGGGAGGTAGCCCTCCAAATAGTGTTGTCTTTAGTTGTTAAGGACTCAATATAAGTGTTCCACCGTGCACTGGAGTATGCCTTAAGACGTGATCTCACCTGGGCTCGTGAGAAATTAAGTTCACGCTTAAGGCTGGGATCTCTGCTGGCCTGCCACTCTTTACGTAATCGATTTCTATTTCTTATCATCTCCCGGATGTCCTGCGGTAGTCTGTAATAGTCCACTTTAGTTTCCTTGGGCCAAGAGGACGCGGAGTAGGCATTACGAAGCATATCTTCAAATTTTTCTACCTCCTCGTCCAATTGGTCCGTGGAGCTAGCAACAGGAGGGGGCGGGGTTTCATTAGCAAGAATATTTTTATATTTTTCCCAATTTGTTTTCAACTTTGCAGTGTTTCTCAGATTGTACTTATTTAATTCCAGAGTATAGATAATGGGGAGATGATCCGAAGCAAGCTCATTAAAAGCCTCCATGCAATATGTATAAGGAATGTTGCTGGTGATGGCAAAATCAATAACATTATTCTGATAGATGGGTTCACCTGGAGCTACAATCTCACAGTTGTGCTCGTCGGCCCAGCGCTTAAGCTTAGAACCTCGAACATCAACTCGAGGACAATCCCAGGCTTGGTTTTTAGCATTAAAATCACCAGCAACTATTACATGGGGCGAAATTTTGAAGAGGGAATGAAGATCAGCAAGGACAGAACCAGCATTTGTCTTGGGCAGGAAGTAGACAGACGCAATGGTCAGGGTGGGATTGCTTGAAAGATTGAGTTCTACAACAGTGGCCTCACCAGCTTTAAGAGGAGGAGTGGGTACACGTGAATGCTGAATACGATTACTAACATATAGATAGCAGTACTTCCCGAGGAATAATTGCTAACTTGATGCCTGTCGTCATTGTAAAAATCATAGTTAGCAATTTTGCAGTTTTTCCCTGGACTAAAGTGGGTCTCTTGGACCAAGAACAGATCTAAGTTATGAGTTATACAAAAGTCCCTAGCTTCCTGGATTTTTTAAGTCCATTCGCATTCCAGATGCCAATGGTAAGATCCTTCAAGATTCGTAAGGGCACAACCATGGCCAAAAGAAGGGGGGCTAACCTTGGTTAACGAGAGCAGAAACGGTCTCGTAAATTATATTTACTCCATCTATTTCGGTAGGAGCAGACCGCATGGCAAGAAGAGCATTTTTAAATGCCCTACTAGTAATTTCCATCCCGTACCTATCTTCAAATCTAAATTAGTTTAGAAAGTCATCTGCAGCATTGTTAGTGGGAGCTCCTTTAGGTGCTGCTAATTTAGGGTTGACATTGGTAGTCTTTTTGGTGTCCTCACTACGCCCTTCTGTAACATTGGCATAGGACCTCTGTGGATTCACAAGCTTTTTGACAAAGGTGGAGTTTGCGGGAGGTGAAGCTTTAAGCTTCGGAAATCTAGGACAGTTTCTGTAGGAAGCAGGATGTTGCCCTCCACAGTTTATACACTTGCAGGGTGCCTTATATACTTTAGTGCATTCTTTTGTGAAGTGTGGTTGAGCACACTTCACACAGTTTGGTTGCAAGTGACAAGCATTGCTTGTATGAAAAAAGGACTGGCACCTGAAACATTGGACCACTTGCTTTGGGCCACAATACTTTTCAACTTTTACAATGATACTGAACAGATTTGTTAATTTGTATATTTGCTCATTTACTAAGGTTTTTGCAATTTGCACGTAAAACAACGGCATATTGACTCTGTTGATTTTTGGGCCTCTTGCCAATTGCGTCACGCTGATTGGCTTGAGACCCAAACACTGTAGTTCACGTGCAATAGCCGTGGTTTCCGTGCAAATTGGAAGTCCTCTGATTACAACTTTTAAAGGTTTTTTATCATCAAGCAGGTAAGACTTAAACTCCACCTTGTTTATGATAAGAAAGTTTTGGATTTTCGTGCAATCTTCTCTGAGATTAACATGAACTTTAATGAAGTCTCCTGATCCTGTAAGTTTATTACTTAGGTTTGGGACAATTTTCTTTATGTCATCAATAAGTTTCGACCAGTTGGTCGTTACAGCTATGAAAAATGGGGGTGGTTTACGCTCCTTTCTGGGGGCTTCAATTACATTATCATCTTCAGCTTCAGTAGCTGGAAAAACAGTTTTAGAATTATTTACAAAATTAGAGGTGGTAGGATTATCAATCAGCGTGGCTGATAACAGACTGGCAGTATGCCTTTTTTGAGGCTTTTGGAAACCTTCATCAGTACTATGAGGATGTTTTTTGGAACTAGCTAAGTTGGTAGTAACTTTAACATTAGAGGAAACTTTAACATTGGTATTTGTATTGTCTGGCAAGGAGGTAGTAGCCTGGTTGGGAGGGCTAGAAGATATCAAATAACTGCCGGAGGAAAGCCTCCGACAGGACTCACCATATCTTGGCAAGTTGTGGGCTTCGATGAGCTTGGTCAATGTCAGCTCACATTTGTCAATGATGTCTTTCAATTTATCCTTGTCCAGGTTGTTGTCGGTTTTTCTCTATAGGAATGTCTTTTCATTGATGACGTCTCTGAGTCTGGCAGCTTCGACTCTGCATTGACGGATACTTTGGCTAAGTATTCAGCTTCTTCAATCGACCAATCCATCATTTCCACACTTTCGTCAAGTTGAAGATGGGAAATCATATTGTAGTTTACCCCGCCTGCAACAGGATCCGGGGGCTTAGTGATGTCAGGTGGAGGCGACTCATGGACCTGTACGTTAGAATGTGATCTTATACTTTGAGCGGAGCAGTTGAATAACATGACCTCTCAGCTCGGCGTCAAGATTGCGAATGAGATGAATTGGATCACATCAAAACCAAGATTCTAGTTATAGTAGAAGTGCTTGATAATTTGTATACATCATCCACTCACTCACTGTCATTCAGTTCAATGCATATTATATAGCTATATTTTTTAACACTTTACAACATAGTTGAAAAGTGTTCATTCTGTCTGTCTGTCCGTTCGCATGATAACTGCCATAAAAATGACTTTATCAAAATGACATTTTTGTATTTTGTTCAGACGGTCTGTGGGACATATGGGAATGTAAATTAATAAAATTACCCAATTAGTTTCAGATTGAACCTTGGTTAAAAAAAAGGAAATACATTGAACTCTATGGGACCTAATTTTTCAAACATTTTTTAAGTGAATTTAAAATTCACAAATTGCTTTGAAAATTTAGGAAATATTCAAATTATGCCATAAAATATATATAAAAAAATTTCAGCAAAATATGTTCTATAGTTTTTTAATAGTAATTAAAATAATAAGTGCACCTATATCATATAAAGAGATCACATGACCCACTTCAAAATAAAATATGGCATCCATCTTGTGTCAAAATCAGTATTTTTAAAATTCTTTTTAATTTATATTTAGTGTTGCATTCGTCCTAAAACTGTTTATTTTTTTTTTTTTGTGCATCTATATACTGCGCCAACATAATTACAGTATTTTGGAGTTTAAATGATCATTAAACTTTGATTATTTATACAATGAAGCCTAATTTTCATCTATGGAGAATGTAAACACATCAAGTTGTAAGATGAGTTGTATAAGAATTGCTGAATTTCTTTAATGCAAAATTATTTAGCACTGGAGTTTGCAATATAACTGATATGAATGAAACAAACATTCGTTGATTTTACATAGAGATACAGACGATTCTATTGTATTGCATTTTTCAATGAAGTTTTAAAGCATGGAGTTATAAAATACTTTTACCTCCATTGTTTTAAAGTAAAATAAATTATTATAGTATTGTGATAATTTTAAAAATATTGCTACTGAATGAAAGGAATGGATAAAAGTTTATGAAGGAAATATTCACTGCTTTTATATAGAGAGTCAAGCGATTTATATTTCGATGACGTTATTTGAATAAAGTTCATTTGTTTTTGATGAAGTCTTCAAATGTAATAAATTATTGTAGTATTGTGATAATTTTAAAAGTATCACCGCTGAATGTATCACATTTTAGAGATATTTAAATAAAATTGCATAAGATGGGCAGATGCTTGGATTGACTGTGCTATAAAGCAGAAAAATTACAATTACTGTTATAAATTACTTTATAGTGTTAATTTTAAGCAATTAGCGAAATTCAACATGCTTCTTTAGCTCTTTTATCAAAATTACTATATATACCTGAAAAGTATGGATGAATGTATACATGATAGGAAATAAACAGTAGGATAAGAAAAAAATATTAAGGCGGCAAAATGTCCTCTGCTTTCAGTATGGACATGGTTAAATCCGGCACCGTTCGCAAGAGGATGATTTAAGAGGGGATGGAGTGACATCGAGATGTTTTACCTTTAACTATAAGTTTTTTTAATATATGCTTATCATACCAATTATATAGTTATACATACCTATTAAATATTGATGTGCAAAATAACATTTGTTTTTTAACAATAAAGATATGTGTTAGATATTTAAAATATATAATTTCTGGATTCTAATTGGTCTGTTACTGTATTATCATTATCAGTAACTTTTCTTGTATTGTACTCACATGACAGGTAGCATCCATAATATTTTTCAGTGCATAGGAATTATGTAGATGATAGTGTACACATGCCTTTATCTTATGACTTCAAGCAAAATTTGCAATTCTGTAAATACTAGTTTAAATAAAATATTGTATGATCATTCAAAATTGTGATACTGTTTAAAACATTACAAAAAAAAAGAAAAAAAAAATGTTTGTTTGATACTGATGTACTCTTTTTAGGAATAGGTTGCACTTCTGTTGGCATATTACCTTGTCCAAATTTGATCCTGAGAAAAACACTATGTAAAACATGCACTCTGTGGCAAAAAAATATGTACATCCATAAAAAATTGAGCTATAACCATGAAATTCAGCATGTAAATGTCATTTTAATAGTTATGCAAATGATCAAACTATCAGCACCAATGATATTATAGGGCTTATGTAACATCTACCCCTTCATTATCCACTACCATTATGTGGGCCTTGACCCATTAGATGCCAATGTTAACTCCTGCATTGACTAATTTTTCTCACAATATTAAGAATTTTAGACTTATTTTTAATTGAGCTAAACACCAGAATGAAAGAGAATAGCTGTCACAATGTTTACATCATGATGATTGTCCCTAACCCAATAAACGGCCAAACAAATGGTGCATAATTCAGCTTGAAGAACAGTTTTCTAGAGTGAAATTTTAAATGAATGGGAAGATCTCAAGACACCATCTTCAAAGACACAAAAGGTAAAACCCACTTGTTCATTAATTCTAGAGCTATCAGTTTAGATGCTAGTTGATGAATGAAGAGTTTTCCTATGAGTAAACAAACAGTGATCTTTTGGGGAAGTCAGAATATTAGTCAAGTTCAGATCAACCTTTTCTCTAGGATGTAAACCAGGAAGTGAAGGTATATTTATACCATACTTCCAAAATAAATATTTATAGTAATTTGCCTTATGGATACAAGAAATGGGTGGGATTCCTAGGGGAGCATGCAGGATGCTTCCCGGACTTGTCCATTAAGCACCAGAAATTCGAAGCCAAAAGGGCCTTTTCAAAGAATCTGAGCCTGGTGGACTGCTCGGAAGAGGACTGTCCAGCATTCCAATTCCACATTTGCTGTTAAGTGGTGCATAGCCAGCATATATAGTGTGACAATTTAGGGAGCCATCTCAGGGGACAACCATTCTCTTCTAGTTTTGTTGCAAACCAATCTGACAGCTTGCTTATATGCTGGCAATATTCTGCAATCAGTTATTCTACCTATGCTGTCGTGGCACTCAGGTTCTATTTACCAACAAGATGACACTCGACCACATACTGCACAACTTTCTCAATAATGTCCTCAAGGGTTTAATACCCTCCCATGATCATCCAGGTTCCCAGACCTTGTCATCAATGGAACATGTCTGGAACATGCTGGGAAAACAATTGTAGCCTTTTCAGAATACCACAGAATTAAGTTGTTCAGTTGCAGCATTTATGGCAGAATCTTCTGCAGAGGGACATAAGCAACTTAATTGATTTAATGCTGTGCATAATCAACTTAATTGATTTAATGCTGTGTATAAACAACTTAATTGATTTGATGCTGTGCATAAGCAACTTAATGCTGTGCCAAATATTGACTTGTATAACTACCAAGGGAGGATTTACTACTTACTAAAATGTCATCTTGTTGTCACCATTTCTTAATACAGTACAACCTCGAAAATCCGGACTTATAGAATTCCGGACTTATAGAATAGCCGATTCCGGATTATAGAATTTGATTTTTCCGGATTATAGAATTTGAATAAAATTCAGATTTAATATTAACTAAATACACTATAAAGCACTATTTTTAGTAAAAATAATGGCAAAAGTTAAGTTAATCAATTAAAACATATTATTTAATCTAAAAAATAGGGCAAAAGAAATTTCTAAGAAAAAATATACACATTAATAATTTAGAATGTGTGAACGAGACGAAATTATATAATTACATTTTATCCTTTCGTTTAAATATTTGAATTAACATTTGTTATTTCATTAATTTTAGTTTATGGGAAGGCAGTTTTCTTCATCCTGTAGATGGACATTATTTCTGCTCGGTTATAAAGCTTCTTTGTTCAAGACCTTTAATTACATGATCGATTGTTTGCATAAAATTATCAATGGGTATTTTTTCTTCTCCACATTTATAGTCACTACTTTGATCTTTTTTTTATTTAATATCATATCGTGAATTTCGCCATCACACTATTTATTTACCATTGGCACATGATCATCACAGTGCAGAACTTCCGTTATATCGGCTTTGTCGAGATATAATAAAGTGCCCAGATTTAATGAAGATCAAGGATTAGCACTTTTGACAATATATTTAAAGGTGTAAATGTGTTTAAACTGTTTTCACTATTAATGAACGAAAAACAAAAAATAAGAATTTATTTAAGTTTTATTTATTTTCTAGCATCTATATAAAGTTATGTTTAAAAAGGTTGATGACTCTGAAAAAAATAAAAACTTTATTAGTAATAGTCAAATATGTAAAAAATATCACAGTAGGTAAAATAAATATCTTTTCCAAAAAAGAAAAATATCTCTCCTCTCAATGATTAAAAAAATAAAAAACTCGAAAATTTTGAAAACTTCCTGATTTTGGAGGTTTCCGCATTTTGGATGTCCGGATTTTTGAGGTTGTACTGTAAAACTTTTTTTTTCTCCCAAATTTTAATCATTTGCATATCTTCTGATATATACATGCCGAGTTTCGTGGCTGTGGCTCAATTTTTTTTATGAGTGCATATTTTCTTACAACAGAGTGTATATCTTCACCCCATATCCAAATTGCAAGAAAAAAAAGGTTAAAAGAGTTATTATATAAAATACAGTAGTAAATGGGCATAGCACATGCAATTTTATATGATCATGTTCACCTACAAACTAGACATGTAAGATTTTTATCTAAACTGCATATCCAAATTATAAGGAAATCAGTTAAGTTTTATAGAAATTATAGCCATACAATGTGCACATTAGTAAAGGAGTGTAGCATATACAATAATTATTTGACTACATTCTTCAATGAACTTTGGCTGTAAATTATTAATATGTACCATATATCCAAATTGCAGAAAGTTGAAGTTTTAGAAAAGTTATTGCTGAGAAGTTTAAGAAGTTTGCTCACTTCACTTCTGTAAGATTACTAAAAAGCCAAATTTGATTATAAAAACTCCACCTAGGGATGAGTTAGAAAATTCAAATGAGTCTGTTAGCTTCCAGTTTATCTCTTCTTTTAATGGCATTTTTTTAATTTCATATTTATAAGTTTTTCATTATTTTTTGCAGTATGTTCGCAGTTTTACTCAACTTGTCAATAATGAAAATAGATTCCAGCAAGTTAGTTTAAACTGTGTCACATGGATTCCTCATCCTGGTCTTGGGATTGCATATGCTACTAACAGAGGTTGCCTCTCTATATGCAAACCTACGTAAGTATTTTTCTGCTGTAATATTTTTTTGATTGAATTGCTTGTCCTCTAAAATATTTTAATTTATTTTCAACTTTTTCAGGAAAGAGGTATCTATTAGTTTCATAGCTTTAAGTCAAGTATTCAATTAATTTTAAAACTTATATGTATATATATATATATATATATATATATATGTGTGTGTGTGTGTGTGTGGATATACACAATAAAACAGTGGTCTCCAAACTATTTTGATCGCATACCCATAAAACCTACTCATGTACCCTATGATAAAGGCAGATATGGAACTTTTTTTTCCTAAATGGAAATTGGTTCAAATATGAGGCTCCATATTAGAACAGTTCAAGAATGTTTTATTTTCTGAACAGGAAGTCTAGTTAAAAATATTCATATAATAATATTGTGGTGGCGCCTGCTATAAAAAGGCTTGAAAGGAGTTCTGCCCAGGTGCCAATTACCATATAAGAAGGCTGTTTTGCCAGCTGGCACTTTTTGCTGAATTTACTGACTTTCTGAAAGTCAGCTTCATACATTAGAGGGCTGGATGTCCTACCTATTATGTATATGTGCCTTGTTGACATGAATATATTTTGTAGTTACTTATGATTTGTTCATTTTAGCATTTATACTGGCTAAAGTACAGTACACGACCTCTTATCCGGCACCCCAATATCCGGACTCTCCCAAAACTGGAATTCGGCAAAATAATGCCAAATTCTGCGCCAACAAGCGATTATTTGCCAAATAATGTGCCAAATAGCGATTTTTTGTTTAAAATCCCGCTAAACGCTTTTTTGCCTTAATTAGTAATATCAATTTAAAAAAATGATTCGTTGAAGCCTACATTTTTCCAGGGTACGCGCGATCTGCGCACGAAATTCAAAAATCCCGCGCAGAAAAAAATGCCGTGCAGGAATTCGCTTGCACTCTCCGCCGCTGATCCTTCTTAAATTTCGAAAACGAACGCGAGGAATTCTCGTGAAAGCGAATGAAAAGTAGGAATGAAAATATTCCGTGGATCGTGTTTTTCCCGGGAAGTTTGGTATCTCCATAGCGCAACTCCTCTTTTCCAGAAAACATGCGAAGTAGCACCGTTTTTCCCGAAAATTTCCGAAGCGGCTGCATCCGGCATGGGCGAGATGCATGAAGGCTAAAAGGATCTATCTAGTCTTCATGGCAAGACGTGTCATTCCATTCTTCACTAGTTACGGATATGGCTCCTGTATATATAGGAGCCTTAGTTATAGACAAGTTACAGCAAGGTGCTTTTTTTAATGGCGTTTCATTCTTTTCTGGGTATATAGGGCAGAGCACACTAGGCACAAAGGTTTCGATTTTTCTGAATTCGTTACATTTTCTTTTCTGCTCTTAGTTCCAGGACTTTGATTTTCAGTAAAAGTATTCCAACTTTTTCGCTAGAAATATTCCGATATCGCTAAAGAAATCCTATCTTTATAGAACATCCTATAGAACATCTTTAATATTTTAAAAAACGTTGATGGAATTCCAACATCAAAATCATTTTCAATGAAATCCTATTATTTGGATGAAAATGGCTATTTTGAACCGAAAATTGACCCTATTAAAAAGTTCCATTGCAGTATATTTATGAAGTTTTAACGTGTTACATTTATTAATTAGTATTTTATAACAGTTTAGCAATATCGCGGAATTTTTTTATGTAAATACGATCGCCGATATATTTCGTTTTATTTTTAAATATTTTCCATTTTTTCAATCTGTTTCCATCCATTAATATTTTTATATTTTTTGTGCTTTTTATGCTGGGATATTATTTTTAAACATATTGTTGATGAAATTGAGATATATGTTTAGGATAACAAAATTAAATTTTTTTATTTATTCAGGCATTTAGAATTATAAGGCTTATTAGAAATACATTTGAAGAACATAAATTAGAATTTGATATATTTGCACCCATAGTTGAATCTCTCATTTCAATTAAAAATGAACATCCTTCTCATCTTAATTTTATTAAAAGTACTTTAAAATATTTTGAAACATATGAACAAAGGTGCTTCTGCTAAAATATTAGATGAATATGGTGAGGGCCCACTTTAGTTGAAATGTTCCAAAAAAAGACTTCTAATAACTACCCTGAATAATCAACTTTTTTCGGACATTTTTTTCTTTCAAAAATTTTCTTAATCCTTAAATTTGATACTATAATAATATGTAATTTGCATTTTTCTTAACCAAGTATATCTTTTCATATGGATTGTAAAAAATCTGTATTTAATACATGTTTTTAAAATGAATTATAATTTTCTATAACATTTTAGACCATTTCAGTAAGTTTTAGAAAAGTGTTCTGAATTACGTAAAAACCCCTTATCCAGAATGCCTGAAGTCCCAAGCAGTCCGGATAAGAGATCCTGTACTGTATGACCTTATGACTTATGACTTATAAGTGGGTGACTCAAAGAAAGTCTAGCACAGCGATCAGAGGTCTATTGTACTGTCCCCAAAAGGTGAAGCAGTCTCTAAGAAAGGAGACCATTAGCCGAGGCAAAGATCAGTAGACTTGACAGGAATATCCTGCATCTCACAGGACTTGATCACATGTCAACCCAAATGCTCGAACCTATGGGCAAAAAATGCTTCACACTCACAGATTATATGTGTGGCAGTTTCATCTCTGTACTTACAGCCTCTACAGATCGGGTCCTTAGTGACACCCATAATGCTTAGATGTATTTTATGGGTACAGTGCCCAGTAAGGAGCCCAACATCCCATCTAATGCCATTTCTATTGAGCTTGAATAGCTCTCTGTGATGCACACTATGGCACTTACAGTTCAGTTCTTTTGCCTGCCTTTGGCTCTTGATGTCGCGCCAGTTCTTGCACGGCAGCTTCCTAAAGATGCCATAAACAGTTCTTCTGATCAGTTCATCATAGACACCCAAAGCTGACTTTGGACTAATAAAGGGTGTGTCCAAACCTCTTTTAGCCATCTCATCCACCAATTCATTACCTGAAATGCCTGAATATCTAGGCGCCCAGTAATGTGTGACTTGATTGTTGATGGCAATATTACAAAGTGCAGTATAGCACTCCCAGACAAGGGAAGAGGTCAAAGTAGACTTCCCTAGAGTCATAAGAGCAGCCTGGCTATCATAGCAGATATAGATATGGTTATTCCTGTAATATCTGTCAGAGCAAATTCTGAAACACATTAGAATAGCAGAGATCCCAGCCTGAAAGACAGCAGCGTAGCTGTGAAGTGGGTAAAACAATTTTGTACCATCATCTGGACAGCATGCTCCAGCACCAGTGCTACTACCTAGCTTGAACCATCAGTGTACCTTGTAATGCATTTCTTGTCGTAGGTACGAGTCTTCTTCTAGTCATCCCGTGAAGGGACCTGAATCCTATAAGACTTGTCAAAGGCATACCTGAGAAAAATACTATCAGAGGGCATATAAAAATATGAATGATTCATAACATTAATGTTTACATTACTTCAAGACAAATATTTTGAGTAATATTTCCAGTAGCCCAAATATTTGAGTCTTTTCAGGCTTATGAGAGCCTCAGCCTCAATATGCATGTAAAGAGGATGCAGTCAGAGCAAAAGTTCAAGAGTTGCAGTGGGAGTAGTTTCCATACACCCAGAAATTGCAATACAAACTATCCTTTGGGGCCTAATTAAATCTAACTTGGCAATTTCACACCTGACTCTAGATCACCAGATAATAGAGCCATAGGTAATGATGGGACAGTTCACCATGGAATAAATCCAATGGATAGCCCTGGGATTCAATCCCCAGGTTCTTCCAATAGCACTTCTGCACGATTAGAAAATTCTTCTGGCTTTAGTCACACAGTAATCAAAGTGTCTCTTTCAATGAAGACCCATATGAAAATAAATTCCTAAGAATTTTACTTCTTTAGAACAGATAAGCTTCTGACCAAAGAAACAAATATCTAAGGTTGAGAATACAGTTTCTGGTAAACGCAACCGTGGCTGTCTTCTGTGGATTAACAGAGAGACCTGCATTATTGCACCATGTCTCAACATTCCTAAAGGCACCGGACATAATGTCAGAAACAGTATCACCAAACTTGCCTCTAGCAACAATTACAACATCAGCAGCATATCCAATGCAGGATAAGCCAGAACTAGGTAACTTCTCCAAAAGAGAGTCCACAACTAAACACCTTAAAATAGGTGAAAGACCCCCCCCCTTCCCCCTATGGACAATCTAAGAGCATGAACCGTCATGTTATCACCAAGTAAAGAGGCACAGATGTACCTGGTACATAAGATTCTGATCCAGTAAGATATAGTCATATCAACATCTTTTCTATCGAGAGCATGAAGGATGGTGTCAATGGGCACTTTATCAAAGGTGTCCTCAATGTAAAAAAAAACAGTTAGAGCAATTTCCTTAGTATTCAAGTTTCTTTCCAACATGAAGGAGAGACTGTAAAGGGCAGTATCCGTGGATTTATCTGGTTGATAGGCATGCTGGAAGTTAGCATTAAAGCTAGAATGACTTCCCTAATATACAATAAGCTTTTCAATCGTCTTTAAGAAGAAAGACATAAGACTAATAGGCCTAAAAGACTTGGCCTCATAATAGTTATCTTTCCCAATCTAATAAAAATTACTTAGTATGCCTCCAGGCAGTCGGTATGTGTCCAAAGGCAATACAGGCCCTGTAGATCTTACAGAGAATGGGAGCAGGTACCTGAATTCCCTCCTTAAGAAGAATCTGAATAATACCATCAATCCCCCGGGTTTTATAGGGTTTGAAAGAATTAATTGCCCAATTAACCCTGTCAAAAATGACCACCTTCTTAGCAATACCCCACTTGCTACTATCACAAATAGAAGTGGAACAAGCAATAGGATAGTATTATAGCTATTCATCTCTGAAACTGGAAAGTGAACCCTAAATAATTCAGCAAGGGTCCCCTCCCCAGTTTCAGATAACTTATCATTAGGCAAGTTAATGGTGTTTAAACTGCAATTTCTGTCCTTCCCCTTCCACTACACACATACATACAGACCAACATCTTCCTTAATTATGTAACATATTCAGTCATACATGAACTGGTGTCAGGGGCGGAAATTTTAACTTGCCACTTCTGGGATTTTTTTTATGAAATTGGCATTTAATTTTTTACAGTTTTTTCTTCTAAAATTGTATTTTTTTTTTTTACGATTTTTTTTTTTCTAAAATCGTTTTTTAAAACCTCAAAGGATGTAAAATGTTTAGCTTCCCATCTTCCCTTCCTTTTACATGAATCTCCCCCCTCCCGTCCTAGATCAATGCTGAAGGGGGCGAAATCTATTTTTAGGTACAAAGTCAGGTTCAGGAAGTGGTTTGTACATCATGGCACGTGTATCGAAAAAATGGAACGAGACAAAGCGGCCGTCTGCGCCACCCCAGCATTCTTCTCAAACAACAGTGTTGCCAGTTCAGCAATTTTCTGGCCCGATTGGGCTACTTTTCTAAAATTGCATGTTTGGGGCCTGTTTTATTTATTTTTTTCTTGTTGAATATATTTGCGAAATATTTTCCATTTTTTCTTTATTTGCCCCTTTTTATAAGTTTAGCAATGCATTTTGTTTAAAATAGTCATGGGTGTAAGCGTGCAGAGAAATAAATGCCATTGAGCTATTTTTTGCAAGAATTAGGACTAGTTTTCAGCAAGTTATCTGGAAACAAGGATCACATCACGATCACATGTTATGAGAAAGAGCAAGTTATTGTTTGTGTTTACCGAGTTGTTTACGAAGTAAATTGGAGAGTTGGTGGGGTTTTTTCTTCAAGCAAATGCTTTATTCATGCTTTTTTTGTAAAAGTTTTTATTGAAGTCTTAACTTGTGTGTCATTGTTTTGGTATTATTTAAAAATGTGCTTCGAATTTAATAGAGATTTTTTGTAGGATTATTTTTTGTTCCTGCAATGTCAATCATAAGCATCCACCCATTTTCTTTGTATAACCGGCACTTTGAATGGAAATTTGTTTCAGTAGTGATAATTTTTTTGACAACGCCGATTGCTCTGGCTAGTCAAGGACACCTCTGTAAAAATTTTAAGCAACGGATTTAAAATGTTTCTTCCTCACAAGCAAAATATTTCAAACAATTAACCAAAGCCAGGAAGTTCTTTTTAGAACAGAGGCCTATGTTTTGGCTGTGAAAAGCCAGAATAGAATATTTGTTTTTGGGTTTTTTTTTAATAATTTTGCTGTGCTAGAATTGGAATGAAGTTCCTAAATGAAGATGACTGTAAAGATATAACTTGTTTGGATAAAGATGTAAAAAATAAATTTCGACTTGATTGGCTGAAAATAGAGGATTGTCATGGAGATGTAATTGAGAAATGGTGTAAGAAAATTGCAGCTCCGTGTGAATACGCATCTGATGTTCGAAAACTTTTTGATATGACAACGATGATGTGAAAGCCCTCCTGAGCCATGCTACATCCACTAAACATAAGTCATGGAAGACTTCAGTTAAGAATTCACTAAATTTATATTCTTATAGTGGAGCAACAAATCCAAACAATGAAGAAGCCAAGACTCTGGATGTGAATACTAGAAAGGTTTGTGCTGAATCTCTTATGTTCTTTTATAGGGGAACGCTCCATCCCTTTTAGTATCGGGCCAGATTTAATAGACTTGGCTAAGATCTTGAATAAAGATCCAAAAACTTTGGAGACTACACATATGAATCGCACGACTGTTGCATATATGATGAAATATGGTTTGGCAAACACTCTTCAAAATAGGATTGTTGAGGCATTGAAGAAGGTAAAATTCTCTTTGAATTTGGATGAAAGTACAAGTAGATCATCCAAAAGTATACTTACTGCACTTGTTCAATATTTTTGTCCTGAACAAAATAATGTAGTTATTCAACATTTAGTTTCTTTTTCTCTTTATGTTTGTACTGCTGCCAACATTTACAACCAATTGGTAGAGCTCATAGAAGCAAATGGGGTACCTTGGGTAAACTTGGTCAGCATGCTTATGGATTCTTGCAACACTATGCGAGGAACTAAGAAAGAAGTTGAAACTTTGATAAAAACTAAAAAGGCTCCACATCTTTTAGACATAGATGGGGGATACATGTCACACTGTAAACAATAGTGCTAAATGGTTTACCAAGCCATTTAATGTGCACATTGAATCTTTATGCGATAACGTGCATTTTGACTTGGAAAGTGTAGATAACCAACACTTGTTTTGGGAAATATGTACTGTCTTAGAAATAGATCAACTAGCTCCCCTATCACGACCTTCACATAAGTGGCTGTATGTTTTATCTGCTATCGATCGGATAGTTTTTTTGTGGGATGCACTATTAATTTTTTACTATTATTTTATGTCCAAAAGTGACCAAAAATTGCATAAAACTAATTTGGAGAACATTTATAAGAAAAACAATCTTACAAAGGACAAATTATTTAAACTTTCCAAAATACAAACTGTTTTGAAGTTTAAGAAACTGGCTAAGCAAGGAGCAGAAAGAAAACAGAAAATCATTAAGAGTCTTTTTATATTTATAAAAAAAACATTATTGCAAATTGCTGTTTATAAGGGCATACTGCCTGTGTTTAATCAATATGTTAAGATGTTTCAGAAGAAGGAACCAATGGTTCATGAAATACACGTTCAATTGTTTGCCGTGTTCATGCGGAGTACGATCACGTTAAACATGTGGGTCCGAAAGTCCTTCCGAGAGGTTGGTGGTAGGGGAAGGAGGGTACGGTCCCTGTGGATGCCTCCCCCACTGGGTTCCGGTCTAAATTGGGTGGCACTTCCCGACCGTCCAAACTGTTACCTTACACCTTTCTGGTAGGTCGGACGGTCTGGGTTTCAACAACAACAACGTTCAATTGTTTACTATGTTCAAAAAGATATTGTCTTTTTTCATAAAGCACGAGTTGATATCAAGCTGCAAAAACCTTAAAGATGTTCTTAAAGTAGATTTGGAAAGCAGTACTAATCAATTACCTGATAAGTTGATTTATATTGAGCCAGAAGCAACCAAAATAATCACATCATCTAAGAAAAAGGACCATTCAGTTCTCACCTTTAAAAAACAGCTTAAGGATGCTTCTATTGTATCTTCAAAAGTATATGATTATAAAGTTGCCTCTTGATAATTCTACCTTAATATATCTGTCTGTTTTAGTCCCTTCCCTTAGAGGCCAAACAACAACATACTTGGCACTTATTAAATTGGCCAATAAAGCCAGTTCTATGCTAACAAATGACGAAAAGGACTCACTTGATTTAGAAGTCAGGAACTATCAGATTGATGATAAAATAACTGAAAACATGATTTTTGATATGATTATTGGTAATGATAAAAAAATTTTTAAATCTCCTGAACTGATAGATGAATATTGGGCTGCTGTTTCACATGATTTCTGATGGTGTTAAGAAGTATCTTGTTTTAATCAAACTTGTAAAAGCATTTCATATTTCTATGGACCTGTCGTAGAAAGTGCATTTAGTTTTATGGGGAACATAGTTACTGAACACAGGACAAGTTTAAACAGACAAATCCTTAATAAAACAATTAAATATGATTTGTTAGCTAAAAAAAGTTCAAGTTTACACATATTTGATGTTGTAGACTCCATTAAAACACCAGTAGAAAAGGGCTTACTTAACAGCATGTTGTACAGTTGGAGTACATATGATAAGTCGTTCAATAAAGAATTCTCAAGTATTCCTCAACAGCAGATGACTGAGAAAAGAAGTACAACTATTTCTACTGACCCAAGAAAGCAGTTGTGTACTGGTAATTTTCTTGTCAAGCCCACTGTCTCAAATGGAAGTACAATTGCTCTTGTTTCTAACGAGCAATTAGACAGTACTTCAAGTGATCTAGCCAAGTCTCTAAAATCTGTTGCTGCCCACTCAATGCCTGCTAAAGAACAACGTAAGATGGCTAAGAAAATAATTACTCCTACTTGCCTCAGTAAGCAGTTGAGTTCTGGTAGTTTCCTTGCCAACCCCATTATTTCAGAAGAAAGTGCAACTGCTTTTGTATCTAAAGAATCATCATGTAGTAATTTCAATTAGTGATCTAGCCAAGTCTCTAAATCTAAAAACTAATGGTGTCCCAATACCTGCCAAAGAACAGTTGTGCAGTAGTGATATGACAATTCACACACCTCATAAGTGTTCTGAACTCGCAATCCAATAATAAGATGAAGAATTGTGGTGGTGCATTAACGAGAACAGCAGTTCAGAAGGGGAAAAAGCGACCTGTATCACAAGGCACTTTCGAAAAGTTGCCCATTAAAAAGCCTAAGTGTTCCACTATTGCAAGTTTTTTTTAAAAGAAATAATTCATATAAGTATTTTTTAGTTCATGTAAGTATTTATGTAAGTAGTGAATTGACCTGTGTAGTGTAAATAGTTTGTTTTTTAATGAATTAATTCATCTATAATGTAAATATTTTTCTTCTATAAACTAATTGGAACAAGCTATTGGAACAAGCTAGTTAATTGGAACAAGCTATTTATTGATATTACTATAGTCCAACAGGGTTCAGTACTGAGACCTATCCTTTTTTCCCTGTACTTGGACGACATAGGGAAAGTGATTTATGGGGAGTGTGAGCATGGATTATATGCTGATGATTTAGTCATATGGCAATCAAGTGTGTATCGTATTTTGGGAGAGGTCTGCATTAATGCTTGTCTGGTGAGACTACAGGAGTTTGCAAAAAAACACAAGCTTGATTTCAACCCGGGTAAATCGGAGGTGGAGTTTTTTCATCACAAATAGACATTTGTATAAATATCAACCCAGGATCAAGCTGAATGACAGGCAAATTGAATATGTTAAACATCCCAAGTATCTTGGATATATTCTAGATCCAGAAATAACAAGTAACAGGCATTTAGATAGTCTGGTGTTCAAGGCTAGAAAGAGACTGAATATTATGAAATATATTTCGGGTCAGAGCTGGGGAGTGGATGCTTCTACATTGAGAACTACGTATACTGCTCTTATTAGACCTATTTTAGAGTATGAGCAGTAGATTTACGCCTCAGCCGCGACGTCCAATCTCGACAAATTAGAAAAAGTATGCAATTGAGTGCAGCAAGAATAGTTACGGGATTGAGACACAGTTGTCCAAACAATATTGTGCTATATGAGGCTAACCTCCAGCCATTGGGATTAAGGTGACAAGTTGCGCTAACCAAATATTATGGTAAACTCCTTAGCTATGGGAACCAACATTGAACTGCAAATTTCCTGCTGGATTGGCAGGATAACCAGACTTAAGAGGGATAGCCCTATTGGATTTGCTCATAAACTGGGACTACTTCAACCGAGTGTAGAACATCATAAACTGGCTTCATGTATGGCCCCTATTGATAACTTACCTAATATTCAGTTTCACGAACAACTCCTTGTAGCAACTAACAAAGACAATCAAGTCCTCAAACTGTTGAAACATTTGGCATTGGAGGTTATTAATAATACTCTGGAGGATGCCATTCAAATCTTCACAGATGGCAGCAAAAATGAGCAGGGTTACACTGGCAGTGGTATACTCGTAAAGACACAAGACAATATGGTGAGCATAAGTAGGAGAAACCCTGATTTCTGTTTTGTATTCAGGTCCGAATTAATTGCTGTAGACGAGGCACTTAAATACCTTATTGATCACGACTTCAATGAAAATGTCTGGATATTCTTGGACAGTAGAAGTGCCATTCAACATCTTTGCAAATGGAGGGGCTTTGGTGATCGCACCAGCTTAGAAATCATAGATAAACTTAAAAAGTTGTCGGAACATAAAGAAATCCATATTCAGTGGATTCCCTCACTTGTTGACATATACTTCAATGATGTTGCTGATGGCCTGGCCAAGGCAGGCACTAAGACCCCAGGGACCTCCTCGGGAGCACTTACGTTCTTGGAATTATCCTCCAAGCGTAAATTCATGATTTACAAGAACTGGCATATAGCTTCCCCTCATGAGTGGTACAGAGGTCTCCACCCAGGGGCTGCTTTGGAGTTCAAGGGTGCAAGAATTGAACAGATCATCATAAAAATATTTAATAGTAGTCATATTAGATCACTCTTCTATGACAGGGAATGTAAGACATTCGCTTTATGTACTAAATGCAAGCAAGAACCGGCTTCTCCCGAGCATATTCTCTCGTGCTTGGAGCTGAGTCGAAAAGATCTTGAGAGGACCTCTACCTTAGTGATGGACTTTCTGAGAGTGTGTGATTTGCTGGACCTGGTTTAGTATATTCTAGACTGGGTGGAATAGGTAACAACAACAACAACACTATAGTTCAACATGCTTAATTTATATTTTGTATCATTATTTATCCCAAAGCAATTTTAAATGAATTATTTTAAAAATTTGAGACTTTTAGGTCAAACATAGTAAAGATTATTGGAAATACCTATTTGGCCATCATCTGTCTTTTGTTAGCATAACAGAATATTCTAAAAAATATTTGAAACACACCTGCTCTTCTGATTATGTAGAGCATGAAATCCATGGGCTTTTATTTAGATATAATGCAAGATCAGGTTTTATTATTTTTTGCATTTGAAACTTTGGGGGATTTATCGAATTTCCAACTGATGTCTGCTTGTTACCTACAAGTCTAATATATTGCCAAAAATATTGTGTAACTTTTCAGGAAATTTCTTTGTATGTTCAGGAAATTGGAATTAGAACACCACAGGGGTGATTGTGAGTCTATCATTAAAATTTGAATGACTGCCTGATAATTTGCTGATCTTGCTAATCAGTGGAAGTTTTAGTCCTCATAGTCACATGGTATCCAGTCTATTGTATGTAGATGTAATTTTTAAAACATGTACCTGTTTCCTTTAGAATATGATTTTTTAGCCCAAATATCCTTCATCCAATAACCTTCATGACTGGCCCCATTCTGCTTCTTCCTCATTTTGTCTCTGAGCATACTGCATAACCTTAGTTATAAATGCTGGTGTAGAAGATATTCTGTTAAACATAAAATGATGTTTAATTTTTTTTGGGTTTGATGAAGCATTAAGCATTTTCCCCCATTCACGAAATATTAAGCATTTCGTTTTTGGCTATGTGGGACCTTTAGAAGTTTTCTTAATTGAATACAAGAAGCGGAGACTTGTCTTCCTTCCTTCTCTTCTATACATCATATCATTTTTTTGTTTTGTTTTGTTTTTTAGGATAATAAGGATGCACAAGCATTCAAACAATATCATAACAGTTATATAAACTGGATTAAAATTATTTATTGTTATATAATTCTACCCCAAAACATAACAAGCTTTTTTGGATATTTTGTTCTGTAACTTGTTTGATTTAATTTAAAACTTCAAAGGTGTGCAACATGTTCTAACATTGAAAAATATTACATTTTTAAAAGCATAAAGACTGTTAAAGTTTAGCAGTGTATCACTTATAAAATTTTTAACACCTCACCACTAGGTGTTAGTTAACCCTTTCCGGACGGCGGCATTCCGGAACTGCTGCGGCCCAAAAGACGGAGCTCTTCGCTTTCAAACTGTTCCCAAAGGACGGCAAATTTTTTGCGCTAAACCTAACTCTCGAAAAAAATTCACTAAAAATCACCTATTCAACACAGAAATCTACTTTTTTCAGGAATAAAAGAAATATTTATTTTCTATTTGATGTATATTTTTCACACAAATCTGAATACAAAATACTCATTAGTTGCTCCCATTCTTTTATCCGAAATAAACGAATAATTTCACTGCCTCTAAAACCCAAACAATAAAAAAATACTCTCTTATATTCCTATGATTCACCAACGAAATCATAACGCTGAAATAAAAACAAAACCCGGAACTCAATTATAAAATTATTGATGCTGCGAGAATTGCTCTGTCTGTTTATATTACAAAATCATGTTTCACCGCTCCGAATGGAGAAATAATTCATTGGATCCTCCTTAGCCAAGATCATGTATCTGCAAAATACATTGAAATTAGTTCCACGGACATTCTAACATCATCTAGTAGATAAATTAAAACGTTCCATGTGAAGGCACACATGCGTGCCACTCGCCTTTTACGGTAAAGTTTCCTCGGGCACGAGTGCGTACCGTCCATCCTTGAATGCAAATTCGCAACCAACACGCGGACGTGCCAATCGTCCTGAAAGGATTAAAAAAGATTTTTCTGTATCTATATTTTTATATATAATTTAAAATTAATTTTTTAACATTTCCAAAATATTTTGTACATATATATATGTAGTAAAAGTTTTAATAGTTTGAAAATGTTTACATTTTTGCCGTGCTTTTTAACTTAATTAGGTTTGAATGATTCTTAATGTATACAAATTTTACAGGGCTGGTGAGATTTTTGGATGTTCAGATGAGGAAGTAAATGGAAACGAGAGGATCCCTAGTGCACGGATTCGAATTTTTAGAGTAATGATTTTGTTTATATTTTTATATATTAATTTTTCCACTTGAGAAATATTATGTATAAATGTAGAATTTATAGTTTTTATATGTTATTTTATTAAACATAGCTTTCGTCTTGAGTGACTTCAATATCAAAATGTTTTTAAGAGCATCACTTTAAAATGGCTTTTCTGGTTTTTGAAATTTGATTTCTAACTAATGGTCAATGTACAGATTTTTGATTCAGAGTTTTTTTTTAAATACCAATTTGTTATTGAAAAAATTGAATAGATTTTGGTGAAATTCAATAGATCTTTATGCAAAATTTATGTGATTGCAAGTGCAGAGGAGTAAGGCATAAATCAGATCTCCCCTCTTTCTACACACCAGTTTGGTTGGATTTGACTAAGAAGTGGTAAATAATTCTATAATCTTCTTATTATCCCTAAGTAGTTTATATAGTCCTTATTTACAACTTTATTAATACTCATATTCCAGTGTTTTTCCCTCTCCTTTTAAATTCGATTACGTTCAAAATCAAAGTCTGGACTAAAAACATGAATGAGTTCCAGCTCAAAATTCCTTTTTTGAAAAAAGAATTCATTCCAATCAACATTCCTCACCCAACGTTCACATTTTTTTTTTACATTCCTGAAAAAAAAAAGTTGGCGTTCCTAGCATTCACATTTTTGTTCCTTCCTGCATTATTTTAAAAAGTTGCCAAAACTTGGAATTTGTTTTTACCTCTATATTGAAACATATAGACAGGTGAATAGATAGATGATGGAGTGAAAACCTAGACTGCCTGACTCACCCTAAGGCATCAGCTGCTAGCTGAGCGGCCGGAGGTGATGGAGTATGTAATTTATTAGTTGAACTTATTTCTTAAATGTATTACATTTTGTGTTTTCTTAATATTGTGTAAAGTAGGTGAATTTAGTAGGAGATTAATAGATTTTAAGTTTCTGATTCAGTTCAAGATGAATAGAATACCCCAGAGATCAAGACTTTTTAAGTTATCTTTCTATGCAGTATATAAAAATATGAAATTTCCCTCAAACTGCTATCGGAATTAATCTGCAAATATAAATACTTTGTTAATCACTACACAAAAGGTGTATAAAAAAGTATCAACCAGTTTCAAAGACTAAATAGGGCCTTCTTGATTGAGATAAAGGTAGTAACAACACCAACAAAAGGCTAGCACATGTGAAGAGGCGTTTTCTTGCCTTCTACTGATGCGGTTCCTTTGTCTTTTTATCCTGATGAAATGCTCTTTTTGGCTTTTGAAATCAGTTGATACTTTTATTAACTATTTATGTTCTTTTAGTGAAGTATTTCTTATATTAGATTATATAAAAAGTTGGATGTTATAATTTGTACTCTTCTTATTTTTAACTCTAATGTGCTAATGCCAATTCTTCTACTAATGCATTGGTACAATAAGTAGCTTTACTTGCATTACAACTAAAAATATATTTGTATTTTAACATTTCCAATATTTATAAGAAAACTAAAAAAGCACTTGACTCGAGCTCTAGAAAAGGGGGCGGGGTACTTCATAAGTATGACATTATTTAGTGTAATACGACTCGTTTATAGTTTAGTAAAATTGAACATGGTGAAGATTTCATAAATGAACTGTGTAAGAAAAAGAAACTCATATGGGAAATTAAACTAAACATACATGTTTGCAAAAAACAAACATATATACATGCATATACCTTTGATCTTTGCATAAAACAATTATAGCAAATCTTTCAGAAAATAAATTCAAGTCAGAAGTTTTGAAATATATTTTGTAATTAAATACTAAATTAGTTTAACAGCATACAAAGTTGATTACATGTATCAACAAAGTTCGAAAACAAAGAACAACCTCCTTCGTCAAGATAAACAGGCAGAGTACCAACACTGATAAAGAGAATAATGCATCTCTCAATAAATAGTCATATAACCAGGGTTCGTGCACACTCTGGAAATTGGAAAAACAGGGAATTTGAAAGTGGACTAAAATTTAAAGGAAATTGCAGGGAAAGTTGATTTTTTGTTCAAATTCTGGAAAACTTTGGGAATTTTTAACTTGCCGACCTGCTTACAGATATGCTGATTACTACGGATTCTCCATAGTTTCTATGGGAAAATTGTTTTCTGTGAAGGCCAATATAAATTTAATGCCATGTGCACTGTAATGTCAATGTAACAATGGAAATTTACCGCCACATAGGCGTTAATGTCAATAAAATTAACATGACAACAGGAATTTATAGCTGCTTGCATGGTAATGCCAATCAAAGCACCGTGACAATGATGATTTACAACTGCATGGAATGTAAAAGATCATTATTTTTTCATGGAAATAATAAATGTACTTATTAAACGTTGTTACATTTCGCATAAATCACTGAACGGTTAATTTTATCATTATTTGTGCATAAACAGTGCAATTGTGCAATTCAGTTTATATTCTTGTGAATTCCTGAGAATCGATTAGCACCTCTTTCAATCTATCACCATCTTCTAAATATTGCATATTAGATTGACTAAACTAACTTATTTTTATATTCTGATTAATTATTAAGGTTACTGTTTTGATTATTATCGCATAAACACACATTGATTATGCAATTCAATTTATGTTCCCATGAATCGCCAAGAGTCCATAAGTATCTTTTCCATCCATTCCCATCTTCTAAATGTTGCATATTAGATTGACTAAGCTAGCATTTTTTCATATTTTGCCTATTATTAAGGGTTGAATTTTTAATTATTTTCACATATGTTCATGTGACTAACCGAGAGTCCATTAGTATCTTTTCCCATCCATCTTCTAAATGTTGCGTATTAGATTGATTAGACTAGCTTATTTTTATATCCTGGTTACTTATTAAGGCTAATTTTTTAATTATTTTTGCATAATATATAATTTCCTATTTTAAAAATAGGGTATGAACATTTTGAAGGGATATTTTCCAAAAAGTTATATTAAAATAATGATTTAGGCAAATAAGAAAGCAACCATTTTGGTAAGGATATATTAAAATTGATATATTCACATCTATAAATACATTGCCATATTTTATTTTTTTTATTCAAGATTAATATTTTTTATTATCATTGGTGAAAACTTGTGCTTTACCAAACAGAAATGTTTGTTTCAAATATAAAGTATTTTTAACTGGATGAAAACTTATAACATAAATATATATATTAATGCATAATTATATATATGCTTAAATAATTTTATGTATATGCATTTTTGTATTAGTGAGCATATATATTTCATTTCTTAACCTGACTACTGAAAAGTTTTAAAACTACTAATATTTTCTTTCTTCACTACTGAAATTTCTTCAGCTGAGTAGCATCACTACAATGATTGAAGCTGTTAAGTTCCATGATCATTGAGTTATAAATAATCCATTTTATGCATGATTATGCAAACTTTTGTCTCATACTGCCATAGAAAATATGAAATATTCACTCAAATTTCAAAAAATTCTATCTAGTTCTAGATTTTTTATAACAAAGCCGGATATAAAGTTTTGTAAAAATCCATCAATATTTATGACAGCTATCGTGTACACTAGCAATCGACAACAGATAGACATTACTCTAAAATAGTCAAAATGTGTTCAGCAGATCCTAAAACATGTATTGGCATCAAAATTTCAAAATAGAAAATATTCGTAAAAACAATACATTCTCTATTCTATAGTATGAGAAAGTAAAAATATGAAGACTTTTCGCCAGTGAATTGAGGTGTGTGTGTATGGGGGGGGGGGGGGGTGAAAGGGAAAATACCTATTAATAATCATGTGCAAACAGTTGATCATGCAATTAAATGTCTTGAACAAAGCAACATCTTAACCAAATAGGAAATAATGCCCATCTACCTACAGAATAAAAAAAACTACTTTCTCACAAACCAAAATTAATGAAACAACAGACATTAGTTCAAATGTTTAAGCAAAATGATAAAATGTAAACTTAATTTTTATTTCTTGTATATGTATATTCAAAAAATTCTATCTAGTTCTAGATTTTTTATAACAAAGCCGGATATAAAGTTTTGTAAAAATCCATCAATGGCAGCTATCGTGTACATTAGCAATCGACAACAGATAGACATTACTCTAAAATAGTCAAAATGTGTTCAGCAGATCCTAAAACATGTATTGGCATCAAAATTTCGAAATAGAAAATATTCATGAAAACAATACTTTCTCTATTCTATAGAATGAGAAAATAAAAATATGAAGACATTTCGCCAGTGAATTGAGGTGTGTGGGGGGGGAGGGGGGAGGTGAAAGGGAAAATATCTATTAATAACAGTTGATCATGCAAAGAGTTGATCATGCAATTAAATGTCTTGAACAAAACAACATCTTAACCAAACAGGAAATAATGCCAATCTACCTACAGGATAAAAAAAACTGCTTTCTCACAAACCAAAATTAATGAAACAACAAACATTAGTTCAAATGTTTAAACAAAATGATAAAATGTAAACTATTTTTATTTCTTGTATATGTATATTTTTTCTTAAAATTTCTGTTGTTGCATTTATTTTGTATTAAATAATATTTTTTAATGGCTTAAATTGACTTTTTGTCATTATTTTTACGAAAAATAATGTTTTATACTGTATTTAGTTGATATTAAGTTTGAATTTTATCCAAACTCAATAATCCGGAAAATTCTAAAATCCAAAATTTGTAAAGTCCAGATTTTCAAGGTTGTACTGTATACGCAGATAAAATTGTATACAAATATAAAAAATTTTGAGTTATTTTGAATGTTTGTTTTTTTCTGACTGTCATGTATTCATGGTAAATATCAGTTAAATCTAACATTATTTTTTAAAATTGGTATTAAAATAGTAATATGCAGCAGTAGCGTAGCCTGAGATTTTTGACTGGGGAGGCTGGAAATTTGGCAAAAAATTTGGTATTACAAGTGAAATTTAAATTTATATTACACAAGACTTTAAAAT
This sequence comes from Amaurobius ferox, assembly GCA_951213105.1. Classification (NCBI taxonomy): domain Eukaryota; kingdom Metazoa; phylum Arthropoda; class Arachnida; order Araneae; family Amaurobiidae; genus Amaurobius; species Amaurobius ferox. Next base: position 102,966,887 of record OX578141.1, on the reverse strand, counting down.
TTTACCTATGTAAGATAAATACAAAATATAACATTTTAAATGTTTTCTTATTTTTAAATTAGATGAACTTTTACAATCATTTTATTAAATAGGAAGTCATGGTTGCCTATAAGGGATGTAAAGGAAGGAACACACACACCCTTGGACATTAATATAATAAAGGCGAGAATCAGGCCTGTCGATGTTGTACATCATGGGCTTGAGTTTGCCCCCCCCCCCCCCCCCCCCCCTAGAAAAAGTTTTACAGGTGCCTATGTATGAAGTAGAAATATATTAGAATATTATTAGCAAGTGATAGAATAAATATGTCAGTTTTGTAAACACTATAAACAGATAGAACTAACGAAATAAAGCAATTCAAAGAAGTGCTCTGAAAATGGGTGAGAACACTGTAGTCAACAATGTACTTAAACAATTTTGTATATTAATTATTTACAAATACTATACTTTAAAAACTTAAAAATATCTTAATCACAATAGCTCTTAACCATCTGCTAGGACATTATCAAGGACTTTTGTTTAACTGAGATTCTCCTATAATGTGATTTCTAAAGGGAAATCAGATTTATTCGTTCTAAAACTCACAAATACACAAATGGATGCTTCGCCATTGCTGCTGTGACTAAGTCTACTTCACAAACTACTTAAGTTTAATGGTAGTCATTATTAGTGTGTTTCCTTGTCTTGATATTGTTTAAATTTAGGTGAATGTCATGTTATTTATGGAAAATGACTCATTTTTTAGTATTATATATGACTTTTTTCTGCAAAGATTAATTAATATAACCGTGTTTGACCCAAAATGGCAGATCCATTCACCTTGCCCAAGAAATTTTCATTCATGAAACGTCATGTCCCATATCCAATCATTGTCTGTCATTACATTGTTTATAAAGGGTTGAAAATAGGAGAAAAATAGCCATGCCTTCCTGGAAGCTAGCTTATAGTTCTAGCTTATCAGCCACGGCAGAGTTTAACAGGTAGGTGGGGCTAAACTATACTTCTTTCAATGAACCGTAAAAGCTAGATGATTTCAGCTTCTAGATATATATTTTAATGGGAAAAATACTTTGAAGCGTCTCATTTTAAGTTTGTAAAGTGTAACAGTTTTCTAAAAAAAAACATTTTTTTCGCAAAGTTATATTAAAAAATATAATAAATAAAAGTATCTTTAAATTAGATTAAAAACAGGGAAAGCTCAGCTTTTGAGTCTCAATGGGTTCTACGCCACTGATATGCAGTACTTGGAATTTTGATGAAGACAATAGGAAAAACCTGGAAAATTTAGGGAATTTCATTTTGAAAAATGGGCATGAACCCTGTATCACGTAATCGTGGGAGAAATTTTTTGACAAATAAAAATTCAGAAAATGAAAGAAAAAACTTAAAACAAGGGAAAAAGATCAGTAGAAGGATCCAAAGTGCATTCTCGGTTAATAAAGCTGTGAGTATAAGTATCCTATCATAAAAACAGGGAAGCAACCCATTTCAAAATCTGTATGCTCTAATTCAGCAACTAAATTCAAATAGCCTTTGATCAAACTAATTTAAGTAACCGGTTTTGGAGTGCAAGAACTGGCATAATACTAAGGGCCAAAGGCAGGTGAAAATACTTAACTGCAATTGCCCTAGCATACATCAGAAGGAATTATTCAAGCTCGGTAAAACTGGCATCAGAAGGACTGTTGGGCTCCTTACTGGGCACTGCATACTTAAAAGACACCTAAATGTTATGGGTGTCATGAAGGATTCACTTTGCAGAGGCTGCAACTATAGCGAAGAAACTGCTGCACACATACTCTGTGAATGCAAGGTGTTCTCTGCCCACAAGTTCGAACACATGGGTCGACATGTGATTGAACCCTGGGAGCTGTATGACATTTCTGTTAAGTGCCTGCTTATTTTTGCTTCGGCTACTGATCTATTTTCTTAGGGACCTTCGCTTTTGGGAGTAGTACAATAGACCTCTGGTCGATGTGATGGGCTCTCCTGGAGCCACCTGCCTTCATGACATTCATTCATTCAACTGGTTTTGGAGGCTATATCAGCTAACTTCATCAACTAAAATCAAATTATATTCATTTACAGCATTAAAAATACAAGTGAAAAATACTATGAAAATAAGAATGTAATGAAAAATGAAGAAAGCAACCAATTTTAGAAGCTACACGAACTAATTCATCAATGAAATTCAAATCAAATTTAATCAAATTATTTTAAAAGTGCCAAATTATAAAACCATGAATTAACTAAATATAACTAAAAACTAAGAAAACAACCCATTTCAGAAGTTATATGAGCTAATTTCATCAACTAAATGCTAATAGTAACATACACAGGGTCGACTTTCTAACAGTTGAGACTCTACTAGGAGATACTGTGGAGAACTTGTGAAGCCCTCAGAAAAATGTATTGGCTGGGGTTTTTCCAATAATTCTGGCTTTAATAAAAAAATTTAAATATGTAAATTTTAAAGTTTAAATTTATGACTGAATGAAAATTCTCATTAAAAACAGAAAGAGCATCAGAAGAGTACAACAGAAGGAGCAAACAGAAATTCTCATTACAAATAGATTCTCATTACAAACAGTAAAAATACTTTTTCTCAACAGAAATAGAAATTGGTTCCATAGTGTTACCTCATTTGCAATATTTGCAAGCAATTTATAAAATTTTGCTAATTCAGTATACTTTTCTTTCATATCATAAATTTTACTGATCAAGAATTGAAATGGCTATGTCCACAAGTATTTGTGGCAAAACTAACTTGAAAATAGAGAAGTATGAAAAAAACTGTAAATTAAAGCTAAATCATATAATTAATCAATGTACATATAATGGGCATATGAACACAAAATATATTCAAGTTAGCTTTTCTTCGAATATAGTTGGATCTTCATTTATCTGTATACTGATAGTTTATTCCTATAATTTAAATTTTAAATACAAAAAGGAAAAGAATCCTGTGAAATATAAATTAAAATTTTCTTCTAAGGGGTTAACCCTCCTCCCTGCCCCTCCTTGGCTGTTCTGCATAAATCATAGATTGGAAAATGACTATTGTTTCGTTGATAGGGATAATTATAAGGTATTTCATATTTGCAGAATATAGAGTATCATCTGTTGGGAAATTTTATAATTGTATTAACCCTCCTTATGTAAAAAAACCCCTTAATTTTTTCTGTGAACAAATTAAAAGTACACCAATGAAACTTGTTGTTTGTATGACTGAAACTTACCAATGTATCTCTCTTATGTGTATCCCTTGGATTAAGAGTGTACAATGCCATACGACTGTGCCAATGCTGGTGACAGGTCACTCTTTCTTAAAATCCACAATAAAAGGCAGTTGGAGCTAGTTCGCCTCAGGCTTATGCCTTCTTTGCCCCGAAAATATCGTAAAGGAAAATATCATAAATTCCCTACTTACTGTGGAACTCAGCAGGATGTTTAATATCTAGAAATTGTTTGTACGTGGTAAAAGAAACAAGTGTGGGATAGTCGAAATTGTACAATGGGTGTGTGATAAAGGTTTTTAGTTGGCAAAACAAGAAGTGCCTTCACGACATCAAATTGTGAAGTTTTTGTTTAGATTTGTTAAGTGGTAAAGTATGAAATTAACACTTTCTAAAGTGATCGTATAAACATTGTGTTGACCCAGATTCAAATTCCCTGGCCGGTTCAAGAACCGGTTAGCCAGCCGAACTACAAAAACTAAAAGTAAGAGCATACATTACTATACTACTAGTGGAAAGCAAAACAAATAATTAATATAAAATTCTATTTATTATTCATGTGATTAACTGATCTTAGGCAATTATATATTTATATATACATTTATATGGTCCTTCATTCCGGACTCATCAATTGACCTTTGGTCAACCGTCCCCGCCGAAGAATTCAATCCAAAAGCCCGGAGCATCCTTCGACTATACAAAACTCTCAAGCCCTCATTGGCTAAGCCAACATTGCATAGCGTAATTAAACTCCGCAGTCCACGTCATCTCAACAGACTCTGAACAAACACCAAAAAATGCATGTAATCAAATGCGAAACAAAAATTATTTCCACAAAATGGCTCGGAAATAGAAATGCTTGCGAAGGTGTTCCAAAAGTCGATACGACACTCCCCTCCCCTTAGGGGTAAAAATTTTCAAATATAGAAAATTTTTCTCTCAGACAACATACTAGGACCTTTAAGCATAATTTTGTATGTCAGGAACCATGGATACTGACATCAGCAATTTCTGTAAAATTTAGAAAAGAGGCAGTGTGCTTGCAACCACACCACCACATCTGAAAATCCGAATGCACAGACAGTGCACCCATCACACACAAGACAAGGTCCAAACAGGAGCCAAAAGATGACAAAGATGTCCTACTGCAAAAAGGATTCTTTACAAGGAAAACATAAAGATACATACATAAAACACAATAGCACATTACAAAACTACGATGAAGACAGCTTTACAAATATTGAAGACAATATCACACACCATGATAATGCCAGGGCACCCTTTGCGTGACACTAAAAAATATTTTCTATTGCAAGAAAGTTTATGAAATTTTAGTAATTAATATATCAGCTTGCAATAGAGGTTATATCTATGTACGTATCATGACATCAGAAAATAAATTTAATCCTTATTCAATAATATTCACTTTCAATATACGAGGCATGTTTTTTATGTAAGTACCGTTTTGCGATTCCGCCGCCGCAGCGCTACGGTCGGCGTTCCGCGCATGCGCGCTGGTTACCTACATCTCTTGTCTACGCACTGACGCCATTACAGTCTGATTCTTCATTGTATACGTTGTTTACTGAGTGTTTAAGATGCCTCTGACAATCGTGAGTCCCGCCGATTGTGAAGTACGGGCTGTTATACGATTTCTTAGTGCTAAAGGCGTAAAACCGATCGATATTCATCGTGAGATCTGTGAAGTTTACGGACAAAACATTATGAGTGATGGAATGGTAAGGAAATGGGTGAGAGCATTTAAAGATGGCCGCACAAATGTGCATGATGAAGAACGGAGTGGGCGTCCTTCGGTCTTTAATGAAGATTTGGTGCAGAAAGTGGAAGAAAAGGTGAGAGAAAACAGACGCTTTACAATTTCATCAATGTGCGACTGGTTTCCTCAATATTCTCGTAGTGTTTTGTATCGCATTGTGACCGAGAACTTGAATTACCGGAAATTGTGTTCACGTTGGGTTCCAAAAATGTTGGCGGATTTGCACAAAACCCAACGTTTAGGCAGTGCATTAACTTTCCTTGAGCGGTACCACAATGAAGGTGAAGATTTTTTAGACCAAATTGTTACTGGTGACGAAACATGGGTGGCCTACGTCACACCAGAATCAAAACAACAATCCATGGAATGGCGACATTCATCATCACCCAAAAGAGTGAAGTTTAAGCAAACAATTTCTGCCCGGAAAATCATGTGCACAGTTTTTTGGGACAAAAAAGGAGTATTGCTAGTGGAGTTTCTGCCTCGTAATGAGATAATCAATGCAGCGTCTTATTGTGAGACATTGAACAATCTGCGTCGTGCAATCCAGAACAAAAGACGTGGCAAGTTGAGTAAGGGTATCGTTTTGCTGCATGACAATGCCCGTCCACATGTGGCTAATCGGACCAAAGATCTCATCAAATCTTTTAAATGGGAAACTCTAGATCATCCTCCATACAGCCCTGATCTGGCGCCCAGCGACTACCATTTGTTCCTGCACTTGAAGAAACACCTGGGTGGTCAGCGTCTTCAAGACGATAACGAAGTCAAAACAGTTGTGATACAGTGGTTAACAAGTCAGGCGGCAGAATTTTATGAGGAGGGTATTCAAAAACTGGTGCCACGTTATGACAAGTGCCTCAATATTCACGGAAATTATGTAGAAAAGTAGATTACGGTACAGGCTTTCATGTAGAAATAAAATTATTGCGATATCTTTGCACGTCTTTTTTTAATTCCAAAACGGTACTTACTTAAAAAACATGCCTCGTAATAAGTGAATCCATAAATGACGACACATTAAATGAAAATTATCATATATAATAATAATGTAATTAAAGGAATTGTGATATGAAAATAAATTATGATATCAATATGAAATTTCAAAACAATGAATTCTCTTTGACTCAAGCAAAATTGTAATATTTTGTTGTTGTTGCTTATCCTCTTTAACAGATCTGACATAAGTCAGATCAACTCCAGTAGGTTGTTGACCGCTAGAAAATCAATAACTAAATGGGGGGCAGATGTCAAGTCCTCCTTGGAAAGTCCGACGCAACTCAATATGTGCTCCGGGGAGGCCGGATGGTCACAGCATAAGGAGGGAATGAGCAGCTTCAGTTGGACCGTGGTGAAGTCTGGAGCACCCTGGACAAGTCCATGGGTTGAAGTCTGTCTTTGCTCCTGATGCCTGCAGGCCTTAGCTGAGCATAATGGAACGGCCTTCACGCCTTGGGTGACCCTACCAGGAGATTACTCTCTCGACGTGCTTCGCCCGTTCCGCCCAGGTACACCCCCTCACCGGCACTGAGCACACTTTGAGGCGACCTGCAAGACTTGAGGGGGGAAAGTAATATTTTAAAATATTTAATTTGAAATTAAATTTTCATTTCATGACATCTAAGTTATATGTCATTTCAATTGAGAGAGAGGGGGGGGGGAGCTTTCTGAAAATCAGTTATGTAAAAACTCAAAATAAAGTAAGTATAAACAGGAGCTCAAATAAAATAAAAATGTTGTAAATAAATTCTAAGTCAAAATTGATCTCTCTCAGACAAGTTTTCTTTAACTCAAACTTAAACATTCATGAACTAAATTCAGATTATTGTTATTAAATATGTCACATTTCAACAAACTATATAATATTTCAACTTTCAAAACTCTTAATTCAAAATCATTCAATTAAATTTTCCAATTGAATTTCATATGTGAAAAATTTTTTCTAAGTTTCAGTAATTAAACATAAAATTTCATTTCAAATAACAAATTAAATTATTGCAATAAATTAGTTTCATGAATCAATCATTCTCATTTGAACAAATTGTAAAGTAAAATTTAAAAATTATTTTGTCAAAACTTTAGACAGATCATTCAATCACAAGACAAAGCAATAAATAAGTTGGTATCACGTCTGATTTCAAACAAATAAGATTAAGCACACAACTTTGATAACAAATTTGATAGAAGGTCTTTTATTACACTTCTTATATAATGTACAAAATAGAAAAAGTCCAAATATTTTGTACGTCTTATAAGAAGTGTAATAAAAGACCTTCTATCAAAGTTGTGATATTTTGTACGTCTTATAAGAAGTGTAATAAAAGACCTTCTATCAAAGTTGTGTGCTTAATCTTAAGACAAAGCAATTTCTCTCTAAAAAGTTTAAAGTTCAGTAATTAACTGAGGAATTGCTTAAAAGGGAATTTGTATTAATTATTTAAACAGATTATTTAAATTTAAATATATCATAACACCAACATAGAATTGGACTGCTCACAGAATAACAGAATTAAATGTTTCAACAATTAAACAAAATTATGATTAAGTATGCAAAATTTATAAAACTGATTTACAAAGATATTTATCATAAATTTTAAAGATTTATAGTCATAATAATTGATAATTAAACATAAACAATTTAATATATGGAATAGATGATTGTGACTGTATAATTATTATTTGCATACAAATAAAATTTTATGAATATCTATCTGTGAGACTCATTTAAAAGTACCAAATACTGATTTAATAAGCTCTTAAATTATATGGTGTTTTAGTACCTCTATTTGCAGAGTAAAAATTTTGCTTTTGTTGTGGTGAACAGTTCTTGTTATAAATAAATCTACTTCTCCTTTTATTGGAATTAGCATTGAATGTTAAAGAAGGTTGTTTACTTTTAGCAGCAGGAACACGTAGTTGATTTCCAGGAACAGGTGAGTTAGCTGGAAATGGAAGATTAAATCTAACTCTTTTCACAGTTCTGTTGGCAATATTGTTATTATTTGATGAGTTAGAAGAACATGAAGGTTTTGGTACTGAAGAATTATTTGATGAAGGATTAACAGATGTAGAATTATTTGCAGAAGGGTTTACATTCCTATTTGCAGATTTCTGTTGAGCATAGGTTTGAAGTTTCTTCCTTCTAGGAGGTAATAATGTAAGACGATTTACATGGACCAATTGTTCATTCATAGAGTTCATTACATGTTGAATGCAGAAATTAACTGGCGATGTTTTCTTTATTACCTTAAATGATCCTCTATTAAGAGGAATCCTCAGTGTTTCAAGCTTTGATTCGCTATCACTAGATGGCGCAACGTATTTGGACATGCATCCGTTCAAAATTACAGAAGAGCGATAATTCGTCAATTCTATCTACCTCTGCCTCTTGGCGACATTCAAAGCGTACCAAAAGATTAGTCCTATTTCCTCTATTGAGGAGATGATGTATTTTCTGGGACTTCTCAGAAACAAGTTTACCAACCCCACTGCTGTGCCTAGGGGGTCAGGAAGATCCCTTTGTGAATAAGCCAAGCCAAGACGCTTGCGTACACTAGCATCTCAATTCTGCAGTCATTCCCAATGGGAAACAAAATCCGGCACAATGCGCATGCTCACGGACCCTTCCTCTCCAGTGCTTCAATATTTCGTCAAGGGGTGATATAAATCGTGTGCAGAAGTGGAAGATACAATGTTACGATCGAAATCGCAGCTGACAGTCTGACATGCTTCCCAATTATAGTTTTACGAATAAAATCGTAAAAATGCGATCCAAAATGTACAGCATTGCATCCCAATGAGAAAATTTACGAATATGTACAGTGTTGCCTTGGATTTTAGTGTTCGTTCTGAGATTTTACAATTTTTAGGCGCTGTGAATTTGAGGGGGGGGGGGGGGATACCGTTGCCTATCTATCAATGTTTTAGGTACAGAATATTAAAAAAATGTTAGTGTTAAATGCGACACTCAGACATGTCGGGTGGGGGGGTGGGTTCCGTGCCTGGAGGTATTCCTCCCCCAGTAGCTTATCATTATGCATTACAGCACACAGAGGTTTGTTTACACAACGCTATTAACTCGCAAAGTAATATGTTCATGCAAATCGCCTCCCTCTCTTAAAATTCATGCTTAATCCACACCTGAGACGCAGGAATTAAAGTAAACTTGCAATTGAATAACTTCACATAGGTAGCGATAAGAAAATACCTTTTTTTCTGCTTGTGTGTAAAATTACGAATGTAATTTTCAAGTGTATAAATTACGAAATCATAAAATATTATATTATTTAAAATAAAACTTTCCTTTACCATACATTTAAAATCGGATTAGAATTTAAAAAATAGAGGGCAATTCATTGTTCTGTTTACCATTCAACCATTGCATTACAAACTGACAATGCCTAAAAATCGTAAAATCTCAGCACGAATATTAAAATCCAAGGCTGAGCATGCGCATTGCGCCGGATTTTGTTTCCCATTGGGAATGACGACAGGATTGAGATGCTAGTCTTGCTTACGGCCTTCCTGGGCTTGGGATCATGAGTGGTGAAGGCTTTGGGATTCAGTTCGGATACTTATAGTACGAACTCGTTATTTCAAGCGATGTTGCTTACTAAAGAATATAGTAATGCGTGTATATTAAAATAATAAAAACGTGAAATATGCAATTCTATATATTTTAATATTCATTCCATAAATAATTAAAAATATTAATTTAATATAATTTGCAAATAAATAATACAAATTTTAAAGAATTTGATTAAAGCGTTATTTTCTATGGAAAACAATGATAATTCTACGAACGGTATCATGTGGGGTCAAACATACAAACAGGGCGGTCGAGAAAAGATGGAAGCCAGGTTAATTTATGGGGAGGCCCTAGCCCCAAGGCGACCTCAATTGTTTTCCACGAGCTTGTATATGAAATGTGTTCAGGAGTACGTATACTTTTCACCGAAATCTCAAATACAAAATATCTCGGAAAACATTACCTTATACTTCAATTTTGACTGACAGGGAAGTGTTCAAGAGTACTTATAACGTATTTTTTCCATTTATGTTGGTCCTATGTTTTAAAAGTAAAATGGTCCCAATCAAAATTTACAAACGTTTTATCAAATGGCAAGTGCTCTGTAGAACTCCAATTCAAATTTTATGATTGGTCAAACATAGGGAAGTGTTTAAAATGTGTTCAGGAATCCCTATAACGTGCGAATACAAAAATTGTCAGATAAACACCTTATATCTAGATTTTGATTGACGAATAAGCACAACTTCTGGATTCATGTCTACGATCATGAACTGTTTTTTTCCTACTCAGACCATCCGAGAAATCAGAAATTGTAAAGTGACTGTTTGGGCGGTCTGAACAGTGCCACCCAATTTAGACTGGAACCTAATGGGTGTGGCAACCACAGGGTCTATACCATACTTTTACATACTTGTAATACATATACATACTTTTAACCTCAGATGAATGTACACAATTATTTAGAAATTATCAAAAGCCGTCCTAGAGATATCGGATTTTTTTTCTGCATTTAGTGCTATACTAGCCGAATACCCATTGAAAATCAACGGTCTCACAACGGTCTTGATTGAGGAAGAAGCATGATTTTTGAACTCCTGAACCTATTTATATGGTAAGAACTTCTTGCAATTGTTTGGGCAACCAGAGTAATCAGATGGGGGTGGCAGCTAATGAGACCGTACCATCCTTCCCCTAACCTCTTGGTTTGAGGGCCAGGAAAATTGAACATTTCAGCCACAGCCAGTTTGATGTTTTTGAAATTTTTATTCACATACCACATGACGCAGATACACTTTGGACCATATATATACATAAATGTGAACCCCCCCCCCTCTTTAAATCGAATGTTATTCCTTCACTCTACCCTCTCCCTCTTAGAAATTCTGAAAAATTATGTAAAACAGCCTCCTCCCCCAAACATTGGAAGAAATTAAAATTTTTTATCCTCGAAAAAAATAAATTTATTAATGTGCCCCCCCCCCCCTTTAAACCGAATATTAAAATATTGAATCTAATGTAAGAATGTTCTTCTATAGTGGTCAGATGTCCTTATAACGTTTCTTTACATTAATTTTTTGAAACAAAATTATTGGATAAATACTTTATACGTTTATAAAGGCTTTGACGAATAAGCACGTTTTCTGTCAAATTTCTAATGCTACAAACTTCTTTTATTCATACCCAAACCATCCAATATACCAGAAAGTATAAGATAAAATTGTTTAGGTAACCAGAACAGTGTCACACAGTTTAGACCGAAATTAAATGGGGATTGCAACTAAAGACCATATCCTCCTTCCCCTAACCTCTTAGAATAAAGCACAGCAAAATTGAACATTATAGCTGTAGCTAGTTTACTATTCACTAAATTGTGACCCATGATACAGCTACATTCTGTCTTATCAAAATAATTTATACTAAATTTCTCGGAATAACTATACCTCATACCCAAATTTTTTGCTAGACGAATAAGCAAAAGGTTATGCATACAAACAGGAAGGACGAGAGGGGGGCTGAAGTCAGCTCTGCTCTTCGAGGTAATCAATGAATAATCGTGATTCTAGCTCTTTGGCTCTGCTCGCAGGGAGGGGCCCAGGGTCTGCAGTCACTTTCCATGGGATTGCAGATGAAATGTGTTCAGGAGTTCTTATAACGTATATTTTAATAAAATTCTCTAGTAAAACAATACCTTATACTTAGATTAAGTATATTTCCATAACTCCTAAACACATTTTAAAGACTTTAAGCACATGTCTATTTATCTACGAACAATGATATCTTATGAGGTCAGACAAACAGGACAGACGAGAAGAGGCTGAAATCCGGTCTAATTAGGGGAAGGAGCCATAACCTTAGGGCCCGCAATCACTTTTCATAGGACTGCAGTGCAGCTGACATGTGTTCAGGAGTTCGTATAACGAGTTTTCTCAATAAAATCTCAAATACGAAATATCTGAACACATTTCGAAGACATTTAGAGCCCATCTGTGTTGTATGTTCAAGAGTTGTTATAACATGTTTCATCAAAATTTCAAATACTAAATTTCTATGAAAAACCATACCTTATACCCAAATTGACAGATAAGTAATAGTGAATAAAAAGCTGTGTACACAATGTGTAGCATAGCACGAAAACTATTGAACATGTCCTTATACAATGCAATGAATTTACTCTTTTTACAGTAAAAAAAAAATAATGTCAACGATACTGTGTTTTTAACGTTGAATTGTACATTTGGCGATTTTACGAAAGGACAACATGCAAAACTATTTCAAAGTACCCAATAAACTTATATTTCACGCAACTCTATACGTATAAACAATTATCAATATGGATATCATCCTCCATAAGCGATAGAGTCCATATATTAAAATATTTTATTAGTTAATACATCAATTAGGAGTCATTTTCATTAATTTAGCATCATTTTTGCAATTTTGACGATATTTTCGTCAATTTGGCAACATTTAAAAAGTCAAGAAGTTGGAGACATTCCGACAAATACTTCACCAAAATTTTGCCAAACGCTACGAACGGAAAATTAGGTTTTTCTTATAGTAGATTCTTATATTCTTTCCAAGATATTGAATATTCGTCAATTAGTCATCATTTTCATTGATTTAGCGTCATTTTAATCAATTTGGCGACATTTTCGTTAACTTGTTCATATAAAGAAAAGTCGTCAAGTTGGCCATATTCCGCTAACTTCGTTACCAAAATATCGCTAAGCATTACGGATGGAAACATAAGTTATTCTTATAGCAAATAAATGACTATTGGCTTTCAAATAAAAAAGTATTACCCAAAGTATATTTTCTCATGAATGGAACGAGCTAGATCCACGAGAATGATATCACCCAATTTATCACATGATATTATATATGAAAAGTGAACATATTTCACAATATTTAATAATTTTTTGATTAATTTATTTGAAAAATGTGCTATATCTTGAGAACGGTTTATGCTAGCGTTCTAAAGTTTGTGTTAATTGTTTTCTAATGAAAAACTACATAAGAAATAACTATTTGCATAATACTTTATTAAAAGTTTTGATTTTTTCAAAATTTCACTCGAAAAGTTAGGGGAGTTCTGAACATTAGACTGCGTTTAAAAACAATAGGCTTCCAGTGTTCACGGATTGTTATTTTTGTACTAAATTTCATTCGAATTGCTCCATTCGTTCGTGAGATATTGTCTCCACAGACTCATTGAAACACACACACAGACATCACCTCAAAAACGTTTGATTCGTGTTCAGGGATGCTTGAAACGTGCTCCCATCAAAAACCCGAAGTCGAATTTTAGACCCCGTCACAATACTTTTCATATACATTATACTATGTATATAAGAAAAGTAATACATTTTAAAATTTTATTTAATATTTCACTTACTAACTGTTTAGTTTGACTTATTAAATGATCAAAAATTTAATGCTGAATATTATTTTATTTGATACTGTTGAAATTTAGAGATTGACTGCTAAAACTGATGAAATAGCACTGCATAACAACATAAAATATATTCGCTAAACCTGCTGTCTTAAATAATCTGAAATTAAAAATATTTCGTTATTAGTTGCAGCATAAACATTTGGTTGAATATATCAATCAGTTTCTGAGCAACCACAGCAGCAAAGAACTTCTTGTCTGAAGAAGGAGGGTATTTTTTGCTTCTGAAACGATTGATATATTTAATCAACTATTTATGCTGTAACTAACGAATTAATTTTAATTTCAGACTACAGAAACACTTCTTTAATTGGTAAAAATATGTTCTTTTATGTATAGAAAGTTTGCTATAGGAAGAAATCTATTATGTTATTATCGTTAAAAATATACCAAAGGAATATGTTGATCCATATGTTGATCTAATAGTGTTCATGAATTGCGAAGATAATATATTTGTCTTAACGATACTAGAATGTGCAGAAGCAGATCTCCCTGATTGTGCGGAGAGTCGAGGTGGGGACACCGAAGACACACGAATGGTACTAACAGTTTGTGAGGCAGAATCAGTGCTCCTACTGGCATGCGTGGATTTTTTTCCTGCCATTTCTACCTAATTTTGTGGGATAAGGTATAAAAATTTGTATATATTGTGATTATATGGCACTAAGCTCAATAATGTGTACTAAAAATACCTTCTTTCAATAAATTTGATCAAATTATCATTTTACCCGAACAATGTAAATAACAGTAAATTCGTACTATATGTAAATATGCAATAAGCACTGTCAATAAAATAATTATAAAAATCAATATGCAAGTTTTTCAATTTTAAAAATTAAAGCTCATCAGCAAAAGCTAGGTACTGACTTAAATTTGAAATAAATCTGCAGAATTACTGTAAGTATAATAATTTTTAAAATACTCCAGACCACATTTGGACATATAAATTTTTAGCAGATAGAATATTTTGATCATTCACAGATTATACTAAGTAAGTTTTAAAATATTGTTTTTAATATCTAATGTTATTAAAATGCAAAATACCTCTCTCCAAAAATTCAAATTAAGATTCCATGCATTAATATAAGCACCTTATATATTCTTAAATTTAAGCACAACTAATTTGTATCACAAATTATTCTTGTTCAAAAATATTCAAAATAAAACATTCCAGAAACCAAGGCACATCAATTTTTTGTAAATAAATGCAGTTATATTGTGCCACAAATTTTACCAATGAAATATCATTTTTCAAAATTATTTTTCACCTGATATATTTCAAATATATATAACATTAATATAAAACACAATTCACTTCAAAAATAGTTGTGTTCATCATACCAAACTTACTTTCCACATAAAATAAATTTTCAAACTTTTAAATCACGAATTAAGAAAAATTTTTGTTCTCAGAAAGTGCTCTTTCCTAAAGCTGACACTACAGGGTACCTAACGGCACCAAATTGTGATAAAGGTTTTTAGTTGGCAAAACAAGAAGTGCCTTCACTGCATCAAATTATGAAACAGGTTTTGGTTTAGATTTGTTAAGTGGTAAAGTACAGGCCCCCCATATACAATTTTGGGCCCGAGTACTAAGTCGAGCTGTGGGCCCTAGGTAAAAACAAGGGTGGGGGTGATTACCTTTTTTTATTTTATGTATTATTTAGGGGTAGAGTTGAATTTAATAAAATATATCAAGTACAAGGTTTAATATACAATATAACACAAAAAAATAACATAGTTTATAGAATCTAATAAAATACATCAAGTACGATATATAACACACACACAATATAACACAGAAAAATAACACAGTTTATACAGTCTAATAAAATATATCATGTACGAAATATAACACAGTATAACACAGTTTATGAAAGATCATTCATATGATGGCAAGTGGTGTGTACATTTCATTTTAAACGAAATATTTTTATACTCAGTTGCACACTTACAGAGGGTGTTCACACATTTTTGTAACGATTTTGAAGAAAATATATATATAAACAAAGATAAGAATTTTATTTTCTAATATGTTCAATCTGATAGCCCTGTTGAACTATCATATTGCATCTTGATTTCCAAGATAAAAGAGCTTTTCTTAAAATATCAAGGTTGATTTTGTTCCACTCCTCCGCCACAATCTACCAGAGTCCATCCAATGTTTTGGGATGCCGCTTATAAAGAGCTTGTTCTAAAAGTCCGAATGCACAGTAATCCATAGGACATAGGTCGGGGGACTTAGGTGGGATGCATTTAAATTGGATAGCCTCCATTCCGGTTTCATTTCTCATGTTTTCAAAAAATATAGCAGTAGATTTACAGGTATAGCTGGTAGCCTTATCGTGATGGAACTTAACACAGTGAAGATTGTTTGGGTAAAGTGATGGAATGCATTTTTTGAAAACAGGTGTTAATACATATTTCTGATAGTAATCCGAGTTAATTTTGACATTTTTTTCTACTTATTTTAAGTTTTCAGTTATAAGAGAATCCAGCAATAACCATAGCAAACTTTATAAACTATAAACCTTTAGCAAAACTTTCCTTGTTTTCTCTGAACCAACCTTTGTTGTGTATGCATTTTTTATCTTTTTCCCAGTCAAATGTAAACTTTGACGTTTCTTTCCTTTTTTATTAAAATTATGTCACTAAATTTACATGTAGAAATATTAAAACCATTATTTTCACATCTTTTCTTAATAATCGAATAAGAGTATTATAATCTAATAAATGTATTTCTCTTCGGAAAGCACAAAAATATAGCCTTTGGTCCATTCTTTATTTTCTAGCAACATTTTAAAGCAAAGAATATTTTTAATGATGCAGACGATAGCTAAACCCTATTCCGACTTGATGCCAGTCAGGTTTTTATTTTTTTAAATTTAAATTCAATTCGTGGAGAAAGTCAAAATCGTTGCAAAAATGTGTGAACACCCTCTGTATTTCGCATAGTCATACGAATTTTTGTAAAAATCGGAAGTGACTTCTCCAGAACCAGAAGTGTAAATCATTAGTGACCCGTACTCCCTGCAAAATTCGTTGCTGAATCCATATCAGTCATTATCTAAGCTATTCCTACAGCCAATCCTGAGAAATAGGCATTGTAAAGAAAATTGGAATATTTTAATCGGAAGTGACATCTGTAGAACCAGGAGTGGAAATCCTTAATGAATTCTTCTAACCCCTAAACAATTTTATACTGAATTCATATCAGTCATCATTTAGCTCTATCTATAGCCGATTTTGAGAAATAAATGTTTGAAAGAAAATGAATTTTTTTTTATTTAGAATTGGGAAAAGAACTGGAAGTGAAAATTCTTAGTAAATCCTCAGCCCCCTATCCTTACTGAAATTCGATGCTAAATTTCTATCAGTCATCATCTAAGCTCTATAGTCAATCAAAATATACGTTTCAAGGGAATGTTCTGAACCGTAAGATAAAAAACCGCAAGTAGAAATCCTTACAAAACTAAATTCCAGAGGGGGCAGGAGGTTCCCTACTTCCTCTGGAATATGATGCTGAATCGATATCAGTCATCATCTAAGCTCATCTTTAAAAAGATAGATATTGCAAGGAAAATGTAAATTTTTTAAATTGAAGTGACCCCTCCACAACTAGAAGTTGAAATTCTTAGTGAATTCCTGTATCCCCTTCGAAATTCGATACTGCATAAATCATCGTCTAAGCTATATCCTTTACCAATTCCAAGAAATAGATGACGCAAGGGAAATTTTTTAACCAGAAGTGGGAAAAAATCGAAAATAAAAATTATTTTTGAATCCTGAATTTGATGCTGAATCCCCTGAATATTCCTCGGCGAAAGATAATAAATATATAATAGAGAATGTGTGAATTTTCTCTTTCAAGGAGCACAATTCCTAGTAATTACCAAGTTCAACATAAAATCATACAATATAAAGTGAACGTTTAAAAAAGCATTATAAACACAAAAGCATCCATTTTCCTTTCATAATGCAATATTTTCTCTCAAATTTTGTACATATTTAATTATAGTTATTTTAGAGGATTGAATTTACAAAAAGTATAAAAATTTGATAAAATAAATTTTAATTAATTCTAAAATTAACTTTTTTAAGATTAATATATTTGAAAATAATATTGGAAAACTATAAGAAAATTATTTTGAACATACCTTAAATCTTAGATGGTAGCATTGGGATTTGTTTCAGCGAATAATTTTTTTATAAGATTTAGTCACATGTTGAGAGATGTACTAGCAACTAGCACTGATAACACATATGAGATTACCATATAACTGCATGAGAAATTAAAATAAACTTGCTTTTTGTGCTTTCTAATATCGGCTATCTCTGAAATCAACATGGGAAGCAAGTTCATGCCAGGAAGGAGAACCAAGAATTTTTTTTTTTTATACATCCTTGCATTCAGTCCAACACCATGGATACCCCGTCGCGTTAATTGGTTTACGACCTCGAACAGCAGGATTGCCCCCTTTCCAAACTGATAATTTCACAAAAGAAATTTGTAGACGGGTAGTCTCAGTCACTGTGGTCTCAGTAGTTAGCTGGTTGTGATTGATATAAGCTGTAAACATGAATGAGCAAGAGCAACCCACTAGGGTCATAAACGTATCTATTTAGGTGTAATTCTAGAAAATTTCTCCCTAATCGGTTTTTATAGCCTCTGAACACAATGACACTGGAGCTATCTGTACCCAGACGGCTTGCATTGAGGCTTTTTTGACTATTTCAGAAATGAGACACAGAATCCAAAGAGATGTTTACAAAATGTTTTGTACTTTTCTTTCATTCAAACTTACAGGTTGTGTTTAGGCTTTATATATAATTTATATTTGTAATTTTATAATTACACATAATACGTAAATTTCAAAACCTTCAATTAATTTAGAAAAAAAATTATATATTCATAAACAAATGTATAAATATTTTATCCTCAGCAATATTCACGGGCCCCTAACAGTCGCCGGGCCCCAGTACTGTAGTACCGACTGACCCCCTCTGGTAAAGTATGAAATTAATTCTTTCTAAAGTGATCGTATAAACATTGTGTTGACCCAGATTCAAATTCTCTGGCCGGTTCAAGAACCGGTTGGCCAGCCGAACTACAAAAACTAAAAGTAAGAGCATACATTACTATACTACTGGTGGAAAGCAAAACAAATAGTTAATATAAAATTCTATTTATTATTCACGTGATCAACTAATCTTAGGCAATTATATATTTATATATACATTTATGGTCCTTCATTCCGGACTCATCAATCGACAATAGTAGCATCTGCCAGCACAATAAATGATTAGAGAAACATAACTTACAGATTCAGTTGACAAAACGAAGCAACACAGATGACCTAGAAGAAGGAAGATTGTCGCATCTGTTTAGTCTAATTACAAACTCTGGAGG
Organism: Amaurobius ferox; assembly: GCA_951213105.1. Taxonomy (NCBI): domain Eukaryota; kingdom Metazoa; phylum Arthropoda; class Arachnida; order Araneae; family Amaurobiidae; genus Amaurobius; species Amaurobius ferox. The sequence goes on along the minus strand of OX578141.1, from coordinate 102,947,981 downwards.
ACCCATAGTGGCCACGGTTGAAGTCAATCATACTCTCTCCATCAACCCTTTTTTTTTATGATGATCCCATGCACACAGAAACTAACTAAAACAGCATTGATCTTCATAATGCGAAAATCTGTACACAGGCCATCAAGCCAAGCATTCAAAGCAAAACTGTGATCGCTTAACCATAATAACACAGATCTTCAATCAAGCTCAGATTCCAATTCTCCTTCCACTTCTGTCGAAGGAAGCACATTTTAATTAAATAGCTGATTGAAATAAGATACATTAATTACATTACGCTGCACACGTCGGTCAACCGTCCCTGCCTAAGAATTCAATCCAAAAACCCGGAGCGTCCTTCGACAGCTCCAACTATACAAAACTCGCGAGCCCTCATTGGCTAAGCAAACACTTCAAATGTGGCTTAATGTAACTAAACTCTGCAGTCTATGTCATCTGTAGACAACAGTCATGTAAGCTCAACGGTCTCCGAACAAACACTGAGAAATGCGAAACAATTATTTCCACAAAATAACTCGAAAATAGAAATGCTTGAGATGGCCAGCTTTGATAAATTCTTTAAAATAACATGGATTTTGTCTGACCTTCAGAAAGCCTCTAATAGGAAGTATTTTGAGGTCATCATATGTCTTGCTAACCACAAACCAAGGTTCTGTGAGATTCCCCACTCTTCCTTCGAGGAATAATTAAGATTCTAAGTAACTCTGATAATAGCTCTGTCCTTATATTTGTCAATCTTTGGGAGGAAATAGTGTTGCTTTTCTCTCAGCTAGCAATCTCTTCTATTATTTTATTTTTGCATGTTACAAGCATTACTGCATGAACTTAGTGGATATAGAAGTATATTTATTTATACTATATGGCAACACTTCAAAATATTTAGTAAAAATGCATGGAGTAAGAGACTGCATTCGACTTCTTTATACACTCACATTCAATATTATTTAGGTCCACTTGTATCATCAGTATCACAATGAAAAATATCTTGAGTATGAGTCTCTACTAGATTTTTTCCTACATTCATATTCCATTGAGTTTGAATTGTATCACAATTTTGAGTAGAATGAAAAAAAAAAAAAAGATGCATTTTTTATTTTATTTTACGCACAAAAGTTTTTTTTTTCAAAATATTTTGTATAAATTTTTAAAAGTTCAATTTTTTAAGTTGGCAACAATTTAGTATATTGTATGTATTAACTTATGCAAGGGTTCTTAATATATAGGGTATATCTCCCTAGGGGAAGTATGGGTCGATTCTAGTTGTATCTAAGAGCTGTCACTAGTGTTAATCAAGTTCCATTTGTTCTCATTTAACACAACAGGAAGGAGTAGTGTTTAGTATATTGTTTTTGGATTTTTTTAAAATTAAAATTCCCTAATTTTGTGTAGAAGTGTGAAGTATTTTTCCTAGTTGTAGAGCAGGATAAAGAATATAGGAAAATAAAAATAAATTGAGGGCAAAATAAATTTGAATACGTAGGAATATTCTGTTTGAGTTCTAATTTACATTGTACTGGTAATTTATTTCTACAAAATTAACAGTTTAAATAATTTTTTTTTTCAGTGCGACTTCTTTGCCATAAAAAGACATACAATGCAGTGAGACTAATCTTGTCCTAGCACCATGTAATGATTGTCTTTAATGATTTTTGGCATTTTCCAAACATGAAGTTGAATAAAATTCTAATCATGAGAATGATTTAAAATTCTATCTAGTTCTAATTTTTGACTTAATGTTTCTACACATAAATTTTCATAGTGGTAGGGTACATTCACTCTCAAGTTATCCAGACTAAATATACTTAGGCCCAGACTTACAATAGATAGGGCTCAGGGCCTAATTACATTTGGGGCCCCCTACTAAATATTTTAATATTTACTTATAGAATCAATGATTTAATGTAAATGGCATAATGGAAATCTGGGCAATATTAATTTTGCTGTGATATTGAATAATTTTGTTGACATTTTCTTACACATCAGATATATTCTCATGAGTTTTTTGGTAAAATTTAGGGGACCCCTAAATTTGATGACCTTTGCATAAATCAGGCCCTGCATATACTATAACACACAGATGAACATCTTTTCCAAAAGTGTTCAAAATTGATTCATGAGGTCTTGAAACATTTATCCGTAAGTCTCGAATTAAAAAATGTTCTCAAAAATAATACTTTCTCTATGCAATAGTATAAGAAAATAAATATGGTTACAACAAAACCCAAAGCTTTATAAATAGATAGAATTATGAAAAGTACGTAGACTTTACCGCATACTACAGAATAAATATTCTAGCATAAAGTAGTATATTTAATAAAACACATTCAGATGATTTTAATTAAACATATTTGGATGAATCCAAAAGTCAAATTCAAGCTTCTTAGGTTGCACCTAGACATGCTATCAGCTACACCACTCCAAACATATAAGGAATTCTCATGAATTGTTTACATTCTGCTCTTACAAGACACAATCTGAAGACACCAGCATCTAGGTCTATCAACCACGTTACATAATAACAGCTACCAAAATTGCACTTTTTTGGAGAATGAAATATATTAAAGGTAAAGCAGAATAAACATTCAAATTCAAAATTTCGACTATACATATAAATATAATTTCTATATGAGATGGATTTAAATTATGATAAGCAAATAAGATCACTCAACAAAATACGCAGCGGGTGTTTTTTTTTTTTCATTTATTTAAAGGGATATGGTGATATAAATTGTTACAATTCTGCCTGCAATTAATGTTAAGCATATTTTGTGACTAGATATAAATTTAAATTTACAGTAGAATCTCGATTATCCGACGTAATTGGGATCGAACCTACATCGGATAATAGAGAATTTTTCAATAATCGTCTAGTTTAATATGTAACATCGTCATCGAACTGCTATTATGACTATTTAAACTGCTAAATAAATATCTAAATTCAAATTACAGTACAGTATAGTAGTACATGAAAATATTTTTTGAAACAAAAAATTTACAATGATATAAATGGAGGCTTCATCTGGTGTAAATTGGTCATCCTTTGTCGTGCAGCTCTGTCACGAAGTTTTTTTAAAAGCATTAGTTCAGAGGAATCACACTGTTCTTGTTGTTCCAGCCAAGCAAGGCCTTTTGAAAAACACTCAAAAGCATCATTGTTACCAATCTTTACTTGGGAATCATTCTCGCCTTCATCATCATCTTCTTCTTCATCTTCTTTTGGAGAATGTTGGACTTCTGTGATAATTTCCTCATCATTAAGCAACTGGAAGTCTGCATCTTCCATGTCACAAATCAACCAATCTGTGATTTCTTTGATCCCACAGTTTTCAAAACCTGGCATCGTGCTAAAAAATGTTTGAAAATTCAGTAACACCATCTTTCGCAATGTCTGTAACATTTTCATCTGCGCCACTTAAAAAATTCGGCAAAAGTTTTCCCCAACTTCATCTTAGTGTCAATTGCGACATACATTCCCATGATTCACTGATCATATAAATGCAGTCTTTAATGTTGACAGATTTTCAAAACTCTAGTATTGAAACTGTAGATGCAGATTCTCCTTCAAAAAGTAATTTTCTTATTAATTTCTTTCGGAAACGCCGTTTTAAAGACTCCAAAACGCCCTGATCCATAGGTTGCAGCACGGACATTGTATTCAGGGGCAAAAATAAACACCGGATGTTTCCAGATTTTAGAAAGTCAGCATGCAACCCGGATGAGCCGGGCAGTTGTCCAATAATAAAAGTGCTCCTTGAAATTCTACAGCTGTGAAAATTTCTGTTTGTAAAAAGATGACAAAAGAGGTTTTGTTCCCTGTACAGTGACCGCCGGTTATAAGATTCAGTGGTTATAAGAAACAGTCGTTTATAAGACCCAAAACGACAGAAACAAATACAAACTTCGTTTTAGCATTAAAATTGTGTCACTTATAAGAAACACGATTCCGCTTATAAGAAACAGTTTTCTACAGAAAATTTGTTGATTTCCTTGTGACGCGAGTGTAAAAAAAAAAAATCGATTTGTTTAAGGTTAACTGAAGGACGAGTTGTTATCTCTTGTCTCTGGGCATACGGGGAGGGGGTGGGAGTTTGCTATGTAACAAAGGATGACAGAGAGAAAAAAGCCCTTTAGTTATTGGCAAAAGCAAACGTCCGCACTGTTTAAGTGGAATAAAAAAATTGCCAGTGATCTACAAAAATTCAAAGAATGCCTGTATGACAAGTAGAATTTTTGAAGACTTTTTGTTAAAGTGAGACAGGGAGCTGATGGGAAAAGAAAAAAATCTTTTAATCCTTGACAACTGTTCGGCTCATCCTGTAGTACAACTGACAAACATTGCACTCTGTTTTTTGCCACCCAATACACAACTTCCATCATACAGCCTCTTGACCAAGGAATTATTAAAGCATTTAAAACTCTGTATCAGTCAAATTCGCGACAGAAAATAATGGATGCAATTTATGAAAAGAAAGGATCGGCTTCCGAAATAAGCAAGAAAATAACCTTGCTTGATGCTATCCATATGATCGCAGGCGCATGGAAAAATGTTTCTGACATATGCATTTTTAATTGCTTCCGTAAAGCAGGATTTTTTAAAAGTAATGTTGACATACCAGCAGAAGATGAAGACGAATTAGAAGCACCTTTCGAAGAATGGATTCACATCGACGAAAATTTACAAACATCTGAAGAAAAAAGTGATGATGACATAGTGGCGGAAATTCAGAATGTTTGCAATGAAGAAGAAAATGAAGACTACGTTTCACAAGAAGAAAATTTTTCTATAACCAAACAGTCGCGAGAAGCCCTAACTATAATTAGAAAAACTCTTGAACACAGAGGGGTATCAGAAAAAGTTTATGGACTATTTTATGATTTAGAAATGGATGTACGTAAACTAATCACAGACTCGTTAGCACAAACAACACTGGATAAATTTTTTGCTGTTCCTCAGTAATAGATTACGGTATGTATGAAAATGTACTATGCTCTTATACATAAATGAAAGATCTATGAGTTTTACTTTTATTCTTATTTAACTACATACTAGTATATGCATATCGATAATATTTTAAGTTGTAAGGCTTAATTCGTAAAATAAGAAATATTTTTGAATGCAAAACTCAATTTACAAATGTATTATGTACGTACTAATATTTTACTTATATACATTTATCTTTTAAATTCTGTAAAACTATGTTCAATAGTTAGTATTTACAATGGAAGAACGATATTTAAAAAATTTCCGGATTTAAGAAAACTGCTTATAAGAAACAAAACGAGCGAAACGAACGTGTTTCTTATAAGCGGCGGTCACTGTACTTGCTTACAATCAGAGGGTGCAATAGCAGGGAGTGTTTTTGTTTAGAACAGGGACAAAGGAAGGACTGGGGGGGGGGGAAGTCAGAAAACCAACATCGGTTAACGGAGCATTCCGGTTAAACGAGGGTCGGATAATCGAGGTTCTACTGTATTTGTAGAGGAATACTGAAAAAAACATAATGATAAATATTGGTTTTCGAAAGGGATTTTTTAGGGCTATCACAGATTAAAATATTTTAATTTTCAATCAAATTCAAAACGTCCATTTTCAAGTAACTTAATGACTTGAAACTATTGTGTATTATAGACTGTCCATCAGAGCTAATGGGAAAATCGTGGATTTCAAATTTAATTTTTGGCTGTGCTCAGAACATAATATCGCTTCAATATAACACTGTGTTTCTCAGGTGCCAATTGTCCAATTAAACACACATTTTAATTTCTAAAAGCACGTGGGCAAAACTTAGGATGGAACCTGGGTCTCCTGGATTGTGTCCCAATATACTAAAAGCTACAATAATTTGGTTATGCAAAGAATTAATTTGAATTACTGTATATACTCATGTATAAGTTAAGAAATTTATGACAAAAGAAGAGCTTCAAAGTGGGGGCTTGACGCAAAGCCTAAAAAAATATAAAAAATCAAGTCTGAAAGTTCTTCTCCTGAAGTAATGCATCCTAAAACAATGCAGTAGTAATTACACAATCATGACCCTCTGAATTTCTGTGCACTTCAAAACTCTCCCGGTTTTGCTTACCCATAATGTAGTCACTGCCTTCCCAGCTACCAACGTATTACATCATAACTGGACTGAACGCAGCCACTGTTACATCTTTCTCATTTTCGATCATATTTATCTCTTGCATCTCCAATTATAGCTAATCATCTTCGACAAAGCAATGACTCTTTTCAGAGTTGCACACCCTGTAACACGGATTGTTTAAAACTGTAATGGAGGATTTTAAGTTGCGAGTGGTTTCTTTTGCAGAAAATACTAACAACTGTGCTGCTTCATGTCAATTTGGGGTTAACAAAAAAATCAGCTCAAATATTGGGCAGAAGCCTTAATAAGCCATGCATTATTTTGATTGTGTGGTGGGTCAAGAATGCTTGAACAGGGATGCGATATCTCTGGGAAATGGTTGCAAAATCCTACAAAAAATGTTTCATTAGTAATGAATTTGATGGCACAGATGATGATGTGGTTTTATAAGTGACAGCAACAATGATTCTTATGACATGGGCATTGATGGGATTGCTGATATTTACATGACATGCCAATGATGGAGAAAGTATTTTTATCTGTTTGGTGAGTTTGACTCAGACTATTGACCTTGCTTGGAATCAAACTTATAATTCTGATAGTGTTTTTATTTTGCAAATTAAATTTTATTGTTGTATATATAATTTTTTTTTTCGTTTACAAGTGTTCTAACAAATTAATTGAAAAAAAAAATGTTTTCTCTCTTTGGGATCAACTTACGCATGAATTTTTTATTTTTCCAATCTGTTTCTCTGAAAGTAGGGAGACATATGCGAGTATATACAGTATTTTACGTTCTGCTTCTGAAAAAGTGTAGGAGAAGTCGACCCTCCCCTCCCAATCACATTTGTTCAATGTTATTCTATATGTTTCTCAGGTGCGAATTGCATAATTAAACACATTTGAATTTGCAATGTCATATGTGGCAGGAACCGAAGATTGAAACTGAGTCACTTGGATTGGATCCCATTATACTATCAAGCTACGCCAATTTGGCTATACAAGGAATTCATTTTGAATTACCTTGCATTCTGCTTCTGAAAAAAAGAAGTGGATGGGTCGTACCTCCCCCCTCCCCTAATCACATTTTTTCAATTTTTCAGTATGTGTTTCTTTGGCACCAATTGAACAGTTAAACATATATTTGGATTTCCTAAAGCACATGCAGCTGAAACCAAGGTACGATCCTAGGCCTACTTGATTGTGTCCCGAAATACTACAAGTTCCAGTCCATTTGAATTACCTTACATTCTGCTTTTGCAAAAAAGAGCAGGAGGAGGTCAAACATCCCTCCCCCCTCCAAGCCTGTTCAATATCACATGTGTTTCTCTAGCACTAATTGTACAGTTATACATATTTGAATTTCCCAAAATCATATGTGGCTGGATCCCAGACATCCTGGAATGTTCCCTCCAAAATATCAACCAGCTACTTCTCTGGTCATATAAGGAATTCCCCCAAGTTATTTTACATTCAACTCATGTAAAAGAAAGCCAAATAGAATGTTGGGCCATGGCCCTACCAGTCGTTATTACGCTGCAAATTGTTGACTGTTACACTTATTTTTTCTTCAAAAGCACATTCAGCTAGAAATCTGGATTGGACTTGGGCCTCTTTCATTGAATAAATTATGAAACATGTCTAAAATAGAATAATTGAGAAAACAGATTAATCATCTAAAATCTAACATAGGTCTGGAAAATATATTCTAATCTGCCCCAAACTAAACATTACGAAACTAAAACAAGAAAAATCAATCATGCATAAAGCATTAATTATGAAAATCTTTCCAACTGCAATGCGATTTTATTTAAACATCTCTAAAATGTGATACATTCAGCGGTAATATTTTTAAAATTATCGCAATACTACATTAATTTATTATATTTGAAAACTTAAAACTTCGTCAAAAAAAAATGAACTTTATTCAAATGACGTCATTGAAATATAAATTGCCTGGTTTAAACATGTCTAAAATGTGATACATTCAGCTGTAATATTTTTAAAATTATCACAATACTACAATAATTTATTATATTTGAAAACTTAAAACTTCATAAACAAAATTAACTTAAATGATGATTAATTTAAATCATGTCATTGAAATATAAATCGCCTGGCTGTCTATGTAAAAGCTGTAAATATTTCATTCATACACTTTTATTCATAACAATACTACAATAATTTATTTTATTTAAAAACTTAAAACCATGGAGGTAAAAGTAATTTAACTCTACTCTTAAAAAACTTCATCGAAAAAATCTGCTGTAGAATCGTCTGCATCTCTATGTAAAATCAATGAATGTTTCATTCATATCAACTATATTGCAGACTCCAGAGCTAAATAATTTTGCAGTGAAGAAATTCAGCAATTCGTATACAACTCATCCTGCATCTTTGTGTTTGCATTCTCCATAAGTGAAAATTAGGTTTCGCTGTTGAAATAATCAAAGTTTAATGATCATTTAAACTCAAATATACTAAAGTATATTGTAATTGTGTTGTTTCAGAATGCAGATGCACAGAAATTAAGCGAAAATAAAACGGTTTTAGGACGGATACGACACTAAATATAAATTAAAATGAACTTTTAAAATAACGATTTTGACACAAGATGGATGCCATATTTTATTTTGAAGTAGGTCACGTGATCTCTTCATATAATATGGGTGTAATTATTATTTTAATTTTTATTAAACTACCAAATATATTTTGCTGAGATTTTTTCATATTTTTTATGGGATAATTTGAATATTTCTTAAGACTTTCGAAGCAATATTTGAATTTTAATTTAAATTCACTTAAAAAATGTTTAAAAATTAGGTCTCTTAGGGTTCAATGTATTTCATTTTTTCAACTCGGGTTCAGTCCAAAACTAATTGGATCATGTTATTCATTTATATTCCCATAGTTCCCACAGACCGTTTGAACAACATACTAAAATTTCATTTTAATAAAGTCATTTTTATGGCAGTTATCATGCAAATGGACAGACAGAATGAACAAAGTCATAAACACTTTTCAACTATGTTGTAAAGTATTCAAAAGGTCTTGTCTCTGACAAACCTTTAGAAGATTTAGACATTACTTAGACGATTTATTTTCGGCATATATGGATTTTTTTATTTAGAGTAAAAAAGTTAAGCATTGAATAATGTTCATTTTCGGAAGATTCTATTGGATGCAGATATCATTTATGATTTCTTATTAAGCATATTTCCGACTTACACGGATATTTGTACAAAATAAGGTAATTTGGAAAATTGTTTAATATTACAGTACAGGATCTATTATCCGGAATGCTTGGAACTTCAGGCATTCTGGATAAGGGGTTTTTATGTAATTCGGAACAATTTTTCTAAAACTTACTGGAATGGTCTCAAATGTCGTTATAGAAAATTATATTTCATTTTAAAAACATAAATATATTAAAAAAAGCTTTTTTACAATTTATATGGGTTAACTAAAATGCAAATTACATGTAATTATAATATCAAATTTAGTGATTAAGAAAAATTTTGAAAGAAAAAAATGTCTGAAAAAGTTGATTATTCAGGGTAGTTATTAGAAGTCTTTTTTTTTTTTTTTAACATTTCAACAAAAGTGGGCCCTCACCATATTCATCTAATATTTTGGCAGAAGCAAACCTTTGTTCATATGTTTCAAAATATTTTAAAGTACTTTTAATACAATTAAGATGAGAAGGATGTTCATTTTTAATTGAAATGAGATATTCAACTATGGGTGCAAATATATCAAATTCTAATTTATGCTCTTCAAATGTGTTTCTAATAAGCCCTTATAATTCTAAATGCCTGAATAAATAAAAAAAAAATTAATTTCGTTATCCTAAACATATATCTCATTTTCACCAACAATATGTTTAAAAGATAAAATCCGAGTGTAAAAAGCACAAAAAATATAAAAATATTAGTGGATGGAAGCAGATTGAAAAAATGGAAAATATTTAAAAATAAAACGAAAGATACCGGCGATCGTGTTTCAATAAAAAAAATTTCGCGATATTTCTAAACTGTCTGCTATAAATTACTAATTAATAAATGTAACACGTTAAAACCCCATAAATATACTGCAATGGAACTTTTTGCTAGGGTCAATTTTCGGTCCAAAATAGCTATTTTCATCCAAATAATAGGATTTAATTGAAAATGATTTTGATCTTGGAATTCCATCAACATTTTTTAAAATATTGAAGATGTGTATATTTCCACGGAGATGAAAAAAAAAAAAACAGATTTTCCCGAGAAAATGACAAGTTTATTGCTTAGGTTAAGTATTTAAAGCGATCAATCAGAAGCTCCTGAATGACATTTTATAGCTGCTATACTTTTCTCTGCATTTCGGCAAAAGTTAACTTTCATTAATTTCGGGAATTCCTTACTTAAACGTACTTTCTATCATCTCGTAAAAATGCGCTGATGATTCTCTTTTTTTTCATCTTTTCCAATAAATGTTCATTAAATTGTGCAAAATAGTGTGAATTCTGCGCGGCCTATCGCGTTTGAAGAGCGTAGGATTTCTTTAGCAATATCGGGATATTTCTAGCGAAAAAGTTGGAATACTTTTACTGAAAATCAAAGCCCTGGAACAAAACGCAGAAAAGAAAATGTAACGAATTCGGAAAAATCGAAACCTTTGTGCCTAGTGTGCTCTGCCCTATACACCCAGAGAAAAATGAAACCCAGAGAAAAAGCACCTTGCCGCGACTTGTCCGTAACTAACTCCTATATTATATTATACAGGAGTTAGTTACTACCTCCTGTATTATACTATACAGGAGTTAGTTACGGACAAGTCGCGGCTCCTATCGAAACTAGTGAAGAATGGAATGACACGTCTCGCTGTAGATGTGAAGGTCTCGCCCGTGCCAGATCGTCACCTCCGAGAGCTACTATCGGGGGTGCGGCCGGATGCAGCCGCTTAGGTAATTTTTGGGAAATACGGTGCTACTTCTGATGTTTTCCGGAAAAGAGGAATTGTGGAACTTCTCGGAAAAAATATGATCCATGGAATACTTTCATTCGCTATCGCGAGAATTCCTCGCATTCGTTTCCGAAATTTAAGAAGAATCAGTGGCGGCGAGTGCACGCGGCATTTTTTTCTACGCGGGAATTTTGAATTTCGTGCGTGGTTTGCGCATCCTATTTCAAACCCTCTAAAATAGTAAGTTTCAATGCATTTTTTTTAATTGATATTGCTAATTAAAGCAAAAAGCATTTGGCAGGATTTTAAACAAAAAATCGCTATTTGGCATAATATTTAGCAAATAAACGCTTGTTGGCGCAGAATTTGGCATTATTTTGCCGTATTCCGGTTTTGGGAGAGTCCGGATATTGGTACGCCAGATAAGAGGTTGCGTACTGTATTAATATTTAGCAAGCTATAGAATTCATTCTTGGGCAAATTACATAAAGACTGATTTTCTCTGCACTTCTCTCATGAAAAAATTTCAAAAGTAACTTTAACCCTTTCATGACAATTGGCACGCCCGCTTGTCAGCTGCGAACTTGCATTCAAGGACGGACGGCACGCACTCGTGACGGAGGAAACTTTACCTTAAATGGCGAATGGCACGCATGCGTGTTTTCACATGGAACGTTTTAATTTGTCTACTAGACGGTGTCAAATGTCCGTGGAACTAACTTCAATGTATTTTGCATATACATGACCTTGGCATAAGGAGGATCCAATGAATTATTTCTCCATTTGGAGCGGTGAAACATGATTTTGTAATATAAACAGACAGAGCAATTCTCGCAGCTTTAACAATTTTATAATTGAGTTTCGGGTTTTGTTTCGATTTCAGCTTTATGATTTCATTGGTGAATCATAGGAATATAAGAGAGTATTTTTTTTGGGGGGGGTTTTAGAGGCAGTGAAATTATACATTTATTTCGGATAAAAGAATGGGAGCAACTAACGAGTATTTTGTATTCAGATTTGTATGAAAAATATACATCAAATAGAAAATAAATATTTCTTTTATTCCTGAAAAAAGTAGATTTCTGTGTTGAATAGGTGATTTTTTTCGAGAGTTAGACTTAGTGCAAAAAAATTGCCGTCTCCTGGGAACAGTTCGGAAGCGAAGCGCTCCGTTCTATGGGCTGCGGGAGTTCCGGAATTCCGCCGTTGCGAAAGGGTTAAACGGAATGTGGACGCCATGTCAAAATCCAAAAATTTTCTAACTTAATTCCACTCAAAATTCCAATTTTTAGAACAGAACTTGTTCAATTTTATTGTGCCAAATAAAGGAATGATTTCTTGAAATGTATTCCATGAAACTTTTTAAAATCTCTAGCAATCTTAACATATCCATTTGTTAAAGAAACTCACAGAAAAATTTCATTAATTTTGTCTGTAATGAAAACTTTTTGGAGTTATTAGTTATTCTAAGATTATTATTTTCTTTCTTTCAGTATCTACTTGGTTCTGATGTTTGAGGTTCTGTATGTTAACTTCACTTCTACAAAAGGTACTGTTAACTGTTTAACTGAATGAATTATGCAGAATGACCTTCCATTTTATTAAGAAAAAAAAAATATCTTAATCTTTGCTACTTAACAAATACATGCTTTGCTGACTCCTAGTCAGAAATATTGAAATATTCTTTATTATTTTGACATTTTGCACTTGACATCGTTCAAACTTTAGGTTACAGCACTATGCATTAAACTATTCCTGCATTACTAGTGTGAACTACAACAACGAATATAATATATGTTATGTTGGGTTTTGCATTGAAACCTGTTATGTATAAAATAAAAAAAGGATATAATGATAAGCTTAAAGAAAATTAGTTTATTAAAGTAATACTTCAAATTAATTCAAAGAACAAATTACAAAACTCTGCTCACATGCAGCCAATTCAGAAAGAATTAACAAATTTAAATTTTATCACAAACCGACTTAGAATTTTAGAATTATCAACTTAGTTAAATTAAAGAATCAGTATAAAAACTTTACACTATATAAAACCTATATAAATCCCATCATATAACATTAGTAATTGAATATTAAATTTTAAATTAATATTTCCAGTCTCTATATTAAGAAGGTTTAGAAAATTGTTCTCTCAGATATAAAGTTTTAGAATTTTAAATTCAAAAAATAAATTAAAATCAAACATCTCAGATGATAAAAAAAAAAAAAAAAAAAAATTTAGCATTTAAGAAATTAAAAGTTAAAAAAAAAAATAATTCAATTGTTATATTCACCCAACTGGGTCATTTAAAGTTAGTCAGAAACGATGGTTTAGCCAGGAGGGTGATCAGAAAAGTTTAAGGATTCCATGGAGACAGGAAAAATGCAGCATATTCCTTTTATAAGAGAATAAAATCAAGAATTTAGACCTAACAGCCACATCTGGAATGCTCGGATCTTCGTAGACAGCCGAAGGAAAATTCCCAAGACGCTTCTTTCTGCATAACACACTGTAAACTTCAAAGATTCATTACCTCAATGATTGTGCAATATTTAAAAAGAACAAAAGACAAAGAAACTCCATTTAACAACTAAATTAAGTATTATAAAACGAAAACACTTCACATGGAATAAAAAGTTCCAAAGAAAACAGTGCATGGAATTCAAGTTCCATCAAAAAGTGAGCAGTGTGCTTTTTGCGCAAACAAGCAGAAATCTCAATAGCAAAACTGAAACTGAAAAATTCCGCGAGCGCAGGCCCGGTTTAAGGCGTGGGCGGCGTGGGCAATTGCCCACAGCGGACGAATTAGGGGCGGCCATTTGGAAGTGAAATTAGGTGTAGTAAGAATGACTTTTGTGGTCGTATTAAAAAAAAATATTTTGAAAATGAACCAATTTTGTGCCACTTTAATATAAATGAAATTACTTTTTTAGATAGTATTAAAATATAAAAAGGATAAAATCGTTTTTCTCCCATAATTATATCTTTTTCGAAGCAATGTACAGTTCTGCTTGAAAGTACGTACGCTCAAACACTTGGGAGATTACCAAATTTTGAACAACTTGCAGCTGGGTGCAGCCTGCAATCCCTTAGGGGATTTTGTTTTCCCCAAATACTGGGAAAAACCCAAGGGCCGATTCTCAGAATTTTTTCCTGTTTTCAAATTCAAATTGCAAACACATGGATTCGGCCTCTATGATCGCACTTCTAAAAGGACGGGAGGGAGGAGATTAGTCCAGATGGTCATTCTTTTGGTCGTCTACCGTTTTAGTTGATTTAGGCATTGAGCCTAGCTGGAGACCATGTAGATAACAAACACGACTACAAGTGAAAAGCTACTTCTTATTGTTCAAAGTGTTGTGTTATGCTGCCATGCAAGATTCACAAATCCATCGACAAATATGGCTGTCTTTGTATGTTCTAACTATTCGGGTAACTTTTTCTTTCAATTATTTAAAATATTTTTGCAAAATTTCTTAATTGACGACATTTTTTGTTGATTTTTAATGTGTTTCAACCAATAAAATTAATTTGGTACTGAATTTAATCTCTGGTATTAGCCCCAGAATAATATTGATAAAAGAATAATTTTTCATGTTTTTATCCAAAATAATATGCCCCGTGGCTGTTCTATGAGTAATTTCAAAGGCAAATAACTAAGCAATGGTGTAAAATGATCTTAATTTTGTATTTTTTCCAGTTTCATTGCAAAATGAAAAAAAAAATGGTACAAAATATTTTTGCGTAGTAAAATATTCCTTTTTGAATATCTGCATGAAAGTGCAAAAGTTGTTTATAAATTGTTAGAGCTGTTTCATAAATTAATAAATTTATTCTATAGACTCAATCTGGGAATTATATATATTCTTTTGCTCATGCATACAAATTTCTGTCTAGATATACGTTCAATAATCCGTAAATACTATTTTATTTTTTCATAATTACACTTTTAGTTATAATTTAATACACTTTTAAGTAAAATGTTAATTAAACAACCTTAAAATTTGTAATATACATTTTGATATTGTGATTTTTTTTATTTCTACTCAAACAATTCATTTAATATCCCCATGTTCTAGTCAACATTCGATTTATTATTATTCTTATATAAAGTTGTATTGTATGATATGTAGTATTTTTTTGTCCATTTTTTATTTCAAAACCAAGAAAAAATGAAACATTGACGTTCCTCTTTTCCAACGAATGGAATTTATTTTTTATTCTTAATACACCCTATTTTTATTACCCCACTCGAAAGTTCATATTTTTTAATTTCTAACCCCCCCCCCCCCCTTCCCCCCGTCCTTTTTTAAATGAATTTGGAAGCATTTGGATATTTTCCTGTGTTTCTGTTGGGCCCATGTATCTCCAAATTTTTTTCAGATGTTTTCTTTTATTATTTTTTTCAAAATTACGAAAATAAATATTACGTGTTTTACCGCCTTGTTCTCTAATGATTGCAAATATGATTTTCCCCTCTCTCTTAGTTTTGTTATGCACTTTATCTTTCGGCAGAAAATGAGAATATTTTTAATTTTTACAACCTCCACCTTTTTTCCTAATTGTTGTCCCCTTTTCTATTCTATATATTTTTCCTGCTTTTGAATTAGGTTTTGTATCTTCGAGCATTTTTTTATATTTTTTCATTCACTTTTCACAAACTCAGGGACATTTTAAACATTCCATTTCAATCGTCTTCATTCCCCAGTGAATCTATAATAATGAAAAGAAGAATCTATCTGTGTGTTTGTCCACAATGCCGACCGATATCTATCTCATTGAATTTTTTCACCCATTTTGTTACTCCATGTCTACGGACGAGTCGGTTGGCCTGGGCTTTCGACACAGTCTCATCTATACCTGAACTAATGCATCTCGAAGGCCTTTTACCAAAATTTACATCCGATTTTTAACGAATTTTTAAATTCCAAAATCAGATAATCTCCAGCTATTGATATGACCTAGCAGCTTTATTCTCGATTTAACAGTTACAGAATCTCCAGCCATCGATATGATCTAACAGCTAATCATACCGTAACGATCTAATGCCACGTTCATCTCCTAGAGGTTATTTATCTTTCATTCATTTATATTTTGCATCACGGAGAGCGTTTATTTTTTTTTTCGCTTTGCGGATAGCGTACTGGTAAGTTGACGTCGGTTTAGGATTTGAAGAAAATTGAGTAGTGTTATTTGTAAATGTAGTAACGGGGGTTTATTTGCATCCCAGATCAATACCGGGTAATTCGTTCCAGTGATACAATAAAGCAAATGTTAAATTAGTCAAAGTGTAAAATTTTGTTGTAATTTGGTTAGTATTCCATTATTATGTATATTTCCGTATGTATATTTCCACCTATTCTGTTCAAACCTCACCAATCATTAAACATCTTTAGAATCCCCCAAGTTCATTTAACTTTCTAATTTTTTTTTAAACAAAACATAATATGTCGTGTTTGTGCACTAATATTTCCCAAAAAAATAAGTAACCAGACTGATGTGCAACAATCGTGCCATTTCAAATATTACAGCTTTTTCACCCATTAGAAAACTTATCATTATTTTTGAAGTATAGTTGTTATATTCTATGTTCCTTCTGTATTTTAATCAGATTTTAGAGGGGCTACAATGGACAGTCACAAACTGCTTTGAAATAGAATCCCAGATTTTTAGCTGCGAAATCAAAAACCAACAAATTTAAATATTTTTGCATTTTAAATTTAATATTAAAGATTAACTATTTAAATAAATTGCTGATAATAACCGGCAAAATTCTGAATTGTCCTGTTATATTATGTCTTAGCTTCGTAGGGATTGAAATGCTTTTCCTTCATCTCTCCTCTTTCCTAATTTATTCATAAAGTCATTTCTTTGATTTGCTTATAATGTTTTACTGCTAAGATATACAAATTATTCATAAGATTTATGCAATTAAAAATTCAAATTTTATTAAAAAATTGATAAGGGCAACTTTCATGACACTACATAATGAGTAAGTTACTTTTGATTCCTGATAAATTCAGATCGGCGGTGACAGATCGATATAATCGGCGGTGACTGTAGTCCGATGGAGCCGAAATTGCTTTGCGTGAATAATATTTTCAAACCAAGTTAAAAAAGTTTTCAATTCAAACCAAGTTTTCAATTCAAACCAAGATAAAACTCAAGTAAAGTTCAATAAGTTTATTCGATTATTTCAGACTCATTTGTTTCGTTTATAGGCTTTCAAAGCAATACAAATTACTAGCAATACAAATTAACTATTTGTAACTAGCTAGCGCTTTTAATTTTCACCCCGATTTCATCTGAAAACTCCGACCATAGACTCCACTTTTATATATTCGATTATTTTACTAACTTGATTTGCAGTATAAAAATTAAACTTGCTGAGGAGATTTTACATTCGAGTTAATCTATAAACGTGTCTGGCGGCACATAAATACGTAATTGAATGCGTATATTTCCACCTATATTCTGTTCAAACCTCACCAATCATTAAACATCTTTAGAATCCCCATATTCATTTGACTTCCTAATTTTTTTTAAACAAAGCAAAATATCTCGTGCTTGTGCACCAATATTTCATAAAAGAGTAAGTAGCCAGACTGATCTGCAACAATCGTGGCATTTCAAATATTACAGCTTTCCCACCCATTGGAAAACTTGGTTTTTAAAGTATAGTGGTTATAATTTCGATATACTTCAAAAACCAAGAAAGTGACCTAAAATCCAATTATATACACTTGTAGGATTCTTAAAGAGCAATAAATTCATACTAATTGTTTATAGTTATCACTTTTAGTTTTTAAGATATAAGCATTACAAACTTGAAATACTTCAAATTTTCAAACTTCTTCCACTTGACAAGATGATTACTCGAAAACTATAAAAGCTTTTTTAAATATACATATAAATTTAGAAACTAAATTTCCTCATACATATTTTTTTATCACTTAATATAATTCTATCGATCTTTTATAATTTTGAAGATATTTCGATGAAAGTATGAAACATGGAAAAAAACTCATTTTTATGTTTCAAAGTTTAAGCCACCCTTCCCCCAAAAAATAGAGTTCGATCCAAAATCCAATTATATACACTTGTAGGGCTTTTACAGAGCTACAAATTTATGCTTATTGTTCAAAGCTAGGTCTTTTAGTTTTTGAGATGTTACTAACTTGAAAAATGGAAAAATTTCAATCTTCTTCAATTTGACAAGACGATTACTCGAGAACTATAAAAGCAAAATAATGAATTTCTTAATAATAAATATAGATTTTGATACTAAATTTCCTAGTATGTATTTTTGTTGTTTACTATTTATATCTTTATTTAATAGTTTAAAATGAAAACAAGAATAATAAAAACACTCGCTGGGACAGACACTTTTTGTTTTCTAGAAAAAAATTTTGAATATTAAAATATTGATATTATTATTATAAGTGTCCAAAAGGTTTACATTTTTCATAACACTTCGTTTTCCCTACACAGAAACCCCAAACATAGATGTTATTCCCATAAACTTACATATAATATGATTGTTTATTTAATATTTTTGAATGCCGTTTTCTTCTTATGATTTAAAAGAAGTTTGAAAATTTGCGACCTTCCGAGTGTTCATTTGCCTTTAAAATCATAAATTTTGTTCACTTCACTCCATTTGTTCTAGAAATTTTGTCTCTCTAGACTCCTATACACACCCATACATACATTACACTCACGCACAGACATCCATTTAAAAATAATTGATATGGTGTAAAGGATGTCCAAAACGTATATTAATCCATCGAAAATTCGAGTTTTCGACCCCAACATTATTTTCCAATACATCATTTGTGTGCAGGGAAATTACAAATAAAGTCCAAAATTCAGTTATGTATTATAAATTACTGCTGCATTATGCATGCATGTATGCATGTAGAAAGAAATGTAAAGTATTACATTTTCTAAACCGCAAATTAAAACTCTAAATTTAGACGAGAATAAAATTTGATAGTGTGAGACCAGAAACAGATCTCACACTTTGATGAGACAAGCTTATATGTGTAATTTATTGTGTACAAAACGACAAACAATACTGTCAGTCTGGATGGCGTCGAGTTTTACAACACGGGAACCCAAAAGGTCACAAAATCATAAATTTAGGGGCGCCAAGATAAGGGGGGGGCCGAGCGGACCCTTACGAGGAAGTGAATCATGCCATTGGATAAAGATTAACCAATGGAAAATGGGCTTGATGCGTCACATTAAGAAGGAAGGAATTATTAAGGAAACATTAAGAAAATTTTTATTATATATATATATATATATATATATGAAGGGCGGCCCCAAACTGTCTTGCCTACACACGAAAATAGCCTTGAACCGGCCCTGCGCGAGCGTATTTATATGAGTGGAAATCGAAAGAAGTTTAGAAAAATGGTACAGCAATTAAAATCAGCTTACAGAAATTAGAGTTGTCAAAATTAAAGCTCAAAACTCCGATGGTAGACAATCTGGAAAAATATGAGCCAATTAAAATAATTCATGAATTCCGAAAAGATGCAAAATCATTTAGGCATTACATGATGAAAAACACGTTAAGCTAGGAATTCCAAAATAACCGCAACTGAAATTTTTGAAATGCGCTGAACATGGAAATAACTGGAAACTGTAGAACAAATGCAATTTCTAACCAAAATGGGAAAATGAGGCATTAAATTAAAGGGAATTTTATGGGGAATCAAATAAATAATCATTTTTATAAATTTACATATTAAAAGTAATATTAATTTAAGAAATAGAACATTTTTAATTAAGAATATTATTAAGAAAATTAATTTAGAAGATTAAAAAAATTCTAATTAATAAATAAATGAAAAACAAATAAATATTATTTAAATATATTACCAAATTGAGAATATTGAGCCAGGGGTAAAATAAATAAAAGTAAATTGCAAACCCCCAAATTACATAAATTCTAAAGCAGCCCAACATTTACTTATCTGGAATATGCACAGTGCATTTAAAAAGTCAGAAAGTTAATACATTTTTGTTTTCAAAAAAAAAAAAAAAGAAAAAAACCTCTAAAGTCTACAAAAACATTTAAATTTAGTCAACCCTGACTTTATTTTATCAACATATTTAGTTTAGTCTTTAATATTATTAAAACTATAAAAAGGTCTTTGCTTTAATAATTTAATAGCATAAAGTTTTTTTTAATTTTCATTTTTTTTTTATCAATTTTTTAAAGAAATGCTTGTAACTTTAATTATTGTGTCCACTGTTTGTTTGTCCACTGTTTGTTGTTTAATTATTGTGTCCATTATTGTTTTAATTATTGTGTAATTTTAATTATTAAATCCACTTATGTAGATCCAATTAATTTAATCCTTATGTGTACAAAACACCTGTAGGAGACAAATGCTAACTCTTAGCTTTAAGCTCAGATAAACATATTTATAGATGCCACTTGCAGCAATTATCTATATAAATAAAATTGAAAATCTGTCTGTCTGTTTGTCCCATCATCATGGAATAATGGCTGAATGAAATTTGGTGGATAGCCTTGAAATAGCCCCACTTGAATTTTAGTCTATGTTTCAAATTTCTATGACCAGCGGTTGGTTCTCGAGATATTAATGAAAAATGAAACTTTCATTTGTCTCATCATCACGGGAGAATGGCTGAACCGAATTTAATGAAATTTTGTGGGTAGCTTTGAAATAGCCCCCCCTTACATTTAATCCAAGTTTCGAGTTTCTAAGACCAGGAGTTGTTAAGATATTAATGAAACACAAAACTTTTTCCTAGGAATTCTGCTCTCTAACTCCTTGGTTCCTCCAAATGAAAGGTTGGAAATAGTTTGTATAAAACATGAAAGTGAATTAAAACTTTATATCTGAGTTTGGTGGGAGTTTATTTTCAGTCTTTGTCACTTTTCAAAATCACAGGTTTGAAACATAAATTTAAATGGAAAATCTGAAATTATGCAAAAAAAATGCATCTAAAATAAAAAATTATGTAAATCAATGAAATTTATTTTGTTTTGTTAGAAGAGAGTGCTGAAATGATGTTTCGTTAGCATTTGTCTGTCAGATCAACCGTCCTACATAGTAACACATTTAGCCAATTTTTAAAATGTCACCAAATTGATAAAAATGTTTGTAAATCCATAAAAATATCTTGAAATTGATAAAACTGCACTAAATAAATAAAATTAATTATGTTTTGTTAGGGGATAGTATTGTGTGTGTGTGATGATGTTTCGTCAATTTGTCGCCAAGTGGGACAGCCCCACTTGGTGATAAATTTGGCGATTTTTTAAATGTTGCCTGCCAAACCTTTCATAGAAATTGCATTATTCAGACGATATTTTTTCCACCAATTTATTTGAAGAAAATTATGTCATGTAGCTTAGCAACAGATTTAAATCCAATGTATTTATGCAGCAGACGATTTTTATTAATTCTTTCCTGATTTGAATAATAAAGATATTTACATAAAATAAATTACATTGATATTGCATTTTTGACTGGATAATGTATCAATTACAGTCTTCAGGTTTAAACATTATTATTACAAAACAACCTTGAAAATCTTGACTCGTCCGGACTTTGTCGGTTTTCCGGATTATAGAGTTTGAATAAAATTCAAAACTAATATTAACTAAATACTCTATAAAGCACTATTTTTAGTAAAATTAATGAAAAAAGTTAATGTAATTAATTAAAACATATTATTGAATACAAAAAATGGAGTAAAAGAAATTTCAAAGAAAAAATATGCACATTAATAATCTAGAATGTATGAACAAAACGAAATAATAAAATTACATTTTATCATTTCATTTAAATACAGTGCATCTTGAATAAAACTCACATCTCTAATTCATACCTGCCAACTTTTACGCATTATGCGTAAAATTTACGCATTTTAACTGCTCTTTACGCTTTTACGCATATATTGCTATATTTTACGCATTTCCGCATTTATTTGAATTTTTTAACATTACTAGGAAATCAATTTCCGGCGAAATTCGCCGGCTTTTTTTGTTTGAAATTTATCAATTAACCAGACATAGTATAATTCCTCGGAAACACCGATTTTCCGCTTTTTTAGCACTGATATCTACCATTCCCTGGATCGTAGCAAATCCATAATAAAATGCAGGGTAATGCCAATAAAATTAACAGATTTACGGCCGCGTGTAATGTAAATTAAGATCTCGATCCCTTAAACTATGAAAGTAATAAATATACTTCTTGAAAGGTTGTCTAATTCAGCATAAATCGCTAACATGTTATTTTGTTGATTAATTTCGCATAAACACTGCGATTGCGCAATTCAGTTTTTTTTCATGAATCGCCAAGAGTACAATATTATCTTTTTCCATCCATCTCAATCCTCTAAATAAATATTGCATTTTTGATTGACTAAACTAGTTTATTTTCATATTTTAATTAATTATTACGGTTAATTTCTTAATTATTTTCGCATAAACAGTTCTATTGCGTAATTCAGTTACTTTGCGTGAATTACCGAGAGTACGTTAGTATCTTTTTCCATCCATCTCCATCATTTAAATGTTGCATATTAGATCGACTAAACTAGCTTATTTTCATATTATGGCTAATTATTAAGATTAATTTTCTAATTATATTTGCATAATATAAATTTTTCTATTTAAAAAATGGGTAGGAACTCTTTGAAGGGATATTTTCCAAAAAGTAGTATTAAAAGTGGTATTTCCAAAAAGTGGTATTTTGGCAAATAAAAAGGAAACCATTTAAGCAGGAATATAATTCAGTGCTATATATATATATATATATTTTTTTTTGTTTGTTTTCTTATTAAGGATCAATATTTGTTACTCTCTTTAGTGAAAACCTGTGTTTTACCAAACATAAATATTTTTTTTTTCATTATAAAGTAATTCTCACCGGATAAAACCTTTATATATTTTTTGTTTTATAATTTATTGTCCTTAAATTTTATAAAATTGGTGTCCAGAATTTTCATATTCTACCAGTACTATGCCTGATATTTAATGCAGAATTTTTTTAATGCAGGTACTTGTACATAGTTAAATTCATTAGAAATGTCGTTTGCGCGTGAAGTTTAAAAAAAATTATTATAAATGTCATTCACGCAAAATTTTACACATTCCAATTTTGCCAGGTTGGCAGGTATGCTAATTCAAAATCATCGTTAATTCGAAGATTTCTCTTGGTCCCTTGAACTTTGTATTAAATCAATGTTAAAAAAGTGTCTATAATTCAAAGTTCAACTTCCTTAATTAAGCTTTTTATAAAAACTTTCGAACCATAACAAGTTTTCGGCCTTTCATCATTAACCCTTTCGCGACGAACGGCACGCCCACGTGCCAGCTGCGAACATGCATTCAAGGACGAACGGCACGCCGCCGGGTCGGAGGAAATTTTACCCTAAAGGACGACTGGCACGTATTGGTGTTTCTACATGGAACGTTTTAATTTGAATGTATTTGTATACTGAATGGCGTTAAATGGCCGTGGAAGCAACTTAAATGTATTTTATAGATGTTTGACCTTGGCACAAGGAGAATCCAATGAATTATTTCTCCATTTGGAGGGATGAAACATGGTTCTGTAGCGTAAGCAGACAGCTCACTTCTCGCAGCATAAACAATTTTATAATTGAGTTCCGGGTCTCGTTCTGATTTTGTCTTTTATTGATTTCGTTGTTGAATTAGAGGAATATAAGAGAGTATTTTTTTTTTAGTGGGTGGGGGAGGGGGGAGGTAAAGGAATGTGCGGCAATGAAATGATTAGGTTATTTATGTTCTCATGGAAAGGAAGGCTGGGATTTCGTTAATATATCCCATCGAAAAGGTCCAGATATGGAATAAAAATATATAAATCGTCAGAATCGGAATGAGGCTATAAATGGAATTTCCTTGTGTATACTGGAAAGGACACGGGATTATCAAGCTCTGATGGTGGGTATGGAGAACGCGTTGTGAAAACATTTCTAAGTGAACTTTTAGGAAAAGGATATACTTTGTATTTGGATAAATTTTTTACCTCTCCTGTACTTGCAAAGTATTTGTTGTCTAAGAATACACATGTATGTGGTACAGTTTTAAAAAATCGGAAGGACATGCCAAAGAATTATCCATCTGTACCTAAAACATATATACACTAAAATTTTTAATATTTTGATAAAAGAAAATTTGTATAAAAAATATACATCAAATAGAAAATAAGTACTTCCTTTCTTCCTGAAAAAAGTAGAATGCTGTGTTGAACGGGTGATTTTTAGTGAATTTTTTTCGAGAGTTAGACTTAGCGCAAAAAAATAGCCGTCTTTTGGTCACATTTCGGAAACGAAGCGCTTCGTCCTTTGGGCCACGGTAGTTTCGGAATGCCGCCGTCCCGAAAGGGTTAATAAATCATTGCCAGAATACCCCCACCTGTTCGACATGTGACTGCTGAACCCCCCCTTCCCGCTACCTGTTCGACCGGTTCAAGCGTTCAACCTACAGAGGGTTCAACCGGCTTCAGATGTCATTTGAGCTTCCTACTGTCAGTGTGTCTGTAGTGTTGTGAGAGTTTTTCTAGTGAGCATTCACAATGTTTTTAAGTAAACCACGTGTTCTATACAAGAATTTAATTTTTGCTGAAACGGTCACCACCATCATTCGCAATGTGGAAAAGGGTGTGAAGAGGAAATGCCAAATCACCAATGAGTACGGGATAGTGCCGAACAATTTGTTTACTTTTTTGAAAAATAAGGACAAAATTCTGAGTAACGCTGCTGCTATATGTGGAAATGGAAAGGATCACAAAAGAGCTAGAGAATCTGACGATCCTGAAGTCGACAAGTGCATGTTGAAGTGGTTTAAACAAGTGCGGGACAGAAACACATGGGACAAAACAATAGAAGAAAATGTTCCCCCACCGGACACATGGGGTAACAATATGGACATGACATTCGAAGAATACGTCAATTTGGACTAAAATGTGGAAGTTTGTGGAAAACTGTCAGATCAAGACATTTTATCAGAAGTGTTAAACAAGACGAGTGCAGCGGAGTACGATATCGAGGATGATATACAGGAGGAAGAAGAAGAGACACCAATCTCTACATCATCGGAGGCGCTTTTTCATCTAGGCGAATTTCGTTGATACATTGAAGGACAAATAAACTTTAGTGAAGCTGTTTTCCGTTCACTAAACATGCTTGATGATTTTGCTAGCCTTAAATGACTGAACTCTACAAAACAATCAGACATTGCACAATTTTTTCTGAAACTATAATTTTCTGTATTGAATGTAATATGTACATGTATGTAGCTTACGTAAATCTTATTTTGTTTACATACATATAGTGTTTAAGTCCTTCATACCATGATATTTCTCAATAAATATTTACTTATTGACAGAATAACCTTTTCAAGCATTTAGTGGACCTGACACTAAAGTTAAAAGATGTAACTTTTTAATTCGAATTTTTGGATAATTCGAATTTTTTTAGTAGTCCCTTCAGCTTCGAATTATCCAAGTTGCACTGTATTTGAATTAACGTTTGTTGTTTCATTAAATTTGGGTTATGGGAAAACAGTTTTGAAATTTTAATTGTATGATCTATTGTTTGCACAAGATTATCGATAAGTATTTTTTCTTCTCCACATTTATCGTCACTACTTTGCTCTTTTTATTTAATATCATGTCGTGAATTTCACCATCACTCAATTTATTTATGATTGACACATTATCATCATCACAATGCAAAACTTTCGTTATATCAGCTTTGTCGAGATTTAATAAAGAGCCTGAAGAATTTAATGTAGCGCCGAGATTTAAGCTCTTTTTTCTATTTAATATCATATTGCGAATTTCGCCATCACTCAATTTATTTATGATTTGCGCATCATCATCTCAGTGCAGAACTTCCATTACATCTGCTTTATCGAGATATAATGAAGCGCCAAGATTTAATAAAGCACAAGGATTAGCACTTTTGCTGATATATTTAAAGGTGTAAATGTTTTTAAACCATCTTTGCTATTAACGAAACAAAAAACAAAAAAAACTCAAAAAAATTATTTATTTTCTAGCATCTATATAATGTTATGCTTAAAAAGGCTGATGAATCTGAAAAAAGGAAAAACTTAATTAGTAATAGTCAAATATGTAAAAAATATCGCAGTAGATAAAATAAATATCTTTTTTAAAAAAGAAAAATATCTCTCCTCTCAATGACTTTTCTAAAATACGATGAGCCATTACTAAGCTGCCGCACCACCAGGATATGGTGACCTTGGGAAAGCGAAGAAAAGAATTTGCTGGGTTCGTAATCGTAAACTCAGCTGACCCCTTTGAAAGGTCAGTGTGTTAATAACCTTGTTGCTCGGTTCTGTGCGATACGATATTATTTAGTTATTTATTTGCTATTTCTAGTATGTAAATATGACTTTCTAAACAAAAGGCAAAATATACAATCGATTTTCAAGCTGACAGGAGGTTTGACGAGAACGAAAAACTTGTCAGGTATTGAGAGGGAGGAAGTGATTCTGGAGACAAAACAGAATACATTGAAGAATGGGATTCATACTATGAAGTGAACTAAATAAGTTTCCATGAGCTTTAATATGAATTATCGGGATTTTTAGATTTAATTGAACAATCTGTGATAAAATGTTACAATAATGTTTTGAAGTGTTTGATATTAAAAATTACATTGTTTTAAAAAAGTGTCTATTTGAACAATGAAAAAAGGAACTTTTGATAATAAAACATCAGTATTTAAATAAAGATGTATATTTTATGCAAAATAATTCGTCGGAAATCATGACAGAGGGGGGGGGGGGGGAGGGGTTAACGCTAACAACGTAATTCATGCTCCAACCACAAGCCCCTATCTATGGCTGTTCATATTTATACCAGTCTAAAATTTTGTCTCACTTCGACCGGAAAATACGGTATTTTTTTTTTTATAAAATATAATTCCATATAAATAAACTTACCCTGTTAAATTAAATCCACAACTTCGTCAGTCCGATAGTAAAAAAAAAAAACCTTGAAAATTTGGAATAAGTCCGGATTTTGGATGTCCGGATTTTCAAGGTTGTACTGTATTGATATTTTGGGAGATTATTGATTCAGAGATTATTGATATTTTCAGGTTATTATGCCATTGTTTTATTATAGCAGAAATTGTTGAAACTCATATATTGTATGTTGTACGAGTAATCTTCTACAAATGCATGGGTATATCTTCTAATCTATGAGAAATATAAGTAGTACAGATATATTGGCATATATTTTAATATATATTGGCATATATTGGAATCAATTACGGCCTTCTGGTGTAAAGTTACGGGGATTATTTATATTTTCAATTTATTATGTCATCTGTTTTATTTTGACAATTATTTTTGAGACTCATATAGTACTCATATAGGGTAATCTTCTACTAACACTTGGACATATCTTCTAATCTATGACATAAGTAGTACGGGTATATCTTTCCATATAATTTTAACACTTTCATTTTGGCATATATTGGAATCAATTACTGATTTCAGGTTTGAAAATTGCAGATTTATTGATATTTTCAATGTGTACATGTAATCTACTAATACAGGTTATATCTTCTAATATTTATGTATATAAATAGTACGGGGGGGGGGGGGGTCCCATACAATTTTAATGCTTTATTTTACCTATATTGATTCAATTCCATATTTTTTGTATATTTGCATATAAAGGAGGCCAGAATGTTTTATTCTTCAGCTCTGTCCATGAAGATAATTTTGTGTAGTGAGAACAGAGGTTCTTAAACTTTTTTAGGAGCACTAAATTAAATATTTTAACAGAATATTTTGATTAAAAATGCCATAGGAATTTGCAATGATTGTAAATTTTAAGTTTCTTTATATTATATATTCTGTATGAAGAACAGGTATGCTGTTCGTATTATAATAAATTAGGCATATATATATATATATATATATATATATATATACAGTGAAACCCCAATTTTACGTTTCTCAAGGGACTGGGTGAAAAAAACGTAAAATGCGGGAAAAACGTAAAATACGGGAAATACATAGAATGCAAAAATCAAATAGAAAAAAACTAAAGGTAGTAAAGATGACTCTTCCAAAGGGTATAATATGTATATTTTACGAAAAGAACATTATTATACATATCATTTTAAGATCATTTTAACACATTTAGTTACGAATCCTGGCGTTTAGGTTAAAAATAGTCCATAATAGTGCATTGTTTTTTAGTCATTGAGTTCAAAGTGAATGCAGCATCTTCTAGGATTGAAATACTTTGCAAGTTTTTTTCCTGGTCTTTATAAGAAAGAAAATAGTCTTTCACTATTTGTAAGCTCTTCAATGCAATACTGAAAGAAGGGACGGGCTGTGCTTCTGGTTGTTCTTGTTCATATTCATCGGCAGACGAAAAGTCCATAAGGTCGTCTACGGATGGAGCAGTAGCTCTTTCAGCTTCGCATGTTTCTAAGTTTTCCGGGATGTAATCGCCGAAATCATAGATAAGTGTTTCGTTGTCCTCCTCCGAGTCCACCACAGCTAATTCTTCATCTGTTCCCGGTTCATTAGACGCTACAATTCGGCTTTCTTCAAAACAATGGAAAATGCACTGTTGTGTAACGTTTCTCCACGATGCAGAAATAAAATGCATTGCCTCTAGAACACTTAACTTTAGTTTGCAGGCGTCATTTAGGTTTCCATTTTCTAGTTCAGCTACAGCTTTCCAGACAAGTTGCTTTCTGTAATAAACCTTGAAAGATCGAATAATGCTGAGATCACAAGGCTGCAATTTGCTTGTACAATTTGCAGGAAAAAATGCGACACGCACATTAGACAGCTGCAAATCCGGATGTGCAGTGCATTGATCAATGAATTGTTTAGTTTGCGCAAAAAGTCTTCGAAAAGGGCTTGGGTTATCCACGCTTTTTTGTTTGCTTCGTACTTTGTCGGAAAACTTCTAACGTTTTTGAAGCATCATGGTTTGCGCGACTTTCCAACAACAAGAGGCATCAGCTTCTCACTTCCATCAGAATTACAGCACAGTAAAACCGTAAGGCGCAATTTAGACATCTTCCCTCTATGGCAGGAGTCTCCTTTAGCAACATAACTTTTATCCGGTAGGAGGTTAACGAAAAGTCCGGTCTCGTCCGCATTGAATACGTCCTTTGGCTTGTATCCTTTGGTCAAATTTGGTAGATTTTTCTTCCATTCTTCTATTGTAGCTTCATCTACACTTGATGATTCTCCCGAAAGCGATCTATACACAAGATTATGTCTTTTTTTCATTCTGTCAATCCAGCCATTTGAAGCTGTGAAGTCTTTCAAACCACCAAGCCTATCGGCGATTTCTAGAGCTTTTTCTCTTATTATCGTGCCATTTATAGGTACATTCACGGCACAAGCTTCTTTCAACCACTTTGCTAGGATACCTTCCAGCTCGTCGTACGGCGATTTTTTCAATGTTTTCCATTTCATGGAATTTTTTTCACCCACTTTCTCGATGTTTTTTTCAATGCATTCTTTTTTCTGTAGTATGGATTGCAGAGTTGTCACGGGAATTCCTTGCGATTGAGCAAACGCTAATTTGGTTCCGTGAAATTCATCAAATTGTTTAACAATTTCGGCTTTCTCAGCAACAAAAAAGTTTTTGCGTTTTTTACTTGTCATTTTGGCACAAAAAGGTTAGAAATGCGACCACCGCGTGCTAAACAGCAACTGAAAGGCTTATCTGAAAACATGGAGAAGGGTAAGGCCTGCCCCCCCCAATGAAAGAAAAGGAGCCACCCCATCTGATTGGTTAACTGGAGTGTTCTGCCCCGGGAAGGGAGCAGTCCGCGACAGCGGGTGTTCAACAAAGGAAGGGGGGGGGAACCAAACCATGATCAATAAGAAGAAACCAGCTTCAGAAGACAGGAGTCTGTGGAATGCTATTCTGTTTTCATGATTAACTTTCAACAACGTGGATTAGCTTTAAAAAAGCACAAAAGGAAAAAATAGTAGTATTGCTTTTTTTTTTTGCAAATTTTTTTGTAAATTATTGCAAATTTTAATTTTTTTTTTACTTTCCAATCTAGGGAAAAAACGTAAAATGCGGGAAAGTCCATAAATAACAAACTTACAATCCAGGTTAAATTAACATGTATTGGTATACGGAAAAACTGGGGCCTGATGAAAAAAACGTAGATTCGGGGGACGTAAAATCGGGGTTTCACTGTGTGTATGTATATATATATATATATATATATATATATATATATATATAGTAGTATTGCTTTTTTTTTGCAAATTTTAATTTTTTTTTACTTTCCAGTCCAGGGAAAAAACGTAAAATGCGGGAAAGTCCATAAATAACAAACTTACTATCCGGATTAAATTGACATGTATTGGTATACGGAAAACCTGGGACCTGATGAAAAAAACGTAAAATCCGGGAAAAACATAGATTCGGGGGACGTAAAATCGGGGTTTCACTGTATATATATATATATATATATATATATATATATATATATCAGATTACTTATTAAGAATAGGGCTATGATAAATTAGTTTTCATGTTAAAGGTCATTCATCTATTTCATTCTAAAAATATCTGTTAAATGTTTTTTGGGGTTAATGATGAAGCTTTGTTTCTCATTTTCAGAAGTTGTATTTATGTTTTTAAGATGCCTGTTTTCATATTTAAATGTGCAAAATTCTTTTAAATAGGTATTTATGAGAACTTGGAAGAAGTAAAATGGATGAAATGTGACAAGCATTTTCATATCTTGAAGTGACAAATGCTTAAATAAATGATGTTAATCGTTATTTATTTGTCTACTAAGAAAATTTTTCTATTCTAATATAATTGTGAAATGGTTGATACAAAAATGTAATCTTTTAATATAATAATCTCAACTGTTGACAGCATGTATTCATATTTTATTTATCTTATTTTTTATATACATTATTTTTAAAATCATACTTTAAAGCAAAAAAAAAAAGTCAGGAAATTTATTAATTCCTGGGTTTTCATATTTTTAAAGGGATGGACTTTTTTTTTTTTTTTTTTTTTTTTTTTACTTAAAAATTGTAATTTTGCAAAATTAGGGGTGAGAAGAAATTTATTATATCAATTTTAATTTATTAAAGAAATTTCATTAAAATGATGATCAAAAATGCAACTTTCTCTATATGAATATCATCATCATTCATTGTTTAATGTTCCATTAGTCCATCAATTTTTATAAGGAATGTAAGTATTGTATATTAATATAAACTTCTTCCGAAATGTACAGCCCATATTTGCTAGTGCTATATTATTTAGTATTATATCTATTGTGCCATTTTTTTGTTATTGGTCTCTAAGAGACTTACTTAAAAATTGGGTTTTATGTATATATTGTATTTTTAAATGTACAGAATTCATTAAGGCATCCTTTTTACCAAATCATTATCACATACTAATAAAAATTATTGCTTTTTATATTTCACTCAACATTTCGACTTTAACTATTTTATTTAATTCTTTTTTAGCAATACTTTTATTATGAAATATTTTTTATGATCAAATTTTTCATTACACTTCTATTTTATTAAAATTTTATAGCTTCACGGTAAATTGCATAAAACAATGGAAGCTTCTTACCTAACAATTTTACCACACTATTCCAATATATGGCATTTAGCAATTGCATTTAGCTTTTCATAAAACTTCATTATAGTATGTTGGTTTCAAAATTATAATAATTTTTGCAATCTATTAAAGTACTTACATTTATCAAATGGGTGATTTTTAACCATTGCATAGAATATATTATTAATTAAATACAAGAACATTTTTTTTAATTAGAATATCCCAGTCTACATTTAATGATTTAAATATTTTTTATTTATCCCCAAATTATTATTTTTTACAATTATTTTTATATATGTGCGTAAGCAGTGCATCAGTGTTGATTGTTGCTGTAATCTTTTAACCTGGATCTAATAAAAAAATTTAACTGGCCATGCACGAAAAACAAAATAAATAAATAAAATCATTTCATATCTTTGGGTTTTCCAACCAGTATCCATCAAAATTGGTTTTCTTTTAATTTGTTAGGGACATTTCTTTGCTAATTTATTTTGTACCTTATTTCAAAGTGACAAATACTATTTATGCACATTACAGTAGAATCTTGCAAACTCGACTTAATGTGGACTGAGTAGGCAACTAGTTATCGAAATGGACATGTTTTATGAACTCCGAGATGGATTATGCACAACTCATAATACATTGCTACAAATTACGCTATTAAACTCCTTTAATACATACAGAATTATAATTTAACAAAAAAGAAATTGCTGTGCTACAAAAGAAAGATAAAAATCTGGTGATACTGAATTATCTCTCTCACTCATTCCTTCTTTGTGTTGCTTCATCATGTAAGTAACGGAGGAATACAATGTCCATTATAGAGGCACCTTGCTCCTAGAAATAACGCAAGATTTCCTCAACAGCCTTCAAACCTTCACAGTACTTCATCTTCTTAACTATTCCATAGTTTTTTACTTTCTCATCCTCTGATTCTTCATCTTTCTTTTCGCCAGTACAAAAATTTCATAACCTCCTAGAAGATGATCATTTTCATCTTGCCTCATCCACTCGTCAACATCACTATCAGTAGTTTCCTCGCAGCATGGAAACCTCTTCACTAAGTCCACTAGACCAGAATTTTCAGGGTTCTCTTGAGACTCATTTTCTGAATGGTCAAACAACTCCAGAAATGAACAAAGCTTATAGGCTAGGTCTCATCTCAAAAACTGCCAATCCACCCCACTGTGTTAATGCACAAATCAATTTTTTTTTTATTTTTCCTATCATGTCACACCTTTCCTCCATTGTTAAACATATGGATCCGTAAGGCCTTCTGAGAGGTTGGTGGTAGAGGAAAGAGGGTACAGTCCCTGTGGATGCCTCCCCCACTGGGTTTCGGTCTAAATTGGGTGGCACTTTCCGGTCGTTCAAACCGTTACCTTACACCTTTCTGGTAGGTCTGGGTCTCAACAACAACAATAACACCTTTCCTCCATAGCCAAGACTAGTGATGAAAGAAGTTTATGCCTTTATGTTTTATTCAATGCAGCAAGAATGCGCTGATCCATTGACTCTCATAATAAAGTTACATTTGGAGGGAGAAATCTGGCTCTAATGTCTCTGTTGAAAATTAGAAATGTTTTACATAGCCGAAGTTTTGGATTTCATAAACTTCCACTGAAGGAATAAACTGTTGACAAAATGTGTCCTTAAACATTAACCCATCTGTACCAAACCAGCGTACCAAATAGGCAGGCCAACTAAAACCAATAGGTAAGTACCAACTTATACCTCTTATACACTGCCTAACCAAAAAAAAATTATACATGTTAATATTTCATTGGACAACCTTTAGTACAAATTACAGCATGCATTCGTCATGGCATTGTGTCTATGAGTTTATCTAATGTCTCGACCAATGGTGTAGTCGTAAAAAAAAAGGTGGGGGGACGCTCTTTTTTTGAAGAATTTTAGCCAATACTGTATAATTTCTGTGATTGACATAGGGCTGGGAAGTATCGCAATACAAGTATCACCCATATAAAATGTCTTGAGTAACGACTCTAGTCTCTTAATGTATCGTGGATTTTGTATTGAGATACTTTTTCAATTGTATCCAATTTTTTTTTCTGTTTTTTTTTCTTTTCTTACTTTCCAACTCGAACTCTTAACATGTTGATAAAATCAAAAGAATAATAATTATTTTAATTTTATTTAGTTATTTATTAAAAACCAAAAATTGTGCTCCAAAGCATAGATTCTCAGCTCAAGAAAGAAAAATCAATTAAGATTCTTGCATTTTGAAATGAAATTATCTCAAAGAACTTTCCATAGAGATACTTTTTCATTGATTACTCATTGAATACATTGATTCATTGATTACATTGATACTTGTCATTGATTTCTCTAATGATTTTTTTAAAGCTTTTTAGCTTTGGAAAATTTCTAAAATCCAAATGTAAATAAAATGTAAATAACATTTTTTCGTCTACAAACGTTTTGTTTTCTAAAAAAAAAACGAAAACGGTTATTTTTGTAATAATCCCCATCTCTATCCATATGTTTTTCAGAGGAAGAGTGACCAAAGAATAATAATCTGAGGCCATCGACCAAGCATTCCATCTATGCCAAGCTGCAGAGGGGTTATATATGTATATATAAATTAAAAAAAAAAGAGCGTCCCCTTGCAAAATAAAAAGTGGGAGTACGCTTGAGATCAGGAGAAAAGGTGGGGGGGTCTGCGTCCGCCCGCGTCCCCACTCGACTACACCCCTGGTCTCGACACTTATTTGTGGCCAGATTTCTGTAACATTTTGCCAAGTTCTTGGTTGATGAAGAGTGAAATTTCCTTAGCTGCTTCTCCAGTATATCCCATATATTTTCAATGGGGTTGAGGTCAGGACTTTGTGGTGGTTAATTCAAGTGTGCTAATGATGCCTTGTGCTTTTTCGAACCAATCTTTCACAATTTTAGCACAATGAATTGTAGTGTTATCCTGGAATATGCCATTATCCTTAGGGAAGGAAAATGTCATTGATGGAATAAGATCGCCATTCAGTATACTTAGATATTCAGTTGACTTCATTTTATTGCTGCATAGTGTTGCTGTATCTAGACCAGCCAAACAGAAGCAACTCCAGATCATTCCTGCTCAGGCCTGTACAGTGGGTACACTACAGGAAGAGTTCAATGTGCTTTATGCTGTTCCCTTCTAATCCTGATGTATCTATCATATTGGAAGAGAGTAAATCAGGACTCATCAGACCACATGATTTTCTCCCATTGCTCAGTAGTCCATTCTTTTTGTTCCTTGGTAAATTGGAGTCTTTTTTTTCCAATTACTCTCAATAACCAGTAGTTTCCTTTTTGGAGCATAGCTGTTTAATCCGAGTCTTTTGAGTTCTTGTCTCATCGTGCAAGTGGAAATGGTCTTGCTTCCACTATTTAATATGGTTGTGAGTTGTAGGATTGTTATTTTTGCCATTTGATTTCACTAAGCATTTTAATGATCTTCTGTCATGATTATTTAGGACTGTTTTTCAACCACACATTTTCTGCGAAGTTGATGGTTCACTGCCATCTTTCCAAAATTTAATAATGCACTGGACAGTTTGTAATCCAGTGTCAGTGATTTTAGCAATCTCCTTGCACTTCTTCTGGAATTGACACAGGCCAAGAATTTGGCCCTTTTTCAACTTTGTGACATCTTTTCCACAATGTATTCAGTCATGATTACTGTGAACTAATCAGCTGCACACTGATACCATTACATTTAAAGGTTGTATTGCCCGCAGAATTATGTAAATTTTTGAAATGCAATCTCCCTCCTCAATATGTTTCAAACTCACAGTATGACTTTTGTTTTTGGCTAGGGAGTGTACCTTACACCTTTTTATATTTTTCAATTTGCAAGGATTTTTCATCTTCACTATAAGTGTCAGGTTTTTTATAGGGGAGGGGGGGTTTCTTGGATGATGAGTTTTATGAAAGTCGAGTTTGCAGAGTTTTGTTGTATTACAAAACATGAAATTTATCCTCTTATATCTTGTATTTTAATCATCTAATCAACATTGATTGAATTAATCATTTGTTAGTTTTTCTTCATTTAAAAATAATAAAATCACCCCCCACCCCCATGTGCACCAAAAAGTCTACATTATTTTCAACTAAGTATGTAATATTGGAGTCTGAAATATAAATAAAAAATAGCACGATCTTTCATTCTAAAACATACTGCTTTAACCCCTTCAAGATGGTTGTCTCACTGGTGTGCCAGTAGTAAATAGCCAGGTGGCTCATAGGTGAGCCTCCGCTTGAATTGGTTCTGAGGATGGGTGTCTCCTTCAATCCTTCCAGGTGGCCAGCATGTAATTTGTTCAAATTAATTCTGTGTTGGCTACATGAAAGGACTGAATATATTTTGGTAACACCCCTTATAAGTGGGTTTTGTATTTAATGAACTGCTTAACCCTTTCCGGATAGCGGCGTTCTGGAACTACCGTGGCCCAAAAGACGGAGCTCTTCACTTCCGAACTGTTCCCAAAGGACGGATAACTTTTTGAGCTAAGCCTAACTCTCAAAATAAATTCACTAAAAATCACCTATTCAACACAGAAATCTACTTTTTTCAGGAATAAAAGAAATATTTATTTTCTATTTGATGTATATTTTTCCTATGAATCTCAATACAAAATACTCGTCAGTTGCTTGTACTATGAATTCCACTATTCATCATAAAAAAATATGCTAAAAAATTAATTTCCATATCTAAATTAGGCGACATAATATTGTGATTGATTCCAAGTATGCTCAAAAACTCAAAAAAATTTAGATCTGTCAAATCTCCCTGTCCAAACATCATTTGCGGAAACAGTTACTGAAGCTTGCGAAGTTGTAATAATAGTATGCTCAGATTCTGAAAAATTACTTGCATTTTCATATTCATCTTCAGAAATACCACAGTTCCACGAATCTTTACTATCTGCATCACTTCATTACTGCCCGGTTCGTTTATCATACAAGTATATTCTTCCACAGAAAGAAAACGTCCTGGTCCAACCATTCTTTTATCTGAAATAACCTAATAATTTTACTGCCACGCATTCCTCTAAAACCCAAACTTGAAAAAATAATCTCTTATATTCCTATGATTCACCAACGAAATTATAAAGCAAAAAACAAAATAAGAACCGAAACTCAATTATAAAACAGTAGATGCTGCAAAAAGTGCTCTGTTTGTTTATATTATAAAATCGCATTTCACCTCTCCAGATGGAGAATTAATTCATTTGATCCCCCCTATGCCAAGGTCAAGTATCTGCAAAATATATTGGAGTTGTTCACATGGCATTTAACGCCATCTAGTAGACAAATAAATTCAAGTAAGAACGTTTCATATGAAAACGTGCATACATGACCATCGTCTTTTAGGGTAAATTTTTCCTCAACACGTATGCATGACGGCCGTCCTTGAATGCAAGTTTGCAGCCAACACACTGGCACGTCAACCGTCCAGAGAGGGTTAAACTCCTCAAACCCAAAATTACAAGATGGAATAGCCCAGTGATTAGAGCATGGGATTACACTCAGAGGATCCGAGTTCAATTCCCAGCTCTGACCAAACTGTCCCTGTGTCTATGTGAAGCATAGGTACGTTAAATATACAGGTAAATCTTGAAAGATTACTGGAAGGAGGATAGTCTCTGAATGTTGCCCCCATTGGGTTCCATTCTAAATTGGGTGGTACTGTCTTGGCCATCCAAACAGATACCTTACACCTTTCTGTAGGTTGGACAGTCTGGGTCAGAAGAAAAAAAGTGATGATTTTACACCATAAAGAGGAGGGTATGGTCCCTGTAAATGTCACACCCTACTGGATTTTGGTCTAAATTGGATGGTACTGCCCCAGCTATTTAGACAGATACCCAGTGGCGGCTCGTGAGCGACATGTAGAGAGGGGCTCTCATCTATGTATTTATGCCTATATATCTGTTAGTAATATATATATATATATATATATATATATATATATATATCCTTCCTAGTGAAAAACATTACATAGTTCTAATTTACATTAAAGTAAAGTTGTAGGAGCTAGTTAAACTAAAAGTTATGCCCAAGGAGTTGACTAAAAAATATGCATATTCTGGTGATACGTACTGATGGTTCAGATACTATAGCCACCAGGCTATCTGAAGTAAAAGTTACGCTCAGAGATTTATCACTATAAAGATGCAGGTACAGGTGATATATACTAATGGTGCAGAGACTATAACCACTAGCAGAACCAAAATCGCTTAGTTAGGAAACGAGATATAAAATTGAGGGGGCTAAGTTAAAAGTTACGTCCAGGGGGTTGGTACAAAATATATATTCAGGTGACACGTACAGATGGTGCAGAGACTATAACCATAAGCCAAGATAAGAAATTTGGGGGCTACCTCAATTTAAATATAAGTCTATATGGGTATCTAAACAATATAGTCGCCAGCGGTCGGGCCAAAATTTCCAGAAAAATGACATCAGATAAAAGGATCATGTTGAAAATTTAATTTTAAAGTCTTTTGACAAATACTTAGAATTTCTTTAATTTTTAGGCATTTTTTAATGTTAAATAGCTGAAAAAGTGAGACAACTGGGTAAGTCAACTCAAACTAAATGTTCGAAACAACACATTTATGAAAGTGTCACTAAAAATACCCTATATGTCACAAGTATGCCAAAAATAGGAAACTCGTGACATTTAAAGAATTATCTTGAAGTCAAACATATTGGAATTCGTCACCAGCAGATTAACCAAAGCACAGAAATAAATCTCTTCCCGAAGAACAGAACAACAGACAAACTACATCAGAAATGACAAAATGCGAAACAACTTCAATAATTAAGACAGCTGGGTGGGTCAAGTGATCCCTCAAACTGAGTGTTCTAAACAACACATTTTATTCACGATGGCCAGAAACCCCTAAAATATCATAAACACCCCCCTTCCCATCACCATTACACATACACTTAATCCACTCATTTGTTCAAATGTTTGTTTAAACTTCCAAATTTATAGAAAAGACGAGAATGAGAACAAACACATTCTTAAATGTAGAAAATTGAAGCCAAATTAGCGAAACGGAGCCAATTTGAGAGGTCCCTCTGCATGGCTTTCTATTCTTCTATTTCTCATTGGTCAGACCCACAACACAATCTACTAGTAAATATGCAATATCTGGGTTTTTTTCATGCTAAATTTCTAATATTGCTCCTATACCATTCTTTCACTCAGGAGAAGCCAATGACAGGGACACGGCTTTAACAAATATCCCTGTATTTTCCCCTATGTGTTGAAAATTCTATGCACTACAGCTTTCGTGAGTCTCCTTTCTCTGAAGAAAGATGTTGTGCTGCCATCCAGTGTCATTTTTCATATCTTATTTTTAATAATTCTTGATTTAATTGAACCAAAAATTCAGATTTTTTTCAATAGAAATTGTAATGAATCTCTTATAACTAAAACAATAATTTGGAGTGTTTACCCAATGGTGTCGTACGTACCCACGGCCTCCCCAATGGCCGCCCCTGCAGATACCTTACACTTTCTTGTAGGCTGGGCAGTCTAGGTCGAAAGAAAGAAAACCAAAGTTGCAAAATGATTTAAAAAATAATTATACAACTTAAGGACGTTATCAAATAGATAATGTACAAGGAATAGAAGCTTTTATTGTGAATAATTTAATTCAAAAGATATGCAGAGTGAGGAATATTTTCTATCTTGTATATTTTTAAAGTGCTATTAAAAATAACTTTATGAAATATAAAATTAATGCTATTTTAATTGAAAATAGTCACATATATTTTTATATAGAATTAAAGACCTTATGTATTTGTACTGGAGAAATAGTACTAGCATAAACATGCTTTGTATAGCAACTCAAAAATATATATTGAATTCTGTGAATTCTTTATCCTTCTCATATTTAAATATTTTGTGTCAATTAAAATTAATTGATTTTTGAGTGGAAGCAAAAATATTGAGTTTAGTTTTATTAATATAGTATTTTAATTACAACATTACAATCTACTTTTTTTTTTACTTTATAATCAAGCAGTAACATTTTCATGTCATATTATGTATGTGCTAAAGATATGGAAACTATAATCTACTCTTTTATTGAATTTTCTTTTCTGTTCATTTTGAAAATAATTTTAAAGCATCAGGATTCCTTAACCCATGAATTAGCACCGGTATGTTTAAGTTCCTATATGACATCAGTATATTTATTTGCATTTATTTGTTTAATTCTGTATATAATATATTTCACAGCATATTTTTGAAAAATTGATTATTTATATAAAGAATTCTTTTGTAGTTGGGCTTATTATTATTATTTTTAATACACTATTAAATATTTAATTCCATTTAAAACCTGAGTATTAAAAAGATAATTTAATAAAATTTATTTAAATGAATTGTCTTTCTTCCTGAAAACCTGTATATCTATAAATTCCATTTATTTGCAACAATAATCAAAATTAGTAATCATTAGTCAGTGATCTGTTGCTGTATATAAATGTGCTTTTTTGCAATCCATTATTTCCATTTATTTCAAACACAAATCATTTTCTAGATGTTGATTTGTTATTCTTTTGGATACATTTCATTTTTACAGGTCAGTTCTGCTTACTGCATGTTATATTGTTTCTAATCATGATATACTACATTATTTCAGTATTCAAGATTTCAAATTCCACTATCATAATCGACTCTCCTCCATGATGTCATCTATGCAGATGATTGTATTCATCTCTTAAATGACAGGCTTGAATCTCAATGTCCAGAAATTGTGATCTCATTTATTTTACATTCATAAAAACATATTTATAATGCTTAAGATTAATAATCATTTTTATTTATGTTATTTTTGTGTTTCAGTGAGTGAAAATAGCCATCCTAAATTTTACTTGGTAGCTTTTGATTAATTATCTATTCAAATTTATACAAGGTATTTTAGGAAGTGTTACAATATTTGGAAACTTGTTGGTGATATCACTGTGAATGAAAAACTGACTACAGTTTTCCAAATTGTACCTTCTTTAGGGAGATATAAACATTAATATCTATGAAAACATCCATTATTCAATAATTTTAGTTTCTGTGTGGTAGAAACATTAAGATACATAAAGGAAAAGTTCCAGACCTACAAAAATTGTGTAAAACTAGTACAGACAATGCTCTATTTAAAGGAAATTATCTTTAATTATCTTTGCACCCTTAGTGGTGAATTTAACTCTTATCTGAAGAATTAGATGTAATATAAGTCACAAAGTTATTAATCATCATCCAATTATAGGAAATTGCATCCATGGAAGAACTTATGCTCAAATCATTTAAATTGGAATTTGTTTCTGAATTTTGATGCATCATCCCTTCATATATAGAAACCAAAACAATGAACAAAATTAGTTTGGAACAAAGAGGAAGATAGGATTAACTCAGTATTTTTCCAATTCCTGATTTCAATATATATACATTGGTTCCTAATTTTAATCAATTAAACTGAAATATCATCTTAAAGAGCAATTTTATCTTCCTAGCAAGGGACTATATCATGTAATCAATTTACTTAAGTGGGCAGTTTATAATATGCTGTGGGCAAATTAGTTAATAAATTAGTTAAGTTGCTTAATTGCTATTTACCCAGACCCTCCACTAATTATAATTCAAACTACAATAAATTTAATTCAAAATTCGTATCAAAAAATGTTTCTTATACTAAGCTATTATAAAATAACCCTGATGACTTTCCCGAGCTCCCACCCCCACTAATAAAATTCATAATCCTAAACCTGCCAATACTGCCGAATCTGAGAAAACTAAAGAATGTAACAAATCTGTTGTTGGGATTTTGCTATCATTCAAAAGTCCCTACAGTCCTAAACATGTCTATGGATGTTTTTCGAAAGTCCTCCTTCAAATGAAAGCTGCAACCCACAATTTGGATAAAATTCAGATTTTATTCGGAAGTCTTAACAGACTTCCAGTATAATCTGAATTCCTGAAATAGTCCAACCCACTTGAGCCCCACCCCAGCGTTTAGATGCCGCCTTCATCGTTTCAAGGCCGGTTCTCCACGTAGCACAGCTAGACCCCTCCCACTCTTACCTTTACTTCATGAAGAAAATTTTCCTCTTATTCCAAATCCTACGACTCGACAGATCTCAGTTGTCATTCATCACAATCAGGATCGAAGAGCATTGCCCGTGTTTTTAAACTTCTTTTCCGTAAGTTATCTTTCATTACTATTTCCCAGCCGACCCTTAAGATTGGGGTTTAAAGGCTGCCTTCGGCTGTCTGGGCACTCCAATTGGTTAGTTCTTGAAACCTTAATTGCTATTTTTGATTTTACACACACATTTGTGATGTTTCAGTGTCTGTAAACAAATTCTGATTCCATAGTGTTTTACTAATTGTATTAACTCCTTTATTGGATATGATCTGTGATTCTTACTAATTAGACAGTGCTGTACAACTTTGTTAAAAAAATATGTTAATAGTTGTTTTTTCCATGGCTGACACAATCCACATGCGAATTTTTGCTGTATATGTTCTAGCTCTATTTTGAATTGCTCATCACCTGCTTCACTGCAATTTGTTCTTAGCTGTAGTTAGGGGCGTTTACTGTTTTACCTGTTCTTTTGGAATGGAAAAAGAAGCTTGTAACACTGTCAAAGCAATTGTAGTCACCTAACTGGCATGTGCTTGCCTTCATCATGGAAGTTCTGTAAGTGCTTATCTATAACTTTGTATTATTTCTCTATTTTGTATATTTGCATATAGATTTGCTAAATTCTTATATTCTCCACCAGATTCAATGCTCTCATTTTCAATCAATTAGGTATTGTTACTTTACTATACCTGCACTCAAATTTTATGGATTTAGTACCTTTTTGTTAGCAGTTTATTTTGTCCCAGTGTTTGATTTCATCATTTAATATGGTATTAAATTTTGCTAATTTTTATTTGTAGTTTATTTATATTTTGGTAAGCATTTTTTGGATTAGATTTTTAATACTTGATAATGAATACATTTTTTTAAGGAATCCTGAATGGCAATAAAATATTTAAATTTAACAAAAGTCTCCGGAATCTATACATTTTTTAATGTTAAAATTGCATACTCATATGTAGATCATTATTAGTGCATAATATTTTTAAGACAATGTATATAAGTTAAATAATTAACGATTAATTTATGTTTACATGATTAAATTAGAGGTAATTGCTCTAGTCTAATTTAGTTACCTTTAATGTATTGTATACTTAAGATTATTATGCCTTTTCTTAAATTTGGCTTATGTATTGTGTCAAAACATTTCATTTTATGTTGAAATTGAATTATATGTGAAATGTTTGAACTTCTGCATTTTGTGTAGACCCTTTACACTATTAAAGGTTTAGTTAATTTCATAGCCAGCATTTTGTAGGCAATACATTTTTCATTTAATTTTTTATATAGTTTCATATTTAATTTTTAGTCACAAAAGTACATTTTTATTCAATCATTGTTGACTTCATTCCTTGGTAAAGATTAATTTAGAATAAAAATTTAGCCATGGTAATCAAAATAATCTTAATTGTAATAAATGGAAAATATATTAATTTTAAAGCTAAACCATCAGTCAATAAATTATGATTTTTGTCACATAGATATATGCATAAATTACAAAGCAAGTAATTAAAAAAATTGTTATCTGTGCACTACTAATAATTTAATTTACATAATTCCTCTTAATTGTATTTCCTTCAGCAGAAGCATATGCATAGACCAATGAGTCATGCTTTCTATTCCCTCTATAATTTAGAATTGTAGTGCTTTGAGAATTTTTTTGAAATATGCATTTAATTTTTCAAAAAATATATTCATTGAACATACATTTATACAAACAATCCCCCCCCCCTCCCTTCCCTAAAGAAAAAGAAATAATCAAACTTATAAAATATATATTGCTGTTATTTTAATCAAGGGTACACTATAAAGATTTAAATTTGGACAGGGTTTGTGCACACTTTGGAAATTGGCAATTTACAGCAAATTTCAAAGTGGACTAAAATGTCATGGAAAATGCAGGGAAAATTAATTTTTTGTTCAAAATTCTGGAAAAATCAGGGAATTTTCAACTTGCCAACCTGCTTGCTCACAAACATGTCGATTACTACGGATTCTCCGTAGTTTCTACGGAAAACATCATACTACAAATTACTGAATTTGCATAATTTCGTATACAAAATTGTCATCTGTGAGGCCAATGTAAATTTACGGCCACATTCACGGTCATGCCAATCAGATCAACTTAATAACTAGAATTTACAGGCACATGGGTATTAATGCCAATCAAATTAATGTGATAATGGGGATTTACGGCCACACGCACATTAATTCCAATCAAATTAATGTGACAACAGGGATTTATGGCTGTGTACTTT
The DNA here is from genome assembly GCA_951213105.1 of Amaurobius ferox. Lineage (NCBI taxonomy): Eukaryota > Metazoa > Arthropoda > Arachnida > Araneae > Amaurobiidae > Amaurobius > Amaurobius ferox. The sequence continues at coordinate 102,903,884 of OX578141.1, read as the reverse complement.
GTAATCCGAATCAAATCACCATAACAATAGGGATTTACCACAACATGGAATGTAAAAAATCACTGTTTTCATAGAAGTAATAAATGTACTTCTTAAAATGTTGTTAAATTTGGCATAAATCACTGAACCATTAATTTTATAATTATTTTCGCATAAACAGTGTAATTCCACAATTCAGTTTATGTTCTTGTGAATTGCCAAGAGTCAATTAGTATATTTTTCCATCTATCTCCATCTTTTAAATATTGCATATTAGATTGATTAAACTAGCTTATTTTTATATTCTGATTTAATTATTTTTTAATTATTTTTGCCTAAACAGCGCTATTACGCAATTCACTTTATGTTCCCATGAATCACCAAGAGTATCCTAAAAAAAATACCTATTGCGTAGCTTCCAACTCTCTGGTTTTTCTAAAAACTCCCGGTTTCAGTGATTACTTCCGGTTTCCCGATTTCAGACTAAAATCTCCCGGTTTTTGTCAATTTTTTTTAATTCCCTAAAGTTAGGATTTTTTCATTAAAAATTCTCTGTTAAAGGGAATTTCGATCGAACTTGCAGCCACCATTTTGTTTCTTCTGTATGTGAACCAGTACTAAGTTGCATCATTTTCACATTATTGATGGATACTACTTTAAATAAGTGTGATTTCGCATATATAGATTACATTGCCGTGTAATGTTGAAATATCCATTTCCATCTGCGTTTAATTTCAAATTATGTGAATGAAACTTAACAACATTAATTTTTTTGTAGTAGGTTTCATTATTAATCAATATTTTCATAAAATATTGAATAATTTTTAAGTGCGATTTCGCAGGTATGGATTACATACCCGTGCAATGTTGGAACATCCTTTTCCATCCATGTTTAGTTTCAAATTATGTGAATTAGAAAATGCACAACATTCATTTCTTTGCAGTATGTTTCGTTATTAATATAATTTTTGTAAAATATTTATTATTTTTAAGTGCAATTTTGCAGGTATAGATTAAATTTCCATGTAATGTTTACATATCCTTTTCCATCCATCTTATTTTTGATAAAATCTCAAATTAATTAAACGATACTTTCACATTTTTACAGTTTACATAAAAATGAAAGATTATTTTCTTTAAAATATGCTTGTTTTTCCCCTTTAGTTTCTAGGCAATAGAGTCCCTAAAGCATTTTCCTATCCATATTCATCTAATTAATTAAATTACAACTGAACATATTTTGTTTCAGTGAGCCCCTGCACTAAAATTGCCCTCAGTTTATGCCACTATGTTTTTCTTTATACACTGACTGTATAAAAATATTTGTCTTATACAGTAAGCATTTTCAATGTTATAGTGAGTTATCATATTTTGAAAACAAACATGCATTTTTTGTGATATGTAAAAGAAATCCCTATTTTTCCCTAAATGATATTTAGCAGGTTATACGCTGACTTGTAGAGCACTGTAAAATCGTTACAGTAAACAGACTTCTATTAATTGCTAAACATTTTCCATTTTAAAAGTATATTATATCCAGGGCCGGCTCAAGGATATTTTTGTGTATGGGCAAAACAGTTAGGGCCACCCTTTATATATATATATATATATATACACACTGGTGGAAAATAAAATCCCAACACCAAGAAGAAGTTGTGCTAGATAAACGAAATTTGAGGTGCATTTTTGCACATATGAAAGATTACGCCTATTCAAATTTCATGCTAAATGAATAAAAGTGGCCCTAGTAGCACCACTATGAACATGCAAATCACGTTTGCTTTAAATACGCAAAGTAAATTTTGTGAGCGTTATTTATCGTCTGGATTGGACGTTGTGAGCTAGGTTTGAGTCAAGAATACCTTTAAGGAGAACAACTGCTCGAAAAGATCGTACAGTCAGGAGAGGAGCCACGTCTATACCAATGGCGGCGCTATGAGCCATTCGAAGGCATTTGCCATCCCTGTGCATCCTGTATCAATATATATTATTCGGAGACGACTAGTAGAAGGTGGGATTAGTTGTCAACATCCATTAACGTGCCTACCACTGACCCATCAACATAGACAGCAGTCTGGATTGGTGTTGAGCTCTGTCAACATGGACAGTGTCCGAGTGGAGGTAGTTGTCTAGCGATGAATACCGTTTCTCTCTCATTGCTGATGAATGCCACTTAGGTGTGTGGAAAATTACTGGACTTTTTTTCATGATTACACATGAGAAAGATACTGAGAGCAAAGCATCTTAGATAAACGCTGGAGGGAACTAATCCCCTTAAAACAGGATCACCATCACCATACGAAAATTATTTTATTTCAATGACCTATCAAATTTAATTCTCATCTAAATTTAGAGCTTTAATTAGCGGTTTAAAAAATATAATGATTTACATTTTTTCTGCATAATGCAGCATTAATTCATAATACATAACTGAATTATGTTGAACTTTATTTGTAATTTCCCTGCATACAAATAGTGTATAAGGAAAATATTACGATGGGTTCAAAAGCTCTTAATTTGAATTTTCGATGGATTAATATACGTTTTGAATATCCTTTAACCTGAATCGATTACTTTTAAAAGAATGTCTGTACGTATGTGAGTGTAATGTGTGTATAGGAGTCTAGAGAGACATTTCTAGAACAAATGGAGTGAAGCGAATGAAATTTATAATTTGAAAGGAAAATGAATATTTGGAAGGTCACACATTTTCACACTTCTTTTAAATTATTTTAAAAAAAGGGCATCCAAAAATGTTAAATAAACAAACATGGTTTCATTAGAAATGAAATGGAACTTACTTTAGAATGATAGCATGAACCGTTCTCGTGCTATTACACTTTTTTCAAATAAATGTATCAAAAACTATGCATAAAGTTAATAAAAGAGTATTTATACAATAAATTTATTAATGACATTCTCGTATATATAGCACAGCACATTCTATTCATGAAAAAAAAGACATGTTAATTTTGTTTTGTTCAATAATGCTTTTATCAATAATTTAAATTTTGTTCAATAATAATTTGACATGAATAGCATCTATGTTTGGGGTTTCTGTGGACGAAAAATGGAGTATTATGAAAAATGTAAGCCCTTTGGACGCTTATAAAAATAATTTCAATATTTAGAATTTTTTTCTAGAAAACATAAAAAGTATTTGTCCGAGCGAGTGTTTTTTATTCTTATTTTCATTTTAAACTATAAATTATAGATATAAATAGTAAATGACAAAAATATATACTAGGAAATTTGATATCAAAATCAATATTTATTATTTAAAAAAACTTTTATAGTTCTCGAGTAATCATCTTACCAAATTGAAGATTGAAAATTTTCCATTTTTCAAGTTTGTGATGATTTCATCTCAAAAACCAAAAGATTTAGCTTTGAACAATAAGCATGAATTTGTAATTCTTTGAAAGCCCTACAAGTGTATATAATTAGATTTTGGATAGAACCCTATTTAAAAAAAGTGTTTTTTTTCCCCATGTTTCATACTTTTACTTGAAATATCCTCGAAAGTATAAAAGATAGATATAATTAGTAAATGACAGAAATATGTATGAGAAAATTTAGTTTCTAAGTCTATATGTATATTTAAAAAGTTCTTATAGTTTTCAAGTAATCGTCTTGTCAAGTGGAAGAAGTTTTTCAAGCTTACAATGCTTATATCTTAAGAGCTAAAAGTGATAGCTATAAACAATAAGCAAGAATTTATTGTTCTTTAAAAATCCTACAAGTGTATATAATTGAATTTTGGATCACTTTCTTGGTTTTCGAAGTATAGTGGTTATAATTTCGATATTTTAGCATTTTTACCTGGGTTTTCAAATGGGTGGGAAAGCTGTAATATTTGAAATGCCACGATTGTTGCAGCTCAGTCTAGTTACTTACTCTTTTGTGAAATATTGGTGCACAAGCAACAGATATTTTGTTTTGTTAAAAAAAAATATGAATTTAAATGAACTTGGAAATTCTAAAGATATTTAATGATTGGTGAGGTTTGACCAGAATAGGTGGAAATATACATATCCAAGTACATATTTATGTGCCGTTGGGCAAGTTTATAGATTAACTAGAATGTAAAATCTGATCAGTGAATATAATTTTATACCGCAAATCATGTTGGCAAAATAATTGAATATATTAAAGGGGAGTCTATGGTCAGAGTTTCCAGATGAAATCGGGGCAAAAACCAAAAGTGCAAGCTAGCTATCAATAGTTCCCGAGTAATTTTGCGTGTTTTGTGAAAGCCTGTAAACGAAACAAATGTGTCTGAAAAAATCGAATAAACTCATTGAAATTTATTGAATTTTTATCTTACAAAATATCATTCACTCTAAAAAATAATTTCGGCTCCATCGGACTGGGGCCACCACATATTATATTTTTCTGAATTTATCAGGAGTCAGAAGTAACTTACTGTATTATGTAGTGTCATGAAAGTTGTTCTCATCATTTTTTTAAAATAAAATTTGAATTTGTAATTGGATAAATTTTATAAATTATTTGTACATCTTAGCAGTAAAACATTATAAACAAATCAAACAAATGATCTCATGAATAAATTAAAAAAGTGGAAAGATGAAGAAAAAGAATTTCAATCCCTAAAAAGCAAAGATATAATATAACGGGACAAGTCAGAATTTTGCAGGCTATTATCAGCAATTTATTTAAATAGCTAATCTTTAAATATTAAATTAAAAACGCAAAAATATTTAAATTTATTGTGTTTTTGACTTCGCAGATAAAAACCTGGAATCCTATTTTGAAGCTGTTTGTGACTGTCCATTGTAGCCCCTCGAAAATATGATTCAAATACTGCAGGTACATAGATGCAAAATAATGGAATACTAGCCAAATTACAAGAAAATTTTGCACCTTGAAAAATTTTAAATTTGTTTTATTGTATCACTGGAACGAATTACCCGATGTTAACTAGGACGTAAATAATACATTTACAGATAACACTACTCAATTTTCTTCAAATACTAAACCACTATTTCTTCAAATTACCACGTACACTATCCGCAAAGTAAAAAGAAAATACACTTTCTCCATAATGCAAAAAATAAATGAATGAAAGATTAATAACCTCTAAGAGATGAATGTGGCATTAGATCATTATGGTAGCTATTAAATCGTATGAGTAGCTGTTAAATCATATCGATGGCTGGAGGTTCTGTAACTGTTAAATCACGAATAAAAATAGAGTGTATTAAAAATAAAAAAAATTATATTTATTAGAGAAAAAAGAACTTCAATCTTTCAGATATCTTCTTATAGGCGGCAAAGGCTGAATGATTTGAGCTTCTAAAACATTAAAATATGCATTTTAATAGGAAGAATACTTTGAAACATGTCAAAAATTTTCTAAATAGTACATATATATTTGAAAGTTATTTAAAAAATTATAATAAATAGAAGTAGGTTTAAATAATTTTTTAAACTAGATTTTAAGCAAGGGAAGCTCAGCTTTTTAGATTCAATGGACGCTACGCCACTGAGTGGAAGTGAGAGGAATTGATTTTCCCAATAGAGCCCCTATATGAAAAATGTAATTAATTAGTCAATGGGGGAGGGGGCGTACTGAATGTACTAAAGATAGTTATATGACTATGAATAAGTTGTCTCAGGTTATTCAATTAAAAGTGCTATTATAAACGATTTATCATAAAATGGTCGTGTACACAAGTTCATAGACTTACATTTTTTGTATTACATATTCTATATACATCTCTCCACTATTGGCTAAAATATTACATTACTTTTCTATTGAACGTATATTGGTAAATGAAAACCCACTCTATTAGATCTATCCATTCGATCGTTGAATTCTGGGCTACACCTAAAGGTGTACAGGGGGATAAGTATACAGAGGAATAAGAATAATAAATTGTGTGGGTAGAAAAAAAAATTGCAATATCCAATGTGCATTTTACAAATTCTAAGACTGTTTACTTAATACTTTACCTAAAAGTGTATTACATTATAATTATAACTAAAATTGCAATTATACAAAAATAAAATAATATATACGGATTATTAAATGTATATCTAGGCAGAAATTTATATGCATGAGCAAAAGAATTTGTCAAATTCGTAGCTATTGTGCCTGTAGAATAAATTTATTAATTTGCAAAGTAGCTCTAACAATTTTAGAACAACTTTTGCACTTTTTCATAAGGAGATATTTTACTTCCCAAAAATCTTTTGTATCTTTTTTTTTATGTAAATGAAACTGGGAAAAATTATTAAATGAAGATCATTTTACTCCTTCGTGCAATAAATTTTCTCTGAAATCATTATAGAAAAACCATGTATCCTTTAACCCTTTAATAAAATCCAAAAAGTTACATTAATTTCATTTATATTAAAATGACACAAAATTGGTTTAATTTCAAAAAAATTTTTGGATGCACCCGCAAAAGTATTATATAGGTATTATTTCGGTATTTAAAATGAAAACATTTCTTTGTTTATCAATATTATTCTGTGGTCAATTGCATAATCTAAACTCACCGAAATATTTAATCTAATAATAAATCTATATTCAGCAAAAGACAGTCAACTTAGAAATTTTAGGAAAATACTTTTAAGTAGTTGAAAAAAATTACCTAAATAATTAGAAGACTCTCAACAAAAGAAGAAGACCCATAAGACAGACATATAAACAGCACAGCAGTGATATAATTCAATACTCTGAACACTTCTAGCCACTGTGCTATATGAATGGAAAATGCACAGAATACTCTATGGGAAAATGCTTCAGCTGTCCTCCAACCAAGCTAAATGAACTTCGGTAAATGACCAAAAGAACAACTATTCTTATGAGACACTCCGGGGCTCCTGTCGGGTATCGGCTTATTTTATGACACATTTTACCCTTTTGTTCTGCCCCCTTCCAAATTTACAACCTTTTAGAAGTGCGATAGAGACTGCATCCATGTGTTTACAATTTGAATTTGAAACTAGGAGCAAATTGTGAGAATAGCCCTTGGGCTTTTTCGTGGCCGGTATTTGGGGGAAACAAATTCTTCCTCAGGGATTACAGGCTTCACCCAGCTTCAAACTGTATAAAATCCAATAATCTCCCCAAGTGTTTGAGTGCACATATTTTCCAGGTGAACTATACATTGGTGTAAAAAAGACCTAATTACAGGAGACAAAACAATTCTAAAAAGTTACATCAATTTCATTTATATTAAAATGGCACAGAGTTGGTTTAATTTCAAAAAAAATTTTTGAATATGCCCACAAAAGTCATTCTTACTACACCTAATTTCACTTCCAAATAGCCGCCCCTAATTCGGCCATGTGGGCAATTGCCCACGCCTTAAACTGGGTCTGATTACGTCCCAGTTCCTGTGCAGTACATATATTAGTGCTCGTGCCATCAAAAGTAAAAGAAATGACATCAACCCTGCCTCATGTACTAGTTGTTATGAAGTTGTTTTAGTTTTACAATACTTCTACTTTTAAAAAAATGTAAGAAGGCATAGTATACCACTAATACTGATCAATTCCATGTAATGAGAAGCAGTACTGTACCTTTAACTATAAAAAATTTAGGGGATTCCTTTCAGTTATTTTACATAATGTATCTACACATGAAATTTCATGACGATACATACATGTGCTCGTAAATTATCTTATCCACATTTCACAGGCAAACACATATTCATATTACACACTAACAGAGTCAAATACATATACGCACACACACAAAGTACATATACGCACACACATAGACAAAGACATATACATATATGCACAGGCACACACATAGACAAACACTCATACAGAGAAACACATACATATGCACACAATACATACATCTTGCAGAGAATATTTGAACTTTGTTCATGAGGTCTTAAAACATACTTTTCCTATCCCTTCTTTTTTTTTTTTTGTGCTGATTCACACCAAATAAAACATTGAAATAACTTGATATGAATTACTCAATTGCTGTTAATTACCTTAACAGCAATGCACTATGGCTAAACTACGAATTTAAAACAATTGTATACATATAGTAACGTCAAAATGCAAGGAAAGTCGTTAAAACAATAATGTTCTGCATACTTTTTATTTCATAATAAACTGCACAGTATGCCTTTATTTACTTATGCCTTTAGTTATCAATTACCAGTAATACCATTATTTCAACCATAGTTCAAACAATCATTTTCCCTGTTAAACTCAACTGTCACACCATTGCTTAACAAAATAAATAATGCTACAAAAATTTAAAACTTCTAATACTTTGTGTTTTAATCTTGAAATTTATACGAAACAAATGCCAACTCCTTCAATTATTTAACATAATGTATCCACATATGAAATATCATGCCGGTATTACATTCATTCATAAATTATCTTACCTAAACTTTACATGCAAATACATATACAAATACGCACTCACACAAACTCGTTTGCATATACGCATACACAGAGGAACACATACATATAAACACACACACAAGAACACATACATATAAACACACACATAATCACATACATATGCACATACACATAATCACATACATATATGCACACACACACATACATATATGCACACACATACATACATACATATATGCCCACAACTCAAACATCTTGCGTAAAGTGTTTTAATTGTGTTAATGAGGTCTTAAAACATACTTTTCCTACCACTTATTTTTCTTTCTATTTTCGATTCAGACCAAATAAAAACATATTAAAATAACTTGATATGAGTTATTTTATGACTTTGACGGCAATGCGATATGCCTAAACTACGATTTGAGAACTATGTTGATAATGATCCACTAAGATTTGTTTCCATAGAGACATCAAAATGCGAGGGAAGTCAGCGACGTACTGCATACCAACTTCTTTTATAATAAAATTTATACAGTATGCCAAATACAATGCAGTTATTAACTTAGGATGCTTTTATTTATAAATTTTATATACAATTTGTTCGATATGAATCAGTTACATTTTCCAGTACATATGTCAGAGTACACATGCACATTTATTGTACTAGATTTTTTTTAATATATTGTATTGCCTAATTACAGGTGTATTATTTTAGACAGTTAACTATTGTCTAATGTTCTTTATAAGTATATCAGTGTTTATTACAAATGAGAAAAAGTACTTAAAGGTATTGTTTTTTTATAAAAATGATTTTTCTCATTATATTCAAAATTCCGTTATACCAAAAGTTTGTTATAAGAAAAACTCAACATGCTATTATACATGTAATATTAATCAGAATGTAAGATAATTAAAATATATCGTCTTTTTCTATAAAATGAAGTAAAAGGATATTTTAAACCCTGTGGGGGATATGTGTGTGTGGGATACCGAAATTAAACAAATTTAATTTCTGATATCCCGGGATGTAAAAAATACCTCGGATTGCAATCTTAAAATTATATCTTAGGAAGCACAAACTATTTCTTGCCCGCTTCCAAAGTGCGGTTTCGCACACTGTCTCGCAGTTTCATTTTTCCAAAACCACCAAATATTGCCAAAATGTTGTAAAATGCAGTTTAAGATGTTTTAATGAATATTTTTTTATAATTACATTAATGTAATAATTTCTTCATGAAGCTAATCAATATCTCCTACAATTTTTTTATCCTCCAAAGCTTAAGGGGATCAAATATAATTAAAAATATATATTTTTTCTTTCAAGGACACTTTGCCTTTCACCTTTTCCCATTGAACTACAGGGGAAACGAAACACTCTGGGCGGGAAGAGGCCCTGAAGTCACATGACAATGGTTTTGGTCTTTCGCTAGGGTTTCCGAGACTTTCTCTACTTGATTACTTCTCGAAGGGTTGTACTGTATATGCAGATAAAATTGTATACATATATAGAAACTTTTTAATGTTTTTTTTTTCTTACTGTCATGTATTTACAGTAAATATCAGTTAAATCCAATTTTTTTTTTAAATGGGAATTAAAATAGTAGTACACAGTACCTGGAATTTTGATGAAAACAACAGGGAAATTTCATTTTGAAAAATGGGCATGAACCTTGTTGGAAACATTGATATGGTCTGATTTCATGCAGAACAAACTGGGAAAAACTGTAGCACGTAGGCAGTAGTGTGTACTTGATACAGTTAATACATACTAGGGTCTTAAAATGTTTCTCAACCCTGTAATTTTGTATGATCAGTTGTTTGATTTCATTTTATTATATAAAAGTGAATAATTTAACAAATATCAATTTTACAATAAATATAATTGTAATGGCAGTCGATTCAAATACATTATTTTAAATTCACAATATCTTAAAATAGAATAAAATTTTTATCTTGATAGATAAGCACAAGAATGTTTTTAACTTTTCTGGACCAAGCATCATTTTTAGTGTAATTAATAATATATTTCTTTAATACAACAGAAACACACTATAAACTGGAGGCAAATAGCACTAGGGATTCAATTTTGATCTCAGACAAATGTGTTTCTCAAGTGGTTTACAGAAAGTGTAAAACCAGGTCATTGTAACATCCTGAAAAGTTTTCAAGTCACAGTGAGAAATCAGGATGTCTGGACACTTAATTATGAATAATTTCATACATGATGCTTTCATAATTCTTGCATATGCAATTTATTGAATATTATAATCATATACAGTACAGTATCATTTCTACGATGTCCTAATATCCAGAACGCTCAAAAAATCTGAATTGGGCAGAATGATGCCAAATTTTGTGCCAACAAATATTTTTTCACCAAAATAAGCCCAAATAGCATGGGAGGGTGTTGTTATTCTATCCTGCCAAATGATGAGAAGTGTCGATTTCTACTGATTTATCATAGTTTTTGTGGCAAATGTCCTCTCAATATGAATTACTGAATTTCTATATTTTCCTATGGAAAATTGCTGTTGATCACAGAAAATTTACATTTCTATATGATGTCAATCATGCAACAATAGGAATTTACATCCATGTAATTCATTTATTAATATCTCATTTTTCTTATACATAATATATTATATGATTCTTAAAAAATGTCTAAATTTACTATAAATCATTAAATGAGTCATTGAGATTGTTACCTCCATATATCACCTTCTAAATTACAGAGGGCTTGCTCTTTTCTGATTAGATTTGAGAGCTATGTCCAATGTTTTCTTCGCCAAAAGAAAATTGCAAAAAATTATTATATTCCAAAATTTTCTTATGGTAGGTTTCATGTTACCACACTACAGTACCACTCCCACGTTTATACAATGCAATTTTGGTTGATATTTTTTCTCTTTTTATTGAACGTTTATAAAGGTATTTTAGAATCCCTATTTCTAAAATTAATTTGAGTTATTCTTGCCAAAATGCAGAGAAAAAAATATTAGCTGCTGTAAAATGTAATTTAAAACTGATCTCCTTTTGACTTCTTCAGACAGTGTGTTTTCTCATGAGACCCTGATCTTTTTGTTTTCTGCTGATATTTGGGCAAATATGTAAATCTCTTGGTCTCTTTTAATGTGCTGTTTTTCATTTATTCGTTGGCAATTTGGAAAAAATTCTCTGGCAATACACAGAAATCAGCACCTGTAGATAAAACAGATCCTCAAAGTATTTCATTTTACTGTAAAGACATTTTCAATTTTTGCAATCTGTTTGCATACTTTATTAATAATTTCATGTTTTATCTAAGAAAATTACTTTTTAAACATGTAGTTAATGAAATGAAGGGATATTTTCTAGAAAGATATATTAAAACAATGATTTAGGCACTTAAAATACAGCCATTTTGATTTATTAGAACATTATTTGATTTATTAGACCATTTGATTTATTAACATTAATAGAACCATTTTGATAGGATATATAATAAACTTTGGTGTATTCCCATCTATAAATATGGTGTTATAATTTTAATTACAATTAATAGTTGTATCAATATCTTTAGTGTAACTTGTGTTGTATCAAGCTTCAATAATCAATATCTTTAGTGTAACTTGTGTTGTATCAAGCCTCAATAATCAATATCTTTAGTGTAACTTGTGTTGTATCAAACTTCAATAATCAATATCTTTAGTGTAACTTGTGTTGTATCAAGCCTCAATAATCAATATCTTTAGTGTAACTTGTGTTGTATCAAGCTTCAATATTCAATATCTTTAGTGTAACTTGTGTTGTATCAAGCCTCAATAATCAATATCTTTAGTGTAACTTGTGTTGTATCAAGCCTCAATAATCAATATCTTTAGTGTAACTTGTGTTGTATCAAGCCTCAATAATCAATATCTTTAGTGTAACTTGTGTTGTATCAAGCCTCAATAATCAATATCATTAGTGTAACTTGTGTTGTATCAAGCCTCAATAATCAATATCTTTAGTGTAACTTGTGTTGTATCAAGCCTCAATAATCAACTTTCATGTTTTGACCCTTTTAAGTATACTCTTTATATAGACTGCAAGATAAAACTTTATGTAATATATTTATGCTTAAAAGTTGTTGTTGTCTACAATGTTGTTGTAAAAAATTGTAGTTCTCCAAAATTCCAGTAGATTTTAGAAAGTGTTTCAAATTATAGAGAAACCCCTTACCTAGCAAGTCCAAAGCCCCAAGCATTTCAGATAATAGATCCTATACTGTACTTAAAACTATATTTTATAAAATATGTATGCCAATCTGTAATCTATACTCCATTTAGAATGCTAAATTTGTAATTAAAAAAGAACATTTATATAGAATACTCTATTTAATTTAATACCATTGTTGAATTAAGATTTAAATTACCAGTGAAACATAATTTGTTGTATTAAACTACAGTTTTTTTTTTGTTTTTTTTTTCATATGTATGAAATGAAAATTTCAATTTGTCCATATAAAAATACATCTTTTTTTTAGGGTGGGGGGAGGAGTTCTCATGTATTCTAAGATTGTGTATAAAAATATATTTCAAGGTATCATGAAAAAAGATTAAAATTTGAAAGATTGTACATGGGGAACAAATATATATCCAAATTATATTTTCAAAAATTATAATGAATATCATGTTGACATTCTTGACTGTTAAAGTATTAAAAGTTTATTCAGTATCTAATATATTAGTTAAACATATGTAATCATTTTTTAGTTTTGATAAATTCTTTTCTGTCTTATGGACTCTGTGTTATATGTGTTGTTAGTATTTTTGGATTATGCAAACCATAAATTTGCTTATCCAAAATATCAATTTTACTGTTGTACTTTTACTGTTTCATTCCAGTGTGATTCAAGTTGAGTCTGCTTTCATTTGTGGAATCCTTGTCATTTTAAATGCTTTTTGCAGAATTTCCCCGTGCAATTGGTAAATCTTGTTAAATTTTGTAAGTTGTTTAATAAAAATAAAAAATCTAACACAAGTTATATCTTTTATTGATACAGTAAAATTTACTCATTAAGATAAATATTTATGAAATGATAGTTATTAAAGAGTTAAATTATTAAGTAATCAAAAATTGGTATCGCATCATCATTCAACAAATAAAATTAGGGACAAAACATCTTTAAAATGAATGGTCATTTTCAAACATCTTAAAAGACGTACAAAGCATTTAAAACCACCAGAGTGCTTTTGGGCGATAATACGCCCTTCATCAGTGGCTACATGAATGGTAAAACATGGAATGTTCATATATAGAGGCCAGTTATACAGCAAATTTGCATAAAGATATAAAATGGTAAATGAACATACTATTAATTAATACAAAATAATCCAAGAAATATACATGGAGAATACAAAAATTACTTTAAATGCTTTCAAATTGTAAAACATTGCAAGAAAAGTACTATAAATACATTATTTAGTTACAGGGAAAGCAGAATTTCGGAAGAACCATCAAGTGTAATTTTCATGAGAATGATGTCATAAATAACTTAAGAGATTTGAATTGCATAGAGTCGAGAATGAGTCACCAGGCATAATTTAAATTTGAACGGGATCAAAATTACAAATTGACTCACTGTAAATATAAATAAAAGGGATAATATTACGTGGATTGTTACAACGAACTAAAAGGAAAGTTTTTTCAGAAATAGGCAAGAATTTATCATTAACCACATATTGAGCAAGAGCCGTAGAAAGTTTACTACATTTGACATCGCGAGCATGTTCCGCTAAACGGATGCCAACAGTACGTTTTGTACTACCAATAAATTTATAGTCACCATCAGGAGATAACAGGGGAACTACATACACCCCAGCAAAGCATTTAAAGTCATCAATATTCCCAAGTTTATCAGAACAAATATGATTAAATAAAGTGGTAATATTAGTGTGAGCAGGTTTGAAACCAAATTCATTACAGAATTCAATAAAAGACGAAAACTCTTGGAATGGTAAGGAACACTAGATTTATGGGCTAAACGATCTTTAATAGCAACAAGTTTAGTATCAAACTGAGCAAATTTAAGGTGAACATGGGCGAAAATCTTTTAAATAAACTCAGAATAAGCAGCCTCATGGCCGAGATTAAAAATGAAATTAATTTCATCAGTGCATGCTTGTATACATCTAGATAAGGAGTGATCAAGTTTCCTAATATCCTGCGATACATTCTGTCAGGCATTCCTCAATTGTTGCTCCAGATCTGTTACATTTCAGGATGCCCGAATCTGGCGGCCTAAAATGTTCCATACATGCTCGATTGACAAAAGGTCTGGTGACCTTGCTGGCCAAGAAACAGTATCAACAACATGGAGACAGTCCACAGATATGCGAGACATATGTGGCGTGGCATTATCTTGTTCGAAAATGGCCTCAGAATGATGTGCCATGAAGGGTAACGCAAATGGCCACAGGATTTCATCAACATCTCGTTGAACTGTTAAAGTTGTACGTAGATGGTTAGGGGTGACCTGCTGTTGTGAGACAGCACCCCACATCATCACACCAGGGGTAATGGTTGTGTGCCTGTGTAAAACAAAGGCTGATTGGGACTGCTGGCCCTGGCACCTCCACACATGAACCCGATGGTCATCTGCTGAAAGACAAGTGTGATTCATCGCTGAACACTATGCGATGCCAGTCTGCTGGCAACCATGATGCTCAGCTACGACACAACTCCAAATGACTGTCGATGTTGTAGGGTTATAGGCAGACGTTTTAAAGGCTGCTGTGAGTGTAACCCCACCTCAGCCAAGCGCCTTGAAATGGTGGAAGGCATCACGGGTGGTATGGAAAAGGCTGCAGCACGTTGGATGGCGGACAATGATGCAGTTGGGCCAGTTTGTGTCTGTTGCACAATCATCCGATCTTGCCTCACATTCATGCACCTTGGCCTTGCAGAGCCTTTGTTCTACAGATGAGTTCCTTGCAGCAACCATTGCTGCTAGCACCTTTGCACAGGAGTGTCTGTTCAGTGCAGGTAGCAGCCTATTGCTTGGTATGACCAACCAGCTTCATGTATCCCGACTATACGTTCATGTTCGAACTAATCTAATTGCTTATAAGGTCTTCGGCAACGTTGTAAAGGCATTATTGGTTGTGTCTCCATGGAACTGCAATGGCAATAATGGGCAAAGATAAACCATCCACATTTTTAACCTGTTTTATAGGATACTATTTGCTCGGTAGAAACTCGCTATGACCGAAGTTAACACTCATATCATTTGCTTACTTGGTATAAAGGAATTTGCATGCAAAATTTCGAGATGATCGGATTATTTTTTAGGGGGTGCTTCGTTTTTTTTTGCAAAAGAGTGTATATATATTTATTTATATATTTATATTTAAAAAATAATAAGAAAGTAAAAGAAGGTGAAAATGCAAAGCCACCAAACTTAATCAGTAGGTGCCTGGTGCCGTTGCATTTTTTACTTTTTTTTAATGGCAGCTTATTTATAGATAATTATTGAAAATTTGAGCACAATGTAACAATATGCAAGGGCACAAAAAAAATTGAATTTTTTTAAAGACTTCAAACGTGATTATCTCAGAATTACTGTGTTGTAGGTTAAGCTACTTGTGAGTTCATCACTTCATATATAAACAGAAGTTGATTTGATTCACGTACCTGATATTGAGATTCAGTAAATGAGCCAATGTCCAGATGGGGGAAAACAGGATCTTTCTCTCCTGCAGCAGAAATTTGCAAACTTTCATATTTTTCGGATTTATCATCTCGAGTCCTGATGGAGTTGTCACTCCGAGACTTGATGGAGTTAACATCCTGAGATATGATAGAGTTATCACAGTGAGATTTAGTGAAGTTATGACTTTCATTGTTAACCATGTCTTCTGCTGTCAGCCCATTATTCACTTTCTGTTTTTTACTAACGGATATAAATTTTAATAAACTGGTTTGTAAGTACTTCTTGCCTGAAGTTGTCGTTGACATTTTACAAATTCGAACAAAAATGACTGTAATGTTTGGCAGGAAACAAATAAATCCTTTACAATGGATCATATTGCACAAAGCCATAGGCTCACTGCTCTTCGAAATTTTGAAACAAAGCAGCATGAGAAGGATGAGATGCTGGTGGACACTGACCGGACCGGACACTGAGCAGCACCTGTTTGACAGTACTACCATTTTCTTCTGGATGCCAAAGAAGGGTGAGGCTTTGTCATCCCCATATCTGGCTAAATAGGTTACCAAAAGCAATCGCTGTACGCAGGTGGTGTGCAGACACTGAATGTTAAAGATGGGCATCACAAAAGGCATCGAGAAACTAAACATATGGTGGACATTAAGTATTTTCTTGATACTTCCTCAGCCCAGCCACCCAGATCGACAATGAGTCAAAACGAAGTTTCCTGGGGCCCAAGGGGTGCACCAGGTCTCGACTGCATCACTGTGCAATAGTAAAAGAAAAGGACAACAACACACTGACCCCACGTTATTTGTTTATACTTCCACAGTAGTTTTTCTCTAAATTGCCTTTTTTTTGGCTCCTGGGTGGGTTTAACTCTAAAAAAACCCCTATGGTTCACTGCCCTGTAGTACCCTGATACAAATTGTGCCGATTATCATGTTTTCCATATATTTTGCACTGACCTCTACTAATCTCAAAATTCTATAGGAAAAGGAAACATATTAAAAGCATGGTGTATGTTAAAAATTCTCTGTAAAATTCCTAAAATTATCACAATTGCCATCTGTACTTCAGAACTTTAGTTTTCTAGTACCAACTTTTATGATTATTTTCATAAAATGTGCAAATTCAATGGGGGGGGGGGGGGTGCTGCATCATTCAATTCATTTAATCAATTCACTTTTCAGTACTCATATTCTAATGATTCCATATCAGAGCAAAAGAACTATTTTATTATTATAGTGCAAGTAAAAATAAACATATTTTACTACACAAATTCTTTTGCTTAAATTATGTGATTGCACAATTCCTTTTTTATTCTTGAGCACTGCCGAAAATACATAATTATCTTTTTCCATCTATCTCCATCCTCTTATTGCACATTTGCTCAACTAAATTAGCTTATGTTGACAGTATAATAGACTTCTGATCACTGTGCTAGACTCTTTCTGAGCCACCCACCTCTAAGTCATAAGTCAAACTAGCTTA
This sequence comes from Amaurobius ferox, assembly GCA_951213105.1. Taxonomy (NCBI): domain Eukaryota; kingdom Metazoa; phylum Arthropoda; class Arachnida; order Araneae; family Amaurobiidae; genus Amaurobius; species Amaurobius ferox. The sequence goes on along the minus strand of OX578141.1, from coordinate 102,886,375 downwards.
TGTTTATATTTTGGTTAATTATAAAGGTTAACTCCCCCCCCCCCCCCCACACACACACACACAATTAGTACAATTGCTCGAATCAGTTTTTATTCTTATTCTTGGGCATTAATGAGAGCACACAATTGTCTTCTTTCCATTGATCTCCATCCTCTTATTGCACATTAGCCTGACTAAGCTAGCTAATTTTAATATTTTTGTTAATTATAAAGGTCATTTTAAAAATTATTTTTGCATAAATAGTACGATTGTGCTATTCAGTTTTTTTTTTGTTTTCGGTATTATCAAGAATATTAAAATTGTCTTTATCTATCCATCTCCATCTTATTATTGCACTTGAGCATGACTAAATTAGTTTATTTTCATATTTTGATTAATTATAAAGATTGATTTTTAATTATTTTGCATAATTAGTGCAATTTCTCTATTCAGTTTTTATCCTCGGGTGTTGCACTATCTTTTCTCATCTATCTCTATCTTCTTATTATAGCACATTAGCTTGACTAAACTGGCTTATATTTACATTTTGGTTAATTTTAAATTTCCTGATTATTTTCACAGAAATTGTATGATTGTGCAATTCAGTTTTTATTCTCGGATGTTCAAAAATATTTTGCTTAATTTACCAAATAGTATAAGTGTTAACTCTAGCAGCGAGATATTCCCTTGCTGTTCTGTGCATATAAAGCATTTTTCTCAGTTTTAAAATTTCAGATTTTGAAGTTGTAAATTCGTTTTTATTATGTTAATGTTTATTCTAAATATATATATATATATATATATATACACAGTGCCCACTGCTTAATAAAATCATATTCGTTCTAACCCAAATTGATTTTATTAAGCGGCTGATTTTTACATCCAGTGAATTTAATTTAATTACACATTATTACTTACATATTGGGCTTTATTAAAAACTGATCAATAGTGCTTTGTTTGGATGGAGCAATTAAACATTCAATGTTTTTAGCAAAAGAGTAATACTGGCCATACATTTCCGGTTCTCCACCCCAATTCTCCAGTATCCTGAGTGAATGAAGACCTTTGCGTGCATCAGCAGCAGTGGGTGAGGGATCCAGCTCTTTGTCTAAATCTGAATCTTCATCTTCACTCGCCTGTTCGCTTGAAACTTGTGAAGATGAGTACTGCTCCACGATATCAGTGTCAGATAATTCGGCCGAGGTTTGGAGATTTTTGTCAATCTCAACATATTGAAGAAAATCCTTGTCAAATTCTTCCTCACCTTTAGAGAAACACCCTTTTCTTGTGACTCTTTTTCTAATTTAAATCTGCAATTTTTGATTGTGTTTGTTGTCACACTATCCTAAGATATTTTTATGTAATGCATCGAGGAGACTGACAGATTTTGCTATGGTTCTGACAGAAGAAGACACAGATGAATCACATACATAGATTTCTGTAATAGCATTTAAAAGCTTTGATAATTCTCTGAACAAGTGGCTGAATGACACTGGTGGTGTTAGGGGGAAGAAACAGTATTTGTATGTGTTACAACATTAAATCCGTGGGATGTGCAGTGCAATTGTCCAAAACCAGAACAAAATTTCCATAAGTTTTTTGCCCCTTTGCACTAGAAAATCGGGGAAAATTTCAGATGTCATCCATGAGTGAGGTTTATTGCTTCCTCCAATGACTAAAGGTGTTTTCTTGACAATTCCTGTCATGTTGTACATCAGAAGAACAGTTACTCGTTTAATTTTCTTGAATCCTTCATTGGACTCGGTTTTGAACATATGAGTGTGTTCTGGTAAAGCTTGATAAAACAGTTCCATTTCATTTGTAAAGAATGAAATGGACTGTGATCTGAGATGGATCACAGTCTTTCAATAAATTCGGCAAAATGTCTGTTTTCCAATAACCTGCAGCATCAAAATCCGCGTCTTGCTTTTCTCCATGCAGTTTACAGTAAACAATATTGTTTCGCTCCTTTCATCATGTCAACCAGCCATCAGTAGGAGTGAAGTTTTTAACACCCACCATTTGCGCGAACTGTTCGGCTTTCTCATACAAAATTACGTGAGAGATGGGAACTTTCTTCAACCTGGCATTCTTGAACCAATCTAGAAGTGCTGAGTCGACGTCTTCTGCTTTTCCTACTTGCTTGCGGCTCAAGTTTCCGCTTGCTACAATTTGTGCGCTAATATTGTCTCTGTTCTTAAGCAAACTGCATAAAGCAGATTGGGAAATCCTAAGCTTCGATGCCACCTCCTTTTGGCTACATTTCGGTAAATTGGCATACTTCGCAAAAATTTCACGCTTCTCTTTCAAACTTAAATCCTTCCGGTTAGACATCTTGCTTGTTAGTGGTTTCAAACAGAACTGAACTCACTTTTAAAAATTACAGAAAAAAAATTAACCCATGTGGTCACTGGCCAATCAAAAGCAAGTTACCACTGTGCTAATAAGGTTTGAATTGAAAGAATTTTTTTTTAGTTTATTAACTGACAATACTGATTTCATTAAACGGCAGTTTTAACAGTAGTTTATATTGATTTGATTACGGTCCTGGCGATTTGATCAGATTAAGCGACTGATTTTATTAAACGATGGGTACTGTATATATAATTAAATAATGCATTAAACAATAAATCAAAAAATAGTAATAATATAATAAACTATTAATATATTGTAAGTATTTATTTATTCTAGCACAGAAAAGCAAATTGTGCTATGATAATCTTTATAAATTTATTAGAAATACTTTTTCGGAAACAGAAAGAACCAATTATTGTTGCAAAATATACTTGCACTCATTTTATTAACTTGAGTAAACCTCTTCAGCCCTTACATTTTGTTTTTAAATGTACATTCAGAAAAGAAAACTTAGACATTTTAAATTTTTTTATTACAAAATATTGATTTGAAGGGTCTATAATCTCAAAGTTTTTAATCATATTTGGTAGGTAAATAAAATATAACGTTAATTTTGATTTTTGTGAAATTACATAATCAAAAGAAGCACAGTGCCAAGTTTCAAAATAATTTTAATAGCTGAATATAGTACTCTTCTGCAAGATAGAAAAATTCCTTTTTTATATATTAATACTTAAAAAAATATTTATTTTCAGGTACATGCTCTTTTTTTCCCCCCATATGTCTTTTTATATTTATTATTTAAGCTGTATACAGTATTGTGGCAATTAATTGAGAAATGTCATTTTTTTCGTTTTATCACACGTAAGCTTAGGAAGAAGCACTCCAAATTAGCTCAGAGTTCAAATTGCAGTTATTATCAAAGTAGCAGGTGTTCGTATGCACCTGGTAAGTAGCAGGTGTTCAAATTCCTCCGCCAGGTAGCAGGTGTTCCGCAGTGGTAGTTTCTCAGTTGTTGCGGGGCTCATTAGCGTCATGGATATCAGCGCTGAAACACGTGCTAAAGTGATTGCGCTTAGAGAACACACTTCAAAGACGTTCAAGGAAATAGGTAAAATATGTGGAGTGAGTACAACAAGTGTCGGGAGGATCTGGAAGATCCCCCCTGTAGAAATATTAAATTACAAAATCCCCCCCCCCCTGCCCCCGAAGAAATATTAAATTACAAAATTTTATATTCTCTGGCTAAAAAATTGTGCACACAAAAAAATATTAGGAAAGTGAGTTTCGTGCTGTTTCCGCGCCCCAAGCTTAGGGTGACGAATTGTTTGAAATTTACAGTCGCCAACGACCGCCTCGAAACTTCAGACATCTAATTTCTACCTGGACAGAATTAGTGGAGCGAAAGAAAGTGAGCTTCTTCAATGGAAGGAAGTTTTAAAGGCGTGCAAGCTCGAATAAGAGAACATTTTCCAGAAGTACTCAATGTTCATTGTAGTTCTCATTCCTTGAACTTAGCACTCTGCCATTCATGCAAAGTTGTTAGCATAAGAAATTGCATTGGCACTGTTAAAGCCGTGGGAATTTTTTAAAAATCTTCATCTAAAAGAACAGGGTGTTTAAAAGAAAACATTGAATCTAACTTTCCTGAAACAAAATGGAAAACTTTAACAGCTATGTGCGAAACAAGATGGGTAGAAAACCACGATAGTCTTCTAAAATTCAAAGAAATCTACAAAGCTATTGTAGAAACTTTAGAAGATTTAAGCTTCAATCCTGATGTAGATACGTCTTCGAAAGCATCATTGTTGCTAAAATCTATTTTATCAAGCGAATTTGTGATCAGTTTGTGCTGCTTATCTATGCTATTTTCATACACTCTGCCTGTGTGCAAAATGTTACAATCTCCGCAGTGTGATTTATCTGGAGCTATGCAACATGTAGACTTACTGCAAGAAACGTTTGCTGACATAAGGGCAAATATAGAATCGAGGTTTTTAAACATTTACAAATGTGCTGAACATTTGTTGCACTCTGTAAACAAAGAAATTAAAATTCCATGAACAGCATCGAAGCAAAAATACCGAGCAAATATTTGTACATCGAATTCTGAAACTTATTTTCGAATTGCAATAGCTATTCCATTTTTGGATGATTTTGTTAATCAAATAAATAACAGATTTTCCAATCATAAAGCCACGTTAATTACATTACATCAGCTAATACCATCCGTTTGTTGCGATGAAAACACAGTGTTCAATGTAGAAGCGTTACAATTGTACAAAAACAGGTTGCAGTGGGACACTTTAGAACTGGAATACGAAATGTGGAGAAAGAAATGAGTGTTGATAGACCTAAGTGTGCCATTACAGCTTTGAATGAATGAATGAATGCAGTGCAGATTTTTTCCCCAATATTTTTTGTTTATTAAAAATTTTATGCACCCTCCCTGTAATCACTTGCACCTCTGAAAGAACATTTTCAACATTGAAAAGGATTAAAACTTACTTTCGAAATTCAACAAGTCAAGAAAGACTAAATGGACTGGTATTGATGTCAGTTTATAGAGACATTGGAATTGACAATGAAGATGTGATAAATGTGTTTGCTTTAAAAAAAGCAAGAAAACTAAACTTTGCCCTTTGAGTGAGTTTTGAATATTTTTCATAAGTTTGTTAAAGTCATCAGACATTTATAAATTTCATTTTTTTTTATTCCAGACATTTCATGTGCATTATGTAATTGCATATTTTTATTTTTTATCACTATTTCGATTGCTTATCTACTTATTTTCTTTTCGTTTGACTACTAAAAGGTAACTATAAAAGATATGTAAATATTATTTTATAATATTGTATATAATTAAAAAAATTAAATTCAAAAATATTTAAAACACTTTTTTTCGTAACTTCTTTTTCTAAGTGCGAAACAACTTTTTATGTGTGTACACACGCATGTATGCATGTACGTACGTAAAAGTGTGGGACATGAATTTTCTAACCCCCCGCCCCAAATTACATTTCTGGGTACGGCCTTGTCTGTACCCAGTAGTGAGCTGCCAAATTTTTAACAGCCAGTAAGCTATTATGCAAGATAATGGTTTCAAATGCTATCATTCTTCGCAGTTCACACTAACATAATATACATTTATTGTGCGTTTAGAATTCATTTGGTGTTCGAGTTAAAATTATTTGCATTTTAACTCTGTTGTTTCTTATGACATCCTGATTTCGACGGACATTTTAACTCTTAAACATGTTTATTTCAAATTATGTTTAAAATTTAACAACCAATATTTAAACTTCGGAAATGTTTAATAACAATTACATGTGTATTATCCTACACTTTGAATTTTGAATATACAAAATTTTGATATTCAAATTTAAAAGGCATGTATTGATACATCATTCAAATTTTTCAGAACATTTCGAATTTAACTCAACTTTAATTCAGTTAAAACCTCTTTACACTTGCTATTCTGTATTAACACATCTGAAGTATAAAACCTGAAGTTTTATTCTTCAATCTCTTGAATAATTTCAGTTTGAAACATTTAGTCAAAATACTATTAATTTCTAAACCCAAAATTATTTATTTGAAACAAATATTAATTTCAATATCTTTATTACTTCAACAACTATAATTCGATTTAGATAATATATTACTATCTAATGTTAACTAAATACTTTAGCATCGGTTGGAAGCAGTGATAACTAGTCAAACTTTTAACTGGTATATGTATTTTCAGCTTCATTATATCTCATTACATCAGGATAAATCAGATAACATCAGTATTAACTAGGTAAGTCAATTTGCATCTATTCATGCATCCTAGGATATCAAATCCATCTTCATATAAAATTAAATTAGTAACTACTGTCTATTATTTTCAAAAACAGCATTCAGTAAGTTGATTTAAAATATCTGTTGGATAAACTCCTTCTTTATAAACATGTTATAAATTGAAATTAGGTAATATCATGCAACATTATTATGCAGTTAAAGTTGTTCAAACACATTGTACTGCTAAATAGAAAATGCATATTTTTAACTATAGTAAAGCACTATTTATACACTACTCTAGGGACCAGTGAAGTAAAGCGTATACCTGTGAAAATATGTAATTGAAATTAATGTCACTGGATAGGAATGTTTGACGAGCTATGTAGAAATGCATATAAATGACGTATGTACTGTATTTCAAATATTTGAAATTTAATATTCACTGATTAGAATGGGAAATTAGACTACATAAGATTTTTGAAACATTTTTATGTAAATAAAATTAAAATTTGATTTGATTTGACAACAAATTATGAATTTTATACAAATATTGAAATTAAAATATAACTATCCATATTTCATTACCTGATGATAATTCAATTGAGTAGTAGAAAATTAGTACTAACTTTTGAATCATTTGTGAGATATCAGTGACTACAAACGTACACATGCTTATCTCAAAAGCATTCAATTCGAAAATAAGAATATTTAAAACAAAAACATGTAAATTCATCGATAGTTCAAACATTTGATCCTATTACAATATTTTACTTTAACGTTAGTAATATGTGTGTAACAGTAGCGTAGCGTCTCCAGGCAATTCTTTTTTTGAGGAAGAGGAGGGGGGTGGGTTTGAATTAGTAACCAAACAGTTTGCTTCTCATTTCGCTAAATATCATTTCTCTAAACTTAAATGGGTTTCTAGGGAACATGATTTCCCTACTTGGTAATGCTATTGGTGGGTAGAGACAAAAAATATTTCTTAAATATATTTCTATAATTCTAAAGAATTAAGGGTACTTCCCTATTATAGCAGCCCCTGAGGATGAATCACCAAGCGTCCGAGATTTATCGCCAGGGTAGGTTGTAAAACCTCACCAAACGTTTGCAGTCCTAAAGAAACAGCACGTGTTTATATTATTGTCATATTACTTTTTCGTTAATGAAAACCTTGGCGAAATCTTAACTGCGACCTTGGCTCAATCAGATTTATGGGAGCCACTATAATAAGATAGTACTGAATCAAGCTATATATACAATTTCTTTCTAATAGTACAATGATTCTAGCTAAAATTAAATCTGCTTTTCAATTTCTTCGTCTACAGTTACAATTGAAATATATAGATATTAGTTTATTAAATGGGATGTTTTTATTTACTTTTGAAATTTATTTTTACCTTTACTCTAAGGCAGGAATTTACTTTTATGCATCAAAATTCTAATATCTGTACTACTGATGGGAAAAAATTAGTACAAATAAGATAACCATATGCATTACCTAAAAAACATATTTTAGTTCATCCGGTGAACAATATCTTGAAAAATTATAAATATATAATCAACTGAACCTGATTGACTTGTACCTACTTAATTTAAAACATTATTATTTTTATTACATAGTGTTTATGTTAATCCATGTCTAGCCAATCCGAATTTCTTATAGAAAGCTGAAGGTTAATTAGGTCCTTGTAAATTGATCATCATTCAATGAATTGTGAGCACAGTTAACCAAATTTAAAAGGTAGCTGCAAAGTTTACAGTTAGTACATTACAAGGGCAGGTTCAGGCAGAAATAAAAAAGGGATTTACTTCGACATGTTTCTTTTATTGAACATTTGTTTTTGTAGTATATCAGTAAATAGTTATCGAAACTGATAAATTTTTTTTGATTAATCATAAAATGGAGCAAACTAGCCTGATAAAATGAATTTTGTCATTTTGGGATTTATGACATTGCAATAAACTTTTATAAGTGAATCTATAGAATCACAAGAAATGACACATATATCTGAAAAAGGGGGAGGGGGGGTAATTGCCACAATGACCCATACCTGGATCTACATTAAGTTTCTTGTTACCATTGTAGATATCAGATATTCTATATTGACGAAGCATAATAAGCATGAAACCAGTCCAAGAATGCTCATGCTGGTATCTGTAATAGGAATATCACCTCTATTTTTTAGAATGGCTCTTATAGATGGGCTTTGTGTTTATAAACTTTGCCTTTGCAGCTTCATGTGGCCTGAGCAAAATTGTATATGGATTTTGAGCCGGCCACGTGGAAGAACTGAAAATGTTAGTTCCCATAGAAGTTCTAAAAAATTGTGGTGCATGCTAACTTTTATGCTACCCCTGCAAATTTTGATTATTTCATGATGACGAGCATATAATAAGTGAGAAACTAGTCCATGGATGCTAGTATCTGCAATAGGAGTGTCTTCTCCATTATATCCTTCACAAATTGATATATTAGAATGTTGCAAAACAGTTTTATCAAGCTATTTTCACAAAAAATATTATGACTTGAGAAACAAATATGAGCAAGATAAATAGCAGATCTATTTTGAAGTTGAAATTGGGGCTGCAGCTAATATATTTCACATAACATCTTTGATGAACAAGTATTATAGCTATATTTCAGGCATTTAAAACTAACTTGAATGTACTCGGAAAGCTGTATCTATTTACTCATATTTGTTTCCATTCACCTATTACGTGTACATATATTACATAGATGGTTATCATAGAGACAAAATATCAATTTAGAATGTTCTGATATTAAAATATGGAATTATATGAGGGTTTTGCTGTCTAAGAAAAGTTGAAACCACTTTATGTGAAATATCTGTTAGCACGAACTGCAGGCTAGGCACTATCAGTACCTATTATATATTCTATTATATATTTATTTGTTACATATAAAGTAGTTAACATGAAATTTGAATTAATGTAAAAAAAAGCTATTCCTCTGAAAGTCAAATTCTTCAGGTAACACACTAAGTTAGAGTGCAAATCTCAACCAACTTGTTTATTTCTGGTGATATCAATTCAAATCCATAGCATCTATTCTATTGGTATATAACTTTTTAATACTTCTGTAAAGAAACCAGGCATAAAAAAATTAGGTGACAAATCAGATTCTTTAAGAAAGTATTAAAAATTTTTATTCTCAAAAGCAGCAGTTTATTTATTTTGATCTATTGGTATCTTTTATTCACATAGAAACAAGGAGCGAGCATTAAAGGATAACTAGAGTCAGTATGTACATACTGATTGTCAAAATTTTCAATGTTCAAGTATCAGATGTTACATTGAAAATGTTTGAAGTAAATAAAAGTTTAATAAAGAATGCCAAGAAATTAACTTATATATTTAAAAGTATGCACTGGTTGTGACTGATGGACTTACCTGGTTAAAGATAACCCCCCCCCCCCCCCCTCCCAACTACAGGAAAAAATCTATTCAAATTTTTTTTTAATTACACTAAATCAAGACACAAATCATATTGTAATTGTTAATGTGTGTAAAAATTTCCTCAAAATCCAGAAGAAGGTGTATTGAAGTACTTTAATTGTAAATCCATTGACACAGTTCTATAAAAATATAGGTATGTCATTCTTTTGGTTTTGCCACTTTGTTTTCTTTCGGTTAGTGACAGTGGCATAGCATTAGCATTGCTCACACCTATTCAAATGGTAAAGAAACCAATATGCCTATCTATTTGTTTAGAATTTAATGGAAACAGCAAACAATTGATATGTATAATTTTCGAAGCATATCAGTTATTAAAAATTTTTAGCATAGAAAATTATTAGCACATCACTGAGTATATAGAGTGGGATGGATTACCCACCCTCTACACAAAATATTTTACACAGGATTACATTGTAAGCCTGCATTTTTATTAATTTTAGATTCATTTTTTAAAAAAATTTCCACATTTTTTGTCCAAAATATTCCATTGTATGGCTTTTTCTTTTAAATCAAACACATAGTTTTGTTTACAAACTTGCATAAATATTTGAAACCGACTTCAAAAAAGGTTATGGTAACCCACATTTAAACAGTTATATATTTTGTTTTGGATAGGTAACTTGCTTTTTTGTAGTTAAAACATTAATAAAATAAAACAAATTGCCTCAAGTGCTATAAGTCATCAATGAAAATAGGATTAAAAATGTTGCGATACACGTACGGAATACAATATAAAATGGGCATAAGGTGTGTGCCTTTAATAAACATAATACATATAACACAAGCATTTTACACTGTATGCTGTATATAATTTTTTTCCCGTAAATGAAGCATTTTTATCATTGATCAAGTAGTAATAATAATAATATATTTTATTTAATTCTTTAGTTTAAAATCATATCAAAAGCAAATAAATATGTGTGTATGAAGTAAAATACATGACGAAATGTATCTAAGGAAAATGTAAACACGTATAATCTCGAAGACGACAGATTTTGTCTTAAACTGTCCGTCACCTTCGAGATCTAAAGTTTAGCATTAGCAAGCACAATTTCCTAACACCCTTTCCGATGACGTAGGAGGTTTGGTTTATGACCCCTGTATGGCCTCTTTAGTTCACGAAGGTGACGTAAACTGTCAAACTGTATACTAGGCTGCGCCCAGTGTATACTAAGCTCCGCCCATGACGTCATTTAACTTAGCCAATAGCGAAGAATCGGCCTCACAGCAGGGGGTATAGCGGGTACGTTTCGGAACATGCGGCCGGCATAACGGAGATTGCGTTTTCCAACAAGAAAGCGCGCCATGTCACACTTCGAAGCGAATCAAAAATTTCTGCTCATAAAAAATATTACCGTACTGGATTGGCCCGGGAATTCACCAGACTTGAATCCCATAGAAAATTTGTGGGCTATTGTCAAAAAACGGCTTCACAAATTTGACCGTAAGACGATGGACAATCTAATTTCGGCCGTTATTGACATATGGCTCAGAGACGTTGAAATTAAAACTACATGTGCTAGTCTAGTACATTCCATGCCGAAACGTGTCTGTGATGTTATAAAGTCTCGGGGAGGTCATATCACTTATTAGTTTTAGATGTATCCATAGAAAACTTGAATAAAACTGAATTTTATAAAAAAAAACTGCATTTCTCAATTAATTGCCACAATACTGTATGTATGCATTCAAAATTATATAAAGCATTTAAAAGAATTTTTTTATGGTTTTCTACCTTTATTTACTTATGATATATATATATATAAATAAAAATTGAAAGATTTTAATCGAAAATTATGCATAATCTACTGTATGTACAAAAAAACCCATCTCTAGCATATCTGTTACAAATGAATTACTATAGACTAAGGATAAAGATAGAAGGTAACATATCACTACAATGGAAAGGGGGATGAGAAGAATATTAGGATACAAAATTCACAATTAAAAGTATATAAATATAAATAGAAATAAAAAGAAAACACGGCAAAAACAAGATAAAAGATTAAGTCATAGTCAATTGAAACTACACAAAAAATGGCGGTTAGTTCGAAATTGCATTCTCATCAGGACAGCCATACAATTCGAATTAAAACCGATAGAATAGCCAGTTTCTGACAATGGCGATAGTATTTAACTATAGACACCATTGGAACTGTCTACTGGCTAGTGGAAGGAGAAAAATAAATTGAATTTCAAATCAGAAAAATAATACCTCCTCGAACAGAAATATGAACTCGCAAGCAATGTTACCACGTGTAAGTTGAACAAGCGACTGAGCATTTCAATTCACTCAAAAATAGTAATCAGTATAGGACTCAGGACAAGTGGAAAATAGTCATTCGAAAATAGTAACCAATATTAGACTCAGGCCAAGTGGTAAGTTAGGTGATAAGAATGGGTGAATTCTCAAAAATGAGTTATCCAATCAAAGATAAATAATGTATGTGTAAAATTATTACGTGGTATATTTGAAATTATTAATAATATTATTTACAAATACTTCCGGATATTGGTAATTTTGACAAATGCATTTAAGATTATTGATGTGGAGAAAGTGAAACCGAGGATCGTGTGAACCGATTATATATATATATATATATATATATATAATCGGTTAATAAGTGAACCGATTATATATATATATATATTAATTTTATGAAAATTTTAATAAAATAGCAGTATGTGCTATCTTGCATTTAGCTGAAGAAAACAGGAGATATCTGGAATATTCCAGGAATTTAATTTCATTTTAAAAATGAGCATTAGGTTGGGCAAACAAAATGCATTAGCTTTTCTTATGCAACATTCAGTAGGAAAATGATGCCTGAACAGCAGCCATGTGGTGTATGGCTAAGTGACACACTGACTGTGCAAAATTTAACACTACACAGGAAAATAGCAGCGAAACAATGGCCCTGTAGTACAGCTGGGCTATTTGGACAGTTTTTTGTCATATAGTTTTATGTGGAATACCGATCAGGACAATCTTAGGCCCATATGTGTCATTTGTGGGGAAACTCTCAGCAATCAAGCCATGGTCTCCAGTAAGCTGAAGCGACATCTGACTACAAAACATTCAGGTGAGTCCGAAAAAAAACTCTTGCTATTTTTCACGTTTATTGGAAGGCCAGAAAAAAGCTGCTTCTAGAATGGTTAAAAGGGTCACCATATCTGATGCTAGTCTTGAGGCTTCATTTAAAATTGCTGAGTTGATAACAAAAAAAAAATGAAACCTCACACAGAGGAAATAATTGGTCCAGCTTTTAACATCATTGTTGAAACTGTACTTGGTCAAGAAACTAGAGATCAGGTTTTAAAAGTTCCTCTCTCAAACAGCACAGTAAGCCGTAGGATATCTGAAATGTCAATAAATGTAAACAAGCAAGTTGTAGGGAAAATGAGAGCCAATGGCAAATATGCTTTACAAGTAGACGAAGGCACAGATATTAGCTCCAAATCACAACTCCTTAGGTTTGGTAGATTCGTTAATGACAATGACATAGAACAATGTCTTTTTTGTAAAGAGCGCCAAATAACCACCACTGGTCACGACATTTTTAATTGTCTTCTTACCTCACAGAACATGGCCTCCTGTGGGAGAATTGTGTCGGAATTTGTACCAATGGCGCATCATCCATGGTAGGAAAATTTAAAGGGTTTACAACTAGAGTCCTTACAGAAAATCACTCTGTGAAAAAAACTCACAATTTTTTGCATAGAGAAGCTTTAGTTTCAAAAACTTGTGGCAACAAATTTTTCGAAGTTTTTAATCAGGCTGTCAAAATGGTAAATTACATAAAAACATGACCTTCAAAAACAAGAATTTTGGAAAAAATATGCCAAAAAATGGACTTTGCTCATGTTTCATTAGTTTTACACACAGAAATCAGGTGGCTGTCTAAAGGCAATGTTTTAAGCCAGCTTCTAGAACTTAAGGGTGAGCGCCAGTAAATTTTCTGCCCTATCCGCGCTTTGTTAACTTTCGCAGCACACATATTTCGCCGAAATTCTGCTCAAACAGTTGCGAAATATTTTCTTATAGATAAAATGCTATGCTTAGATTATATTAAAACTAAATTTAATACCCAATAAAACATAGAATATATGTTTTATTTTAATCCAAAATATTTTTGGTGCTGCCATCTATTGTCGTAATTTAATTCATACCGATAATTTTTATTTTTTAATGAACATTTTTAAATATTTATTCCTTCTAATACAGTATTAAATACAACAACAGATCATATATAATAATGCCACAATCACAGAAAGGTAATTTATCATTCTATAAATGTGATAAGGGATCTGAATTTACATCACTGAGAACTGTAGTTTTGTCTTCAAGTCCAAGTTCAATTACGTTTCCGTGATTATGGCATTATATATGATCTGTTGTTGTATTTAATAGCGTATTAGAAGGAATAGACATTTAAAAATGTTCATTAAAAAATAAAAATAGTCGGTATGAATTAAATCACGACAACAAATGGCAGCACCAAAAATATTTTAGATTAAAATAAAACATATATTCTATGTTTTATTGGGTATTCAATTTAGTTTTAATATAATCTAAGCATAGCATTTTATCTATAAGAAAATATTTCGCAACTGTTTGAGCAGAATTTCAGCGAAATATGTATGCCGCGAAAGTTAACAAAGCGCGGATAGGGCAGAAAATTTACTGACGCTCACCCAACTTAAACTGTTTTAAGAAAAAAAAACAGAACACGTTTAATGAACTTTAGCACAATAATGTTTGGTGTTTGAAACTTGCGTACTTGACTGATATATTCAAAAAGCTTAATGAATTAAATTTGTCTATACAAGGTCGGAAAGAGACACTAATGTCATCAACAAACAAAATAAAAGGTTTTAGGAGAAAACTGGCCTTGTGGAAATCATCGATCCAAAAAGGGGATCTGCCTAACTTTCCCTCTCTTCTTGGTCTGATGAATGAAGATGATTTCAATAGTCTAAGAAATATAGAACATCTCATTCTTGACCACATCTCGCAACTAGACAATACTATTGATCAATACTTTCCATCCCTGTCAATGGAAAAGTTGGACTGGATTGTGGCACCATTTGAATTCACAGATAGCGCAGAAGAACTGAACCTTATTGCTTCTGAAAGGGATGAATTCATCAATATTTGCACGGATTCTACTTTAAAAATTAAATTTGAAAAAAGTAACGAGAAATCAGTGGCTGTCTTGCTACCTGTTGGCTTGAATTTTCGCAAGAATATCCCAACATAGCTAAAATAGCCATAGAGCTAGCCACTCTTGCCATTCTCCACGTCATATCTGTGTGAACAAGGTTTTTCCGCCATGGCTATAATCAAGTCAAAATCAAGAAATAGACTTCTAAGTCTTGAGGATGACATTCGTGTTGCGTTGTCAACCTTGAGACCAGACTTAAAATTATTATGTTTAAAACACCAGCCTCACAAATTTCGCACTAACTTTTTAAGGCTGCTGATACCTTTATTTGAAACCATTTCTATATCTTTGATTTTATTAAGCTTAAAACAAGTAATTTAAACATTTGGCAGAAAAATTATTCATATATAAATACACTATTGTAACTAAAACTTGCAAAACTTTATAAAAATAGTAACTTCAAATTTTTTTTAATCATTTATTTCCACTTTTCCCCATTTAATTTTGAGATTTTTTTTATGTATTATAAAACACATCTTTAGTTATGAAATAAAATTATGTGATTTCTATTAGATGAGTTATTAGATTTTTAAAATTTCTGTGCATATTGTATTATATACAAAACACTATATATCGAGGAGTGAGAGTGAAAACTACCAAAGTCCAATTTTTTTTTAAATTGTGATAAAAGTAGGGGGGAGTAGAGGGTGTTTGGGTGCCGTCGTATCCTGAATGGGGGACAGAGGTACCGCAAGTCCAAAAAGGTTGAGAACCACTGATGTAAGTATTGCTAATATTCTTGATTGAACATATATATCATTCATTATTTATGAAGAACCGATTAAAAGTAGATATGAGGAACCTAGTAACAGAGTTCATACCCATTTTTCTAAATGATTTTCCCCTGAATTTTCCCTGTTGTCTTCGTCCACATTCCAGGTACTACATACTGCTATTTGAATGCCAATTTCAAAAATTAACTTTAAATTTAATTAATATTTACCGTGAATGCATGACAGTGAAATAAACCCATTCAAAATAACTCAGGGATTGCACTCAATTGTTCCCAAAAATGAGGAACAAAAACAGGAATTTTGGTATAAAAAGGTAGGAATTTTAATTCCCACCCTCTAATAATTAGTGCCCCCTCCCTATAAATATAATGCTGAAATATGCATAGTACAATCATACAGTGCTTTTGAAGCACCAAAAATCCCATTTTGTGGAAGTTAGCAATAAAACTTGGAATTTGAAACAGAAAAATTTTTAATCTGTGGCAAAATATTTTGCATATTGCATGTTACTTTATAGAAATAAAACCTTTTTGTAGCAGTTTGTAGCAAGAAAATCAGCATTCTGATAATTTTAGGAATAAAATGTTTACATTTTTTATCTGATGGAAACATTATATAAAATTTTGAAACAGCTCATAAGAATCGGTCCTGGGAGGGAATAAATATGATAT
This sequence comes from Amaurobius ferox, assembly GCA_951213105.1. NCBI lineage: Eukaryota > Metazoa > Arthropoda > Arachnida > Araneae > Amaurobiidae > Amaurobius > Amaurobius ferox. The sequence goes on along the minus strand of OX578141.1, from coordinate 102,870,151 downwards.
GGAAGCATTAGTCACGTTGCCAAAAGTGCAAAAGCTGGAAGCAGCAATGCTGCATTTTATGAATTAAAGCATTGCAATAAAATGAAAGTTAAGATTAAGCAACATAATTATGCACAAAGTAATGCAACTATGGATTCTGTCTGTTAAACATTTGAGTCAAAAAGACTAAATGAGCTAAATTTACTGTGTTGTATAATAATTCATGCATAATTCATGCGTTTGTGTATTTTATGTGCTTTTCGAAAATCGAAGTTATCTAAATAATAGAAAGATTTGGTAGTTTCACAATTTTTATAAGTGCTAAAATTTGTTATTTTTATGAAAAAATACCAATATTCATAGATTTTATGAAAAAATGCTAAAATTTGAGAATTTTATGAAAAAGTACAGTAATTTGCATTTTTAGCATGCTAAAACTTAAAATTTTTAAGAAAGAGCACTCTAAAACTCAAGATTTACTTTGAAAAGAATACTAAAAAGTGCATTTTCTTTTAAAAAGAAATAAAATTTATGTTTTTTGAAAAAGAATGCTTGGAAACGCAATAATTTTGTGATTTTTGAGAAAAATGTTAAAAAGCTCAATTTTTTTAAATACGTAGCCCCTCGTTATATCTTGTTTATCGGGAGCTTAGAGAAGAGATACGATACGAATGTGAAGAGATACGATACGAATGATACTTTTTATTCCTGCTCTAAGGTCGGAAAACATGGCAAAATGTTTGATATATCCGAATGCGCATTTTGCGCATTTTTATCATATCGCGCGATATGATAAAAATTATACATTTATGAACATATGTAATAAAAATTTAGGAGCGAAAGTACAATAATAAAAAAGAATCACTTACATAATAAAGACAGCGAAGTTCCATTTAAATTTTAATTTTATGTCCAAATGCACATACACATTTAATTGATTATTGTACACACTTCATTCTCTTGCGAAAAAGGTATATACATACAATCTAATGTCAGCTGCTTCAATTTTTCTTCCAGAACTTGCTTTCCAGAAAATATCAGTGAGTGAAAATGAATCAACTGCATCTCACTTATATAATTTGAGTTGCATCTTTCAAATGCTGTGTAGGCTTTCTCAAGCATAACCACAGCTTCTTTCATGGTGACAGAAGACTTGCTTCTTCATCATCGCTGTCATCATTTTTTGGATCCTCTTGTTCTCGTACATGAACTATGATCTTCTCATCCGGGAGAGTTTCAGAAGTCTGTTTGTTATCATCTACATTAATCCAAACTTTCACTTCATCTTCATACACATTTAGACTGAGTGACTTGAATTGTTGAACTAGAAGCTCAATTGAGCCTTCTTCATTATCATTGAGTTCAACATCATTTAAAACTTTCAGCCAGCATTTAGAAATGGTTTCTGATATAACAGCAGACCATGCCTGTTGGGAAATGTACAAGGCATCTTTCAAGCTCATACTTTCCATTGCCTTCTCAGACAATAGTCGTTCTTCAATGAACAATAGGTTGCTCAGTAACTCCCGTCGATAATTTTTTTTAACGTAGTGATTATTCCTTGGTCTATTGATTGAAGAAGACTTGTGTTTGGTGGCAAAAACATAGCTTTGATATTTCCATCTGATGACATAAGTTCTTCTTCACTGGGATGAGCACTGCATTGGTCTATTAGGAGCACAGCCTTTTCTTCCAAACCCTTATTTCTCAGATGAAGATGAACTGATGGGATGAAGTTATCAAAAAACAATTTTATGAATGTTTATTTCATCCAAGCATTTCTTGAACTTTCATATGTCATTGGCAGATTCTTCCTATTCACATTCTTCAAAACTCTAGGGTTTTTGCTGTTTCCCACAAGGAATATCTTCAACTTATGGCTTCCTGCTTTATTTGCTGCAAAAAGAAGTGTTACCCTGTCCTTTTGCTTTGTGTATCAGTCGTTCTTTTCTTAAGGGTGAGCGTCAGTAAATTTTCTGCCCTATCTGCGCTTTGTTAACTTTCGCGGCACACATATTTCGCCGAAATTCTGCTCAAACAGTTGCGAAATATTTTCTTATAGATAAAATGCTATGCTTAGATTATATTAAAACTAAATTTAATACCCAATAAAACATGGAATATATGTTTTATTTTAATTTAAAATATTTTTGGTGCTGCCATCTGTTGTCGTAATTTAATTCATATCGATTATTTTTATTTTTTAATGAACATTTTTAAATATCTATTCCTTCTAATACAGTGTTAAATACAACAACAGATCATATATAATAATGCCACAATCACGGAAAGGTAATTTATCATTCTATAAATTTGATAAGGGATCTGAATATACGTCACTGAGGACTGCAGTTTTGTCTTCAAGTCCAAGTACAATTACGTTTCCGTGATTATGGCATTATATATGATCTGTTGTTGTATTTAATAGCGTATTAGAAGGAATAGACATTTGAAAATGTTCATTAAAAAATAAAAATAGTCGGTATGAATTAAATTACGACAACAGATGGCAGCACCAAAAATATTTTAAATTAAAATAAAACATATATTCTATGTTTTATTGGGTATTAAATTTAGTTTTAATATAATCTAAGCATAGCATTTTATCTTTCAGAAAATATTTCGCAACTGTTTGAGCAGAATTTCGGCGAAATATGTGTGTCGCGAAAGTTAACAAAGCGCGGATAGGGCAGAAAATTTACTGACGCTCACCCTTAAAATCCCGTGTTCTTGTTTGGCAATAACTTCCAGTATAGTGCAGCTTCATCAGCATCATATATTTGTTCATCTTTTATAACCAAATCATCCAATTTCTTTATGAGTTCAGCAGAAAATTTCGAAAAAGCTTCTTGGTCAGCTGATCACTTTTCTCCCAAGAATTACGTATTGTCCAATGCCATGCCTCTTTTGCCACCACCAAAATCAACCATCACTTGCTTCAAAATATGTTTCTTCATATGGCTTCAGCTTTTTTGCCAAGATTTTCGCCTTCTCTTTGATGATGGAGCCTGATGAAGGAACTCCTAGTGCACGTTGTTCTTTGAACCGTAAGAATAATGCTTTGTCCAGCTCATCGTTATTTGCCAATCGAGCTCGTTTTCTCTTTTATCCTTCATCTTGATCAATGTTTTCCACAAATTTTCTTAATTTAGGTTCTTCTTTTAGTCATCCTCTCACAGTAGAAACTCCAACACCTAGCTCATTAGCAACCAAAATTTGCATTGCACTTTTCTTAACTTTTTTGATCGCGTCCAATTTTAATTTTACAGACAGACCGACTAGTTTAGGAGGCATAGTTAACGCAAGATCTCATCCGCACTAATAAATGAACTCTGCACTCCTACCGCTGAGGGGAATCCACCACAACAACAACAAAAAATTCCAACATGGATTAAACAATGACATGCGGTTTACCCACCTGATTTCTTTTCACTCTCATTCACTCCTGCCCTACCGACGACTTGTGTTGCAACACTTCAATGTTGGGAAAGCAAAAGAATGTAAATGAAAAATCAGAAAAAAAAATTGGGACACATAGCAGAAGAACGATATATCTGAATGTGTGATATATTGAGGTGCGATATAACGAGGGGCTACTGTAGTACTAAAATTCTTGACATTTTAGAAAAAACAATAAAATTTGCAATTTTATTTAAAAATGCTACTATTATATTTTACTTAAAAGTTCTAAAATATGTAATTTCATTGCCAAAATTCACTATTTAGAAGCAGGTCTCTAACAGAGAAGATTTGGGTCATCCCTTTGAAAGGACACTCACCATGCTGAAGCGTATTCCCATAATGCAGTTCGAAGTGACAAGCTTGGCGAGTTAGCGACATTTGCCATAAAGAAATTTTCACGCCAAGTCCATTACAGCAGATTATAAGATTGCAGGTAGGCAACACTTGCTAGCTGAAAATAGACCAGCAGCGGCTTTTGTAAAAGAAAATGGATGATCATTTGTACATGGTATCATTAAATGAATTATTAAAATTCTTAAAAAACACTAAATTCCGAATTGATGAACAACAAACATCAGATACACAGGTTGTTTTGCATCTAGCATTGAATTCCTTTGAGGAAGCTGAAAAGTTTTGAATGATATCAGCTCTTTCACTGACACACAATGGATTTTGTACAATTTGATTGCAAGGTAAATATGTTTTCAAAACCTTTTTATTTAATCTTTATAATACGGATATTTCCTGAACAGCTCTGTTAATGCATATTCCCTGAATAAATATTTTAGATATATTTAATTTTGGCTGAGTGTCTGCAAAATTCAAACTAAATGTCGAATTTTTAATTGTTTGAAAATAAAGTTTTATTTTAAAATACCATGTTTCATTATTTTAACATAGAGCTAATTCAACTTGCATTGATGCATATCTGTTGTATAAAAATTCTTCAGAGAAATATTACCTTTACATTACTAAATATGACATTTTTAATTGTACTAATTATTGTATAACTTTGTTCTTAATCACAGATATATTTATCATAAAATTTGGAAGTGCCATCATAGCACACTTATTGTAAGAAATTAAACAGCAAAAAGATACTGGATGTCTGCACAGTTTGATATTCTGATAAAAAAAGTGACTGTAAGTACAGTAAGACTGTAAGTACAGAGATGTTTCCTTACAGCACAGTCCACCACTCTGTGCAATTGTTAAGATGACATTAGTGCCTAATCATGCACTAATGTCTGCTATTGCATTAAATATGTTGAAAATATCGGAAAAAGTAAGTTTCTTTCTCCATTTTCAAATTTCTCATTGTGCTTTTGGACATATATTTATAATTAGTAACATGAAGTAAAATTTAAAAATCTGTAAAATTAATTTTCATTTCTCCACTTCCATCAATTCTGTACATTTTTTTACCATTGTTTGAACAAAGGGCATTTCTTGGCAATATGTCCCTACATTAAATATATTTTCATAAAATAAAAATAATAAATATCTGCCTTTCTGTATTTGGTTGTTTCTACCTGTTTAAAATATGTAATTTTTTCATTCTACATATGAAAAGTCTCTATTCTTACTTTAATAATGGTTTAACACCTAGTGAAGTAGGTTCTGTTTATGAAAACAAATTTCAATGTTCAGATGATATTGAAAATTTAGCTAATGCTGCTATAAATCTGCTACGCCAAGACAAGTATATCATTTGCATGACATCTGGCGATCTGAAAATTTTGGAACGTGTCAGAATCCATTTGAAATATTGAAAAAAGAAAAAAACAGTGTGATCTGGTGTGTGTGTGTGTGTGGGGGGGGGAATAGTGTTCTCTGTAGTCCATTATTGAGTCAGGAAGAACATTTATTATCTGCGATGCATTATTAATTATGCATTAAGTATTAGGTATTGAAATTAAAAGACACTTACTAGAGGTAGAATTCCATAATATTAAATTTAGAGAGATATTAGTTATTGTGTTTAATAGAATTTTAAAAAATGAGAATAAAAACGAAATAATAAAAGTGTTAAAAGATGAACTAAAAGAGGGTGATGATAAATGTTTTGTAGGGAAAGTAACTAGAATAATTAATGTACTAAAGGGATTTGATCCTGATGTTTCTGTTACTATTTCTGATAATGAACAAAAAATATTATAGCTGAAAAAATATTTAGAGAGTCAAAGTCTGATGAAGAATACAGAGAAAAACTCATAAAAGAGATGAAAGAAAGAGGTTTTACAGATTATGAGGAATGGGTGAACTTATATTTATAAAAAATGTTTACTAATAAATGGATGAGTGTGTTAGGTGATATTCGAGCTTCAAATTTTACAAATTCTGAAGAAATTTACTATTTGACTTATCTTTGTAAAGAATTGTATGATTTGTATATAAAATATGATCATACTAAAAAACTATTATCAGAAAGTTTTCAAAGAATGACTGTATTAATTGAAAAGGAAGAAAATGAAGATATTAAATTGAATGGATTAGGAGTTTTATATGTTATTTCAAAGAACTTATTCTATTATGATTAGATTCCTGTGTATTTATAAAAAATGTTTACTAATAAATGGAAGAGTTCAATAGACTGAGAGGTTATCCTAAAACGTTTAAATTAAAAGATTTAAATCCTGGGAAATATGATCTGATATCATTGAGAAAAATTAATACTAAATATGGAGATTCAGTAATCGTAAAGTTAGATGGTGAAGAAAAAGAGTATTACCTTGCGAATAAACATGGAAAACTTTCTGATGAATCAATAAATAAAATCAATAAAGGAAGATATATATTTAAGTATTCGGGTATGATTGATGATATATACGAATATGAATTAGAGAAAGCTTAATCATAATTATGAGTTTTTAAAGATATTTCTTTAATTGTCAGGTAGGGATACATTTCCCCACCTGAAAATTTATTATTATATATAAAATTTCAGGTCCTCATTTTGTCACCTTTTTAATTTTATAAAAAATGTTTAGATGTAGTTAAAAATTTTTGAGTTTTTAAAGATATCTGTGAAATAAATGGGGGGGGGGTCTCAACCCCTCCCTTTAAAAACAGGGCATTTTTAATATATTAGAAGGCTTCCATTCATTTGGAGGTCCTCTTTTTCACGCATTTATTTTAAAATCTCTAATATATTTGATATTATTTTCTTTCATATATTCAAAGATTTTGATAAATTTGGTCTCTATAATGTCATATATGACTTAAATATAAGTCAAAATGTATTAAAATTTAGAGTCCTAAAACTCTCTTGATTTTTGATTTTTTTAAAAATACGCATTTTTGAATGATTTTATGCATTTTTAGTCAGTAGAGGTTGTCCTGGTTTTTAAAAAAATGGAGGAAAGTGTAATGTATGGGGGTGACTCTGGGTACAAAATGACATAGTCATTTTTGTCCCAGAGTCACCCCCATACACTACAGACTCCTCCGAAGAAGAACGGGCTTGCTGCTTTCTCGTGAATATCCACATCTTCTATTGGGAGGGTGGGGGTGGTAGGTTTTGTTGGATAGTTTAATTATATGATTGGTTGTTTTGATTGGAAGTACTTGTTTGGTTATTTGATTTGGTATTATCTTTTGCTATAGAATGATTAGTTGATTTAGTTTGATTTTTAGGTGGGAGAGCTACAGCAGTCGGTGGACCATGCTGATTATTTTTAACAGGAGACAGAGTAAGAAGGAGAGGAGGTGGGCTTAGTTTTTTTTACAGTGGAGTTGGATCTCTTTGCAAGATAAGGTTTGTTTTGGTTCGCTGTAAGGCTAAGTTCACTGGTTTATTTTCCTATACCTTTCGTGTATGACTGAAAAGGGTTCTAACTCAGGGCAGGCCGTGCTAGTTGAGGGATCTGAAGACCCAGACCACACGACCAAGAGGAGGCTCAGGAGGAGGGAGGGTGCAGAATGGTTTATGCATTGAAGTTGTTGGTGGGATAGGACAATTGGATTTGATTTGTTATAAGTATGGGGGATACTAGAGTTAGAGATTTGATGGGAAGAGGGTCCTGATTGATTGTTTATAGGTGTGGGGGATTCTAGAGTTAGAGTTTTGATAGGAAGAGGGTCCTGGTTGATTGATTTGATAACCATTCATTCAGTCTGTGATTCAGCTATTCAGTCAGTGAGCGATTGATTCAGTTAGTAGTTAGAAATATACTCTCAGTTTTGTTATTTGAATCGTTATTGTAACGGCTTACTTCCCGCAAAGTTCTTATAGTAGTTTGAAAACGTGAAGAAGACCGACTTCGTGATTGTCAAAAGGGCCTTTAGTGATACAAGAGTTTACGTTTGGATATCGTTAGTGACTTTCTTGTGTTACAGCTTGTGCACAATGGATAGATATAGTGGAACCTCTGACGTTATAATTTTTCGTTTTCCTTATTTGTGGACGACACCTTAAAAAAAGGAAGGGAAAGAAAACCGTGATCTGACGCTTTGGAGAGATATTTTAGAAATCGCACATTTATTTTTATTCTTAAAAAAGTTGATTTTTGAAAAAATTAAATTCGTAATTGTAATCGTAAAGGATTATTTATTTATTTTATTTTTTTAAAGGGGAATATAGATAAATAAGTTATATCTTTATTTAAATTTCTAAAATATTTTCGAATCTCTAAAATATTTCAAAAATTAATAACATATTTTGAATTTTAAATCATCGGATTTGCAAAATATTTGATCATTCTTTTCTGACATTTTCAAAAACAAAGATTCCCCCCCTTTTTTTGAAAATAAGAATGGTCGAAAAAGAATAATTAGTGGCATTTTGTGATTTTATTTTATTTCTATTCTTATTTTTTTATGAAAGTTGGAGTAATAAATTTTTTTCTTGCTGTTATAAACAATACAGTATACAAAAGGCTTAGGGTTATTGCATTATTGTGTTTCTCTCTTTCAGATCTTCGAGGAATATGGGCGTTGAAAAAAGAGTGGTCATGAATTTAGAAAAGATAAAAGATATAAGGAATTGCATGAATCAGCAAAAGCTTCTTCTAAAATAACCTCTTTTTATATAAAATCGCACTCAAGCACTTATCCTAATCCTAAAAATGAAATAGCAGCCAAGAAACGGTCACAGAATCATTCATTCGGTCACAGAATCATCAATTTCTTCATTTAATGAATATCAAAAAGAAAATCCCAATTGTAGTGTGCTGAAGTCCCAGACCACTCGGTTGACCCAGGGGTTTATAGCAGCAGCAACTGCAGTGTGCGTGAAACTTCAACGATTGATTCTGATAAAACTGAAGAACTTATTACAACAGGTCCTACGACGACATTGGAACATCTCTCTGAACTAAACAATTTACCACCACCTCTGCTATCATCGGAAATAAAATCTGTAGAAGAGGAAGTTTCCTCAGCAGGCTCATCGGGAAAGATTACTCGACCACCTAAACTGCTGCTGTAAACCTTTGGGTCTGTCGGGTGGTCTGGGTTTATGGCCACCCCCCTTATCAGTTACGAAATGAGTACAATAATGCTTCCGGTTCCGCCATTGCAATGCAACCAAAGAATTAAGAACTACGGCAAGACGATGACATTGACGCGTTATTTGTGTTTCTGCCAAGGGACGATGTCAGCGTCACCTGGCGACCACCTTATGTTCTGTTATCAGCGTCACCTTCGAGATCTAAAGTTCTTTAGTTCACGAAGGTGACGGTTATCAGCATCATTGCTGAATATGCTCTCTGTCCCGTTTATACTTACTGCTAGAACCCTGCTTCAATATATCCGATTGGCAGTTGAAAAACGTACTCCCTGTGGGCCTAGTAGCTGAGACGTCACAAGCTAATGCGCAGACTTTTGCTATCGGAGGAAATTGTGAAACCCCATCTAAATCACGTGTAAATTTTAATCCAATCAGGGTGCGTAAATCTTCTATTTACGCGATTTTAAAGGGGGAATGTAATTGTGGTACCAATCCCTCTGTTACTCTCCTTCAAGCTCCTTGATATGCCGGTCATTCGTTCCGGTTTCGACTATCAATAAATAACAGTCGTGTGTCTCTAAATTACGTGTTTATTCTGTGTGGTGTATATTTCTAACCATGAATCTGAAATCGAACATTTTCATAGTGATTTGTATCTTTTTAAAACTACTTTGTGTGTCTAGTTTCTATTTACCTGGACTAGCTCCAGTAAATTATTGTGAATTGGGCAAAGATACTGGAACTTGTCAGGTTAGAAGATTCACTTGTTAATAAATTATGTTGTGAGAGAGCAATATTTTTATAAAAATTCTAAGCACAAATTTTGTTTTACTTATATTAATACCGACGTTTTATGGTATTAGTTTTATTGAATGTGAATTAAGTACAAAGTGAAACTATGTCTGTAGAAAATATGATTTGTCATTCCTTTGTCAATGACAAATGAAAAAATATATTTTTTCTTAAGAGATTATTTAGCGTAATACCTAAAATAACTTTGTTACTTTCGTAGAACATGTTCCTGATAAAACTTCTTACGTGTATTTAAAAACAGAATAAATTTTCTAGGAGTTGAAATTTTTACTTAACAGAAACTTTATTCTTTCCATATTACTCCCTTTATTTCGATACTTGACTAAAACCTCGTGTAACACCATCTCTTTAATATCCTTTTGCTTACAGAATTGGGTACTAAGTTTAATGGTTCCCAGTGTTTTTAAAGTTCATAAAAAAATATTTTCCAATCAATTTCATGCAATCAACTTATATAACAGAATGACAAATCACAAAAAGTCATTTCATTAAAAACATCCTTCAGACATACATACAATCTTTAAAAAGTGTCAGAGCGCTTTCAGGTATCATCATACCCTTCCTCAGTGACGTTAAAATAAGAAAAATTGCCAACATGTTTAAATACAATCTACTACTGGCAAGCTGAATTTGCATATCCTAAAATTGACATTACCACATAACATATTTTATGCATCCATACACCAGATTTAAAAATTACAAAATCAAGAAAACATTGTCATAAGCCAGTTTAAACATCAATATACAAAATTAAATTTTATAAATTTAAGGTAACTTTGTAAAGGTTTGATTCGCATGGAATCGAGAACGAGCCGCCAAGCATAACTTGAAACATGGACGGGGTCAAAATTACAAATAGATATGCGATATAGATAAATAAAAAGGGATTGGTAGACTAAAATAGACCGAGGATTATTACAGCTGATCAAAAGAAAGGATTTTTTAAAATGGGGTTGAAAATTATCATTAATGACTAATTGAGCAAGAACAGTCGATTGCTTATCATTTTTAACGTCTCTAGTATGTTCTGCCCAGTGTTAGAAATTAAAAATTTGAACTAGGCATCATTTGACGCCTATAGGTTCTGACTCTAGGTGCCAAATAGACACGGCTAGTTGCCATTTTCACATCTCTAACAATAACAACTATTTTTTAAATGCCCATTTTTGTTAAAGATATAAAAAAAGAATAATTTAGATTTTTGTATTAAAAATTGTTTTAAATTTTCTTAAAATTTAAAATAAACTGAAAAAGAAACTCAAGAAAAAATAAATAGAAAAAATTGCTAATTTGTTTTTACTTGGCAAAAAGGGCATAAAAAACCAACAAATTAAAAAAAACCCTTCTATTTAACAATTTTCAACTATGGTCATCTTATCTTGTACAGTCATTGCCCCAATACCCCTTCATTTCATGCTTGAAAATTAATTTTTCTGAGTTAAAACAGCAATTAATATAAAAGTTTTAGTTGATGAAAACAAATTGCGAGAATGGAAAATACATGATCATAAAACGGGATAAACCAATAATCACGTATAAATGCACATTTTAGTGACATTTCCATATAATCTTTCTTATATTACTTACAAATATAAGAATGAAACACATTTAAAATTAAAATAGTATAAGGTAATCTTGAGCGAAATTTAGTCACTTTTTGTGGCCAATCTTGCCAAAGTAAGGAATTTCATTTTAAAATCTGTTTACTATATTCATCTTAAAAATTTAAAAGGAGGGGGTGGGGGACGGAATTTGCATATTTCTCCAGAAATCGGCAGTCAGTGCAAATATCGGAGCTTCACGAAGAAATGCAGAGTTGACAGCTAAGGTTCAGTATTTGCAAGTCAATAATAAGTTTTTGTTTTATAGTTGCTACTACTCTTTTTCTTGTCACTTTGACAAAATATAAATCATACCCTTGAAACTCAACTACACCCTTTGGGTGAGCTAAACAGCTTGGATAATAATAAAAAAAAGTATGAATCACATTACTTTTAGGGATTGATATAAAAAATGCATAGATGCCAACCTACCGGAAAAAAAGATGGGAACACATTGCTTGAGGAAAAATCGCGCACTAATACCGTTTTTTTCCCATACTGCTGCAAAATAGCCTTTTATTTCATTAATAATACGTTTGAAAAATAGTTTTTCTATTATATAGAAAAACTATTTTTATGTTTGTAATTATTTTGTATATTATATATACAAAATAATTACAAACATTTTAAACGATGCAAACAAATTGTAACAGTGGAAAAATACTTTCAAAATAAAACGAAATATAGAGGATCGCGCACAAATGCCGTTTATCGCGATACTGTTGCAAAATAGCCTTTCATGTCATTAAAAATATGCTTGGAAAATAGGTTTTCTGTATAATATAGTACATACGAAATAATTACAAACATTTTAGACGATGCAAAAGTGGAAAAGTATTTCCACAATAAAACGAAATATAAAGAAGATCGTGGACAAATGGCGTTTATCGTGGTACCCAGTACTTGTGCAATATAACTCTTCATTTCTTTAATAATACGTCTGAAAAATAGTTTTCTTGTATATAACAAGAAATAATCATAAAAATTTTAGTCGATGCAAATGTGTTTCTCCCACATTAATTAGAAACAGACGCAATTGCGTAGAAATGGATTTTTAGATGAAAAAACGGGAAAACCTCCATCTTAAAATTCCAGACTTTGTTTTTCATTTCGTGGCCTACTTCCGATTTCATGACTTGTAGATACTCTTATGCAGATCTGCATACAATAAAATATAAATGTTATGGAAAAGAAAAATCGGACTAATGTGAATCCAAATCGGATTCCCGGAACAAGACTGAAAAAACGGAACAAGTACATAAAAACCTGAACACTTGGCAGCTATAAAAACGTCATTTTCAATGTCTGATAACAAAATATTAGCTAACCAAATTTACAAAAAGCTGGAACGATTCAATCTGGAATGCAATGTATTCTATAATAGTAAGCAATTAGAATGTAAAGATTGCAGGCTCACCCCCTTTTCTTTCAAGTGCGATACGTAGATCTACGAAGGAATAAAGGGGAGGGAAGCAATAGAAACTTGTTAAATACCCGGAGTCTCGGGCATCGGAATGTCTGAGGATAAAGCAAACAAATAAATTCTTCAGAAGTGCAATTTCAGGTCTTGAAGGGTGGGGGTGAGTTCAAGTATAATAAAGATCCCAATGTTTCCTTCCCTGAATAGGCAGAGGGGGATTTTACTGTCTGTGTACCACCTGCAGATTTATCACTGTGGGAGTGTATATATAAAATGCCGCTTTTTTCTCGACCGCTGTCCAGTCTTCTACTAGGGATCGTAATTTAATCAAAGGGAAAGGGAAGATTGATATTTAACAATAGCATTGTTAGGCGTCAAATTTGACGACCAGATTGAAGAATCTAGTTGTCAAATTGAAATTTCTAGTCGCAAATTACGACTAATGACCGCTAATTTCGAACACTGGTTCTGCCAAACGAATACCAACTGTACGTTTAGTGCTACCTATATAAAACTTAAACATTATCTGGGGAAAGAAGGGGTACAACATATATCCCTGCATGACTTTTAAAGTTCTTTATCCATGAATTTATCAGTACGAATACGATTAAATAAAGTGATAACAGTCGAGTGCATGGATCTAAAATTAAACTCTGTGCAAAATTTGATAATGGGACGAAATGTATTTGGATGGTACAGGAAAACTGGCTTTAAAATGCAAACGATCATTAATCGGAATAAGTTTAGAATTGGGTTGAATAAAATCACTGTGATTATTTGAAAAGATTTTATAAACAAACTCAAAAGAGTAACCGGCCAAGTTTAAAGATGAAATCAATTTTGCTGTTTAAAGACGAGGTAGTAGAACAAGGTAAATCGGTAGAATAGCCCACGCCTCATATTTCTAAGTACAAAATTTGCACCAAGTTGGCACGTTTTCCCGGGTTTTGAAATTAACTCCTCCCAACTCAAGTGACGTAGTTTCCAGTGTTTTAAAATAGGCTCCGCCTACCAATCTGACGTATTCTAGTTTTATGAACTTGAATTTTGAATGTAAATGAAAGTGCAATTGAATGTTAATAAAAGGGAATAATACTTATTAAAAGTGAATAATACTCATAAAAAGCTTACAAAATACGATTTTTGTGCATTATAAAAATATTGCGTAATGGCAGAATAAAAAACTTTTTAAATTTTCGAAACCATATTGAAATACGCGATACTTAAAACATTGTTTGATTTTAAATCAATATCCAAAAGTTATAACTGGAAACATCGAAAATTTAATTTAACAATACTTAGAAAAAATACGAAATTTAAAAAAAAACGTTTGTACTTTAACAAAATTTAAGGAAAAACAGAACTTAGAAAAAAAGTTTGTACTTAAACAAAATTAAAAAAAAAACGATACTTAGAAAAGAGTTTGTACTTTAACAAAATTAAAGAAAAAACAATACTTAGAAAAAAGTTTGTACTTTAACAAAATTTAAGAAAAACGATACTTAGAAAAACGTTTGTACTTTAACTAAAATTAAGAAAAAACAGAACTTAGAAAAAATATTGTACTTTAATGAAATTTAAGAAAAATCAATACTTAGGAGAACCATTTTAAAAACACGGGAAAATACAATTTCAAAACACAGGACGAATAAATAAAAGAACTAACCTTTATGTAACAGAACACGTTTCACACTGCAATCCAAAAATATTGACTGATATATCCATATTTTTAATTACATCCACACTGGAACACGTTTTCTTGAGCATACACGTACATTCAACACTGGAACACATTTCATACTCCAATCCAATTAAATCTAGAAAAATCTGCATATCTACTGAAAATTTGCGTAAAATGTTAATGTATATGAATTACGAGGAATGTTTTAAATATTTATTCCAAAAAGTTTGTAGAAACAAATCTTTGCAAAAAAGGTCTATAAAAACAAGAGTCAACGAATTCAATCAAAAACGGTCTGATGAAATACACAGAAGACTATTGAAATGCAGATTCCCAAAATGTCTTATCTGATTGGATGTCCGGAAAGGCTACCAGCTGGGTGAAATAAACTGAATGAAATGTAACCCTGTGCCGGTGCATGGCGCCAAATTGGTGAGCTTTTGTACTTTGAAATTTGGGGTGTGGGCTATTCTACCGATCAACCGGTAGAAGGGTAAGTAGAAGGTACGGTAGAACAAACATTAAATGCGCATTTAAAATATGCATTAGAGGAGGCTTTTTTTGAGGAGATAGGGTAAAAAGAATTAGCAGGGATGCAAGCATTAGTGAAAGTAGGTGTACGAAAAACACAAGACTGAAAACCAGAAGAATTATGAGAAATAAGGACGTCTAAAACGGCAAGGAACAGTCGAATTCATGCTCAACAGTAAAATTAATGGAGGGGTAAAAATTATTGTACTACATTGTACCTCCATTCTGTTCCATCAAAAAACGTGTTTATAATGATTCCGATTTCTGTATTATATGTCATATACTGAATTTAGTTTTCTTAACAATGTTATTCGTAATTTACGTATTGATATTCATTTTTGTGAGCGTAATTACTATGTTTGGCATAGCGAACTTGCAGCTTGTTCATATGAACACATATTTAGCTGATACTATTGACACTTCGGGCACTGTTCATACAAGTGAAAATCTATATGACATTGCTGTTAAAACTATAAAAAATGCCAGTCAGAATTTCAGTGTTCAGTAGTGACAGACAATACCGGAAATGTTGAAAAAATGAGAAAAATGCTTCATGAGAGTGAGGATAAGGAATTCAGAGTTATTACTTATGGATGTGTTGCTCATATTTTGAACTTACTGGCTGGTGACATAAGTTATCCAAATGTAAAAAAACAAATTTTGCATGTGATTAAGTATTTTAGGAATAACCATTTTGCAGGTGCATGCTTTAGAAAAGTTGCAAATGCACCAAAGTTAATATTGCCATGTGAAGTTCGCTGGAATTCCTTCTATCTATCTATCTATCACACCCCTCCCAAGGGAGAGATGTAAGCATGAGGCTTGGCACTAAGCCTTATGCCTCGAGGGAACAGAAGTAAAAGAGTAACAAAAACAACACACTAAATCTCCCAGCAAAGGGAAGAGAAATACGCTCTAACAGTACTTCAAAAAAAAAAATAAGACGAGTTTATAAAGATCAAAACACACAAAATCCTACAAAAAGTCAAAAGCACAGTCCGAAGACCAACCGAACAAGAAAAAACAAAAATAAAACCGGAAACAGTCTACTTGCTGCTCCCGGAACGAGGGTAAGTTTTGACTCTCAGCTGCACCTCCACTAACGGAGAAAAGGGGACGAGCATGCTGGTTCACCTTCAAGGGTGCCGAAGAGACACTACCTTTCACAGTTTTCCCCCTTAAAACCGCTTTTCTCTAAACTTTCCGTTATTAATGCTTTAAGATTACTTCCCCCTGAGGGGGGGTTGACTTCTCTAGTTCGAGGATCGTTCTTCTGGGGGCCTGCTCCAAGGACCAGATTGATACTTCTTTTTTGGTCAGTTGTTTTCTCTTTCTTTTCTTTTTCACTTTCAGTTATTTCTAATTCATCTTCTGAGCTGCATTCCTCCATGTCACTTTCGTCTGTGTGTTTGTTTTTAGGTTTTTCATTCTTATCCCTTTTTCCTCTATTGTTTTCTGATTCATTCTCACTTGATTTATTTTCTTCCATCTCCCTTTCGGTTACATTTTTATTTTTTATAACTTTCACCAAGTCGTCAAGTTTCTTTGCGATTAATCGTATATTCTCATCTAGCCTTGTGAGGTGTTGCCAAATCCACTCATCCCGGGCCTCCACCGTCTTTTCCTTTTCCAAGTTTGTCATCACTACATTTATTTTCTCGATGATTTCTCTGAGTTCAGGCTGCTTTTGTCTACTTTCCCTTTCCTCCTTTCCTGCTTCTTCCATTTTTTGTTGACCTCTACAAACTGAAGCATAATCTATTTTTTGATTTACTATTTTTTTTGCTTCGCCATATGAGATGTTCTTATTTTTAATGGTTGTCTGTATTTCCGTTTGTTTTTTTATTTCTTGACATTGTTTGCTTGTCGCCGTGTGCTTTCCCCCACACCGAAAGCATTTTGGGTGTTCCGCTGGGCACTCTGTCGCTTCATGTTGTTCTCCACAATTGTAGCATGTTGTACTTTCACTTCCACATTCGTGTTTGAAGTGGTTGAATTTTAAACATTTTAGACATATTCTTGGACTCTCTATGAAAGGTGCCGTTTTATATCTTGTACATCCGATGTTTATGTGCTTTCTACTTGTTTTTCCTAGTTCATGTAATAGCACAATTGGTATCTTCTCTGTACTTTTGGGTTTTGTAAATCTGTTTAGTTCGCTCCAATTTATCTCTTGTTCCTTGAGTTCCTCAGATATTTCCTCCAGGCTCACTTCTGGGTGTATCTCGCGTATTATCCATTTCGTAGTGATAAACTCTTCAATAATTCTCGTACTTATAGGTACTCCACAAAACTTTTTCTTTTGCAATATTCGGGCAGCGCTTTCACTTGTTTTAACAACAACTGCCACGTTGCCATTTCTTGTGCAAATATTTTTTATATCACTATGAATATCCTCCTGTTGCAATTCTTTTTTGCAGAGAATTGGGTGAAACGGGATCTTCCCCTCCATCCCAGTCAAGATTATTTTCGCTTCCGTCGTTCCATTTTGAAAAGCAATATCCACTTTCTCCCTGTCAGATAGGTTATTTCCTCTCCATAAGCCTGCGTCACTAAAAAGTTTACGCCTACTTATCTCCGGCACACCGTTGTTTTCTCCCTTCCGTTTTCCAGCACTAGAAGACGGCTTCGCCATAATCTGCTCATACAAAATTGATAGAGCAGAGAAATTCCGACCGACCACCTTCGTGGCCAACCGTCCAAAAAACCTGGAATTCCTTTGCTGATGCCTTGGAGAGGTATCTAAAATCATGGCCAGTGCTAGCAAATATATGTGAAAGCAATAAAGATGAGATTGATAAAAATATTCAAAGTTAATTTCAAACATTTCATTAAAAAGAAATACAGAAGATTACTTGCAACAATTAAAACCAATTAGTGTAGCTCTGGACAGGGCGCAGAGAGAAAATTGTTCAATTGGAGAGACTGTTTTTATTTTAAAATTAAAACAGATGCATGATAAGAAATTCAACAAAGATGTACTGAAAAAATTAGATAATCGTTATAAAATGGCAATAATACTAGCCCATCTTCTTGCTTTTCTGTTACATCCAAAAGCTGTAGATAAAGATGATGAAGATGATCACGAATTATCAACAGATGGAAAAAAAAATGGCGTTGGAATATGCTAAGAATAAGTTTCCTAAAAATAACTTATTAACTCTGATATTGAAATTTTGTGCCAAAGGTTTTCCATTCCAAAGATATCTTTTTCAAAAGGAATTTATTGAAAATGTAACAGTTGTAGAATGGTGGCGAATGCAAGAAAATGATATAAAAAAAGTTTAATGCTGATGTGTTGAAGTAATTCTTACTGCAAAAGCAACTACAGCGAATGTCGAGAGAATTTTTTCTTCTTTTGGAGTTGTACAATCAAAATTGCGTAACAGACTGGGTTTAGAAAAAGCCTCAAAACTTGTTTTTTTGTTCAAAATGTTAAATCCTAAATTTGTTTTTAATTTTTAAATGGAATAAAGAAATAAGAATCTAGTTTTCTTTCGATTATTTTTTAAGAAAATAATTCACTAAATGAAATATCTACATTATTGGTATTTTAAACAACTTATCACCATTACTGATGAATCTAAGAGCAATATTCCATGTATTATGTAGTAAACAATTACTATTGTATTATATTGTATTTGTATACATTGAATTTAAAAAATAGTATCTCTAAATAATTATTAAAATTTAATATGATTTAAATGTCCATCCACATAAGTAGCAACAATTGTTTATTTACTTAGTTTAAATTATTTTCAGAAGGAATATTAATTGTTATTTGTACATTAATTATTCTAGTTAATGTCAAATTTTGGTACTTACGTATTATCGCAACCATGACAAAACGTAATTGATGTATCTTCCAATAAAGGTCCCGATCGATTCCAAGGACAACATGCAACAAAGTGATCTGTATGAGGACCCACGTTCGAGCGGGCTCGAACTGGTTGGGGGACGTACGCACCGCTGGGACTGTGTCGTCAGACAGGCCGGCTTCGCCGGACCAAGTCACAGAGCATACTAGACTCGCTTCTGGGACCGTCGCACGGCGCAAGGACCGTGACAACATGCAGCCAAGTGATCTGTATGAGGACCCACGTCGAACTGCTTGAGAAAAACCCAGAAGCGAGTCTAGTATGCTCTGTGACTTGGTCCGGCGAAGCCGGCCTGTCTGACGACACAGTCCCAGCGGTGCGTACGTCCCCCAACCAGTTCGAGCCCGCTCGAACGTGGGTCCTCATACAGATCACTTTGTTGCATGTTGTCCTTGGAATCGATCGGGACCTTTATTGGACGATACATCAATTACGTTTTGTCATGGTTGCGATAATACGTAAGAACCCAAATTTTATTTATAAATATGTATACATGTAATTAGAAAAGGATTTTTAAAAAAACCCGGTTTAAACCAAAAAAACCTGGTTTAAACTTAAAAACCCAGTTTTTTGGTTTTTTCTCAAAAAACCCGTTTTTTTGCCAACCCTGATTTATGTAAGGTTAAGCCATGTCCGTAGTGATTGAGAATTTTGGTATGCCAAAAAACTTTCGTTTTGAAATAACAGACCTGGCCATTTTAAATCTTATAGTAGGTTTACCTATTCTAATTATGTTCCTAATTATATTCCCGCTTCTAAATATAACATCCTTATTTCTTCGGTTCACCCTAAATGTAAATATAATCGTGATGAACTTACTAGTCTTAGACCTAAGTTTTTCGATCAGCTTAAAGCACCGGTTCCTTTTCCTTTTGGGTCATTCCATGTTAAATCAACAAATGGGAGTTGCATCATAGCAATGGATTTTGATCAAAAATTAAAATTAGCTTATATACCTGGGAAGAAGGCGAAAGCCAGAATTTCAATTTTTAAAAAAAAGTAGAAGGGGAGATTTTGCCCCTTGAAACATCGTTCAAGGTCATATTTCTGAGAAAAGTGATGTTCATTCTTTTCAAAATAAAACCACTTATATTTGTCACAAACCAATATTTCAGGTGCCATTTTAAAGCTAAGACTTCAAGCTTTCATATGATATAAACTAATTGTAATATTTTTATTTAATGAAACCCTTTCTAAGCACTTAAATTTGAAGTTTTTTTGTCATGTTTGAAGATTTTTTCAATTTAGATGGTGAAATTAAAATATGAATAAAATGTGGTTGATTTAAAGAGTTGGAAGTGAACACAAAATATAAGTGAGCACATAATATATTATAATAAGCACAAAGAAATTTAAGCTTCTAATCCAATTTTTACTTTGCTTTTAGGGTTGCCAAACATCCAAAATTGATCACTTTTAACACCCCTAAAACCCCATGTGGGGCATAATTTAAAAATCTAAAAACTGATTTAATAGGACAACAAATCTATGTAGATAATCAAGTGAAAGGGGCTTTTTTGTATATTTTATCCTTTCTATTTTTAAAATTGAAAAAAAAAAGTGTCATTTTCAGCATACGAAATTTTTTTAAAACAAGAAGTTATTTATTCGTATTTAAATATCTAACCAAAAATATGTGTTTTACCTGTGTATTTGTTCCTTTCTTATTATTAACATTAATTTAAATGTGATTTTTATTGTAAATATCATTGCTGAGTGTTTTGCATCTGATAGCATTTAATTAAAAAATGAAAGTTCCTGCACATTTAGAACATTCACATACAACTTTCATCTTCTGTTGAGCAAACTATCATTTTTAGCAATAAAGTAATATCTCAGTCTTTATATTTATTGCTGAAACCATTAGTTTTATATTGGATGATAGCTGCTTACCTACATATACACTGTGAGTACCACTAGCACCAGTTAAGATACACCGTTTGGGTCATAGCTCTGCAAATTGCGAAAAGCCTATCCTGTAATTTAGATGGTTTAAAATTCAGTATACAATTCTTTTAAGATTTCCTAAAAGCAAACATTTTTGCTTTAATTCTAGTATTCCTGTAGTAGATTGTATAGATAAACACTCTTTCTTCCCTGGAAAACAACAGCTAATTTCATTACATGTAAAGAATGTGCAAACTGTTTCCTTCACTTTTAAATCAAGAGTCCTACCTTTTTTTTAATTGAGACTATCGGAGTAGGGTAAGATGTGATGAAAATTTGAAGATTCAGATTAATTTCTTTTATTTATTTTAAGAGGCCTAAAAACTGCATTTTTAGCAAAATTGATGCTAAATTTCAGCCCCTCAGATTGCAGTTAGCCAAAGATTACAATGACATGAAATGTAGTCCACTTTAAGACCAGTAAAATAGTTTTTATCCCAAGTCTCTATCTTTTTTTGAGTTCCAAGATATTTAAGTTTACGTGAGCATCAAAATTGGCCAAATTTATAGTGCACCATGTTGGAAAAATGGCCGTACCTAAAAAGCAAACAATAAGAAAAAAATTTAAAAATTGTTTTCTATCTATTAAAATATGTACAAAATATAAAAAATTTTAAAAATGGTCATGCAACCAAATATTCTTTCTTTTTGTTGATTTCACATGGAATGACCCTTTTGTGAATAATTTTTCCCAGGATATTTCCATGACTCATCGTATTACTTTAGTAAGATGCCTAAAATTTGCCTATCTACCTGTCTCCCATAATTTTATTGATTTAATTCCACCTGTTGAGGCTGCTTTATTTTATGTCGATCAAAACCATAAAGGTCGGGGATGTTTTGTCATGTACCACAATCTCTCTATTTCTGGTTTTCAAAATATTAACAATTTTAAAGGCAAAAACAAAAACTTTCCTAGTTTAGAAGGCAGGTTACATGTTGAAATTTCAGAACTTAATAAACTTAAAACCAATAGTAAGTTAATTATATTATATTCTGACAAAACTAAACAGCTTGTACTTACAGACCAAATTGATTATATTGATGCAATGCGGAGGTGTATTGCTGAGATGGATTGTGCTAAAGTTAAAAAATTCACGATTACTGTTATAAATTCTACTGGAATCGCTGAACTTAAAACTTCTATTCAAACCTTCCTTCTAATATAAAATTGGCCACTTTCCATAACTCCCATCAATTGCTTCAACTTTTTGGTCAAATAAAATTACATAAAGTTAATCACCCGATGTGACCCATTGTTTTAAAATGCAATGGTCCCACTTATTTTTTGGAGGAGGCTTTGGCAAAGTTCCTTAAGCCATTGTTTAACAATTATTACTATACCGTTTCTTCTACCGAACAGTTTATTAATAACCTTAATTCTAATTTTGTTTCTAATTGTACTCTTCACAGTTTTGATGTGGTTTCGCTTTTCCCCAGTGTTTCCGTTGATAAAACTATTGATATTATAGCCAGTAAACATTTATTGCATAATTATAGTATTTTCTTCATCAACACAATAACCTCTGCATTGAATATTGTGCAGAAGCCAATTATTTTGGTTTCTGTGGTGATGTTTACTTACAAACTACAGGTGCTCCTATGGGTAGCCCCCCTTTCTGGTATTTTTGCTGAGGCTGTTTCGCAGAAACTCAAGAACAAAGTTATGCCTTTTTTAACCCATAAACCTACTCTTTGGCAATGTTATGTTGATGATGTTTTTATCATTTGGGATCATAGTTTAAAGGATCTCCTTAATCTTTTGGTTAATAATTTTTATCCCCCCCATTAATTTTATTGTTGAGCATGAATTCGACTGTTCCTTGCCATTTTTAAACGTTCTTATTTCTCATAATTCTTCTGGTTTTCAGTCTTCTGTTTTTCATAAACCCACTTTCATTAACACTTGCATCCCTGCTAATTCTTTTCACCCTATCTCGTGAAAAAAGCCTCCTTTAATGCATATTTTAATCGAGCTTTTCATGTTTGTTCTACTATCTCATCTTTAAACAGTGAAATTGATTTCATCTTTAAACTTGACCAGGATGCCGGTTACTCTTTTGAGTTTGTTTATAAAATCTTTTTGAATATTCGCTATGATTATATTCAACCCAATTCTAAACTTATTCCCATTGATGATCGTTTGCCTTTTAAAGCCAGTTTTCCGTACCATCCAAATATGTTTCGTCCTCTTATCAAATTTTGTACCAAGTTTAATTTTAGACCCACACACTCGACTGTTACTACTTTATTTAATCGTATTCGTACTGATAAATTCAGGGATAAAGAACTTTAAAAGTCATGCAGGCGTATATGTTGTACCCCTTCTTTCCCCAGATAACGTTTAAGTTTTATATAGGTAGCACTAAACGTACAGTTTGTATTCGTTTGGCAGAATATGCTAGAGACGTTAAAAATGATAGGCAATCGACTGCTCTTGCCCAATTAGTGATTAATGATAATTTTCAACCCAATTTTGAAAAATCTTTTCTATTGATCAGCTGTAATAATTCTCGGTCTATTTTACTCTACGAATCCCTTTTTATTTATCTATATCACACTTCTATTTGTAATTTTGACCCCGTCCATGTTTTAAGTTATGTTTGGCGACTCGTTCTCGATTCCATGTGAATCAAACCTGTACAAAGTTACCTTAAATTTATAAAATTTAATTTTGTATATTGATGTTTAAGGTGGCTTATGACAATGTTTTCTTGATTTTGTAATTTTTAAACCTGATGCATGGATGTATAAAATATGTTTTGTGGTAATGTCAATTTTAGGATATGCAAATTCAGCTTGCCGGTAGTAGATTGTATTTAAGCATGTTGGCAATTTTTCTTATTTTAACGCCACTGAGGAAGGATATGATGATACCTGAAAGTGCTCTGTCTTTTTTAAAGATTGTACGTAGGTCTGAAGGTTGTTTTTAAAGAAATTACTTTTTTGATCTATTGATTTGTCATTCTGTTATATAAGTTGATCGATTTGAGGATTTCACGTGTAGCCGTCATTAGTATAATTTCATGCAAATTCAACAATTTTTTTTAATGTTTTAAATGTACAATAAAACCTAAAAAATAACCAAATTTGCATAAAAATTGAAAGGAAGAGCCGTATTTTAAAGAAAATACATTTAAAAATGATGAAAGCTGGAATCTAGTAAACGGACAAGACAATTATGGGAAGTTGTTTTTGTATGTCTGGAATGTTTCGAGCTGCTGTCTTGAAGGATGATTACAGTTGTCCATTGCTGCCGATTGTCAGAGGTTGATTGTGTGATCAAGGCCTAACTGCATGTGCATTAACTCAGTGTACAGACTCTTAACATTTCACAGAAAACAAAAAATTTCATGGTATAAAAAAAAAATTAGGATTTGGGTCTATCTGCATTTGTCATTGGCATCATGTATCAGCTAAGTATG
The DNA here is from genome assembly GCA_951213105.1 of Amaurobius ferox. Lineage (NCBI taxonomy): Eukaryota > Metazoa > Arthropoda > Arachnida > Araneae > Amaurobiidae > Amaurobius > Amaurobius ferox. The sequence continues at coordinate 102,845,965 of OX578141.1, read as the reverse complement.
AAAATAAAACTGTCAAACAGTTACCCAGTCAAAAAATGCTTCATTGCCGGTTTTATTAGGTATAATTTTAACACTTTGACTGCCGTCTGACTCATGTGCGTCAGATGGTATATTCTATTATGCCTGTGACCAAGGGTTGAAAAATTGTCAATAAATCTAGTAGCCAGAAAAATTTTTTAGTAGCCAGCCAGTCGTGGCACGCGAATGTGGGTATGCCAATATTTAAATGAAATAATATCACTATTATTTTAATACTTATTGTTTTTAAAATTTTTTAATAAAAATTAATATAAGATATCTAACAATATTCATTTTTTTAAATTATATTAATCTTTTCAATAATAATGCATTCTTTTTTAATTTTGTGTTACTAAATTACTGATCTTGCCCTAATAATTACTGATCATCAGATAATCGTCAGAATAGTCTATATTTGCACCTTGCCAAGCTAATGTTATTCAAAATATTTTGAACTGAAAATATTTTTTTAAGTACTTTTAGTAAAATTAAGATCAGAAGGATATTCAATTTTTAATTGAAATTAGATATTCAACTTTGGTTGCAAATATATCAAATTCTAATTTATGCTCTTCAAATGTATTTCTAATGAGCCTTACCAGGGTCCGCGCTTGCTATTCGCCTATGTGCCAAATACGAAAAAATCGCAAAACTGGCGACAAAAAAATACTTTGGCAACAAAAATGGCGAATGATTTTTTTGAAAACTGTGAAAATTTTGTAAATATTTTTTTGGGAAGCATAAAAATTTCTTAAATAAATAAAGCATTTATTTTTAGTTGAAACCAACTGAAAAACAGTCATTGCTGATCAGGTTTCCGGATATTGCCTGTCCTTCTGTCCTCGCCAGGTTAAAATTCGGATAGGATGGCCAATTTTCGGAAGTTGACGGTCTCGAGATTAGATATTCCGTATCATAAAATTCTGGCAAAAGCTGTCTTTTCCCGTGCCATGAATGGAAAATTGAAATATCGTGACTGCAAATGACCTCCCGCCTCCCATAAACTTAACTAGTGTGCATTATTAACACCTTCTTTCTAGGAGAGCCATCAGATCTGCATTGTAGCCACAGGCGCTAGTTAATTTTCCCTCCCCTCATCCTCCACCCAGTGAATCTGATGACCGATCGAAAATGCGATAGCATGCTCACGATCGAAGTAACATGTGTTTTCCTTTTCAAAGTCTACATGTGCCAAAATTTCAGATTTTCCAGAATACCAATACTTAAACCCGGGTCAAACACAAAGAAATTTATAAATGCAGAATGAACTCGACCTGAAGATAACTGCCACTGCATCTCGACAGATCCAAAATGATTTTTATTCATTAAAATATGTTATAAACAAATTTGTGAAAATTTTGTATGGAGAATTAAGTTTGTTTTCTAAAACATAGCTGAAATAAACGGAATAAGTTCATGTATTCAATTTAAATTCATTGAAATTTTTTTCAAAATAAATGTGTTCGGCCCGGTCTTAAAGGACGTTTAAAAAAAAAAAAAGTCTCAACCCGGCCCGAAACAGTAGAAAACTCAAGCTCAGCCCGAACCTAAGCCCAAACCCGTACAGAGTGCTATCCCCTTTTAACTTTTTAAAACCCAAGCTATTAAATTTCCATTTGCTGTAATAGACAGGAGTGTGTTACAAGTTTGAATTTTTGGAATGGTTTCTTCTAGTTTCATCCAGAAGTATTTTCTTTTCTTCCCCACTTTGGTTTCAACTTTAAAACTAATACGTTTACAATTTATTCGTTGCATTTGTTCCAGTTGCCTGACAACTGAAGTTAAGGTATGAAACATCTATTCCAGGGTTGCACAACCTTTTAGCACCTGCGTGCTAATTTCACATAGACTAAGCAATGGCGGGCTGCAAGGGGGGGGGGGGTACCACCCAGTAATATATGTTTAGTAAATACCGAAACAAAAAATTAAAAGTGAAAATTAAAAACAAATACAGAAATGAACAAAACAATTCACAAAAACATACAGATGTCGCCAAAATCCTTTTATTTTTTTGTAGAGCTAGTGGGAAATTTGACATTATTTGGTTTTCATTATTTTTCCAATGTCTGGTTCAGTGTTGGATACAGCGATCCGTAGGTTTCTCTCCAAGTGTTCATCAGTTATACGAGAACGACCTTTTGATTTCACTTGTTTCATTGATGAAAGTGATTGTTCACATAAGTAGATGCTCCCGAATAATGTTATCGCTTTTTGAGCGCGAATTTTCAATTTTTCCATTTCACAATGCAAGTAATTTTTGTAAAATTCTAGTAAAGAAACTTCGGAAAATTTAGCTTTCAGTTTGGAGTTACTCTGAATTTCGATAAACTCCATCTGAAAATTGACGGGCGCTGTTTCAATATTTGTCGCGAATGGTATTGCAAACACAACATATCCAAGGATTTCTCGAGTTTTCTGATATCTTGAAATCGACGACTGAACTCATTTTGCAGCTTTTCTACTAGTCTTGAAGAAAATTTTATATGAAAATTAATTTATTATAAAATTTTATGATGCAGTTTTTCTTTCTTTTTTTTTTTTTTGTGAAAATCTTGGAATTTTTTTTTTATGTGTTCGTCAAGCTGAGGGTGGCAGCAGGCTACACACGATTAGGCCGAGGACCACGGGTTGTGCACGACTGGTCTATTTAGTATAAGAAGATTTTAATCTTGATTCAGTCACATTCCCTAGAAATTAAGTGTCAATGAGGTTTAAACTGCTTTGAGACAAGGGGATTTATATGATTATTTATTTACCACTCCTTCACGTTACCAAACATTGGAAAAGGAGAGATTCATTACATCTCTTACCTCTCTGCTCCCACCCATAGATCGGAATTCTGCTGGGTTTGGTCCTTCATCAGACTCCCCATCGGCGAGTTTGTTCGCAGCGGACGCGCTGTGGAGGTGGTATATGAATATACAGTTATTGCACTTCATCGTGAGACAGTTGGTTCTAATTTATTATTGTGTGATATATTTAAGGACATATGTTAATGAATATAATGTTAAAAAAAAATTTTTAGTTGGACGGGTAAAAAATTTCAGTAGCCGTCCTCAAGGATGGGCTAGATTTTACCGATTTTCCCGAAGCCTGCTGCTGTTTATTATTACGGATGCCAACTCGCTGTTTGCTGTTTTTGTTGTAAGTTGAATCGTGGTTTATCTTTTTGTTATGATTTTTTAAGCCCGCCTGGCTTGTTTTCATTTCTTCTCCTTCATCATCATCTTTGTGGTTTTTATCCGATCATTACACCTGCCTGAATTTTTTAGTCTATTTAATTTTTTTTTCTTAGGTGGCTTTAAAATCGTGGTTCTGTTGATGACTAATATAGAAAATTGACAACAACCAATGTTAAAAGTGGCTTTAGTAAACAGAACATTATAAAAAGTGCATTACGTAGTAACATCAGAGTAAAAAATATAAGTGACTTAATCCTTATAAATAGTGAAGGGCCATATATGAAAGATTTTAAGTTTGAGGCAGCTTTTGAAAATTGGTGTAATGGTACAAAAATTTGACGCTTGACTGGTTTATATGATAATGAAACTATGTGAATTATAAAATAAATTTGTCATTTTTGTAACTCATTGTGGTCTTTCATTGGTAAATACAAGTTTAACTTACTAATAATCTATTTAATGATTAAAGAAATTAAATCTACCTATCTTTATATCTTGTTTAGAATGAAATTAATATTGTTAGTTGCATTTAAAAATTGGCTTAAAAGTAGAAATTTTTTCGCCGATGACAACGATAACTTTGACTAATAATCATAAAATTTGGCTAATGATTTTTCAATTTGGCTAATTTGTTGACTAACAGTTTGAAATTCCTAGTGCAGTCCCTGAATACTAAATGCCTGAATAAATAAAAATGTTTTAATTTGATTATCTTAAACATGTATCTCAATTTCATTTACAATATGTTTAAAAGGTAATATTCCAGCATAAAAAGCACAATAAATGTAAAAATATCAGTGGATGCAAACAGATTGAAAAAATGGAATATATTTAAAAATATAGCAAAATATACAGGTGATCGTGTTTAAATAAAAAATGTCCGTGATACTACTAAACTGTCTTGAAAATTACTAATTAATAAATGAAACATGCAAACCCATGAATATGCTGCGATGGATTTTTTTGCTAGGGTCAATTTTCGCAGGGCGCGGTAGCCCACTGGTCAGCGTGTGAGAATTGCACTCGGTAGACCCGGGTTCGATTCCCTCTCCGCTGCAAAAAAAATACTACCGCCGTGTTCATGCGGAGTACGATCACGTTAAACATGTGGGTCCATAAAAACCTCAGGGGTGCAGAACTAAACCTGTAAACCTAGAGGTAGGCCAGGTCCGCACTGTTGTCTCCTGTCTGCTAGAGTCAATTTTCGGTCTGAAAGTCATTTTCATCCCAAGGATTTCATTGAAAAATGTCTTTGGAATCCCATCAAAGTCCTTCAAAAAATTTGTATATTTTCCAGGAGATGAAAAAATCGTGTTTTCCGAGACAATGACAAGTTTATTGCTTTGGTTAAGTACTTAAAAAGGTCAATCAAAAGGCATAAAATGAAGTTTTGTCTGTTATAATAATTTTCTTTGCATTTCTGCAAAAGTTAGCTCGCATTAATTTCGTGAATCGTTAAAAAACATACTTTCTATATATGGTAACAAAATTTTAGAGGATCGTATTTTCATCTTGCAAATGTGCTTTTTTTAAATCTTTTTATTAATTACGCACAATAGTGTGAATCCTGTGTGGAACATCGCGCTTGAAGGACGTGGCCATAGCAGTTAAGATTTCTTTGGAGATATCGTAATATTTTTAGCAAAAAAGTTGAAATATCTTTTACCGAAAATCAAAGTCTCGGAACAATGCGCAGAAAAAAACCCGTAATGAATTCGGAAAAATCAGAATGCTTGTACCTAGTGTGCTCGGCTCTATACACTCACGAAAAATGAAACATCATTAAAAAGCACCTAACCGAAACTTGTCCGTAACTAGTTGACACTGAAATGATGCATCGCGCCTGTTCCGGATGCAGCCCCTTAAAAATTTTCGAGAGAAACTGTGCAACTTAGAAATTTCCCGGAAAAGAGGAGTTGCTGGGGTAGCTTTTGGGAGATGCGGAACTCTCCGGTAAAAACACTGTGGATCCGCAAAACATTTTCATCCTTGCTTTTCATTTTCTCTCCCACTCATTCCTTGCATTCATTTTCAAAATTTAAGGAGGATTGCAAGGCTTTTCAGTTCACCAGAGTGAAAAAGTTGGTCACCAGTGGTGACTGTGTTTTTTGAGCCCTGTGTGCTTGTGATTCATAAGTGCATCAAGTATAGTTTTGAAAACATTGAAGTTTGTGGAGTATTTCAATGGATTTCAATCCTATGAATTTTTTTACGGACTTATAATGTGAGCAGTTATCTATAATAACATCAACTTTACACTTTGCTAAATAAAACTTGTTTTAGAGCATTTTTCCAAATTTCGGACAACCATCACAGTTTTGAATTAGTAACACTGGAAAAGATTTCACATTTCTAAAACATTGACTTTGCATATTTGCTGATGACTATTGGCTTAAATTTGTCAGTTCTTAAGGTATTTGATTCTAGTAAAACAGGTTAACCTTTCTTCCTCAGCAAGTTTCAGACTGGAAATAAGTAGTTTTTGCAGGCAGGAAATGAATAAAAAAGAGACCAGTTTCATCTAAATTATGCACATCAGTAGGATCATACTGCTGCAATGCATCTTTTAATGAAGAATTTTTCCAATTGTCAACAGTCTCTCGGCAGATTTTTTAAAAGGACAGTCCATTACATTCTCTGAATCTTGCTATTCATTTCTAGCTAAGAATATTTTATCTTAACCCTAATTTCCAGTATTCAAAAATTAACAGTCGTTAGTTATTATATGCTTCTAAATATTTCAATTTAATGACTAGAACATAATTGCCAACTATATTGGTTTTTCTGGGAAAATCCCGATTTTTGATGATATCTCTGTCTCAGTTTTCCAATTTTTAACGAGAATCTCTTGAGATTTTGTCAATTTTTTTAGAATTCCTTAGAGTTAAGATTTTTAATAAAAATTTTCTGTTAAAGGGATTCTGGATCGAACTTGTGGGCCCTTTTTGTTTCTTTCATGCATGAACCTAGTACCATTTGCATCATTTTCACTATATAAAGTACATTCTCTTATGATGTTAAAACATCCTTTTCCATCCATGTTTGATTTCAAATTGTATTAATGAAAAATACACAATTCATTTCTTTATAGTAGTAGGTTTCATTATTATTTAATATATTCATAAAATATGGATTATTTTTTTAGGGCAATTTTGTGGGTATAAATTACATTTCTGTGCAATATTGAAACATCTTTTGATCATTTACTATAATTTTTCAATCATCACGATATTTCGGTCTTTTGTTATATTATTAGATGTTATGAACTCTTATTTTAAAATTTCCCCAATATGTTTATTTTATAACAAGTAAATTCTTTATCATATTGAAGAAATTTGATTTTTTTAATATTTTGATGTTTTGAATTAACAAAATGACGTTTTGTATCGCTAGAAACATGCTGTTATATTTCAATACTTGAATTTTCCTATCAATGGGGAAAAGAGCATGAACTACCCCTGGCTGCGGGTAAGTTAAAAATGGATCTGATTTAACCTTGAATTTATAAAACTTCTGAAAACACAACTAAGCAAATATTTTAGGAATCCATACACTGTTGTTTTATACATTGTCAATGAGAGATTAGTAACTTAAAGCAGGGTATAATCTATAAAAGGAAATCTGAAATTTCTCCGAGCAAAAAACTGTCGTGCATCAAGACTTTAAATTGTGATTTTTTTGCGATCTAGCTTTAAATTAATACGACGTATATCCGGGATAGAGAGAGCATCCTTCAAACTTGCTATTTTAGCTAATGCTACACACATTCATAATTTCCGTATGATCGTTTATGGACATATGTAGGTTAAAGTAGAACAATAATACGTAACATTGCAGCATCCGCAATTCAGATCGGAAAAGCATTACTCTATCCCTAAGGTTGATGTCTTTTATTCACGACAGGCACCCAGATTTAGTTCACTCACGTTGGTCCCAAACCACAGCATATTCCCAAAACTCTTTCATATAGATCATAGGTTCCCAACCGTTTTTTGCCCACCGCCCACTTTGAGAATATTTTTTTCCTAATGCCCCCCCCCCCCCAATTTTTTTTACTTGCGAATCTGAAACAGCTATTGCCATGATTATATTTAAACGTGTAATATTATATACTATAGTCGTAAGATAGGATATGGCCCTATCCTATTTCTGAGTTTAAAGAAGACTGTTTCAATGAGAACAATTAAAAGCATACTTAATTATATTGAAAAGTATTTTTATTAACATTCAAAAGACATTGAATTTATAACTTATCTAATAAGAAGGTTGAATTTGATGCATTTTAAGGAGTTTGTTAATATCAGGCTCGATTTTACTTAAAAACATCCGTAAGTCGCCGCGTTCAGTATCATAGAGTCATTTCTCGAGTTACTAACGTTGCTACAGTACTAAATCCACGTTCAGCTAAATAGGAAGATTAGAATGCTATCAGAAATCATTGAACAATCGACCATAATCCTGGGTACAGTTGCAAAATCGGCTTCTGCAGCCAAAATTGTTGGTAGCCATTCTTGAATTTAATTTTTAATTCCTCATTTGTCGTCAGTTCTAGTAGTAGTTTTTCTAACTGGGATGATCCTGCTGTGTTGACATTTGAAAAAGGATCCAAAACCCAGTCTGGTATTTCCATGTTTAAAATGCCCTGGAATCGTTCCTTGAAATCACTGTGTAGGTTTTCCAAGTGTTGACAGTAAACAAGCAAGTCGTCGTGCTTGAATGATACTGCTGATAAATTTGGGAAGTTATTGAGTTTGCGTCTGCCGATATTTCTTTTGTATAATTGCAGTTTGGACACGAAAGCAGCAACGCTATTTTTTGTTTTAATCAAGTTTAAGTCGTTATCTTGAAGTTGGAGATTGACATCATTAAACAATTTATACAGGTCTGTCAAGTATGTAATACCCTTCTTTGATGAGATAAGGTTGTCGCGCTATTCCGTGTCTTTGTTTCCTAGGAACTGTATCACAGACCCAAACAGATTGTAAAATCTAGTCAAACAAGTACCTTTTGACAGCCAGTGCACCTCTGTGTGAAGCAGCAATCAGTTGAAATTTTCATCATTGGCAATGCAAAGCTGACTAAATAATCTGTCACGAGATCTTCAACGAGTTACTTCTGATTTTATTAACTGCTCTGATAACATATTGCAGTGATGTATGGAGGTGTTCACTCAAATTTTTCGCAACCAAATGCTGGCGATGAATTACGCAATGCACAGCAAGCACGTCAGGAACTTTATTTTTTAAGCAAGCCATGAAGCCTTTGTGATGCTCTGTCATAGCCGGTGCGCCATCCGTAGCAACTGACAAAATATTATTAAAAGGAATTTCCTTTTCGTCACAAAACTTTTCCAGTGTATTAAATATGGTTTCTCCTTTTGTATCTGTTTCCAAATTCATAGCAAACAATAGTTCTTGACATATTTTCTCATCTTTGATAAACCTCACGTATGACAATAACAATGCTTCATTAGTTGGTAAAGCGGACTCATCCAGCTGAATTGAAAATTGACAAGTCTGCAGATGATTTCACAATGATTCTACAATGTTTTTAGCCATCTCATCAATTCGTCTTTGCACAGAACTATTGCTCAAAGGAATTTTTCGGATAATATCTGCAGCTGGTTTATGGAGCACAGTGGTTATTACTTCATTTACTGCTGGTAAAATTAAATCTTCCCCAATAGTATGTGGTTTGCATGTTTTAGCAATCAACAATGAGATATTGTACGAAGCTCGAAGTCCGTCATCGTCTTGCTTAGAAGCTGATGAAAAAAGTTTTGATACAGTTGGCTGAATTTCGTACTTCTTTTTCATGTCTTGAAAATAGGTCACATCTTTGTCTTTCTTATCTGGGTGTATTTTATTAAAATGATCTTGAAGCCTAGAAGACTTCATCGCTTCATTTGAGAATGTTTTTTGACAAATAAGGCACGTTGGCGATGATGGATTTGTGGAATTTTCGATAAATCCGTACTTAATATAATCCACACTATACTGCCATCTCTTCTTTTTTGTTTCCGACATGGTTTTTACTTTACAGATACGTGAGTAGTATTAGTGTACTTTTAAAACCCTGTCATTAATTGCGCGCGATAATGCTAATGAAAATAAAATGAACAATCACTGCCTTTATATAGGTTGGAGACATATAACACACATCGACAGGAATAAGATAAACATGCAGTGACTCGTTTATAACACCCGGCGCCGACTTAAAGCGCAGAGGCAAGGGTGATGCGGGAGCGGAGTGCGTGTTAGAACAAGCACAGATAATACTGTCAATTCTTGCAGGATTGCAAAAATCACGTTATTTAACAAAAACTTGTTATAACTGAATTGCTACAAGCATATTTTTTGATATTTTTTATTAACAGGCTTTTGTTGACTTTACCTGTATTTATATATGAGATATTTCACGTGAAATTGGAAGATTTGAAAATTTTTAATTCAAATCTAAAATTAAAAATTTTTATATCATCCAATTTAATGTAGATCTGAATGTAATGGAATCTTTAACCTTTTTGCGACGGTTGGCTGCGAACTTGCATTCAAGGACGTATGGCACGCACTCGTGTCACCCTAAACACCGAGTGGCATGTATCGGTGTTTCTACGTGAAACGTTTTCATTTGAATTTATTTGTCTACTAGATGGCGTTAAATGCCCATGGAAGCAACTTAAATGTATTTTGTAGATGCTTGATCTTGGCACAAGGAGAATCCAATGAATTATTTCTCCATTTGGAGCGGTGACACATGGTTCTGTAAAGTAAACAGACAAAGCATTTCTCGCAGCATCAACAATTTTATAATTGAGTTCCGGGTCTCCTTTTGATTTTAGCTTTTAATGATTTCGTTGGTGAATTACAGGAATATAAGAGAGTATTTTTTTTTTGTGTGTGTGTGTGTGTGTGTGGGGGGGTTTAAAGGAATGTGCGACAGTGAAATGATTAGGCTATTTCGGATAAAAGTATGGCTGGTTTGAGACTTTTTATTTCTGTGGAAGAATGAATATACGCGTATGGTAAACGAACCAGACAGTAATGAAAGCAAAGCAGATAGTGAAGATTCGTGGAACAGTGTTATTTCTGATGATGAATCTGAAAATGCAATTGATTCTTCAGATTCTGAGCGTACTATTATTTCAATGCCGCCAGCTTCAGTTGCTGTTTTTTCGAATGATGTTTGGACATGTGATTTGAAAGATCTGAATTCTTTGGAGTTTTTGAACATACATGGAATAAATCACAATATCATGCCGCCTAATTTAGATAAGGAACTTTATTTTTTTAGCTTATTTTTTGATAATGAACTAGTAGAATTTATCGTAAAAGCAACTAATGAGTTTGCAAAGAAAAAATGGGAGAAAAATCTCCTCTCTCCTTTCACATCGAAGACTCCACCTAAATGTATTTACACCTGTGGCAGGAACTGAAATGTATTTTCACCTGTGACAATGTATTTACACCTGTGACAGGAAACGAATTTCGTGTGTTTCTCGCATTAGTAATTTTGACGAGCATTGTCAGAAAACCAAATCTTAAAATGTATTTTTCTAAGAATCCAATTATCAGTACTCTTTTTTTTAATTCAGTTATGAGTCGCGATCGGTTTATAGGAATATTACGTTACCTTCATTTTACTCTTGATAGTAATGCCCCAAAACTAGATAAATTGAAACCCGTGTTAGATGCATTAGTTTCAAAATTTAAATCTATATACACTCCTAGAAGAAATGTGTTCATTGATGAATCTTTGTTCTCATGGAAAGGAAGGCTGGGATTTCGTCAATATATCCCCTCGAAAAGATACAGGTATGGAATAAAAATATATAAATTGTCAGAATTGGGATTAGGCTATAAATGGAATTTCCTTGTGTATACTGGAAAGGACACGGAATTATCAAGCTCCGATGGTGGGTAGGGAGAACGCACTGTGAAAACATTTCTAAGTGAACTTTTAGGAAAAGGATATACTTTGTATTTGGATAAATTTTTTACCTCTCCTGTACTTGCAAATTATTTCTTGTCTAAGAATACGCATATATATGTGGTACAGTTTTAAAAAATCAGAAGGACATGCCAAAGAATTATCCATCTGTACCTAAAACATATATACACTAAAATTTTTAATACACTGCTGGCCATCCAAAATGCAACACCATAAAGGAAGCATCCAATAAGCATGAAATTTGCACCATACGTAGACCTCAATAGGGAATACAAATGATTAGAATTTTAGCTCATATGCAAATCATGTGCGCCAGTAGCACCACCTACAAGAGCTATATAAGGAGAGAAGAGAAGGCTGTTTTTAAGTACAGGAATGTTGTTTTCACCCTGTATTTTTGTGTGGGAAGCTTCAGTATGCCTCGTCGAAGAATACGGCAGCTATTTCAGCACGTTTCTGAGTTTGACAGAGGAAGAATTGTGGCTTATAGAGATTGCGGATTACCCTTCCGAGAATGGGTGCTCGTGTTGGACGAAATCAAGCCACAGTGATGCGAATATGGAATCAGTGGGTGCAGGAGGGACGGACCAACCGACAGGAACTATTGCACCAGCCTCGTCGCACCACCAAACGTGAGGACAGGCATATTGTGCGCATGGCAATGATGGATCGCACTGCAACATCAACAACCCTAGCGCAAGAATTAAGGTCTGTTTCACAACAATCTGTGTCAGCACGTACCATTCGACGTCGTCTGCAGCAACGGACAATTTCAGCAAGGCGTTCATTGCTGCGATTACCTTTGACTCCAAACCATAGGCGTATGCGGCTGCAATGGTGCGTTGAACGCCGGACATGGACAAACGAATGGCACGGCATTGTGTTTTCAGACGAATCACGATTCTGTCTACAACACGACGATGGTCATATCCGGGTTTGGCGGCACCGTGGCGAGAGAGTGCATAACTCTTGCATTATGCATCGCCATACCGATCCTTCACCTGGCGTTATGGTTTGGAGTGGCATTGGATTTTACTCCCGCACACCCCTAATAGGCATTGCCGCTACACTCAACAACCAACTCTACATTTCTGAAGTTTTGGAGCCTGTTGTCTTACCTTACCTTCAAAGCTTGCCTGCGGCCAAGTTTCAACAAGACAATGCGAGACCATACGTGGCACATATCGTTCAGCATTTCTTCAATGCCTACCAAGTTTCACTGCTCCCTTGGCCCACCCGTTCTCCAGATCTGTCGCCCATTGAAAACGTCTGGTCGATGATTGGCAAACGACTGGCCCAGCAAACACCATCAGCTGCTACGACAGATGAAGTTTGGCAACGTGTGGAAGCAGTATGGACTGACATACCCCAAGAACACATCCAGAGTCTCTTCTTTCAATGCCGAGGCGCGTAGCAGCAGTTATTGTCAGCCATGGCGGCTGCACAAAATACTGATTTCTTCATGTTCCGCAAGTCGAACGGGGTTGTATTTTCAATAAATTCATCCTTTTACTTTATGTTCTTTGTCCAATAAATTTGGCTTTGATATCTCTTGTCTTTCATGGTGTTGCATTTTGGATGGCCAGCAGTGTATATTGATAAAAGAAAATTTATATAAAAAATATACATCAAATTGAAAATAGTATTTCCTTTCTCCCTGAAAAAAAGTAGAATGCTGTGTTGAACGGGTGATTTTTAGTGAATTTTTTTTCGAGAGTTAGGCTTAGCGCAAAAAATTAGCCGTCTTTTGGGAACAGTTTGGAAACAAAGCGCTCCGTCCTTTGGGCCACGGCGGTTTCGGCATGCCGCCGTCCCGAAAGGGTTAAGTTCAATTTTCATCCACTTCTCGAACTACCGAAATATGTGAATTTTTTCACACGTGATAAAAATGATTAAAATACATATAATAACAAAAATTAACCAATATTAAAGTTTACTTTAGTTAGTATGTGATTAGCGTGTTTTTTTGTCTTTTTTAAACTATATTTTTTTAATCTGCCCACCCACCGCCCCTCCATACCATCTCAACCCCCTTTAATTTTCTCTGGGTCTTCTACTGCCTCCCTGAAAGTCTCAAACGCCCACAATCGCCCACGTTGAGAACCTATGATATAGATTCATTCTTTTAATTTTTCTTTATGAAAAATATGCTGTAATGAATATTTAACGACAAAATAAATTCGCAAGCCAGAAATAACAGGGACAAGTTTCACTCACCAATTTTATTTTAGCAAGTGATTTTAATTCCGTTCATGCAACCGTTTTTGGGAACCCTTTTCAATTTAAGTCAGATGTAAAAATGATGAAATATTTATTAGTACAGAATGTAAAATGGGGGGAACTCTTGTTCATTGTAGACAATTTTGTAAAGAAGCTGTGCCCTGGCATGTCACAAAACACATCGGGGATTACAGGGAGAGGTAGGATAGGAATGTGGTTTGCACTCATTTTTGGCAGCAAATGCAATAAATTGCGATCAGGAAACTAAGGAAGAGCCTTAGAAGTATTATAGTTGTTGTTGACAGATTTTTTTCACTTCACAGGTGGGATTGTTTAGAGAGCCATCCTACACTCACGCAGTTTGGCCGGTAGGCAGAATTTCTTTAATCGCAATGTGGCGACTAGCGAGTGGGAATTTTAAGCTTTACCTTCTCCCTACCAATATTTGATGAATTTTTCTGTCTCTTCGAACCTCCTGTCAGCTTGAAATTGACTATACATTTTGCACTTTTTGTTTGGAAAGCCATATTTACTATAAATAGTAAGTAAAGAACTAAATAATATCATATCGCACAGTGCCAAGCAATAAGGTCATTAACACACTGACCTCTCAAATGGATCAACTACAAACCAAGAAAATTCCTTCCTTCGCTTTCCATGCCCCACCACCTCCCGATGCTGCTGCTACTGCTTGGTAATGACTCATCGTAATTTAGAAAAAATATCTACTGTTGTATTTTTTATATATTTGACTAAAAATTTTTTCCTTTTTTTAGAGTCATCAGCCTTTTTAAACATAACATTGTATAGATATTAGAAAATAAATAAAACTTTTGAGTTTTTATTTTTTGTTTTGCTATAGCGAAGAAAGTTTAAATACATTTAAACCTTTAAATATTTAATCCTTGTTAATAGCGAAGCACAGGATATAGTAAATTTTTATCACATGGCTGGTAACACACACAGACTAATATAGTATTCAGTGGTAACACATTAGAGGCACTAACCATTTTATTTCTTTGGTTAACTGCATTACATGTGGTAATTTCATCCTCATTCTTAAGTTATATCGGCATATCAGGAATATGAGTGCAGGAATATAGTTGCAAATTATGTCTAAAAAATGACCATCAGCTATTTCCAAAGTTACGAAAAGAAAGCGTAACTTTCTAACCAATTGTAAAGAAAGTTGACTTGCTTCAAAAATTGGAAAGAGGTACTCTGATCCACAATCTTTGTAAAGAATTCAGTGTCAGTACATTCACGATTGTTATGTCATGGTACATTCACAATGTTCTGCTCATCTGGCAGCTGAATGTTTAAGTAAACAAAACGTTCAAGTTTTGTTTTTCCCACCAACCTGCACATCTCAAATACTGCCCATGGATATAGGAATATTGAGGGCATTAAAATGTCATTACAAGAACGATTTTTTACAGAAAATGCTTTGGTTTATCAATAGTGACAGAAGTATTTGTGATTTTGTAAAAGACTTTAATATTAGAGATGCATTATTATATGCTGCAAATGCGTGAAATAGCGTCACAAAAGAAATCTTACAAAATGCATGCCACACTTTATTACCAACAACTATATTTATGGATGGTGATGATGATAATGATTTTGACGGCTTTCGAATTTCAAAAGAAAAAGCTGAAATTTCCTAACTTTTAGCTTACTGCAGAAAAGCTATTTTCAGCACTTCTGAAGCCGATATAATAGAAGTTCTGCACTGTGATGATGATGCGCCAATCTTAAATAAATTGAGTGATGATGAAATTCATGATGTGATATTAAATAAAAAAGAGCAAAGTGATGAAGATGATGAAAGTGCCAACAATAAATGTGGAGAAGAAAAAATACCCATTGATAATCTTGTGTAAACACTCGATCATGCAATTAAAGGTCTTGAAAAAAAAGCATTATAACCGAACAGAAAATGATGTCCATTTACAGGCTAAAAGAAAAACTGTTTTTGCACAAATCAAAATTAATGAAACACGTGTTAACTCAAATGTTTCAGCAAAATGATAAAACGTAATTTTATTTTGTATGTGTATATTTTTTGTTAAAATTTCTTTTGCCCAATTTTTTGTATTAAATAATATGTTGCATATTATTAACTTCATTTTTTCTCATTATTTTTACTAAAAATAGTGTTTTATAGTGTATTTAGTTTATATTAAGTTTGAATTTTATTCAAACTTTATAATCCGGAATCGACAAAATCCCGACGAGTCCAGTTTTTCGAGTTTCCACTGTATATATACACTCTTTTGCAAAGAAATGAAGCACCATGAAGAAAGTGACTGTTTTTATTGAAATTAAATATGCATACAGCTCATACACAGGTAATGAAATGATTACAAAATCAAGGCCGCAGGATCCATCAATGGTTAGCAATTTCAAATTGAATTTTCAAATCAGTAGTTGGTGAAACTGCCCTTGACTGCAATGCATGCTTGTATATGTATAGGTAAGGAGTGATAAAGCTTCCTAATGTCATCCTGCAATACATTCTGCCAGGCATTCCTCAATTGTTGCTCTAAATCTGCTACATTTCGGAGTGATTGCTTCGCCAAATCTGCTACATTTCGGAGTGATTGCTGCTCCAAATCTGCTACATTTCGGAGCCTGGTATGTCCCATACATGCTCGATTGGTGAAAGGTATGGTGACCTTGGCCAAGTAACAGTATCAACAGCATGGAGATATTCCAAAGATGTGCAAGCCGTATGTGGCGTGGCATTATCTTGTTGGAAAATGGCCCCAGAATGACGTGCCATGACGGGTAATGCAAACGGCTGCAAGATTTCATCAACATATCTTTCAGCTCTTAAAGTTGTACGCAGGATGACTAGGGGAGACCTGTTGTCATAAGAGGTAGCACCCTATACCATCACACCAGGGGTAATGGCTGTGTGCCTAGTGTTTCCCTTAGACTAAAAAAAGGGGCAGGGTGCTCATTCATAAAGAGGGCACTGTAGCTGAACGAAAGGGGCATTTTTTAAAGTGAACGGGGCAATTTTTAATGAATGGGAGGTCTCTTTTTTTTTTTTTTCTTTGGGATCACAGCCTAGGTCATTGAATTCAGCTCTTTATAATATATATTTAATAAACTAGTTCCAAATTTTTCAAAATAACCAAAGTTTATTTTGTTAAATCTGATGTTATGAATATAGCCTATGCAGATTTTAGCAGCAAAATCAGTGGTTAAAATAAAATTAAAATATAGGTCACATTACATGCACAAGTACTACTGTATATACTCGCGTATAAGTCAAGAAACTTATGACAAAAAAAAAAGCTTAAAAGTGGCGGTCGTCTTATATGCGGAGTCTAAATCTTAAGTCTAAAAGTTTTTTTTCCCGCGAGACAATCCATTCTAAAAGAGGCACAATTAAGCAATCGTGCACTCCGAATTTCTGTGCACTTTAAAACTCTCCTGTGAGTCACTGCCCTCCCGAATGCTCCCGACTACCAGTGTATCGCGTCATAAAAAAATATGCATACATTTTTGTTTGAAGTTTATCACTCTTTTCTCGGATTACGGCTGATCGTTTTCGACAAAAAATGGCTCGTTTCATAAATAATTCTGTTAACACGGATTGTTTAAAACTATAATGCAGAATTTTAAGTTGAAAGTGTTTTTTTGTTTTGTTTATTGAAGCTAACAACCTTAACAACTGTGTTAGGGCTTAATGAAAAAATCAGCTCGGACAGAAAACATATATTGTTTTGATTGCAGGGTGGGTCAAGGATGCTTGAGAGACAGGGATGCGTGGTCTCCGATCTGTTTTGAGGACGCAGCGTGCTAGGAGTTAAAGCATGCCCGGAACTTGTCACACGAGAACGAGCGTCCTCAAAACGGACAGGAAACAACGCTCATATGTCATAGGCCTTTGAAATCTGACTTTAAAGGATTCCGATGAAGTTTTTATTCTGGAAATTAAATTTTATTATTATACACACACACACACACACACATATATATATATATATATATATATATTTTTTTTTTTCGTTTCAAGTGTTTTTGAATAATTTGGAATTTTTATTTTCTGTTTTTGGGATCGATTTATATGTGAGTTTTGGATTATTTTTCTCTGAAAGTAAGGGAGTCGACTTATATGCGAGTTTTGGATTTTTTTTCTTTGAAAGTAGGGAGGTCGACTTATATGCGAGTATATACAGTAATACTTGCATGCGTAATGCAAATAGCATAGAGCCATATGAAACACAAAGACTTCTTCGCACGTGTTCGGCTGAAGGCAGAGATTTTATCAACTCGTTCATCAATGAAAGGACGGGTACGAAGGGCAAAGGAATTTTCGTGTTTCTTCCACGTGAAGAATCCAGCAGACGTAGTCTGGGAACCAGAAAATAATGAGTCATGCTCCTACATTTCAATTGTGGAAGGACGGAAATTTTCGGTGAATCCTGAGTTCTTTTTTAACCAAATGGGGGCAGGGGGCATTTACCGCTATAAAAGAAAGGTAGGGGCTAGGTGTATTTACCGCTATAAAAAAAAGGTAGGGGCTAGGCGCATTTACCTTTGTACACAAATGGGCAGGATGCGTTTACTACTGTGAAGAAACAGGCAAGGCGCATTTATCACTATAAAAAAAAAAATGGGCAGGGTGCTGTGCCCTTCTGAAAATGCCTATTGGAAACACTAGTGCCTCTGTAAAACAAAGGCTGATTGGGACCACTGGCCCTGGCGCCTCCCACATGTACTCGATAGTCATCTGCTGAAAGACAAGCATGATTCATCACTGAACACTATGTGATGCCAGGCTGCTGACAGCCATGATGCTCAGCTACGAAACCATTCTAAACGACTCTGTCGATGTTGTGGGGTTATGGGCAGACGTCTTAAAGGCCTCCATGAGCGTAACCCCACCTTAGCCAAGCGCTGTGAGATGGTAGAAGGTACCACTGGTGGTATTGAAGAAGCTGTAACACTTTGTATGACAGACAATGATGCCGTTGGGTCAGTTCAGGCCTGTCGCACAGTCATCCGATCTTGCCTCACATTCATGCACCTTGGCCTTCCAGAGCCTTTATTCCGCTGATAAGTTCCTTGTAGCAGTTGCCCTATCATGCCCCTACCAGATTCTGCCAGTGATTCCACTTGAGGGCAGTGGATTGATAGAATTCTACGGTAATGTTAGATATTAAACTATGAAATTGAGTTTATAGATTTGACTTTTCTAGTCTTCTGATAAAACCTTAACCTTCTTCCCTTAACATTAACACCATTATACTTTTTGAAACTATTTTTTTTGCAACTGAAATTTATTTACGATTTATTACAAAAGTGTTTGTGATTACAAATTAGTACTTGATTTTATTATAGCTTGTTATAATTTTTAATTTACTTTAAAAAATAGTTCTTTTCTATGCTTCATTTTAAATCTATATAAATATGTACAAATTTTATTTATCTAAAATATATATATATTTTTTTTTAGCCTAAGGTTATGCTTTATGTGAATAGGTTGAATTCTGAGGAAATTGTTATTCCATATGAGTATAATCAGTGAGTATTAATGCTTTTTATTATGCATATTTTATTATGTAATTAAACCTCTTTGTTAAACATTTAAAGTTTGGAAAAGGGAGCTAGGCTGAAAACAGCAGGTACCTAAGCTGTTGATTACTATGCTGGGAATATACCAATTTTCTAGAATGTCTCAAATTAAAGAATTCCTTCTTCTGAAATAATAAGCACTATACAGGGTGAATCAAAATAGATGGTGTACTGTAATTATCTTTTTAACTGTTGGTCATAGAAACATACTTCCAATTAGAAAATGTGCTTAAATCATGAGATTGAGCATATCATTTATTTTACAGAGAATTGTATCCTTATGAGTATTGTGCTAACATTTGACAGAAATTGGATGAAAATTCTCTGAGATAGCAATAAATTTAGGGTTTCAAAACTTGATAAATTTCTCCTTAATCTAGGAGGGTTATTTCATATAGGGACACCCGATGAGTGTTACTCTATAGTCACAGATTTTTTTTAAATTTTTACCATGGATACACATGGTAATAAAACCCCCAAATCTGAATTTGTAATGTACATATCCCAATAATGACCCAGATACAGACATTTGAAAAATGGTCATTTTTGTGAAATGGTGGCCATCTTGGATTTTGCACTAATGTTTAAAAATGTAATGGCGTGAGAACTAATGGCTCAAATGAATTAATTCTGGTACCAATTTAAGGCTATTTATATCAGGAATATAAGTGCCATATCAAAACAATTAAAAAGATATACAGTAGGTGCCGCTTAATGTGATCGTTTTGGGACAGATGCTATTTGATAACAATAACCGATTGATAACAATAAACAAAAAGTATCAGAAATATAAAATTTTGATTTCAAAAGTTAATATTTACTGTATTTTTGCAGCTACTACAAATTCAAAAGACAACGATTCATTTAAACAATATTTTAAACAAATCGTTAAAATAGGTCAATTAAAAAAAGTCTTCCAAAGTTGTCTGCCTTGTATTTTGTCTCGGCAAATTATTTATAAAACTTTCATGCCTGTACTGCTCGCGAAAGTCCCCAGAAGTGCGTCTGTGTTGCACCCCGAGTCTCAAAACAAGGAGAGCCTCTCTCGTTTCAGTAGCAGTTGGAGGATTCTCAACAAGGTTTTCATCTTCGTCCTCATCTTCATCCGATGCTTTTCCCTCGTTTTCTTCGATAGAACAAGATACAGCTCGGCATACGTCTTCATCAGTCATTGTTGTAGCCACTTGGGCGTTCTCCTCTATAGACATCCATTCTGAAAAGTCATTTTCAGTCATGTTGGATGGTACAAGTACTGTTTCATCGAATTCCGGTACCGCCATACCTTCGTCCACTTTAACGAACCCACCGTGCGAGAAACAGTTCTTAATTGTGGTCTCGGACACTCGATCCCACGACATTGTCAAAAGATGGCGGGCCTGAAGGACATTCGTCTTCTTTGCTAATGCGTTTGCACTCAGTTGTTCCGTACCTTCCATATTTTCCAAAACCCTAGTGCGCATTTCTCCACGGTAATACGCTTTCATTGCACGAATTATTCCTTGGTCACATGGTTGGATAAGTGATGTAGTGTTGGCAGGTAGGAGAATGATTTTTATATGCTTTAATGTGACATTTGCATCGTGGGCTCTGTAGTTATCGATGAGTACGGCGATATTGTGATCTAATTATTTGTCCCACTTTAGAAGCCATTCGCTGAATAGAGCAACTGTCATCCACGCTGTTTTATTGTCAGCATAATCAACAGGCAATTTCTTAACATCCTTAAAGCATCTCGGCTTTTTGGTTTTTCCGATAACAAAGAGTTTCTTCTTCGTTCTAGTCATTCTCGCACAACAGAGTACAGTTATACGTTCTTTTGAAACTTTGCATCCCTTAGAACTCTCGTTTTTAAACAGGTACGTATGTTCTGGCAAGGTACGAAAATAAAGTCCGGTTTCGTCAGCATTGTAGATGTTTTCGGATGAATAATCAGCGATTATTTTCGGCCATTCTTAGGAAATCCTTGCCTTTGCAGCTGGAAAAGCGGCATCCTTTTCTTCCCCATGGGTACGTTTGAACACAATGTTCTCCCTTTTTCTCCAGCGATTAAACCATCCGCCCGTTACGACGAAATTTTTTTTGCCCATTTTAGAAGCAAGATCTTCAGCTTTCTGCCGTTTAAAGGACAGTTTATGCGTGCATCCTTTTCCCTAACATTGGCAAACCACAGTGTCAAAGCCGATTCGACTTCTCCATATTTCCCAGTACGTCTTCCCTTACAGTTCAAATTTGCTTTCAACTTTGCTTTATTTTCAATCTCGTCGCGATTCTTTAATATTTTACAGAGTAATGGCTGAGAGATTTTTAATGTAGAAGCAGCATTTTTTGACTCATCTTGGGTAAATTATCAAAACGTTTCAAAATGTCAATTTTGTCCTTAATAGTTAAATCATTGCGTTTTTTTTCCATTGCTAAAATGCTTGACCATCTGCAATAAAGTTTGAAATGCAACTTTAGACAGAGAGAAAAAATTTTACAGCTTATAACAGTCGAAGCACTTTGCTTACTGATAAGAAAATAACTCAACGCTTTTCCTACGCCCCCACCATTCTCAAAGGGGGGGGAAAGGGGAGAGAAATCACCACCTGCAGAGCGCCGTGCCTGAGGGACGGCCTTGCGGCAAATTCCTGCACATGCCAACAAAAGGGGTCTCTTTGGGGTTTTAGGGATTCTCCCTTTGCTTTTACGTATATGTAGTTTGAATTTTTTGTTAATAGAATGAAAAAATAATCGAAAATGGTACTCGAACGACGAAAGCGAAGTGATAAAGTGATAACAATAAACGAAGGCGCTGATTACAAAAACCGATTTTTTTAACATGTGTTAATATACAAGCGTTCGGGACTTCGCGATTCTGATAACATTAAACGAATGATAACATTATCCGCGATCACATTAAGCGGCACCTACTGTATTTTAATATTGTTATTACATGGGAAAATTGCTAAAATCACCTTCGGATTAATGGACAACTTAAATGGGCTATATAAAATGGCCCCTAGTATTTTTTTCTGAAACTTAGTGCAAATACTAACTAATATGTGGGCTTTAAGTAAAAAAAAAATTAGAAAGGTAATATTTCTTATTGCAGAGAAAAATAGCTTTAAAATATATATAGATTTAGTTAACATTTGACATGCAATGCTTTAATCATTTAAAAAAATATATATTTTAAAAACAAATAATGAGCAAAAATAAAACATAGTCATTTTTTACACACTAACTAGTATGTGTGCTTTAAGTAAAAAAAAAAAAAATAGAATGGTAATATTTAATTTAATGATTAAAAAAATACTGTTATATATATAAGAAATCAATGTGTAAAATTTCTGGAATGCTGAAAAATTCTAATAAAAATCTTCTTAAAAACCATACAGTTATAGTAATGGAACAATTGAATAAAAGCTGTGAACTTTTGGATTTATCACTAATAAAGATCAATAGATTTAGCTCTAAGAGGAAACTTAGTTATATGCAAGTTAAGAAATTAAGTAGCCATGTTGCTACTAAAACTGCTACAGTATTAGGTATTGCAAGTATTAATATGTCATAAAATTCAAGACATTATTTGCCCAAATTGCACATTTATGATGGAAAATTATTGAATAAGTTTTCTTTAGATGCATCAGTTAAAGAAAACGTGCAGATTTTAAAATTAATCCAAGATTGATAATTTTAATGCATAATTTAAAAGAATTATATGCTGCATTTAAAGAAAATCCTAATGAAATAAAAATACTAGATATGTAAATTTTGCACATTACATCCAACAGAATATGTAACTGTTGGAAACAAAGTTATTCATTCTGTATGTGTTTGTATATATCATCAGAATATTAAACTCATGCTTCATGCCATCCATATTAGTGACTATACTACATCATTATTAAAAGAAACAAGTTTATTGCACTGAATCAGAAAAGTATGGTACATAGGTGTGAAAACTGTCCATTTCCAGAAATTCTTAAAATACCAATGCATCCCAATGAATTAGAAATTAGTATGTGTTTTGTTTGTATATGCATTTTTACTGCCTAAGTGCGTTATATATATGGCCAAGAGACCTCTAGATGTGCGCCAAAGATTATGATACTTGCTGTTAGATGAAATTGGTTTAGGAGCCAGTGGCCACTAGGAAAAATTGGGTATCTTCAGCTCTATTGAATATAGAAATACCTTTTCATAATTTGAAATAAAAAATAAAATATAAAATGGATAACTTTATGCTTTTTAGGAAGATTTTTATTAGAATATTTCAGCACCCCAGAAATTTTACATTGATTTCCTATACATATAACAGTATTTCTTTAGTCATTAAATTAAATATTACCATTCTAATTTTTTTTGTGCTTAAAGCACACATACTAGTTAGTGTGTAGAAAAATTCCTATGCTTTGTTTTTGCTCATTATTTATTTTTAAAAAATATATTTTTTTTAAATGATTACAGCATTGCATGCCAAATGTTAACTAAATGTATATATGTTTTATTCAGGGTTCGTATGCCTCCTGGAAATCCTTGAATTCTAATTTTTTTTGTGCTTAAAGCACACATACTAGTTAGTGTGTAGAAAAATTCCTATGCTTTGTTTTTGCTCATTATTTATTTTTAAAAAATATATTTTTTTTAAATGATTACAGCATTGCATGCCAAATGTTAACTAAATGTATATATGTTTTATTCAGGGTTCGTACGCCTCCTGGAAATCCTTGAAAACTCCCGGATTTAAGATTTTTCTTATAAGGGTCCTTGAAAACTCCTTATTTTATTCATTTTGGCTCTAAACTCCTGAAAATCGAAATATATTCCTGGAAAAACGACATCGCAATCTTTTATTTCATAATATAATCAATAGGTGGTGCCACCAAACCAACGATAGTGCACAAATACTGATGTTGGAAATACAGAGATGCCAATCATTATGGACTTTTCGTAATTCTTATGGATTTCTGAGCAAAATTATAGACTGTGGAAAAGACCCGTAAAATTACGGAAAATTCCTGTTTTTTTCCCATCCAAACTGTAATTATTGCACCTTAAATTGACAAAACTTACTTATTTCTATATGTTGGTTTATTATTCATGTAAATGTTTTAATTATTTTGACACATTTAGTAGTGCAATTCAATTAATTCTCCTGTAGTCCTGGGCGTCCACAAGTATCCTTTTCCATCCATCCCTAATTTCTAAATATTAGTCATTAGATGAACTGAGCTAGCCTATTTTCACATTTTGGTTAATTATAAAGACTAATTTTTTAATTATTTTCTTATAAGTTGATTAGTATCTTTTCCCATCCATCTCCATCCTGTAATTATTGCACATTAAATTAACAAAACTTGTTAATCTTTATGTTTTGGTTTATTATTCTTGTTAATATTATAATTATTTTGACATATTCAGTACGATTGCGCAATTCAGGGAATTCTTGTGTACTCCTGTGAGTCCACAAGTATCCTTTTCTACCCATCTCCATCCTCTATTAATCATTAGATTGACAAAACTAGCTTATTTTCACATTTTGGTTATTTGTTATTTTTTAATTATTACTTTTTGATTTTTTATTTATTTACATAAATAGTGCGATTGCACAATTCAATTTGCCCAGAAGAATTTAACAGTTTATCTAGAAGAATTTAATATTATCTGGTGATGAAAGCAATATTATTTGTTCCCCATAATAATGTTGTTTCAAAATGTATATTCCAGGCTTCCGGAAATTGCCCGTCCTTCCTGGGTTAAAATTCGGCGAGGATGACCAATTTTCGGAAGCTGCCGACCTCTCGGAAGGCCTTGGGATTAGAGATTCCATGTAAAAAAGATAACAAATTGTTGTCATCGTAAAATTGCGGCGAAAGCCGCCCTTTCCCGTGCCGTGAATGAAAATTGAAATGTCGTCACCTGCAAATCCCCCCTAGTGTGTATTATCAATGCCTTCTTTCTAGGCGAGCCGTCAGATCTGAATTGTAACCACAGGCGCTAGTTATTTTTTCTCCCCTTATCCTCCACTCAGTGAATCCGATGATCGCACGAAAATGCAATAGCGCACTCGCGATCGAAGTGACATGTTCTCTTCCCCTTTTCAAGGTCTACATGTGCGGAATTTTCGGATTTTCACAAGACCGACAATACCAATGCTTAAATCCAAACCAAGCCTGAAGAAATTTATAAATGTAGAATGAACTTGGCCTGAAGATAACTGCGTCTCAGCAGGCCCGAAATGATTTGTATTCAAATATGTTAAAAATAAATTTGTCAAAATTTTGTAAGGAGAATTTAGTTTGTTTTCTTAAACATTTATCTTTACGTAGCTGAAATAAAAGCAATAAGTTCATGCATTCAGTTTAAATCCATTTAAACAATTTTCAAAAGAAATATGTTAGGCCCTTTCGTAACGGACGTTTAAAAAAAAATAAAAAAGACTCAACCCTGCCCGAAACAATAGAAAACTCAAGTCCAGCCCGGGCCTAAGCCCAAATCCCCATTTAACTCTTTAAAACCCAAACTATAAAATTTTCATTTGCTGTAGTAGACGGGAGTAAGTAACAAGTTTGAATTTTTGGAATGGTTTCTTCTAGTTTCAGCCAGAAGTGTTTTATTTTCTTCCCCACTTTGGTTTCAACTTTAAAACTGAAACGTTTAAAATTCATTCATGGCATTTGTTCCAGTTGTTTGACAACTGAAGTTAATGTATGAAACATATATTCAGTCCAAGAAGATTTTAATCTTGATTGACTACATGCCCTAGAAATTAAGAGTACCGATGAGGTTTAAACAGTTTAGAGACAAAAGGATTTATATGATTATTTATTTACCACGCCTTCAAGTTACCAAACATTTAAAAAAGGAGTGATTCCTTACATTTCTTACCCCTTTGCCCCCACCCATAGATCGGAATTCCGTCGGTCCGATCCATTATCGGAGA
Organism: Amaurobius ferox; assembly: GCA_951213105.1. Lineage (NCBI taxonomy): Eukaryota > Metazoa > Arthropoda > Arachnida > Araneae > Amaurobiidae > Amaurobius > Amaurobius ferox. The sequence continues at coordinate 102,820,078 of OX578141.1, read as the reverse complement.
TTCCGCGTCAGCGACTTTCATCGCGGCGGTTAAGATCTGTGGGGGTGGTGTATGAATATGCAGTTATCGCACTTCATCGTGCGGCAGTTGGTTCTAATTTATTATTGTTGTGCAATGTATTTAAGCACATATATTAAGGAATATAAAGTGAGAAAAAAATTCTTAGGAGGGCGGGTAAAAAATTTCCATAGCCGTCCTCGCGGACGGGCTAGATTTTCCCGATTTCCCTAAGCCTGGCATATTCTGTATTTTTGTTAGAAAACATAGGACTGATTTTAAGCTAAATTTAAGTGCAGACACATTACATTTTTTTAATACTTAAAAAAATAAAAACCATGTCAAATGTTCTTTATTTTTCATGTTTTAGGAAGAAATTATTAAAGTCTGAGCTAGAGCAGGCTAAAAATATATAAATAATTAAACAAATACATTTAGTTTAAGCTAAGCATATTCTGTTTTCTATTAAACTAAGCATGTTCTGTTTTCTACTTATTTTTTAGTTTAAGTTAAAGTATAAGGGGCAGTTAAATGAAAACGAGACAGATGGAAAAAAAGTACATAACCTGCTTATTCTTGCAAAAGTAATCGCCATAACTGTTAAAGCATTTGTCCCACTATGAGACAAGACGGTCAATGCCTTCATGGAAGAATGTTTTTGGTTGCCTATGGAACCATGATTGTAACCAGGCATGCACCCCTTCGTCCGAGGCAAATCGATAGCCACGAATGTCTTTCTTCAGCTCTCCGGCTCAAAATGATGACACTATGTTTCATCTCTCACGACAATATGGGACAGGAAACGATATTCTTCATCGTGATACCATTCCAGGTGCTGCAGTGATGTCGACATTCTGTTTAACTTCGGATCCTCCGTCAGGCTGTGGGGAACCCACTGTGCACAGATTTTCCGGAACTTCAGATGCTCTGTCAAGATGGCGTGAGCGGTACTGTGATTAATGCCCAACATGAGCTGAATGTCTTCCACCGTCCGTTGTCGGTCATTTCTAACAGCAGCATCCACCGCAGCAATGACAGAAGGGGTAATGACAGGATGAGCCTGTCCTGGCCGACTGTTGTCTTTCAATGACACCCGACCGTCTCGATATCGTTTAGTCCACTCAAACACACGCGCATGTGACATACTGTATTCGCCATACACAGCAGACATTCGGACATGAATTTCACTTCCTGGCACTCCTTCCGCAGTCAAAAAACGCACTGCAGCTTGCTGTTCCTCTTTCCCGGCCTCCATAGTGATGTCGGATGCACACACGACTCTCGCTGACCTCACTTCGAGCACGTCTAACAAACGAATGATACGGCGCATAACATGTGTGCCATTCCTTCCTGATACCCAATAGATGGCGCTTCTATACACAACCCTACCTGCATTACCAACTTCCGTGACAGGCCTCTTATATAGTCTGTCTCATTTTCATTTGACTGCCCCCTATATTAAGGATTTTGGAATTTCTTTTTTGTTTAGTAATGAAGATTAATATATTTATATTTTGTTAGTTTAGTTTAAAAATTTGAACATTTCATATAAAAAATTTTAATGTTTGATCAAATATTTTTCTGATTATCATTGCAAACAATTTTTTTATCACAAATCAAACCACTCTAGTAGTCTTAAATAATAAAAGACAATGTCTGTGTGTGTGTGTGTGTCTTATACACTATAGGTTCAGCGACCGCGCGTCGAAGAGCTACAAAATTTGGCAGCTGGAGACCCAGGGTGGGTGGGAAGATGACACGTGAAAACTGATTTTTAAAATTTGAATTATTATTTTTGTTATTTAATGTTTTATGCGATTTTGACAGTTCTCCCCCCTTTTTCTCTTTTTTTCTCCACCATTCAGATGTCGTAGAAAAAAACAAATCACACCACCGGAAAGAGCGGATAATTGTGAGTAAAAATATATCAATTTCAAATCTCGGGGATAAATTCTAATATTTTTTAAAGATTTTAAAACAAAAGTCACTTTCGGTTAAAAAAAATGAACTTTCGTTTTTAAATCCTCACATCAGGAAAAGACTAATTTCGACTAATAATTTACATTTTTAGAAAGCTCAAAGATCTGGTATTCTTGCAAGTCCAATCTGGTCAAGAAATAATTAAAATTGTCTGCAGGATTGGGATTTTAAGTTTTTCTGAATTTCAGTTTCTCGGTAATCCACCAAAGAAGTTCTTCACCGGCGTCCCCCCCCCACAGAAGTTTTTTGCCCAGGTGGAGGGGACGTCACGGTTTTGAATGCGCAATAGGGAAGAAAATGATTGAATTATGGTAGATTGAATTGTGGCGATATATTATTGCGGCATAATGTATTGTATTGTAAACACTTAATTGTGGTGATGTATTTCACATTAAACATGTGGGTCCGTAAGTCCTTCCGAGAGGTTGGTGGTAGGGGAAGGAGGGTACGGTTCCTGTGGATGCCTCCCCCACTGGGTTCCGGTCTAAATTGGGTGGTACTTCCCGGCCGTCCAAACAGTTACCTTACACTTTTCTGGTAGGTCGGACGGTCTAGGTCTCAACAACAACAACATAAGCATAGTTGTCTTATGCAAGAATTGAAAACATGGATATATATATACATTCAGTGTAATGTGAAAATTTTTTAAAAAGTTCATTGTAAAATTCACACATATATATACTCTAGATACAAGTATCTGTATCAAAGAGCGAGGAGTAAAGTATACGATATCCTAACCATATTTGTACAAGAAAGAAAAATTTAGAAGTTACAATTTTAATCATTTGTGTTTTTGAAAATTTGATTACAAAATTTTAATGCTCTATCCTTGGTCATTGGCTTTGTAAAATAATCTGCTATGTTTTCTTTGGTATTTACAAAGAGATGATTTTAAAAGATTCATTCTCAACTAATTGTCTCAGAAAACGATATTTTATGTCAATATGTTTGGTTCGGTTATTCTCAATTGGGGAATTTGAAAAATTAATTGCAACTTGGTTGTCACAGTAGATTATGCTATTATTTCTGTTAAATTTTAACCCTAGCTTCATACATTCCTCAATGATATTTTGCAGCCAAATAATTTCTTTCGCAGCTTCTGCCAATGAAACATATTCTGCTTCCATCGTTGACAGACTAACACACTTGTGTTTAAATGTACGCCAAGAAATGGGTACTCTATCTATTAAAAATAACATACCCCCGAGTGACACTCTGTCATCCCTATTGGCAGCAAAGTCCGAATCCGAGTAGCAATTTAAATTTAAGGTACCAATGCCTGATAAGTTCAACATGTAATTCTTTGTTTTTTCAAGATATCCCAAAAGTTTAAGTAATGCGTCCCAATGTTTCATGCCTGGATTCTCTTGGAATTGAGACAGAATATTTACAGCGTAACATATGTCTGGTCTAGTTCTACTTGATAAATTGGCTAAACATCCGATCAAACTTCTGTATGGGAAATTTTGCATTTGTTTTAATTCTTCATCATTCATTGGGCAATCATTTTTGCTCAATGTGATTTCTTTTATAATAGGGAGTGAAGAAATAGGATATTTGAATTCTTTAAACATTGGGCAAACTTTATCAATGTACTGCCTTTGATGTATGAAAATTTGTTATTGGTTTCAGTAAATTCCCCACCTATCAGTTTTTTTACCTTTCCTAGTGTTTTGATATCAAATTCTTCCTTTAATAAAGAAACTGCATGATCAATATCACCCTGATGTTTTGAGAATAAAACTATGTCATCCACATAGACCAACATTAATACTTTGTTTTGGTAAAAATATGCACAATTACACCATTTCAGTTTGAAGAAATTTAATTTTCTCAAAGTGGTGTCAAGCTCATTATACCACTCTCTGCCGCTCTGATGTAGACCATATATTGCCTTTTTTAGCAAACAGACATAATTTTGTTGGTTTGGATCGACATATCCAGGTGGTTATTTCATGAAAACTTTAGCATTCAATTTAGCATAAAGGTATGCTGACTTGATGTCTAATTGAAAATGCTTCCAGTTAAGCAAACATACGAAAATTGCAAAAAAAAAGCTCTCATTAAGTTAAAATTTATAATGGGGCTAAATACTTCATCATACGAATCTCCCTTCTCTTGAGAATATCCCTGAGCCACTAAACGGGCTTTGAATCTCTTCACTTTTCCATTTTCATCCCTTTTGATGGTGTATACCCATCTGGATCCAATTACTTTTTGTGAGATGGGCGCAGGCACTAAGTCCCAGACACCCCTCTCTTGCATTATTGCTATTTCATTATTCATGGCTTCTTGCTATCTTTGTGAGTGCGGAGATTCAATTGCTGACTTATAGCTTTTGGGAATTATTATTTCTATGTTGCTTGCCTCTGGCCTGGATTTGATATTTTTCTTTTCTCTGAAGTTGAAAAAATTTTGGTCATAATGTATGTTAGACTTGGCACAGAATTTTTGAATGTCATTATGACTTCTCAGTCTTCTTCTATCACCCTTCACTGAATAGTAAACATCAGTTCGAGTTCCATCAGGCCTAGGTACGGCTTTCCGTTCCCAGTCGATGTCTGAGCAGGGGGTCAGACCGGAATCAACAGAAGAGTCCTCTTCCTGACTAGTATGACTAGTGCCATGGCTCTCACCTGCTTCTTCCTCTGACTCACCATCCAAACATCCCGATCCTGAATCCATCGAGCAAGTAAATCTCGATGTCTGTGGGGTGAAATTTCTAGAATAACTAGGGTCCTGGATGCCTTCCGCTGCTTCCATTTCCTCAAAACGGACATTGCTTGTCTCAGACATCACTTTTCTATCCTTCACTAGAAAAATTCTATAGCTCCTGGTATTTTCAGCATGTCCTACCATAACTCCCTGTTGAGCTCTTAGGTTTAGCTTTTTCCTAAGCTGTTTTGCTATACCAGTATAAGCCTTACATCCAAAAATTCTGAGATGGGACACAGCAAGCTTCTTCCCATAATACAACTCGTGTGGAGTTTTTACTTTAAATTTATGGCAAATCCTGTTCTTTGTATAAGTGAAACATAGGATTGCCTCTGCCCACATTTTGTCACCGATGTTACTTTGATTAAGCATTGCTTTAACACAATCTAAAGCTGTCAGTTTGAATCTTTCAGATACCCTGTTTTGTTCGGGTGTATATGCATTAGATCGCTCATGCTTAATTCCTAACTTTTTCAAAAAAGCTTTAAACTGACCGTGACAAAATTCCATGCCGTTATCAGTACGGATGCACAAAATCCTTTTGCCTAATTGTCTTTCCCGACAAGGTTGAAAATCCTGAAAAACTTTGAACACATCTGATTTTTGTTTTAAAATAAAAACAAACACCTTGCAGCTAAAATCATCCGTAATAGTAGAAAAATATTTGTTTCCTCCCAATGAAGCTATAGGCATTGGACCACAAACGTCCATGTGCAGTAATTGCAAAGGTTTTGTAGATCTAATCCTGCCTATTGGTTTGTATGAAACTCTCTTAGATTTTGCAAGTTTGCAATGAATGCAATTTACTTTTGCATACTTCAACTTAGGGAGTCCGTTTGCCACGGAAACTTTACTTGTTTGGTGCAAATAGTCTGAGTTAATATGGCCATATCTTCTATGCCATAATTCAGTTTTATTCAGAATTTCAACTGTTGAACCACCAATTTTGTTTGACTTTGATTTTAAATCAGTTTTGTTTTTCCTATTACTCAAGTTAGGCCTAATTTTGTTTTGACTATCTATTGCAGGGGATTTTCTAACCTGTTTAGAACTTTTGTCCCTGTCCTGATCTCTTTTACAGCCCTCAACATTACGTCTTAAATTTTTAGTTGAGTACTGCAGTTTTAAAAAATACAGTCCTTCTTTATGTTTAGCGTAAAAGAAATTTTCTCCCTCAGGAGTTTTAAATCATAGTACACCTTTGGCTGCACTAAAAGAATAGCCCTGCTCTTCTAATACAGATGCGGCCAACAAGTTTCGCCGTAATTTTGGTGAATACATAACATTATTTAAAACAATATTACTTGTATGATCTTTATTAACATACATGTTCACCGATCCATTAGCCTCAACTGGGCTTTCAATATCATCCACTGCTAGCGACATAGATGTATCTTTGCATTTACTAAATTTAGAAAAGATTTTTATGTCATTGCAAAAATTACACTTAGCAGTGGTGTCAATTACCCAGCTGAGCTTATTGTCAGGATCATCAACTGCATTAGCTTCAACATTAATATTTGAAAATACTTCAATAATATTAGAGCTCGTCAACTTTTTTAACTTTGGGCACTGTGCCTTTAAATGACCAGTTTTATTACACAAAAAGCATGGTCCTATGACCTTAATAGATTTCTTAACTTTAGAGACATTTTTGCATTTAACTTTAACATTAGAAAAGTATACAGATGAATTAAGACTTACATTGTTACGATCTTTCTTCAACTGCCTTATCCGGCCTTCTTCCTGGGACAATTCCTTCTGAATTTTATCGATCTTAAAGTCCTGGTCGCTCTAGCGATAGATGACTTGTATTATGCTTTGATAGTCATCTGACAGGTACCGGATGGCCTGGAACGCCACGTACACGTCCTCTATGGGATGGTTCACGTTCTTTAGCTTGGTGACCGCCTTTCTTATCCTTGTACAGAAAATATCTACTGGTTCCTCATTTTCCAGGTGAAGACTGAAAAATTCGTCTAGCAGATGCACTAGGTTGGCGCTCTTTGGAGCTTCAAAATGCGCCTCCAAGTTCTCCCACGCATCCGCCGGGCTGTCGTTGATATCGAGTAACTCTCGGTATTTCGCCGATATGTTCCGAAACAGTATGTACAAAAATGAGCTAGCAAGCTCATGAAAAAGGTTGATAAACAGTTTATGACTAGGCATACACACTCTCAGTTATTTATACTGTTGCTATAACATTGGTAAGTAGAGAAAAGCTACATTACCACTAATGCCGTGCTTGTTTATGAAACCACCATTGTCAGGTTACACGTCATAACATTACACTGAGTCCAAGACCGCGAAAAATTAACTTGGTCTCTTTAAAATTGAAAGAGCCAACACTAGAAACATTTTATCGCACTTTCCGAAATAAAACTATCGGAACTTGACTCGTACTTTTGTATAAGCAACTTAGCTGAAAACGCTAACATACCGCAACATACTCAAACCGAGTATTTGCTAAGCATCGGATCATTCGATCACTATAAGACCTCGGTCATCAATCCATCGATCAGACACACATCGGTAAGACACCCATAAGACCATAAGTAACTGAGAATGCGTCCTAGCATATATACACAGTGATGGGTACGCTCCGGAACACAACCGTTGACGACAGCGCCCTCACAATATGCAAATCAGGATGCGAGAAGGCGATTTGCATGAATGGCATGTTCTGTTCTCGTCACGAGTCATTCACGGAAACGGAAAAACCATTCTTAAAAATGAAGACACGTTCCCGCGATAACGAGAATTGCGACAAAAACAGAACCAAGTTTCCAACAGGGTGGTGGTTGGGGAAGGAGGGTACGGTCCCTGTGGATGCCTCCCCCACTGGGTTCCGGTCTAAATTGGGTGAATAAAAAGAAAGTTATGGAGATTGTTGCGGAGGGCGCAGTAGCCCAGTGGTTAGCGTACCGGAATTGCACTCTGTAGGCCCGGGTTCGATTCCCAAAACTGTCGCCATGTTCACGCGGAGTACGATCACGTTAAACATGTGGGTCCGTAAGTCCTTCCGAGAGGTTGGTGGTAGGGGAAGGAGGGTAACGGTCCCTGTGGATGCCTCCTCCACTAGGTTCTGGTCTAAATTGGGTGGCACTTCCTGGCCGTCTAAATAGTTACCTTACACCTCTCTGGTAGGTCCCACTAGCGAGTTTGCCACAGTCAGAATTTTCAAGGATGGTGAACAGGCTAGTTGCCAAAGGCGGCTAGTTACTGAATAAAAATTTCCTGTCTAGATTACTGAAACTATAAGCAGCCATTATTCAAAAAAATCTTGTGAAAATACAAAGCAGCAATATACAGCAGTACAAAGCAAATGTGAGCAGAGGCATTGCTGAAGGAGGAGGATTTGTGGGTCATACCCTCCTCCCCAAGAACCCATTGAGTTTCAAAGAAATTATAAAGAAATGGAAAACAAAATATTTGGTTACCAACCATACCAGCTAAGTTGATGTTGGATTCCTTTAAAAATTTATTAAAAAACATAGTTAAGAAAAAATTCAAAGAAAAGTTAAGAAAAAAATCATTGTCTCAATACCCCTTCATTTCAATAATAACCTGCTTGAAAATTAATTTTCCTGAGTTAAAATAGCAATTAATATTAAATTTTAGTTGATGAAAACAAATTGCAAAAATGGAAAATATTTGATAATAAAACAGGATAAATCGAGAATCGCATATAAATGCAGATTTTAGAGACATTTCCATATGATCTTTCTCATATTACTTACAAATATAAGAATTAAACACATTTAAAATTAAAATATTATAAGGAAATAACTATTTTTTAAATGTCCATTTTTGTTAAAGATATAAACAAAGAATAATTCAGATTTTTGTATTAGAAATTATTTTAAATTTTCTTAAAATATAAAATAAACTGATAAAGAAACCCAAAAGAAAATGAATACAGAAAAATGCTAATTTGTTTTTACTTGTAAAAAGGACATAAAAAACAACAAATTTAAAAAAAACATACTCCTATTTAACAATTTTGAATTATTAGAAATACATTTGAAGAGCATAAATTAGAATTTGATATATTTGCATCCATAGTTGAATATCTCATTTCAATTAAAAATGAACATCCTTCTCATCTTAATTTTATTAAAAGTACTTTAAAATATTTTGAAACATATGAACAAAGGTGCTTCTGCCAAAATATTAGATGAATATGGTGAGGGCCCACTTTAGTTGAAATGTTATAAAAAAAAAAGACTTCTAATAACTATCCTGAAAAATCAACTTTTCTCAGACATTTTTTTCTTTCAAAATTTTTCTTAATCACTAAATTTGATACTATAATTACATGTAATTTGCATTTTAGTTAACCCATATAGATTGTAAAAAACCTTTTTTTAATACATTTATGTTTTTAAAATGAATTATAATTTTGTATAACGACATTTGAGACCATTCCAGTAAGTTTTAGAAATAGTGTCCTTAATTACGGAAAAACCCTTTATCCAGAATGCCTGAAGTCCCAAGCATTCTGGATAATAGATCCTGTACTGTATAGGTTATTTTACCTTTTAGCATAAAAAAATTTATTTCCTTCAGGAGTAAAAAACCACAGTATCCCTTTAGCCCCATTAAAACTAAAATTCTATCCCTCAAATACAGATGCTGAGTTTCTAATAAATTTAGGGGAATACATTACATCATGCAAAATAATAAATTATTTTTGTCCTTTAACTGTATATATATTTTGACCATACCAATAGCAATAGCCTCAACTGGGCTCTTGATATCACCTACTGCTAGTGATATGGGGGTGCTTTTGCACTCCTTAAATTTTGAAAGTAACTCAATGTTATTATAGAAATGTCACGTAGCAGCAGTATCTATGACCCAGTTGAGCCTATCACTAGGCTCATTTACAGTATTTTACAGTATTTGCCTTAATATGTGTTGATATTTGTAATTCAACAATATTACTAAAACTTTATTTTAACTTTGGGCAGTTTGATTTAAAATGTCATAACTTTTTACAAAAAAAATCTGATGTAGGCAGCACATGACTTTTCTTATGTAATGCAATGAATTTACTTCTTTCACAGTTAAAAAATGATGAAAAAGTCCACTGCACAGTATTTGTAACATTGAATTGCACATTTGGCACTTTTCCGGATGGCAGCATGTGAAGCTATTTCATACCCAATTAACTTATATTGCAAGCAACTCTAAATTCACAATTATCAGTATTGATAGTATCCTCAGTAAGCAATATAGTTCATATATTAAAATATTTTAATAAATTCATCAATTAAGCATTATTTCATTAACTTAGTGTCATTTTTGCAATTTTGACAATATTTTCATCAATCTGGGACTAAATATCGCTATGTTGGCGATATTTCGCTAGGTTATAAGTTCCCCATATGTATCGTTAAGTATTACAAGCAGAAGGAGAGAAGTGCATTTCGTATATACTAGAAGGTATGCCCATCATTATGACAGAAATAAAAAATTGCAAAGCATTTATTTAGTTGTTGAGACCCAGACCGTCCGGCCTACCAGAAAGGTGTAAGGTATCTGTTTGGACGGCCGGGAAGTGCCACCCAATTTAGACTGGTACCCAGTGGAGGAGGCATCCACAGAGACCGTACCCTCCTTCCCCTACCACCAACCTCTCAGAAGGGCTTACGGACCTGCATGTTTAATCTGATTATACTCCGCGTGAACATGGCGGCAGTTTTGGTAGTAGCGGGAATCGAACCCGAGCCTGCCGAGTGCAACTCCCATACGCTAACCACTGGGCTACCGCGCCCTCTTATTTAGTGTCATTTCTATCAATTTGGTGACATTTTTATTAATTTGGTGACATTTTTATTAATCGGGTAATACCTAAAAAAGTCACCAAGTTTATGACATCCCGCTAAATTTTAAAAGAAGTATTACGGATGGATGAAGAAATGGATTATTTTTATTGTCATTTATTATGTTTTTTCTAAGATAATGAATTTTCATCAATTAATCATCATTTCCATTGATTAATTGTTATTTTTATCAATTTGGCAACATTTAAAAACTTGCCAAGATGGTGATATACTGCCAAAATTTGTCGCCAGAATTTCACAAAGCATTGCAGATGAAGATATAGGTTATTCTTCTAGTAGATTCTTATATTCTTTTCAAGATATTGAATTTTCATCAATTTGTCGTCATTTTCATTGATTTAGCATCATTTTTATCAATTTGGCAATATTTTTGCCAATTTGGCAACATTTAAATTCACCAAATGTTATAGACAGAGAAATAGGTTCTTCTTATAGTAGCTAAACGACTAATCGCGTCCAAATACAAAACTATTACCCAAAGTATCTTATAGTAGATTCTTATATTCTTTCTGACATATTGAATTTTCATCAGTCATCATTTTCATTGATTTAGAGTCATTTTTATCAACTTGGAGACGTTTTATCAAATTGGCAACATTTTTGTAAGTTTGGTAATATTTGATAAAACTCGCCAAGTTGGCAATATTCCACCAAATTCACCGCCAAAATTTCGCTAAGCATTATGAACTAAGAAATAGGTTATTCTTATAGTAGATAAATGACTAATGGTGTCCAAATGCAAAACTATTACTCAAAGCATCTTGTGAATGGAACGAGCTAGATCTATCTATATATATATATATACACATATATATATATATATATATACAACAATGATGATACCAAATTTATCATGTAATATTATACAGGGTGTCCAGTGCTATCGGTGCCCAATGGCTATTTCCTCAACCGTTAGTCACAGAGATATACTTCCAATTGCAAAAATGTTTTAAAGTTTAACATCTATTATCTTAGAAACAGTTTAAATCAATAAATGCATTTCTGAAAGAAATCCGAAATATAAATTTTTATACAGTCCCCCAGTCCTACCAATTATATTTAGGAAAATCATTCTCATACAATTTTATGCAAAATAGAAAAAAAATCATCCTTTTACGACTTAAATTAACCGACTTATAGCTGTTTAAATTTGGAGCTTTTTTTGTGCTCAGAAATGGGCAAAATACGGTCCCTGATTGGTTGGTTGCATGGAGGAATGGTAAATACGGTCCCTGATTGGTTGCCTGAAACGGGACATTTTTATGAGTGGAAAAGCAACTTAAGGCATAAAGTTTAATGCTTCATAACTCAGTGAATTTTGGTCGTAAAAGGAAGGTTTTTTTTATCTTGCATGAGATTGTACGAGGATGATTTTCCTAAATAAAATTGGTAGGACCGGGGAAGCATATAAAAATTTATATTTTGTAAAAAAAAATATTCGTAATATTTCGTTCGTTTATATTTCGTAAAAAAAAAAAAATCCTTTTACAACAAAAATTGACTGATTTATAGCTGTTTAAAGTTGAGCACTTTTTGTGCTGAGAAATGGTCAATACGGTCCCTGATTGGTTAGTTGCCTGAAACGGGACATTTTTATGTGCGAAAAAACGACTTAAGTTATAAAATTTAATGCTTTCATAACTCTGTGAATTTTGGTTGTAAATGGAAGATTTTTATTTTGCATGAAATTGTATGAGGATGATTTTCCTAAATGTAATTGGTAGGACCGGGGGACCGTATAAAAATTTATATTTCGTATTTCTTTCAGAAATGCATTTATTGATTTAAACTATTTCTAAGATAATAGATTTTAAAATTTAAAACATTTTTGCAATTGGAAGAATATCTCTGTGACTAACGGTTGAGGAAATAGCCATTGGGCACCGATATCACTGGACACCCTGTATATAAAAAGTGAACATATTTCACAATAGTTAATACTTTTTTCTTAATTTTATGTGATTTTTTATTACATTTATTTGAAAAATGTGCAATATCTCAAGAACGGTACATGCTAGCTTTCTACAGTTGGTGTCAATCGTTTTCTACTGAAAAATTAAATGAGAAATGATTACTTACGTAACTTTATTAAAGGTTTTGATTTTTTGATGATTTTTTTCAAAATTTCATTTCAAAATTTGGAAGGGTTCTGCACATTTGATTGCATTTAAAAACAATAAGTTTCCAGTGTTTACTGATTGTAATTTTTGTGCGAAATTTTGTTCAATTGCTTCATTCGTTCATGAGATATCGTCTACACACACACACACACACACACACACACACACACACACACACACACACACACACACACACACACACACAGACAGACAGACATCACTTCAAAAATGTTTGATTCATGTTCAGGGATGCTTGAAACGTGCTCTTCCGTCGAAAACTGGAATTCAAATTTTCGACCCTGTCACAATACTTTCTTTATACATTATATGTATATAAGGAAAGTAATAACATGGCCTTTATTTTACAGTTTTCTTTTTAATGCTCAATTTATTTAATTTATTTGTTACATTATCAGCATTGATACATTTTTTAGACTTAAAGAGACTAGAAAAGCAGTAGAATTTTGACTTGCATGCATATCTTCTTGTTGACGAGATATGCATGTAAGTCTACCCTCCTGCGGATAGTTCTGGTTCGATTTTCTTTTGAACAAAGTCCTTGTTCTCCCAGCGATAGATAGTTGAGTTGAGTTTTAGCACAGCAATTGCTGCAGTATGCAGGTGAAGCTGATTGCCAATATGTTTTATACTTTTATGACTATGAGTGTGCTCAGTATGGAGTAATGATGTGATGTATAACTTTTTTCCAGTGAGCAACATCTCAGTTAAGGGTGTATGTAAGTTATTATAATTGGTGTCTCTTCTTTTCATGAGTAATAATTTTTTTTTTTACTCACTCTGTGAACTCCTTTCCATCACTTCAACGCATGACTCACCCACTGTAACTCTTTAGTCAGAGGCTTTAAATTTCCCTGTCTTGACTAAAATTTGCTGACAAAGTAGCTGTCAATCGTGTACCTCTGTTACATGTGAAAGTCATGGCTAACAGGACAGTTCACAAAGTAGGTGTTGAAAGCATACCTCTGCTACGTGAAAAGGTCACAGCTAATGCGATAGTTCATAAAGTAGGTGTTGATCGTATTATCTGTTATACCTGAATATCACGACTAACGCTACAGTTCTTGAAGTAGCTTTCGATCGTGCATCTCAGTTATGTGTGCAAACCAAAGCTAAGGGTATAGCTCTTGAAGTAGTTGTTGATCGCATACATCTCCTATGTACGAAAGTAACGGCTAACGGTACAGTTCATAAAGTAGCTGTCAATTGCGCACTTCCGTTACCTGTGCAAGTCAAGGCTAATAGTGCAGTTGATGAAGTAGCTGTCGACCCGGCCGCTATGTGGGCTTATGGCTTATGATGCAGCTGTTGCGGAGGCATATGCAATTCGTATTTATTATATACAATAACGAAACCCTGATCTGCAATAACGATACTCACGTTGCGCTTGTATATGCGATTCACGTAGCAGATTTTCAAAGTTAATAATCTTTTATTAACGGATGTATGCAATCCGCGTGCGATACATGTAATAACATAATTCCATGACATGTAATAATGCTATATATGCTGTACAGGTGCATGCAATTCATGTGCAATACGCGCATGCAATAGCCAAACTCCATTCAGTAACTATACACATTGCATGGCCGACTGCTATCCATGTAGCATTGCAGTAGCTGTCGACCACATATCTACTCACTACGTGGGCTCATGGCTAATGATGTGGTTGCTGTGCGGGCGCATGTAATCTATGTATGTTACATGCAATATATATAACCAGCTAGACTTTGGCTGTTTAGGCTGTACGTTGTTTTTACCCACGGTTCAAAATTTTATGCGATAACTTATGGAGCTTTATGGAACTTATTCGATTGTTTTAATTATTTTTCTTTTTACTTTATTGGAATGTTAGAAATTGAAATTAATACGGAGACTAACTTTATTTTTAATTTACAGCATTAGAAAAGGATCTCTATATATAATTAATATATGACAACAACTGATTTTACCATTTCCTAACATTTTAACTAATGATTTCCATTCAGTGTATGTTTTATTAATGTTGCTGTCAGTGCTACATATGCTTAGGCATGGGCTCAAATTTTCAATGATTATTTATAGCGAAAAATTAAGTTGTGTGCACATTGTATATTTTAGTAGAAAAAGCTATGAAAGTCTAGCAATAAGCAGGATTTTATCATTTTAGTATTGTATTTAAACTTGTGCGATATGTGTTAAAGTGTAAGTAAAAAATGCAACCTTGATCAATGCAACAGTACATGCAAACTAGTTGGTAGATGTTTCTTTTGGCTGGTTAGAATTTCCAATAATTCCCCACCCCTATATATATATATATTTAATATTAAAATAGTAAATCCAATAGTAGAATGGAATATATATATATATATATATATATATATATATTTATTTTTTAATTCTTTATTTTGTGTCATTCTTAGTATAGTAGATACTTTCTATAGCAGTGTTTTTCAATATGTGTTCTGCATTACCCTTGGATTTCTGTGGCAGTATTCGTGCTTTCTCGATGTGATAGTTTCATGTAAATTTTTAATAAGATTAAGAAAAATAAGATTACAAAATTTCAATTAGATTAAAATCCAAATGCATAATTTGGACAAGGGACTTTTTCTTATTTTGTGGTTCTACCATCCAATTTCTGTGACCAAAAATATTTGAAAAACATTGTTCTATAGTATTTATTATAATTTTAATTTTATACTTTAATACTTTTATAGCTTTGACTTCTGTGCTTCTGATGAGTCTGAATCACCGGTTGAGAATCTAGGGCAAGTTGTATTTGGGGAAAGAATTCGTCCATCTCCTTATGATGTAAGTTAAAATGTTTAAAAATATATATATGTTGGCTTTAATGCATTCTAGTATTGATTCTTCTTATATCATGTGCCAACAATAGCAATCAATCTTTTGATTTTTCATTGCAGAATTGTATATTATATAGAAAACATGTACTATGAATATCCAGAGTTAATTATATAATTGTATTATTTATAACTTATTCTATAATAAAATTAAATAAAGTATACATTTTTTCCCCTTTGATAGTACTGTATTTCTCATGCACTTTTTTTAATTTGATGATTTCAAAGGCGCAATAGATAAACATTTATTTTCAACATGCACTCTAAACAAACATCTATTGTTTTACCAACAAAATTTTAAATAGTCTCTCAACCCCCTTTTTTTGCATAATACAACTAGGTTTCTTCATATAAAAATGTACATGTCATTAATCCATTTGGGGCCACAATTGGGAAAAAGAAGTACTCCGTCCACCCTACGCCTTTCAGGGAGGAAGTGTCGATACGAGACCAGAGATTTTTCTTACTAAGCCTAATTCGTAAAAAAATTTGCAAAAAATTGAGATTTATTTGTATTGACTTGATTTTTGTGTATATTATAAAATAGATCTGAAGATTTATTACACAAAAAATCAATTTTATTATTTCTAAGAATCTACAATATAAGTATTGCTTTATATTCTTTTGAATAATCGGCTAAATTCAAATTTTACTTTTGCATAAAAAGAAGCAAAATTGCACGATACACATATACAGCGTTTCAGAATAACTATACAAATCTCACTTATGTTTATGCAATACAGTACAACCTCGAAAATCCGGACATCCAAAATCTGGAAACCTCCAAAATCCGGACGTTTTCCAAATTTTCAGGATTTTTTTTTTTTCCCCCTCCACGGACTGACAAAGTCGCGGATTTAAAACAACAGGGTAAGACTATTTATTTTATATGTAAGATTATTTATTTTATACGTAGGATTATTTTACCGTATTTTCCGGTCGACTTTCTGAACCCGGAAATGAAACAAAAGTTTAGATGGATGGCCGTAGATCGGCTTGTGTTTGGCGTGTGAATTACATTGTTAGTGTTAATCCCTCCTCCCCCTTATTCAAGTCACAACTCCCGATGAATTATTTCGCATAAAATATACATCGTTATGTAAATACGGAATTTTTATTATCAAAATTTCCTTTTCTCATTATTGAAAAAGACATTTTTCTGAAACAATGTAATTTTTAATATTAAACACTTTAAAACGTTATCGTAACATTTTATCACAGATTGTTCAATTAAATCTAAAAATCCCGAGAATTCATATTAAGGCTCACGGAAATTAATTTTGTTCACTTCGTAGTATGAATTCCATTCTTCAATGCATTCTGTTTTATCTTCGGAATCTCCTCCCCCTCCCGATTTTTTCGTTCTCGTCGAACGTGTCAGCTTGAAATTGACTATATTTTGCCTTTTTTGTTTAGAAAGCCATATTTACATACTATATACCAGCGGTTCTTAACCTATGGGTCGCGACCCAAAATTGGGTCGCGAAGCATATTTCTTGGGTTGCGCTGAGTCGAACCAAAAAAGTTAGTAATACACCAAATAATAAGTAATACCAACACCTCCTAGAAGAGTTATTCCCTAATACAATGTTTCGGTTTTACCGCTCTTCGCGAATGGCCTTCCGGAAGTGACGTCCAATTACTGTCCTGACGCTTTCTCTTCTAGGAGGTGTTGGTAATACGCACGCCATTGCTTTGCGTGCGCGCAGACTCAGTAAGCTCTCTGTCAAAAACTCGTTTCTGCGTATTGTGTTGTGAATAACAGTGAAACGTGAAACGTGTAATAACAGTGAAACGTGAATACAAGCATTTTAGAAACAAATTTTGTCTTATTATTAATAGTGGAGGGATCAAGCTGCAGTGCGTATTGTAAAATTGTAATCACCCTAATAATGGCAAAACGTGAATACAAGGAAGCATTTTTAGAATTAGGTTTTACTTGCATTTATGATCGAGGAGTGAACAAGCCGCAATGCGTGTTGTGCAGTGAAATATTAAGTAATGAATCGATGAAACCGAACAAACTTAAAAGACATTTTGATGCAAAACATAAAAATTTTTCCTTTGAGGGAAAAGATCGTACCCTTTTCAACAACATATATGTGTGAGGCTGGTTTTTCGGCTCTGTGTGTAATCAAAAACAATTACCGGAACAAGTTAAATCCTGAAAGAGATATAAGGTGCTCCTTGACAAGCATTCATCCGAGGTTTGAAGATCTTTCAAAATGTATTCAAGCACAAGGTTCTCATTAAAACTGTATGACTTGCATTTAAAATTTAAAAGACTTAACATATGTATTGATATTTCTTTTTTTTTTAGGAATAAGTTAAAATGTCAATTATTTTCAAAAAGTTATAAATATATTTTAATTTGTTCAATAAAAATTATTAAAAACACTTGATTATCAATTAAATTTTCCTTGGATCGAAAAGTACTTTTGTTTATCTTTATTATTAAAAAAAATAAATAAAAAATTTGTAAGTTAAAAAAAATCATCATCGTAGGATTGAAGATTTTTAAAAAATACGATCTAAAATAAAGCAATGAAAAAATTTTGACTTTTTTTTGGGTCGCGACATGAACATATTTCTCAAATTTGGGTCGCGGCTTAAAAAGGTTAAGAACCACTGCTATATACAGTACAACCTCGAAAATCCGGACATCCAAAATCCGGACGTTTTCCAAATTTTCAGGTTTTTTCTTTTTCCCAGACTGACGAAGTCGCGGATTTAAAACAACAGGGTAAAATTATTTATATGGAATTATATTTTATAAGCAAATACCATATTTTTTCTGGTCGACTTTCTGAACCCGGAAATGGAATGAAAGTTTAGATGAACGGCCATAGATCGGATCGTGGCTGGAGCGTGAATTACGTTGTTATCGTTAATCCCTCCTCCCCTTATTCAAGTCACAACTCCCGATTAATTATTTCGCGTAAAATATACATCGTTATTTAAATATGGAATTTTTATTATCAACATTTCCTTTTCTCATTATTGAAAAAGACATTTTTCTGAAACAATGTAATTTTTAATATTAAACACTTTAAAATGTTATCGTAACATTTTATCACAGATTGTTCAATTAAATCTAAAAATCCTAAGAATTCATATTAACGCTCACGGAAATTTATTTTGTTCACTTCGTAGTACGAATTTCATTCTTCAATGTATTCTGTTTTGTCTTCAGAATTTCCTCCCTCTCCCGATATCTGACGATTTTTTCGTTCTCGTCGAACGTGTCAGCTTGAAATCGACTGTATATTTTGCCTTTTTTGTTTAGAAAGCCATATTTACATACTATAAATAGCAAATAAGTAACTAAATAATATCGTATCGCACAGAACCAAGCAACAAGGTCATTAACACACACAGACCTCTCAAAGGGGTCGGCTGCGTTTACGATTAGGAGCTAAGCAAATTCCTTTCTTCGCTTTCCCTGCCCCACTACGTCCCAGTGCTGCAGCCTAGTAATGATTCATAGTAATTTAGAAAAATCATTGAGTGGAGAAATATTTTTCTGTTTTGGGAAAGATATTTATTTTATCTACTGTGATATTTTTTATATATTTGACTATTACTAATAAAGTTTTTACTTTTTTCAGAGTCATCAGCCTTTTTAAACATAACATTTAGATGCTGGAAAATAAATAAAACTTTTAAGTTCTTATTTTTTGTTTTACGTTCGTTAATAGCGAAAACGGTTTAAACACATTTACACCTTTAAATATATCGTCAAAAGTGCTAATCCTCGATCTTTATTAAATCTCGGCACTTCTTTAAATCTTCCGGCGCTTCATTAAATCTCGACAAAGCCGATATAACGGAAGTTCTGCACTGTGATGATGATGCACCAATCGTAAATAAATTGAGTGATGACGTAATTCGCGATATGATATTAAATAAAAAAAGATCAAAGTAGCGACGATAAATGCGGAGAAGAAAAAATACCCATTTATAATCTTATACAAACAATCGATCATGCTATTAAAGGTCTTGAACAAAGAAGCTTTATAAAACCGAGCAGAAATAATGTCCATCTACAGAATAAAGAAAACTACTTTCCCATAAACCAAAATTAATGAAATAACAAATGTTAATTCAAATAGTTAAACGAAATGATAAAATGTGATTTTATCATTTCGTTTCGTTCACACATTCTAAATTATTAATGTGTATTTTTTTTTCTTAGAAATTTCTTCTGCCCTATTTTTTAAATTAAATAATGTTTTAATTGATTAACTTAACTTTAGCCATTATTTTTACTAAAAATAGTGCTTTATAGTGTATTTAGTTAATATTAAATTGGAATTTTATTCAAATTCTATAATCCGGAAAAATCGATAATCCGGAATCGACAAAGTCCGGACGAGTCTGGATTTTCGAGGTTATACTGTATTATCAAAGTTTTTGCTATGTATGAAAGATCTCAAAACACACGGATGAACATAAATCTCTACATCACACACTTTACATTCATAATAGCATAGCTGCCAACTTTACTGGTTTTTCCAGGAAACTCCCTGTTTCCCGATTTTGAACAAGAATCTGTTGGTTTTTGTCAATTTATTTAGAATTCCCTAAAGTTAGGGATTTTAAAGGGAATTTCAATCGAACTTATAGTCGCCATTTTGTTTCTTCCGTGCATGAACCTAGTACCAATATTAAGTTACACCATTTTCACTTTATTGATGGATATTGTTTCATAAAAGCACGATTTCATGTATATAGATTACATTGCCATGTAATGTTGAAATATTCTTTACCATCCATGTTTGATTTCAAATTATGTGAATGGAAAATACACATCATTCACTTCTTTGTAGTAGGTTTCATTATTAATAATTATTTTCATAAAATATTATTTTTTTAAGTGTGATTTCATGGGTATGGATACCTTTCTGTGCAATGTTGAAACATTCTTTTCCATCCATATATAGCTTCAAATTATGTGAATTAAAAAATGCACAACATTCATTTCTTTGCAGTATGTTTCATTATTAATTAATGTTTTTGTAAAATATTTATTATTTTTTAAATGCGATTTCGCAGTATAGATTAAATTCCCATGTAATGTTTAAACACAATTTTTCCATCCATCTTATTTTTGATAGAATTTTAAATTAGCTAAACCGTACTCTTACATCTTTGCATTTTACATAAAAATGAAGTATTATTTTCTTTAAAATGTGTTCAGAATGAGTGATTGCATAATGGAATTCTTTTATCTTATTTTCTATGCAATAGAGTCCCAAAAGAATTTTCCATCCACATTCATCTAATTAACTAAATTACAATTTGAGAACTACTGAACATCTTTTGTTTCAGTGAGCTCATCTAGAATTTCTCTGTGTTTTTTGACACTGACTATATAAAAACATTTTTCTTATGTAGTAAGAATTTTCAATGTTATAGTGATTTGTTTTTTGAAACATAAGCATACAGTTTTTGTTATGTGAAATAAAAATCCCTATTTTCCCCTAAGTGATATTGAATGTGTTATACTCTGACTTGTAGAGTGCCATAAAATTGCTCGCCGCTCTATCTACTGGAATTTTATTCTCTAATGTTGGCAGGTATGTAATAGGAAGTTTTCTGGTGTTTTTCTCTTGTGACATTTTTTGAACAGATTATACATATTCCTCGAGACATTCTAGGGTGATTTTCAAATGAATTGCTTTTTTAAGCTTTACATCACATAAAAATTTGACTTAGATTAAAAATAAAATTATACTCTGTTATTAATTTTTTGTAATCTGCAGTACTGTAAATAGGTGATCATTTATAAGTTTCTTTTTTAATATTTGAGAAATTAAAAAGAAGTGTTTGACAAGTCACAATTTTTCTCACAAGTGTTTTTTTTTAATTAATATTCTGTACAATTTTTTGTGTCAATAATCAGTAAAACAAATTATTATTTTAATTTAAACACTTAATTTAAAGTTATATTGGTATCATGATTTATTTATTTTAAAATTTTCAAGTTTTTTATTAATTTTCTCTCATGAGCATTACTTTGCTTCTTAAATACGAGAGTCTACTTCTAACAAAACAATTAGTGGTTTTTATGTCAAAGTTTTCACTGCGGTTACTATGAATAATTGGAGAGTTTAAAGTCATAGCACAATTTATTTACATCTACTAGCAAATGTATTATTGTAAAACTGACTTTTAACTATGGTAACACTCATGAGACACAGTAACACTTAATGAGACGCAGTAACACTCATGATATTGGAATATGTAAAACAGATTTATAAAAAGAGAAATATCGTAATTAAAAATTTAATGGAGCATTAATAAGTACAAAATAAAAGTGTGGTGGCTGGCATAAAGGTAACAGCTTAATGTTCTTTTAAAAATTAAAAAAAAAAGAGCGAGATGTTGAAAAAAGTTTTGAACACATTTTAGGTAATTTTAGGTCAAAAACATTGACCAAGCAATACTTGTATCAAGTCCTCAAAACTTGAAACATCCTTCAATACTCTCACTTTTATGTGCTTTGTTCAAATACATATATTTTTTCCAATGAACTTATAGAAAGTATGATTTCCTTTTGTTTTCAAAGTAGGCTGTGGAAGCATGGCTATAATTTGTTCAAACTTCACATATGTAATGCCATTTTTATTTAATCTGAATAAAGTATTGTGTCCTCCAGAAATATTTATAAACATCACTTTTATTTCCCTGTCTTTATCAAGTGGTGACTGGCATACTCCAACATATCGGAACTTTGTTTTCTTTCTGGGTCCACCTACAAAACTCAACAAGCACAAATGTGCCACTTTTAATGTCAGAAGGAATTTCAAGACTAATTTCTTTTTCAGAACTGCTAAGTATATTTTCAACATCCTCTTCATCAGTTTCAGCAAAAATTATGACTTCATCTGATTCATTGCCTGAACTATATATCTGTTCCACTCCTAATCTACTACTCTTCTTACATTTTTCTGCAAGAAGGTTTTCTGTTTTCACTCCAAGATGGCATTTACACAACTTCCCTTCTGCTCATATATTTTCTGAACAAAGGCAAGAAATTGGCCAATGTAAGATTCTGTCTTTTATATTAGTTGCAATTTGGTGAATCCTTTGCCTTCCAATAACAGTTTTTAAATTTTGAGGAAGCATCCTAGAAATTCTGTTAATTTAGTTTTAGGACTCTTAGTATAGTCTCACTTCAGAATCTTTCTTCAAAACAGTATATAGAATTTCTGCATCTGGAATGTCTACCCCATAAACCACATAATCATTAGACTTTCTCTTAAGGGCCCCATCCACAGCTCCTTTTCCATGGGATGATTCAAAATATGACAAAGTTCCACACTATAACTCAAACAAAAAAAAGTTTTTTTTACGGTACTGAGACGATGGTCTATATGAAGAAAAAAAATGAATGGTTTTAACCTGTGGGAACTTTTTTTTTATAAATTTGAAAATAAATTGATGAAAATTTGAAGATGGCTGCTGTGCTGGACTATGATCTGGAGAATCTGAGATCAAAGCAAATGAAACTTTCTTTCCAGTTACATAAAGAATTCTGGTGTGAATAGTTGTTTGATTACAGGAGGCACCAAAGTGAAAAGATTGAATTTCTCTTGATAACTTGCAAGAATAGTTTTCTGAAAAGTCTTATGAGAATTACTGCTTTGCCTACTTTCAAATTTTCTTTGCGATCACTGAATGCTTTGTTCTGGTGCTTGATATTAAACATGCTTTTTAAATTCCTTCATATCTTTTTGAAAACTATCTTTAAGTTCTTTAATTGTACCCGATACTTCAATTTTTCAGACTTTGTACTTTTATGTTTTCTTTCTTTTTTTAACTATTTACCAAGCTTTCCAATTCATTTTTGATTCTGTATCAACATCATTGCTACATATGGATATTATTTTATCTTTATATTCAGAAAACTTGTACATGCAATTTGCTGAGCTCTTATCATAAGTAATAAATTTTCACAAATTGTGAGGATTATCATAAGATAGGAAATGGATTTGTTTCAATTTTTTTGCCTTGAATTCAATATTTTCATGTTTTCTATACAAGCATGTTAACGCTCAACATCAGTTTGTTTAAGAATCCAAAATGGCCTATATCTAGTGAAGGTTGGGTAACAAATGTTTGCATGACCATGTTCACGAAGAAATTTTTTGTGCAAGATTTTCATTGGTGCGTTTAAGAAATGTTTCTGTTTTTTAATTTTTTTTTCGTGTTGAAGTTTCTTTTGCCCTTTTAGCATTTCTCTGCTTGTGACTTTCTTTATAAAAAGCGCCTTCATGAGCATCTCCCTTCCCGGTATCATTACTGTTTCTCGGCTGCTGTTAATTTTACCTAAAACAGAATTAGATAAATTATACTTTATTGCAACAATAGCTTAAATTTGGGATTTAAAGTTGAGTTGTTTGGATAAAATGACTATTTAACAATTTAGTTTTCATAAAAAATCTTCATACTTTGAAAACTAAGAAGTTATTTTTACCATGAATATTATCTAAAAAAACAAACTTTAAAGTTAGAATTTTGTGTCGTGCACAAAAAATATTACAAAAAGTATCCTCAAATCATGCATTAAGATTAGCTTGATTCTGATTCTATACCATTTCTATAAATGTAAGTTTAATTATCATAGCTGCCAACTCTTCCGGTTTTTTGCTATATCTCCCGGGTAAGTCACTCAATCTCCCGGTTTTCACTCAGCTGCCCTTATTTTCCCCCTTTCTAGGCAGAAATCACGCGAATGCAAATCGTGGCTTTCAATTGCTTTCCGCATTGTAGGAATGGATAGCGATTGACGTTTGTATTTTTGTATTTGTATCTACAGGGTACAAAAGTAAAAGAATCGGAAATAGATCACTAATATTCCGAAAATATTACGAAATGAGAAACGAAGTCACAAATTTTGAAATCGAAGTTTTCCCGTTCTTTCGTCTAAAGATCTGTTTCCCAGCTATCGCGTGAACGGTGCTCGCAAACGGCGATTATTCCCACAGCGTCATGAGAGAGATGACCAATGATTATCTAATGTGGGAAAAACGCATTTGCATCGACTAAAATGTTATTAAATTATTTTGTTTTATATACAAAACTATTGTTTAAACGTAATATTAAACAAATAAAAGGCTACTTTGCAGCAGTATCGCGAAAAACGGCACTTGTGCGCGATCCTCCTAATATTTTGTTTAATTGTGAAAATAATTTCCACTTTTGCAATCTGTCAACATCACCAAATTTTTTTTATAATTATTTCGTATTTCAGAAAAACTATTGTATAAACATATTATTAATGAAATGAAAGACTATTTTGCAGCAGTATCGCGAAAAACTGCATTTGTGCGCGATCCTCCTAATATTTCGTTTAATTGTGAAAATAATTTCCACTTTTGCAATCTGTCAACATCGTCAAATTTTCTTATAATTATTTCATATTTCATACAGAAAAACTATTGTTTAAACGTATTATTGATGAAATGAAAGGCTATTTTGCAGCAGTATCGTGAAAAACAACATTTGTGCCTATCCTCCTTATATTTCGTTTAATTGTGAAAATAATTTCCACATTTGCAATCTGTCTGCATCGTCTAAAATTGGGCTGATCAAAATCTCCCGGTTTTTTCATATTTTCATACAAAAATCTCCCGGTTTTTCATATTTGGAGGTTGGCAGCTATGAATTATTAATTGACTGCTTTTAATTCATGAGTGTTACTTTTTACAACACTCATGAAAAGTTACACTCATTAGATTTCTCGAAGTCAAGCAGCATCGGGCATGGTTAGTACTTGGGTGGGTAACCACCTGGGAATACCGCGTGCTGTTGGCACATTTCGGGCGCGATAGCCCGGTGGTTTGCGTGCTGGATTTGCACGCTGCCACAATTGCCGCCATGTTCATGCAGAGTACAATCACGTTAAACATGTGGGTCTGTAAGTCCTTCCGAGAGGTTGGTGGTAGGGGAAGGAGGGTATGGATCCTGTGGATGCCTCCCCCACTGGGTTCGGTCTAAATTGGGTGGCACTTCTCGGCCATCCAAACAGTTACCTTACACCTTTCTGGTACGGCCGTCCAAATGGATGCTCAAGTCCTTGTTGACGAGCCGGACGGCCTGGGTTTTCAACACCTTTCTGGTAGGTCGGACGGTCTGGGTCTCAACAACAACAACTCATGAAATTTCTGAAGGAATTTTAACTTATAAAAATATGTAATCATTCTTAAGGTAATAAAGTTAGGCCTATTCATTCTTTAACAAAAAATATACTATTCTTAAATTAAAAATCTTTATACTTAAATAATGAAATGAAAAATATATAGGTAACACTCATAATAGGTAATAAAAATACTTACCATATAGATATGAACTTTTCAATAAACAAGAAATAAAGTAGTAGTCATCCAGCTCTTTTTTTATACTAAATAAGAAGGAACAATGTGGCTTCTTTTAGCTTTGTTACCAACTGCAGAAATCAAAACCTATTTAAAATAATAGTAATAACACTCCTGAGGTAATACTCACGAGATGTACAGGGGACACACCAAGCTTCCGGAAATCGCCCGTCCTCCCGGTTAAAATTCGGCGAGGACAACCAATTTTCGGAAGTTGCCGTCCTCTCGGACTGCCTTGAGATTAGAGATTCCATAAAAAAAAAAAGATAACAAATTGTTGTCATCGTAAAATTGTGGCGAAAGCCGCCCTTTCCCGTGCCATGAATGAAAATTAAAATGTCGTCACCTACAAATCCCCCTAGTGTGCATTATCAATGCCTTCTTTCTAGGCGAGCCGTCAGATCTGAATTGTAACCACAGGCACTAGTTATTTTTTCTCCCCTCATCCTCCACCCAGTGAATCCGATGATCACACGAAAATGCGATATCACACTCACGATCGAAGTGACATGTTCTCTTCTCCTTTTCAAGGTCTACATGTGCGGAATTTTCGGATTTTCACAAGACCGACAATACCAATGCTTAAATCCAGACCAAGCCCGAAGAAATTTATAAATGTAGAATGAACTCGGCTTGAAGATAACTGCGTCTCAGCAGGCCCGAAATGATTTGTATTCAAATATGTTAAAAATAAATTTGTCAAAATTTTGTACGGAGAATTTAGTTTGTTTTCTTAAACATTTATCTTTACGTAGCTGAAATAAAAGCAATAAGTTCATGCATTCAATTTCAATCCATTTAAAAAAATTTCAAAAGAATTATGTTCAGCCCGGTCGTAACGGACGTTTAAAAAAAAAAAAAAGACTCAACCCTGCCCGAAACAATAGAAAACTCAAGTCCAGCCCGGGCCTAAGCCCAAATCCCTATTTAACTCTTTAAGACCTAAACTATAAAATTTTCATTTGCTGTAATAAACGGGAGTAAGTAACAAGTTTGAATTTTTGGATTGGATTCTTCTATTTTCAGCCAGAAGTGTTTTATTTTCTTCCCCACTTTGGTTTCAACTTTAAAACTAAAACTTTTAAAATTCATTTATGGCATTTGTTCCAGTTGTTTTACAACTGAAGTTAAAGTATGAAATATCTATTCAGTACAAGAAGATTTTAATCTTGATTGACTGATTGACTACATGCCCTAGAAATTAAGAGTACCGATGAGGTTTAAACTGTTTAGAGACAAAAGGATTTATATGATTATTTATTTACCATGCCTTCAAGTTACCAAACATTGAAAAAAAGAGCGATTCCTTACATATCTTACCTCTTTGCCCCCACCCATAGATCGGAATTCCGCCGGTCCGATCCATTATCGGAGACTTCGCGTCGGCGACTTTCATCGCGGCGGTTAAGATCTGTGGGGGTGGTGTATGAATATGCAGTTATCGCACTTCATCGTGCGGCAGTTGGTTCTAATTTATTATTGTTGTGCAATGTATTTAAGCACATATATTAAGGAATATAAAGTGAAAAAAAAATTCTTAGGAGGACGGGTAAAAAATTTCAATAGCCGTCCTCGCGGACGGGCTAGATTTTGCTGATTTCCCGAAGCCTGGGACACACATACCTGCCAACTTTTATGCATTATGTGTAAAATTTACGCATTTTAACTGCTCTTTATGCTTTTATGCATATATTGCTATGTTTTCTGCATATCCGCATTTATTTGAATTTTTTTACATTACTAGGATATCAATCTTCGGCGAAATTCTCTGCCTTTTTTTGTTTGAAATTTATCAATTAACCAGACATCGTATAATTCCTCGGAAACACCGATTTTCCACTTTTTTAGCACTGATTTCTACCATTCCCGGGATCGTAGCAAATCCATAATTAAATGCAGGGTAATGCCAACCAAATTAACGGAGATTTACAGCTACTTGTAATGTAAATTAAGATCTTGATCGCTTATTTTATGAAAGTAATAAATATACTTCTTCAAAGATTGTCTAATTCAGCATAAATCGCTAAAATGTTATTTTGTTTATTAATTTCGAATAAACACTGCGATTGCACAATTCAGTTTATTCTTATGAATCGCCGAGAGTACAATAGTATCTTTTTCCATCCATCTCAATCTTCTAAATATTGCATTTTTGATTGACTAAACTAGCTTATTTTCATATTCTAATTAATTATCATGGTTAATTTCTTAATTATTTTCGCATAAACAGTGCGATTATGCAATTCAGTTACTTCGCGTGAATTTCCGAGAGTACGTTAGCATCTTTTCCCATCCATCTCCATCATTTAAATGTTGTATATTAGATCGACTAAACTAGCTTATTTTCATATTCTGATTAATTATTACGGTTAATTTTTTAATTATTTTCGCATAAACAGTGCGATTGCGCAATTCAGTTACTTCGCGTGAAGTGCCGAGAGTGCTTTAGTATCTTTTTCCATCCATCCCCATCATTTAAATGTTGCATATTAGATCGACTAAACTAGCTTATTTTAATATTATGGCTAATTATTAAGGTTAATTTTTAATTATATTTGCATAATACAAATTTTTCTATTTTGAAAAATGGGTATGAACTCTGTAAAGGGATATTTTCCAAAAAGTGGTATTAAAGCAATGATTTAGGCAAATAAAAAGGAAACTATTTTGGCAGGAATATAATTCAGTGCTATTTTTTAATTTTATTTATTTTTTTAACTTTTTTTTTTAATTAAAGATCAATGTTTGTTACTGTCTTCAGTGAAAACATGTGTTTTACCAAAGATAAATATTTGTTTTCATTATAAAGTAATTTTTATTGGATAAAACCTTTATATATCTTTTGTTTTATAATTTATTGTCCTGAAATATTATAAAATTGGTGGCCTGAATTTTCATATTCTACCAGTACTATGCCTGATATTTAATGCAGTATATTTTTAATGCAGGTACTTGTACATAGTTTAATTCATTGGAAATGTTGTTTGCACGTGTAGTTTAAAAAAAATCATTATAAATGTCATTCGCGCAAAATTTTACACATTCCAATTTTCCCAGGTTGGCAGGTATGGACACATATTAAATTAAAATTTTAAAATATTAATAATTATATTTTAAAGAAATCACTTGCATTTTTGTTAATTAAAATGTAAAACAATATTTTTTAATTCATATACTAAAGCTAATCTAGTTTGAAAACATAAAAAGAGATTTCCTTCAGTGTGGTGTTTTG
This sequence comes from Amaurobius ferox, assembly GCA_951213105.1. Classification (NCBI taxonomy): domain Eukaryota; kingdom Metazoa; phylum Arthropoda; class Arachnida; order Araneae; family Amaurobiidae; genus Amaurobius; species Amaurobius ferox. The sequence goes on along the minus strand of OX578141.1, from coordinate 102,790,942 downwards.
TGTTAAGACATGCCAATTTCTATTACTTGAAAACTAAAAATAATAGAAAATAGCTAATTTTTTTAAAACATAAACACTTTAATGAGTGCATTTTATTAATTATAAACTAACGTACCAATATATTTTCTAAAAGTATAAAAAAATTAATTTTATTAGCATGAAATATGGGTTCAAAGATTAGGACATCAAACAGGCAGTCATTTTGAAAATCACCCTCTACCACTTTTATCAGAGTTTTGAAAAATGTCTGCCAATCAAATGAAATGGAGGGTTTCAGCTGATTTTGGTGCAATTTTAACTAATTTTAGGACGTTTAACGGTACATTACGGCATTTTAGGACTGCAGAGTCAACATTTTGTTTTTGGAAAAGCAAACAATTTGTTCAATACGAAAAGAACACCAGACAGCAAAGCTGTTACAGCAATAAACCCGGAACTCGTTATGAATTTTAACAACCCTTGTGCAACAACAGTTTTATCTTCCATTAATAAAGATACTAATGAAGACCATTTCTCTGTTATAACTGCAATAGAACGATGAAGGGGCAGCCATCTGGTCTCTGAAATTTGGACAATTTTTTTTCGCTGATTCTACAACATCTAAAACAGATGCCAATTGTCTGGTTGTTTTGGTGATAGACTAAAATATTTATAAATTTTGCTAAGCAATTCCTGATATTTCACTAAGTAAGTAACCAACACAATTAACAGCCCGTGAACTTGCTAAAGCAAGTCTATGTGACCAGATATGATATGAGGGACGTCATTTTCAATTAAGGTTGTTACACTAGAATGTACAACAGTCATGACATTAGTACCATCTGTACCGATTCAAGCTATCCTCTTTTTATCGAAAGTAAAACTAGCTATCACTTTTTCAAGGGATATATATATATATATATATCATTAGCTGTACCTCTTTTTAGATCTGTGATCTTAAAAAAAAGTCTTTACATTATACTGAGTTTTTGATTTTGTCACATACTTTAACCCTTTCGCGACGAACGGCACGCCCAGGTGCCAGATGCGAACATGCATTCAAGGACGAACGGCACTCACTCGGGACAGAGAAAATTTTACCGCAAGCGGATAGTGGCACCTATAAGTGCCACCACGCAGAACGTTTTAATTTGTGAACTAGATGGCGTTACTTGTCCATGGAACTAGCTTCAATGTATTTTGCAGAGGCATGACCTTGGCAGAAGAGGATCGAATGAATTATTTCTCCATTTGGAGCGGCGAAAATCATTTTGTAACATAAACAAACAGAGCAATTCTCGTAGCATCAACAATTTTATAATTGAGTTTCGGTTTTTATTTTTATTTCAGCGTTATGATTTCGTTGGGGAATCATAGGAATATAAGAGAGTATTTTTTTTTGTTTGGGTTTTAGAGGCAGTGAAATTATTCGTTTATTTCGGATAAAAGAATGGGAGCAACTAACGAGTATTTTGTATTCAGATTTGTATGAAAATTATACATCAAATAGAACATAAATATTTCTTTTATTCCTGTAAAAAGTAGATTTTTGTGTTGAATAGGTGATTTTTAGTGAATTTTTTTCGAGAGTTAGGCTTAGCGCAAAAAATGTGCCGTCCTTTTCGACCAGTTCGGAAGCGAAGCGCGTCGTCTTTTGGGCCGCGACAGCTCCGGAATGCCGCCGTCCCGAAAGGGTTAAATGCACTGCTATGCACTGAATTACAGAAACGTCAGTACTTTCGTCAATCATTTAAGAAAACCAAGGGTTTTTCTTTATGTCCGAAATTATATCTGCCATTATAGTTTCTGCAAATACATGGTGCATATCAGTTAATGTATTATAGCTTTCATAATTTGTATGACCATCTACATATAATGAATTTAGGTCTTGTACACCTAAATCACCTAATTATACATAAATCTTTTAACGATTTAAACTTTTGTCTTGCTAAATTTTCTTTTGCTTGAAAATAAAAAAAAATTCATCATAGCTGTTATAGCTTTTTGTTCTTTTGAACAAATGGCTGATATTGCTTTGGGCAATTCATTTTTTGTCATAGATTCATGGCTACTGGTGGAAAATTTATGACCTTTAGTTTTTTTGTGTTATGTCAGGGAATCGACTTTAATCCATTTATTTCCTGAAAGAAAGAAAGTTTCCGTGTTTATATGCTAAATATTTCTTATATATTCTATAAAATATGTACACAAAATGCATTTTGTGTAACCGTCACTGCTACGAAAAAAAAAAATCTAAATCAAACCCTGTTTTAACCCAAGGGAACGCACTCTATAAGTTCATACGCGAGGATGTGCGGTGGGTTTGTCAGACCCGGTCAGCCGTTTTTGTTAAATAATACTACCGAGAATGTCTTTTACCACATTAAATGCATTTTCTATGGAAGAACAGACACTAAGTGTATATTAAAAATAAATAATTACAAAAAATACTTACAATTTATTCACAATCTTTGCAAATATAAATGGTGTGTTCACTACAGATATTTTTTTCGCACTTAGCACAATAAATTGCAGATTTTCTGTCTTTTTTACTTGGACAAATGTGGCATCTTTTCCTTTAGCCACATTTTTGTACTTTTCTTGGTGGCTCATTAGTCTGACTTGAAGAACAATGTTCTATCAGTTGTTCTCTCAATTTTCTAGAAAGTGATTGTTGCATGCTTCTGTTTTGAACATGTTACTTTATAAGCTCCAAAGCAAGTTCTTTCAAAAATTGTTGCTGACCTTTTGCTGTTTGGTTTTTAGCTGACAATAAAAGCACGGGAGCATTTATAGCTGCTGTGTTTAGTACACAAAAACACACTACCATTGGCCATCTTTTGCTTATTCGTGCAGTAGAAAAGTTTGCAGACATTTCATTCACGACATCTACTGCTCCCTTTGTGAGATTATAAAATGTTATGATCTCAGGCTTTTTAGCACTACCAGTTGCTGAGTCTATTGAATTATCATAGTGCATTGTTGACAAAACGTTTACGCATTTATTCTTTTTTGGTACTTAACGAAACTAATGTCATGTGTTTCTGAAAGCCGAACAAAGACGAATACACTTCTCGGTTTTTTGTGATGAATTCCTTAGGTAATTCTGGCTTATTTTTTCTAATTGTTCCCATAAGTGTAATTTTTTTCTTTAGAAGGTCTTTAGCCAAATTATAACTTGTGTACCAGTTGTCCACTGTAAGGTTTCTTCCAGAATTTGAGAGCTTTTCTGTTAATCTCTTTACGATTTCATCAGCAGAATTATTTAGTTTATATGGACCATCAGGTTGTGCACCTGCATAAATTTCTAAATTCCAGGTATAAAATGTTCTGGAATTCACAAGAACAAAGATTTTTATACCATATTTTGCAGGTTTGTTAGGAATTTATTGATGAAAAGAACATCGTCCTCTAAAAGCTTCAAGCTTTTCATCAATTGTTATATATTCATCCACAGTATAACACTTTTGGCAGTTTCTTAAAAGCTTCAAACATATCTCTTACTGGAGCGAGTTTCTCTGTCTCTTCTCCTAGCACGGTCTGTAATATCATCGAATCGTAAACACCTCAAAAGGAATAAAAAACGCTTCTGAGACAGAGTTCGATGGAAAATATCCAGACCAGGGTTCCCACTAAGTCAGGAAAAGAGGGGGAGAATTTCTCTCCTTCCAAAAAATTTTGGGAGAGATTTTCTGTCATAAGGAGAGACACTTAAAATTTCATTTTTTTTTACCAAGCTAATTTAGAAAGTAATAAAAAAGAAAGCATTAACTATAACTCATATTCTTCGACATTTAAATTTTTTAATTCTTAAAACTAACATTCTTTTAACATTCTTACTAACATTCTTTTTAAAAATTAATTAGGAGTCATTTAAGTATTAAGTAAGCACATTTTTGGTAATTTTATACCTCCCCCCCACTTGTTAGCAAAAATACTTAAATTCCTGACTTCCCCCATGCTTACGTTATGATTTTATTTGCTGACATAAAAACGTCTACATGGGTTATTTTATGTAAAATGACTCACATGCAAATTTACGATTTTTTTGTCTGTAAACTGCAAAAGCCGAGGGCCGACTGTATTTACTTTATACTATGATTTTTAAAATCATTTTATGATCAATTTTCATGCAGCAATAGCAATTAAAATCTTTAGCGATTTTTGATCACCGAAGGCGAATATTGACGAAAACTATTTCACTAGGCAAATAGAATTAGGTAATAAATTTGACTTTATGTTTGAAAATGGGTCCTTTTTTTCTTTTTTTTTTTTTTTTTTTTTGTATTTTTTACAATACTTGCAGAACATAAGGGTTGCATCGTCCTTTTGTTGAATCTCAAGCCAGTCATGTGATTTTAGCCATTTTGTTTGACTCGACTTTTTTCTTTTTGTTTTCAAAATAGCCCTTTATTTCATAAATAATACGTTTGTAAAATAATTTTTCTGTATAAAATGCGAAACAATTACAAACACTGTAGTCGATGCAAACAGATTGGAAAAGTGGGAAATATTTTTCAAATTAAACGAGGTATGCTGAGATAGCGTACAAATGCAGATTTTCGTGATGCTGCTGCAAAATAACCTTTCATTTTATTAATAATACGGTAGAAACATGGTTTGGTTTTTATTATTTGTATATTAAACGACATAATTATAAAAAAATTCTGTCGATCCAAATAGTATATTGTAAAAATGGCAAAAAGATATTCATTTGCCATCTCTCCTCAGAAAATGTGGGAATCGCCGTATGTGAACGCTGTTTTCACAATCGCGGAGAAACAGATTTTCAGATCATGTAAGAAAGGAATGTCTCTGATAAAAAATTCGTTGCTTTGTTCAAATTTTGTGACATTTTTGGGTCATATATGGCCAATTTCATGACATTTTCGGGATTTTTGTAACCTGTAGACATACTGTGTACGGGGGAAAGGATTTTCATCCGCGGAAAGAAGAAAATTTCTCGAGCAAAACACAAAAAATGCGGGAAATACGCAGAAAGAGCATAATTCAAATCCGTGAAAGAATTCTATAAAAAAAAAGCAAAATTTTACTTGATCGAATTTGCGACCCGCGCAAGCTGGGGGGACACTTATAGTTTTCTATAAAATATCTCTCTAATTAGAAACACGTAGTACTTGTATGCCCAAATCGCGATTGATTGCGATTCACACGTAGCTACGAAATCGCGGTCCACGACCGCTCGGCAATCGGCCCGTGATTCGCAACAACGAGGCAACTGATCGCGATTTGCGGTCGCGAAGCAATCGGCCCGATCGGGATTGGGATCGGGGATCGGATTGCTCAGTATCCAATTTGAAGGAAAAAATAATTTTAGGCCGGAACTGGAGAGAGAGAGAAATTCTTGCGCAGTCTAAATTTTTACGTGTGATTTTTTATGGATTTCGCGAGAATCTCACGGGTTTGCGCTGAAATGGGAACCCTGATCCAGACCTGTTCCATCCGTAGCCCAGAGATTTTTCACATTTACATGCGACGATTTGTGAAATCCTCCAAAGTACAAAAGACCAAGCAACGCTTTAATTTCTGTTATTGAAGTTTCTTTGGCATCACGATCTCTTTCAAAATTATGTGCTATAGTCTCTACATACTTATTTGTGTAAATTACGATATCCATTAGAATACTATCATCAATCAACAGTTGCCACGAATCAATTATTGAACATACGTGTTTTACGTCACCAATGTTTCCTAGTAATTTTAGTATGATATTGTGAGAAGGAATTCTGACATTTAGTCGATTTTTAATTTTATTCCATTTTGTGCCGTCTTTGGCAATGTAGAAGTTATGAGACAAAATGTCTTCATCTTCATCTGTATGGTCGTAAGAATCAATATTTTCCTCTGAAGAAGATTTATGTTCACTAAAAATGTCATCATCATTTATTTCTTCATTCTCTTCATTTATCGTTTCTTCACCAGTTGATATATCTCTAAGCATAGTTTCAAGTCTTTTCATTTCATCCTTGTACGACATTTTACTTCCAAAACTTAAAAAAAATGAACTTAGGTCTGAATACACGAACACGCGCATCGGACTTAAAAGACCCTAACATCTAAAATATCTACAAAAGTAAAATTCAGGAATGTGGAAATTCCAACCATCAGAAAGTGGTTGACCTTGAATACAGCTACTGGGGACCTGGACCACTTTCGAGAAAAGGGGGTGTTTCTACGGTATGGTTTTAGAACGACTGGGCCTCTAAGACCCAGCGTGCGTGCTCCCTGGTTAAAATAAATAAATAAAATGTTTTAAAATCTTACCTTCTGTAAATGCATTCCTCTTTCCTGTACTTTTGCATCATTTGCAAATGAAGAAGTAACTACTATCACTGTCTTCTGCTTCTAGCCAGATATAATTCCTTTTCCACTTTTCATTTAACAATTTAGAAATTAATTTATCTTTGGAATTTTTTTTTATGATCTTTTATTTTCTGGAAGATTGACATAATCATTTATAGATTTTTTCGAAACACCCAGCCATTTATCCATGTTTTATAACTATATCCTGTATGCACAATCTTTTACTCGCTTTGCGTATTGATATGCAAATTACAATGTCGAAACACTGTCTCCTTTAGACTGTGCCTGCTCTGCCTGTCAGCCTCTTTTCACTTGTAAATGCTAATTTGGGTAGAGACAACAATGTCCGATAGATGGCAGTACTTATGATGGAAGCAGATACATAGAAAACTTCTGGAAACATTCTAATCACTACATGAGGGCGCTAGTTTATGAGGTACATTTGGGCTGGATTCAAATCAACTCTCAATCCTAATAGAACAGACAGAATTTAAAGGAGGCAGTGGTTGAAAGACAGGAAGAGGGAAAGGACTTCACTCACTTGTCGTGCATGGGCATTGTAGTACAAGTTTTAGTTTTTGCATTAAATTACAGTTCAGTCACATTGTTTCATAGTGTAAATTCAGCATACCAGCACTTAAACTGTCTGTAATGAATAAGTATAAAAACTTCATGGTAATTTATGTAGATAAGCAATGAATAACAGTTGTTACGTGAATACACCACATATCCAGAAGGACACAGAATTCTGCAATATCCAATAGTGGTTCATTTATGCAAACAAAGCTAATGTTACAATAGTTAAGAAACACTTGAAATTAGGACACATATTTAAATAACAGTAAAATATTTTATTATAATTACATCATTATTCATGTTATGCATTCCTATTTTACTAATTAAGATTATAGAGACATTAATAACATTAACACTCAATTATCTTAATTACATCAATAATAAAGTGCTTTCAATATGCTTATTACAATGAATACTCTCACAGTTCCATATCAGACTGTACAATGTTTAAAAGCTTTAAAATTTCAATGCAATAGTTTTACCCATTTCTATGGGGCAAAGAGAGAAGGAGGGTATGAGAGAGTAAGAATAATGCCCCATGTGACAAATATACTTAATGTTGGCCTACCTCTGTACTACTGATACTGGCAAAGGTTCCTGGGTCTCTCCCACTCCAAAAGCGCCCCAGCTTACTATTAGTTCGGCAAACATTTTTATCACACCCTATGACATCACCATTGGCTGCAGCTTTCAAAATCATTAGTGGTCCGTTGGAGACCAGTAAAAGTTTGATCGGACCAGAGGAATGAAAAGTAGGTGGTCTGTTCGACCAGTAGCCTGGATCATGAAAGTACAAGATTTCATGTCTAAACAAAAGTTACTTTGCTCCTTGTTGCACAATGTCGCACGACATGTTTACATTTCAATTACAGATGCCAATTAACAACAATATCAATATAGATGCTAATGACCACTTTAAATGCAGCAACGAAAACCAATTGGAACTCACGCATAAGTAAACAGCGTTCATCCCCTCCATCACAACAGCAAATCAGCAGAGGTGGTATGACACTGCAAGGGGAAAAGAAAAAAAGTGGTTCCAGAGTGTTTGAAAAGTTTCAACGAGATGCAGTTTTCGACAGCGTCCTAGACGCACCTAATTTTTAAGGAGAATAAAAAAAATCTCCTACGTGGATCAGCAATGTGGTGTGTAATCGTAGTATGTGCATAGTAAATGAGTGGCGTATCAAAATATACACAGGCATCCAGCATGGTGTTGGCTCGATTAAATGTCAAAGTGCAGGAAATGCAAGGTATTTATGCATTTTCACCGACTAATAGTGATCACGGAAGGCACACATACGCATAGTACATATCGAATATTTAACAATACTAGAGTAAGAACTCTAATTGTAATAATGAACTCTTGTGTGTAAAATAAAAGAACTACATATAATTTTGATAGATAGTAATAATCTGTTAATATATGTGTCACTTAAATAATTTGTTATAAATATGTGTTTCTTAAATATTGTTATAGATAAATGTGTCATTAAAATGGATTTATGAGTAACTTTAAGAATAATCTAGACATATATATATATATATATATACATATATGGGATTAAAATAATTGATCAATTTAAATAAGAGTGATTATTTTATATCTTGTGTGTTATTCTCTCCTGCTGGTGAACCGGAGTTTCCAAACTCCACCCTTAGTCAAGGTAAGTCCAAAGGTAAGTCCTGGTAGAGTAAATTTTGGGTAAGAACAATTTACCTTATGACACTCCTCTTTTTTCAACTTTTGGAATATTTAAAGAATCTTTATTATGCACATATCCTGTATATTCTTTATCGTTCCGTCTAGTGTGAAAATGCTTTTAGCAAGCTGCCAAATTTGCTTTTCAGCTGTGTCGTCACTTGTACATACTTGCTTGCTCCATAGAGAGAGATGAGCGATTTTGCCTTTTATGTGTCCTTCATTTTCTTGTACATCATGATAGTAGTGTTTTTAGTAGTCTGCACGGGTTCAGGCTTAGCAGTATAGACCTTGTCCAACTTGTGGACCGGGCCAGGCCTGAATTTTTAACACTTTTATGGACTGAACTCTGGCTTAGTTATTAAAAATTTAGGTACAACCAGTCCGAACATATTTAATTAAAAATAAATTCATTTTAATTGTGTTCATGAATGTATTGTGCTTATTTCAGCTATGTAAAGATAAATGTAAAAAAAAAAACTTATCTTAATTCTTTGTACGTACACAAATTCATGTTTTAAACACATTTGAATACAAATTATTTTGGGCCGGACTGGGCTGAGATTCAGTGGTCTTCGGGTCGAGCTCTACATTTGTTAATTTCTTCAGGCTTGGACCAGATGTGTGCATTGGTATTGCCGGGCCAGGTGAAATTCTGCAATTCTGGCCCATGCTGACCTCTAGCACTTTTTAAAACTTGGTGTGGTCGTGTCTGTTTAAAACAAAATTGTAGAAAAATAATTATCACTTTTCAATATGGATTTATGATCCATTATTATTTTATAGATCATGACTTTTAAATAACATCGCAAACATATTCTATTACAAAAAACAAGTCATGACTTTTACCCCTATTTTTAATGGAATTATGAATTTTAATGCATTTAAATAAAACTGTGAATTTTTGAACTGTTGAATAAAATTGTGAAAATTATATCTTTTAAATAAAATTTCAAATGTTAGTGCTTTAATATACAATCACTGATTTTAGGACCCTTTCGGGACGGCGGCATCCCGGAGCTGTCGCGGCCCAAAAGACGAAGCGCTTCACTTCCGAACTGGTCAAGAAGGACGGCGCATTTTTTGCGCTAAGCCTAACTCTCGAAAAAAATTCACTAAAAATCACCTATTTAACACAGAAATCTACTTTTTTCAGGAATAAAAGAAACAGGGCCCGCGCTAGGAATTTCAAACTGTTAGCCAACAAATTAGCCAAATTGAAAAATCATTAGCCAAATTACATGATTATTAGTCAAAGTTATCGTCGCCATCGGTGAAAAAATTTCTACTTTTAAGCCATAATGCAGCTGATAACATTAATTTCATTCTAAACAAGATATAAAGATAAGTAGATTTCATTTTTTTAATCATTAAATAGGCTATTTGTAAATTAAACTTGTATTTATCCATGAAAGATCACAATGAGTTACAAAAATGACAAATTTATTTTATAATTCACATAGTTTCATTATCATATAAACCAGGCAAGCGTCGAATTTTTGTACTATACACCAATTTTCAAAAACTGCCTTAAAGTTAAAATCTTTCATATCTGGCCCTTCACTATTTATAAGAATCAAGTCACTGAGATTTTTTAATCTGATGTTACTACTTAATGAAATTTATGTTCTGTGTACTAAAGCCTCTTTCAAAGATAGTTGTTGTCATAGGAAATGTGAAACTAATTCTTGCTACATCCATAATATTTTTATATGCAGTATCATCATTATATTTCTTTAAAATTGGGCACCAAAACTATCTAAGGGATAAATTTTTATGTCGGTTTTAAAATTCAGGCAGGCGTAAGGATCGTATAAAAACCACAAAGATGATGATGAAGATGAAACGAAAACAAGCCAGGCAGGCTTAAAAATTCATAACAAAAAGATAAACTACGATTCAACTTATGACAAAAACAGCAAACCGCAAGTTGGCATCTGTGATATAATCAGCAGTCACCTTTTTTCAGTTGGTTTTAACTAAAATTAAATGCTTCTTTATTTACCGTATATACTCGCGTAAGTCGAGAAATTTGTGACAAAAAAAACCCGCTACAAAGTGTGTGTGTGTGTGTGTGTGGGGGGGGGGGGGGGGAGGTTCGATTTATATGCGGAGTCTAAAAAAAAAAACATCGTAAGTCTAAAAGTTATTTTTCCCGCAAGACAATCGATCCTAAAACGATGCGGTAGTAATTACGCAATCGCACACTCCTAATTTCTCTGCCCTCCAGATGCTCGGACTACCCATAAAGTTACCATTGAAGTACTTATTGTATAAAAATATAGTTGACTATATTGAATCCATAAAGTTACCCATGAAGTTACCATTGTATACGCGTCATCAAAAAATATACATACATTTTCGTTCGATGTTTATCACTTGTTTCTCTGATTACGGCTGATCGTTTTCGACAAAAAATGGCTTTTTTCAGAAATAATTCTGTAACACGGATTGTTTAAAAATATAATGCAGGATTTTAAGTTGAAAGTGCTTTTTTTGTTTTGTTTATTGGAGAGTATCTAATAACTGTGCTGGGGGTTAACTGTTGTGTGATTCAGGGTTAACGAAAAAGATCGGCTCACATAACGGACGGAATCCAGATAATGTTTTGATTGCCGCGGTGGGTCAAGGACGCTTGAGAGACAGGAATGCGCTGTCTGCCGTCCGTTTTGAGGAGCAGCGTGCTGGGAATTAAAGAATACCTGGAGCACAGAATACTATATAGTCTGTGACCTGGAGCTTGTCACACGAGAACGAGCGTCCCCAAAACAGACGGGAGACAACGCTCGTATGTCATAGGCCTACTTGTCTGGAATCGGACTTTTATTCCAAATTAAATCGGACTTTTATTCCATATTACTTCCCAAAAAAATATTTACAAAATTTTCACAGTTTCCAAAAAATCCTTCGCCATTTTTTTCGCCAAAGTATTTTTTTTATCGCCAGTTTTGCGATCTTTTCGCATTTGGCGCGTAGGCGAATGGCTAGCGCGGACCCTGAAGAAATATTTATGTTCTATTTAATGTATAATTTTCATACAAATCTGAATACAAAATACTCGTTAGTTGCTCCCATTCTTTTATCCGAAATAAACGAATAATTTCACTGCCTCTAAAACCCAAACAAAAAAAAAATACTGTCTTATATTCCTATGATTCACCAACGAAATCATAACGCTGAAATAAAAATAAAAACCGAAACTCAATTATAAAATTGTTGATGCTACGAGAATTGCTCTGTTTGTTTATGTTACAAAATGATTTTCACCGCTCCAAATGGAGAAATAATTCATTCGATCCTCTTCTGCCAAGGTCATGCCTCTGCAAAATACATTGAAGTTAGTTCCATGGACAAGTAATGCCATCTAGTACACAAATTAAAACGTTCCGCGTGGTGGCATTTATAGGTGCCACTATCCGCTTGCGGTAAAATTTCCTCTGGCCCGAGTGAGTGCCGTTCGTCCTTGAATGCAAGTTCGCATCTGGCACGTGGGCGTGCCGATCGTCGCGAAAGGGTTAACCCTTTGTAGATATTAGCATTCTGGAACTGTTGTGGTCCAAAGGATGGAGGGTTTTGTTTCCAAACTGTTCCCAAAGGCTGGCACATTTTTTGCACTAAGCTTAACTCCTGAAAAAAATTCACAAAAAATTACCCATTTAACACAGCATTATACTTTTTTCAAGAATGAAGGAAATACTTATTTTTCATTAGATGTGTACGTTTTACACAAATTATCATTTACTTAAGTATTAAAAATTTAAGTGATTAAAAATGATTAACTTGATTAAAAAAGGTTATTTGTTATGCAGGAAAATATGCAAATGATTGTACTCAATACTTTATATAGCTAATAGTGATTATGTACAATTTTAAAGAGGAAAGTAACTTTGTTACTAATTAATACATTTCATACTAATTATTGCATTTCAAAACATGGATTCATACACACACGAACATTGCAATCTTTGCATTCATAAAAACTGTCCATTCACTCAGAAATACCAGAGTTCCATAAATCTTCACTATCTGCATTACTTTCATAACTATCCGGTTCGATTACCATGCGAGTATATTCTTCCATACGTAAAAAATGTCTTGACCCAGCTATTCTCTTATCCGAAATAACTTAATAAATTCACTAGTGCACATTCCTCTAAAATCCAAACTTGGAAAGAAAATACTCTCTTGCATTCCAGTAATTCAACAATGCAAGCATTAAAAACAAAATTCACATTTTGTTTCACAAAATGATGTGATAGAAAAACATGCTTCACGATAGGATAAAGACATCAAATTTGGTGTGCTGGTAGATAGTTTGAAAGGAAGAAAGAGTGCAATTTCAGATTTTCAATATTTGCAACTTTAGGGGGGTGCCGGACACCAATATTTTCGATTTTCGGAATAAATGAGACACGCTTTCTTTAAATGTGATAGAGGCTTTATATTTGGTAAATGGACCAATCATCTGATAAGAAACCCAAGGCGAACAGTTTTTCAAAAATGTTCATTTATGAGTGTGCTCCACAGAAAAACGTTCGAAAGTGGAAATGATAAAATAGTATGCTTCGGGATGAGATAGAAATTTTAATTTGGTGTACTGGTAGATAGTTTGAAAGGAAGACATGCGCAATTTAAAATTTACAATATTTTCTTCTTTAGGGGGTTCCGCACACTAAAATATTCGATTTGCCGAATAAATGTGAAACACGAATTATTAAAAAAATGACAATATTCAGTGGTTGCTTATTGCGAGACAGTTGATTTTCAATGGGTATTCGGCTAGTATATACTAATTGCCAAGTGTCCGTCTGTTTGTCACGCTTTTTTAGGCACTTTCCGAATAGATTGCAATTTGGTACATGGCTCGATCGTTCGATAAAACCCCCTGTAAATATCAGATTTTTCAAAAACGTTCTCTAGAGGGGGTCCTCCACACCAAAATGTTTGAAAAGTGAAATGATAGGAAAGCATGCTTTGCCATAAGATTGAGACTTCAAATTTGGTGTATGGATAAATCGTTCGAAAGGAAGAAAGTGTGCAATTTCAGATTTCCAATATTTTCTACTTCTACTTAAGGGGGTGCCGCATACCAAAATGTTCGATTTACCGAATAAATGAGAAACGTCTGCTTTAAAATTTGATAGAAGCTTGAAATTTGGTATATGGAATAATCATTTGATAAAAACACCCAAGATGATTATAGTTTTCCAAAAACGTTCGTTTAAGGGGGGGTGCTCTAGAGGAAAACGTTCAAAATGTGAATTGATAAGAAAACATACTTCAGGATGAGATAGAGATTTGGAATTTGGTGTACAGGTAGATACTTTGGAAGGAAGAAAGTGTACAATTTCAGTTTTCCAATATTTTCTAATTTAGGGGGTGTTGCATACAAAAATGTTTGATTTTTGGAATGAAGTAGAAACACTCGTTTTAGAGCCTGACAGAGGCTTGATATTTGGTATATGGTTGAACTATTTAATAGAAAACCCAAGAAGAACGGAGTTCTTCAAAAATGTATAATTAAGGGGGTGGGTACTCCACAAAAATACATTTGAAAGGTGAAATGATAGAAAAAGCGTGCTTCGTGATGAGATAGAGACTTCAAGTTTGGTGTATGTGTATATGTGTGGTATAAAATGTGGTATGTGTATATGTGTGGTCTTCAAATGTGGTATATGTGTAGATAGTTAGAAAGCAAGAAAGTGTGCAATTTCAGTTTTCCAATACTTGCTATTGTAGGGGGTGCCGCACACTAAAATGTTCGATTTGATGAACAAATGAAAAACGCCTCCAACAATGTGATAGAGGCTTGAAATTTAGTATATGGGGTAATCATTTGATATAAAAACCCTACGATTATTACGGTTTTTCAAAAATGATCATTTAAGGGGGTTGCAACACAGAAAAACGTTTGAAATATGAAGTGATAGAAAAACATGCTTCACGATAGGATAAAAACATCAAACTTGGTGTACTGGTAGATAGTTTGAAAGGAAGAAAGTGTGCAATTTCAGATTTCCAATATTTGCAACTTTAGGGTGTGCTGAACACCAATATGTTCGATTTTTGGAATAAATTAAACATGCTTCTTTTAAATGTGATAGATGCTTGATATTTGGTATATGGACTAATCATCTGATAAGAAACCCAACGCGAACAGAATTTTTTAAAAATGTTCATTTATGAAAGGAAGAAAGTGGAGCACACCCAAAGATGTTCATTTATGGGTTTGCTCCACAGAAAAATGTTCAAAAGAGGAGATGATAAAATAGTATGCTTTGGGATGAGATAGAGACTTTAATTTGGTATACTGGTAGATAGTTCGAAAGGAAGACGTACGCACTTTAAAATTTACAATATTTTCTTCTTTAGGGGGTTCCGCACACTAAAATATTCGATTTGTCGAATACATGTGAAACGCGAATTATTAAAAAAATGACAATATTCAGGGGTTGCTTATTGCGAGACCGTTGATTTTCAATGGGTATTCAGCTAGGAAATAAATATTTTATGAAAAGAAGTAATTTTTTGCATAAATGGTGGGATTGTGTAATTCATTTTTTCTGTTGGTGCATTACAGAAAGTCCACAAGCATCTTTTACCATCCACTTCCATCTTTTAATTATTACACAGTAGGCAGACTAAACGTGCTTATTATATTGTGGTTAATTTTAAAGATATATTGTGCATAATTAACCAAATATTATGTATGAGAGTAAATAATGATGGCAGTAAAATGATCCTTATCGTTAACATTCACATGCAATACTTTGCATCTTAAGGCTTTTTTTTTTTTAATATTTCAAGTTTTCAAATTATTATTATGTTGAGTTTATTTTAAAAGTAGTTATTTCACCAGCACTTTGCCCATTTATAATGGCTAGTGGTCACTTAATATAACATGTACACACTTAACCCTTTTGCGACGGTTGACGCGCCTGCTCGTCGGCTGCAAACTTGCATTTGAGTATGACGGTCACACATCCGCATTCGGAAAAATTTACCCTAAAAGACGATAGCCACGCGTGAGCGCGATTTCATATGGAACGTTTTCATTTGAATTTATTTGTCTACTAGATGGTGTTAAATGTCCATGCGAGCAACTCCAATGTATTTTGCAGATACTTGACCTTGGTTAGGGGTGGATCCAATAAATTATTTCTCTATCTGGAGCAGTGAAACATGGTTTTGTAAATAAACAAACACAGCACGTCTTGCAGCATCTATAGTTTTATAATTGAGTTTCGGGTCTCATTTTGATTTTTGTTTTATAATTTTGTTCGTGAATCATAGGAATATGAGAGTATTTTTTTAAGTTTGGATTTTAGAGGACTGTGCGGCAGTGAAATTATTAGGTTATTTCGGATAAAAAAAAATGACTGGGCTAGGGCATTTCCTTTCTGTGGAAGAATGTACTCGTATGATAAATGAACCGGGCAGTAATGAAAGTGATGCAGATAGTAAAGATTCATGGAACTGTGGTATTTCTGAAGATGAATATGAAAATGCAAATGATTCTTCAGATGCTGAGCGTACTATTATTACAACGCTGCCAGCTTCAGTAGCTGTTTCTGCGAATTATGTTTTTAGACAGGTGATTCGAAAGATTTTAATTCTTCAGTTTCAGTCAGAGTTTTTTAGCATACTTGGAATCAATCACAATATTATGCCGCCTAATTTAGATAAGAAAATTAATTGTTTTAGCATATTTTTCAATGATGAATAGTAGAATTCATAGTAAAAGCAACTAACGAGTATTTTACATTGCGATTCGTATGAAAAATATACATCAAATAGAAAATAAGTATTTCTATTATTCCTGAAAAAAATAGATTTCTGTGTTGAAGGGGTGATTTTTAGTGAATTTATTTCGAGAGTTAGGCTTAGCGCAACAAATTAGCCGTTCTTTGAGAAAAGTTCGGCAGCGAAGAACTCCGTCCTTCGGGCCACGGTAGTTTTGGAATGCCGCCGTCCCAATAGGGTTAATAAGAGTTCTAAATATCGAATTTTGTTTTGATTAAAAAAAAAATTGATTAGTGCGCATTTTGAAAACTGAAATGATGCAAGTTTTTTTTAAATCCCTTTGTATCGTCTCACACTTAATTGAAATTTTAGATTATTTCATTAATCTGTGGAAGCTGAGACAGATCGAAGAAGTCCGAAGCCAAGATTCTGATTCAAGTGAAAGTGCTGGATCATTTTGAAAAGTTGTTTTGAATTGCTTAATTATTCCTTTGCATTGTTGTCCCTAATTTGAATTTTTTGAAATATTAGATTTTTCTGTTGATCTGTTGATGAGACCAAAGATTTTTCTGTTGATGAGACCAAAACCAAGATACTAACTAGAGTGGAAGTGCTCAATAATTAGGCAAAGATGTTTTTTTTTCCTCCCCCCACTGTAACCCCTAATTCAAAGTGTTAGAATTTTGGATTTTTCTCTAAGTTTTATGAAATTATTAGTTCCAGGAGGTGCAATTAACATTGCTAAATTCTCCCCTGTTTGTTCATTATTTTTCCTATTTTACTTTGTTGCTTTTACACCCAACCAATGGCCTTATATTCTTTTCAGTCATTCTTCATGAAAAACACCCTGTATAAAAGTCAAAAGAGAAGGTCTAGGAAATCCAAAATGGGTGCATATGTTTAGACACTTAGGATTGTAACTGAACAGTGTTTTATAATTAAGAATTACTATATAAAGAGAATATTAAAGTTAATATATAAATTAATGGTTTAAAAGATTAAACATCTTTGTCATTTCTATTGGTGGCAAAATTTTGCCATTCTATTTGTTTTGGAAAAAATTTGCCTTGAAACATCTATTTCTCAAGATTCTCTATAGATAAAGCATAGATGATAAATGATATGGGTTCAGCATCAAATTCTGGAGGAGATAGGGTGATTCAGTAAGAATATTCACTTCCGCTTTCTTTTCCACTTTTGGTTCTAAAAATTTCCTTGAAACATTTATTCCCAGGTTTGGTTATAGATAGCACTTAGATAATGACATACAAGGATTTAGCATTAACTTCTGTAAGGGTAAAGCACTAAGGATTCTTCCATTTCTGGCTATGTCACTCCCAATTTATAAATTTTAATTTTGTCTGAAATATCCTTTTTTTGGAATTTGCTATGATATGTCTTAGATGATGACTGATATGGATTCAGCATCAAATTCTGGAGGAGGTCTGAGAAAGGAAAGTTCACAAAAGATTCCCATTTCTGGATTTTTTTTTCTTTTCCAGTTGAAAAAATTTCCTTGAAACATCTATTTTGCAGGATTGACAATAGCTAGAACTTAGATGATGACTGATATGGATTTAGCATTGAATTCCAGAAAAAGTAGGGGTTGGTTTACAAAGGATTTCCATTTCTGGTTCTAAAGATGACACTTCTGGTTTTTCCAAAAATTGTATGGCTGTGTGAAATAAGTATGCGAAAGAGAATAAAAGTGCTAATAGTCGCATAAAAAATTAAGTGTATATATTATTTGCCACCATATGAAGGTTCCTTTGTTGGAAAAAAATCAATACATCGCGATTCACGTTCCCGTGAACGGGCGTTTATGCAAATTTAATATGAACGACTCTTCCCGTTCACCGGCGTGAACCGTGACGTTTTTCAACATGAGGTTTCATGCAAATCAGTTCTCAATGCGTACGCATCTGATTTGCATATCCGGGGGCGTTTTCGGAACAGTCCATTCTCGGATATATAAGGCAGAGATTTCTTGAAGCAATCATCATCATCGAGAGAATTTCCCACTCAGTCTGATCCAGAACGGAGCGGAGAAGGCTTTGTAAGACATAGACACTGATGGTCTGATGCAGGCAGGCAGAAATGCTTTAGACGGAAGCACTGCGGGATATCGTTTGACGACGGTTTTTAGTCGAGACGGACGCAGAGATGGTCAGTTTAGACCAGTATGTATTGAAATTGAACATTAAATTTACTTACATATGTCTGGAAATTACGTTAAATATTATTCTGATGTCTTATGCTTTGGTTTTCCTTTGCCAAGTGTGATACCTTCAATGGTGGCTGCAAATACACGCAAGTGATAGAGGTAGTATAGTAACTTACTACCCATGCTTCAAGGAATTTCTGTTTGGTTATTTACAACTGCAAACTTTTTGTACATAGTATTTTTTTGATGTTTCGTGGCATGGAAACCTGGAATGTGTAACTTGCCTAGTTATGTTTCTCACGAAATAAAGTGAACAATGTTTTTCTTTGAAACTGGATCTGCATACTTTTATGACCCAGCCAACACTTATTGACTCTATGCCAGTGCATACTTTGCTGTTCATCTTGCTTCTTCAAATTTTAAATTTTCCAACATCCTTCATAAATTTTTTGTTTATAACTGTCTTACTTTATATTTTTTAATGTGGTAGTACATAAATCATTTTCTTGCTGTTTATGAATGTTTTCTTTTTATTTTAGATTAGCTTTTTGAAAAATATTTCTTGTGAACATGTTTGCACAAAGACTTATAATTTAAAGAAATTGGATGATGTGGAAAAAATCAATAACTTGAAGAAAGGAATGTTGAAAAACTATCAGCATCATTGGTAAGAGTCATCTTGTATAATATTTGTCTAACATTAACAAATATATAGTATATATATATATATATATATATATATATATATATATATATATATATATATATATAAATGTAAATAATAATGTAAGCATGGTGATATAAACATTGTTTCGATTCTATAATTATTTATATATTGGATATAATTCCTAATCCTTCTGAAAGCATTTATTTTGAAAACAAACTCATTTTAAAACATTATACTGCTTTTCCGCTTGGACTAAATTAAATTATAAATAGTCATAATGTTGTTAAAACTGATTTATTTAATGCTTCAGGCAAACAGCAAACTATATCCAGTAATGCATCCTTATACTGACAAAACCACATACACTCAGAGGGAGAGTGCACAAAAATAAACACTTTAGACTTAAATAACTTAGACTTTAAGTCACAACTAAATAATCTCAATTCACAATTTGAAACTAACTATGACTGGCAGAAAATAAGAAACTGGGTATTTTCCATCAAAAAGCAACATTTAAATAAACTTTTATCATTCAATCATAGAACTAATAATAAAAACAATTCGTACACCTAGTTTTTGACTTATTAACAAGAGATAGACAGCTAGGTATTAACCTCCAACTTTCACACCCGAAAGACAGTGTTCGAAATTAGCGGTCGTTGGTCGTAATTTGCGACTAGAAATTTCAATTTGACGACTAGATTCTTCAATCTGGTCGTCAAATTTGTTTCCTAACAATGCTGTTGTTAAATATCAGTCTTTCCTTTCCCTTTGACTAAATTACAATCCCTAGTAGAAGACTGGACAGCTGTCGAAAAAAAAAGCAGCATTTTATACACTCCCACAGTGATAAATCTGCAGGTGGTACACAGACAGTAAAATCCCCCTCTGTCTATTCAGAGAAGGAAACATTGGGATCTTTATTGTACTTCAACTCCCCCCCCCCCCCCTTTAAGACCTGAAATTGCACTTCTGAAGAATTTATTTGTTTGCTTTATCCTTAGACATTCCGATGTCCGAGACTCAGGGTATTTAACGAGTTTCTATTGCTCTCCTCCCCTTTATCCCCTCATAGATCTACGTATCCCACTTGGAAGAAAAGAAGGTGATCCTGCAGTCTTTACATTCTAATTGCTTACTATTATAGAACACACTGCATTTCAGATTGAATCATTCCAGCGTCTTGCAAATTTGGTTAGCTAATATTTTGTTATCAGACATTGAAAATGACGTTTTTTTATAGCTGCCAAGTGTTCAGATTTTTAAGTACTTGTTTCGTTTTTCAGTCTTTTTCCAGGAATCCGATTTGGATCCACAGTAGTCTGATTTTTCTTTTCCATAACATTTATATTTTATTGTATGCAGATCTGCATAAGAGTATCTACAAGTCATGAAATCGGAAGTAGGTCACGAAATGAGAAACAAAGTTTGGAATTTTAAGATGGAGGTTTTCCCGTTTTTTCATCTAAAAATCCATTTCCATGTGATTGCATCTATTTCTAATTAATGTGGGAGAAACACATTTGCATCGACTAAAATTTTTATGATTATTTCTTGTTATATACAAGAAAACTATTTTTCAGACGTATTATTAAAGAAATGAAGAGCTATATTGTACGAGTACCAGGTACCGTGATAAACGACATTTGTCCGCGATCTTCTTTATATTTCGTTTTATTGTGAAAATACTTTTCCACGTCTGCAATCTGTTTGCATCGTCTAAAACATTTGTAATTATTTCGTATATACTATATTATACAGAAAAACTATTTTTCAAGTGTATTTTTAATGACATGAAAGGCTATTTTGCAGCAGTATCGCGATAAACGGCATTTGTGCACGATTCTCTATATTGCATTTTATTTTGAAAGTATTTTTCCACTGTTACAATTTGTTTGCATCGTTTAAAATTATTTTGTATATTATATAGAAAAACTATTTTTCAAACTTATTATTAATGAAATAGAAGGCTATTTTGCAGCAGTATGGGGAAAAACGGTATTAGTGTGCGATTTTTCCTCATGCAATGTGTTCCTATCTTTTTTCTGGTAGGTTGGCATCTATACATTTTTTATATCAATCCCTGAAATTAATGTGATTCATACTTTTTT
This sequence comes from Amaurobius ferox, assembly GCA_951213105.1. Classification (NCBI taxonomy): domain Eukaryota; kingdom Metazoa; phylum Arthropoda; class Arachnida; order Araneae; family Amaurobiidae; genus Amaurobius; species Amaurobius ferox. The sequence goes on along the minus strand of OX578141.1, from coordinate 102,769,676 downwards.
TATTATTACCCAGACTGTCTAGCTTACCCAAAGAGTGTCGATGAGTTTCAAGGGTATGATTTATATTTTGTCAAAGCAACAAGAAAAAGAGTAGCAACTATAACAACTATAAAACAAAAACTTATTATTGATTTGCAAATACAGAACCCTAGCTGCCAACTCTGCATATCTTCGTGAAGCTCCGATATTTGCATTGACTACCGATCTCCGGACAAATATGCAAATTCCTCCCCCCCCCCCTTTTATTTTTAACTTTTAAGATGAATATAGTAAACAGATTTTAAAATAAAATTCCATACTTTGACAAAATTGGCCACAAAAAGTAACTAAATTTCGGTCAAGATTCCCTTATAATATTTTAATTTTAAATGTGTTTAATTCTTATATTTGTAAGTAATATGAGAAAGATTATATGGAAATGTCACTAAAATGTGCATTTATACGTGATTATCGGTTTATCCCGTTTTATTATCATGTATTTTCCATTCTCGCAATTTGTTTTCATCAACTAAAACTTTTATATTAATTGCTGTTTTAACTCAGGAAAATTAATTTTCAAGCATAAAATGAAGGGATATTGGGGCAATGACTGTACAAGATAAGATGACCATAATTGAAGTTTTTTTTTAATTTGTTTTTTTATGTCCTTTTTGCTAAGTAAAAACAAATTAGCAGTTTTTTCTATTTATTTTTTCTTGAGTTTCTTTTTCAGTTTATTTTAAATTTTAAGAAAATTTAGAACAATTTTTAATACAAAAATCTGAATTATTCTTTTTTTATATCTTTAACAAAAATGGGCATTTAAAAATAGCTGTTATTGTTAGAGATGTAAAAATGGCAACTAGCCGTGTCTATTTGGCACCTAGAGTTAGAACCTATAGGTGTCAAATGACGCCTGGTTCAAATTTTTAATTTCTAACTGTGCCGAAAGAAAAAAACCCAACCAATCTTTGGAAAATTTTCTTACAAAAGTGCGTTGATGTTGGAAGGAAGTACTTTGAACACTCCTAAGAGTTGGTAAGTTTAACTTGTACCACTTAGCCTTATCTAAAAAATTCAGTGTGACCCTCGTATACCATGAAAGACAATGAGTACCTACCTAATTTGAATTTTCTAACTGTTCTGGTTCTTGAATTATTCTACCCCAAACATGTAACTTCCTATTGTGAGCCAAGAACGGGCTTGACCAGTAAGGTTCAAAATCCAAAAAATCAAAATATTCTACAAAAGGCAACAATATGCCTAATTTAGGGTTTCTGACTGCTTCGGTTTTTCAATTATTCCTCAAATCATGTGCTTTCCTGTGATAGGCCTGGGACGGGATAGACCATTAAGATTAAAAATCCAAAGCGTTAAAATATACAACAAAAGATAACGAATAGTAAATTTGAACTTCTCAGCTGCTCTATCACTCCAGATGATTCCAAAAAGCATGTACCTTTCTATCACAGATCCAGAATAGACTGGACCGATAAAATCCAAAATATAATACATTAAAAGACACCATGAAAGACAACAAGCATCAAATTTGATTGCTGATTATTAAAGTTGAAAGCCATTAAAGAAAGTTTCTTGGGTGATCAAGACGAACTTGATTGTTGCAGTATTTGCTGGTTTTAGAATAAATTGTGAAGACAGAACATTAAGTTATTTTTACATTGAAACATAGTGAATGCGATATAAATTGGGAGATGATTCGCACTTCGTTAATTACAAAATTTCAAGAAGAGATAATCCACAGGTTATATGTATTATCCGCATCCCGAGAAAATATCAACGTGAAAATAAAAAAACAAAGCATTTGAAAAGATTCAATGATTATTAATTAGTATAAGATTCTTTGGTGCTATGACATCGAAAAGCAAAGCCAGTGCTGTGATACCGGGAAATCACGATATGCTGGTGGTGACAACATAGGGAATTTTTGCATGTATGCTTTGAAAAATCATGCAGAAACATCAGAATCGTTATAATCGGCAGTGGCAGTTTTCACTGGGAAATCGTGCATGCTCTAAGAAAACCCCAAAACCGGAATTATTGATCTCATGATCGGCGCTAGCGATGTATGATATTGGGATATCGCTATACATACTGCCAATGATGACACTGCAAAATTGTGCATGCGCTAAGAAAATCCCAAAACTGGAATCATCTCTCTCAAGATCGGTGCTTAGGACTGTCTATGAACATCAGGAAATCGAGATGTATCACTGATCGTGATATATCGTTGACTTGTACATTACAGAACTGGTATGGCGATGTTGACTTCATACCGGTTTTTCACCATGTATGGGTACATCGCCCAAGCCTATCCCCCATCATCACTGAACTGGAGCCGCTACCTTAGAATCGCCACAGGCCAGAAATCTGGCCCAGTCCAACCCTGTACCTATGGTAAAGTGTAATAATATATTTTTGCATGTAGAAACAAAAACTCATTTCTCCATGACAGTATAGTACAAGTTTTCTTTTTTTCTTATTTGAACTGCCCAATTTAAGTTTGGATAGCAAGTTGTGTTGAATTCACTCAGAAGTTAATTATACTGATAAGACATTCTCACATCCGACACATTGCACCTTTAATACAATTACAAATAGGTAACTTTGTAAATGCCTTAGCATAGGATCTTCATTATACTTAAGAAATATTCTCACATCCGAGGACATTGTATCCTTAATACGAATTACAAACAGGTAGTATGTTAATTGCTTTAGTACAAGATCTTTCTTCTATTCAATTTATTGGAGAATTAAAAAATAAAGGAAATAGTGTTTATATTACCACTTGGTTTGGTGTTGTCTCCACTCAAAATGCAAGCCAAATAGTATTTAATTTAATACGATTTACTTACTGTCCTTAGCTCTAGTGTAATATAAAAAAATAGTGGAAATCACACCTGCCTTTGTTAAGACAAAAGGTGACTCCTATCAACTTTAATTCAATGTTTTTCAACTTTACAAAACAAGACGATGATGATGTTTTTCAACTTTACAATCACAAGAGCAACTGAACCTAGCAAAGGAATCTGCTTGCCAAAATTCTTTTCAGAGGGGTTCCAATGAGCGAACTACAAAGGGCATCACCTGGTTCAAACCAAGGCTCCCTCTTGAAACAGGAAATGAAGAGGTGGCCAACTTCAAAAAAAGGTATTAAGACTGGCCACAGGCACACATGATTCAGTTTGAAGTGAAAGAACAAATTACAAATTTGCAAGGCAAGACAGAGACAAAGAACGGATAATTTTTATTTTTACTATGCGTACTTATTAAATTTACTTATTAAATGGGGCAAACTAATAATTAATGAAATCAAAATTGAAACAATTTTTAATAAGATTCAATCGAAATTAAGTTAGCAGTTATAAATTGTTAAAATGGTGAAAAGTAAAGGATCATAAAAGGTGTTATGATTTATTGTAACAGTGAATGGCCGACAGTTTATTAGTACTGATTTTCATGCATCTCCTCCAAAAACTCTCAAATTTTGCATATTCTGTACTTTTATAAAAAGATACATGTATTTAACAATGTTTAAAGAATATACAGGTAAACCTCGATATGTCGAACCTCGGTATCTCGAAATTTTCGATATCTCGAAATATTTTTATCTCCCGTCATGCACTGTATAAAACTAATGTAAAACAAACTCTTTAACTCGAAATTTTTCTAATCAAACTTTCGATATCTCGAATTTTTTTATCTTACCATTTGGATCATCTTACCGTTTTCATCTTCTCATTTGGTAAAATACGATCCATAAAATGTGTTTAATGCAGATGCAACAGGAAAGATTAACTGTGCTATTTTGCACTAATATGGATGGCTCAGAAAGGCTCAAACCTCTTATGATAGGTAAATCTGCTAAACCCCGATGTTTTTCAGGAATGAAATCTGTTCCAATGATTTATTTTGCAAACAATAAAGCTTGGATGACTGCCGAAATTTTGACTAATTGGTTGAAGGAACTAGACAGAAAAATGTCTCGTAAAAATCACAGTATTGTTCTCTTCTTGAACAACTAACTGTACAGCGCATAATAAATAGCTTGCCGAAATTAAAATCCGTGAAAGTTCATTTCATGCCACCAAACGCAACTTCTAAGTTACAGACAGCCTTTGGACCAAGGTATTATTCAGAGTTTTAAAGTAAACTATCACCACAAAATTAAGTTCATTTGGAAAATATGATAGATATTGAAGGAAGATATTGTTGGCTGTAACCAAACTGTCATAGATGATTATTTTGTAAAGTAAAGAAATGCATGATTAAATTTTAATGATGTTTGTACGTACATAGTATTACATTAAATCTGTATCCAATCGTTTCAAGCTTTCACTTATTTGTTTTCAGCATTTTCTTGGGTAATACCCAATTCTCTGTCGGCAAGATAAAGTAAGTGAATTTTTTTTTAAATGTGTAAAGTATAGAACTAGTATGTATATATTCTTTTATGAATTTCTTAAAATTTTTCAAATTTTCGATATCTCGAATTTTTTTTCTACTCCCTTCAAATTCGACATATCGAGGTTCGACTGTATACCTATTGCATAAGGTATTTGAAACAGTTTGGTGCCAACTACATTATTGTCTGATGTTTCATTCATGAAGTCTAAATTTATTTCTGGGACACTGCAATTTCAATTGTTTAGGGGGGGGGGGAGGGAAGGCAAATGGGGTGTAAGTGGGGACTTTGGGGAAAATACATTTTTCAACATGTACTACTTGTGTACAAAAATCCAACTTTCCCTAAATTTTTTGTGGGTTATGATCTTTTTTGCTTTTATTGACTGGTCTACTTGTTATTGCTCTAGATGTTGCCAAACATCTCTCTGGCATGGATATTATTATAGATTATTTGGTATAGGTAATGGTAGTTCAGTGAAAATCTATATTTTTTATATTTAGTGGCTAACTCAACAGTAACATGCTTCTGTAACAGGAGACTTAAGATTTGGTAAAAAAATCTATTTTTTAAACTTAGCATTTATTCTGAATATACTGTTTTCTGAATGTTATAAGATTGTATGCTCTGAGCTTTTAAGAAAATCAAAGGAAGTTAGTGCAGCATTTTGTTTCTTTGTTTTCTCTGATTATGTGCACTATATATATTTTTTTCAGCATAAAAGCCATTTATCCAGATGAATAAAATAGTAACATAATCTTAAATGTTTATTAATTTGGATTATATTTTTATATGAGTTATATTGAAAAATATAGACCAAGTGTAAAATTTTGCCAATCATACATTTATGTGATTAATTATATTTTATCTAATTTTTCTTTAAGCTTGCATTATGTATCATTTATTTCTAGTGCAGTTTGTTATAGACATACAAACATACATATTATTTATAAAAGTGTTTCTTGTGTTTCAGGATTGTTGATACTATGCCTGTAACTTGGTGTTATACAGTTGAAGGCAATCATCGATTTTGTTCAACTGGTTTTCCAATGGGTTGTTATGTTAATTCTGCTGGACAGCAGAAAGATGCCTGTGTTATGAATGTATGTGACTTTACTTAAAAATTATATTTCCTAGCTTTATGTTGAGTAACAAAACAAGTTACATGTCTTTAAGCTCTTTAAATTTTCTTAGATGATATTGCTTCCAACTTTTCAGTTTACATTTTCAAATTTTTGTGTATTTGACTTATTTATTTAAAAGAATGCTATCTGCAGGGCTGGGCATGTAAAATACATATTCTACATATGATGTATAATATATAGCTTTCTGCTGACGTATTATACATTTAAATAAACCTTAGGTTTTCTACTTGTTTGTTCTACATGTAGAAACCCAACCAATAATTTTATTTCAAAATATTTTAAGACTTAATATTAAAAAATATATGATATTTAGGAATATTAACATATTTTTTCCAATTTAAAATAAGAAAGAATTACATTACTAGTTTATAATTTTATTTCAATTAAATATAATAATTATGATACTTTGGGATTTTTAGTATTTATACATATATATCAAATGCCCATAAAAAGTAATATCCCACTGAACTAATTATTCCAATTCTTATTCTTTGTTTTTAATATTCATCAGGAAACACTTTACATTCCTTAATTTTTAAGGTATGATTAATTTTCTAAAGGCTGGGGGGGGGGGGGGGGTCATGTTATTTATTGTCCTTTGGAAATTTTGGATTTTTTAAAATGTGTATTAAAGTTAAATTATTTATTTAATCATTATCCTTAAATTTACATATATATATGTTTGCATGCCTTCAATTGGTGTGGAAAAAAAATTTATTCCAAGCAGAAGTTTCTAGAAACTATGAAGTTAAAATAATTTTTTTTTTTTTGACCGGAATATTGACAATTATCAGAAATTCAGCCTTACAGCTGTTTTTAACCCTTTCGCGACGAACGGCACGCCCAGGTGCCAGCTGCAAACTTGCATTCAAGGACGAACGGCACGCCCACGGGCCGGAGGAAATTTTACCCTAAAGGACGACTGGCACGTATTGGTGTTTCTACGTGGAACGTTTTAATTTGAATGTATTTGTCTCCTAGATGGCGTTAAATGCCCGTGGAAGCAACTTAAATGTATTTTGTAGATGTTTGACCTTGGCACAAGGAGAATCCAATGAATTATTTCTCCATTTGGAGCGGTGAAACACATGGTTCTGTAAAGTAAACAGCACTTCTTGTAGCATCAACAATTTTATAATTGAATTCCGGGTCTCGTTCTGATTTTGTCTTTTATTGATTTCGTTGTTGAATTAGAGGAATATAAGAGAGTTTTTTTTTTAGTGGGTGGGGGAGGGGGGGGGGGGTAAAGGAATGTGCGGCAATGAAATGATTAGGTTATTTATGTTCTCATGGAAAGGAAGGCTGGGATTTCGTTAATATATCCCATTGAAAAGGTCCAGTTTTTTGAGTGGGTGGGGGAGGGGGGGGTAAAGGAATGTGCGGCAATGAAATGATTAGGTTATTTATGTTCTCATGGAAAGGAAGGCTGGGATTTCGTTAATATATCCCATTGAAAAGGTCCAGATATGGAATAAAAATATATAAATCGTCAGAATCGGAATGAGGCCATAAATGGAATTTCCTTGTGTATACTGGAAAGGACACGGGATTATCAAGCTCTGATGGTGGGTATGGAGAACGCGTTGTGAAAACATTTCTAAGTGAACTTTTAGGAAAAGGATATACTTTGTATTTGGATAAATTTTTTACCTCTCCTGTACTTGCAAAGTATTTGTTGTCTAAGAATACGCATGTATGTTGTACAGTTTTAAAAAATCGGAAGGACATGCCAAAGAATTATCCATCTGTACCTAAAACATATATACACTAAAATTTTTAATATTTCGATAAAAGAAAATTTGTATAAAAAATATACATCAAATAGAAAATAAGTATTTCCTTTTCTTCTTGAAAAAAGTAGAATGCTGTGTTGAACGGGTGATTTTTAGTGAATTTTTTTCAAGAGTTAGGCTTAGCTAAAAAAAATAGCCGTTTTTTGGGCACATTTCGGAAACAAAGCGCCTTGTCCTTTGGGCCACGGTAGTTTCGGAATGCCGCCGTCTCGAAAGGGTTAAGAGTTAAAATTAGGATGAGGATTAATAATTTTATTCTGCCATAAAAATAAATGAAAAATTTCATGTAGTTGTCAAAATTATCTTTTAAAGAAACTGTAATTAGTTGAACTATGTTATGTTTGGAGAACTGATTTTTTTTTTATTCAATTAATCTTTATATTATCTAATCAATGTATTTATAATTATTAGCAATATTAGTATTTTTATGTTTCATATTTTCAGAATCTGTTTAAGAACCCAGATACATTTTACTCATTCAACCATGTTGACATTATCATTACATACCATAGTGGAAAAGATGAATCTTGGGGTGTTGGTTTTAAAGATAAAGGAGGTAGAATAGTTAAAATCAACATAAAACCAAGAAGGTAATTCTCTCCTTTTACGATATCTATGAATAATATAACTTCTTAGTATCCTGATCTTTTTTACAGGCAAAATATATTAAATGTGTAAAAAAAGCAATCACAACATATATACAAATTTAATAATTTAAAGGATGTGATCATAACGTTAAAGCTTGTTTTTGCTCATTCAGTGTGAATAATCTGAGAGTATACCACTAAATGAGAACCATATGTCAAGGAAAATGCTATATTATATGGTGGAACCTTGAGTAGTATCGCTACATAGTGTGATGATGGAGAAGTACCATCTTTTCTTTAGTTATACTAGGTGATGGTACAATCTGAGGTTCTGCCTCTGTTATAGTTTAGTATTTTCACTAGCATGTGGTTTAGGTTGCTTTGGTTCCCTTAACTTATTTGGGCAGAAGAAGGAAAACCAAGTTTCTTAGAAATGAACATATGTTATAATCATTATATTTCTGCAGCAAGGGCATTGTGATTGCTTTATTATTATTATAAGTCACATTTTCTTCTGTAATTTCCTATGCATAATTTTCAGAGAGAGAGAAAAAAAAATTGATATAATCCACAGTTTTGTATAATTTGCTAATATAATTTGTACACCCAATTGTTTGTTTCTTCATGCATCTATGTGAAAGTATTTAAAATGCTGAAACTTACTTTATTTAAAAGAGTGTCACGGTGATGTTAAATAAAATATTGTTACTTCAGTAAACAAATTTTAGCAGAAAATATTTAATTTTTATCAGCATAATGCTTTTTTTGCAAAACCATCAAATTCTGAGTTCTCGGAATTGAAATTAAATTGATTTAATACATCTTCACTGAACTGTGGGAACATTCTTCAAATTCAATTTCAAAATATGCTGAATTTTTTTTTATCTCAGTGTATATTCTTTAAAAGAATTTTTGTTGGTTAACTCTGATGCACCTTCTTGTGATTCTTTGACCCATTGAAACATTTCATGGTGCATAATGTATTTTTCTACTTTAGGTGAAAGATTGGATTTTTAGTCATCGATTTTCTCCAGTAATTTTTCTTACTTTGTTTTTAAAAGATCTATGATACCTGTTTTCCAAATGCTCAATTTGTTTTGTCAGTTCTCCAGGTATAATCGAAAGTAACACCGGATGTCTTGCACTTTTAACTGTTTTCTTATATATGTTTTCATTGAGTTCATTACTAACAATGCACTAGAAGAAGCATCCTTGCCTTTTTCTCCACACACTCTTTAGCCAGGAAACCATAATATCTTTGTTCATCTAACCTTTTTTTGTTAGCTCTGATTTTAAGTTTCTTCGGAAAGATTTCCTGCTTGATGGTTTTCCTCATTAATATAATCATTGCATACAGTTTTTCTTCATTTGCAGTGCATGCTAACACTACTGTAATTTGCAGTCTTTTTATTTTCAGAAATGCTGCTTGTTCCTACAGTGACAACAATTTGATTAAGAGCATAATTAAAATTTAATGAAACTTCATCCATGTTGATAATGTCATTTTTAGTAAAATTATTTTTGATGGTGAATTTTTTAGTATTCTCCAAAAAGTTATTTGAATTCTTACACAATTGCGAATTGGCACAATTGCGAATAGCCAAATTTCTTCTCTTCCTAAGCAGATACCAATTGAGTTCACCTTGAAAATTTTGATTTTTTTTTCTTGGGCCATTACTTATGAATTTTAATGGTACATATTGGTGTGCCTTCTTCTCTTTCATATAAAATCTTCTGATGAAGTTTAATCTCCAATACCGGCCAGAATGAATTTCCTTACCGAAAGGATGATCTTTTTCTGTTGCTGTTTCCAATTGCTTTTTATTTCTTCTACAAAGTCAGATATTTAATTCATATCAAATAAACACTCCACTTATTTGTTACCGACTTCTGCTTTACTAATAACTTTATATGTACAGCTCAAACTGCTGCTAAAGTCTAAAATTTAAATAACTTCATTAAAAGCAGCATATAATAAAACTTAAAAGTCAGGATATAAAAGAAGTGCAACCTTCACTTGTCAAATACAATTGTAGTCTTGAATCGTTAGAATATTATGACATTCCGTATGAATATGGTCTTTGTTATGTCGGTCAAACTGAAAGAGTTCTTAAATTTTGTATTAAAAAACACATGAACCATGTTTCTAATTGCCAAAAATTCTTGGGACTCTATTAATATTTTTAATTTTTCCAAAGCTAAGATTGTTTGTACTTCTAATTCCATTCCTGAAATGGACTTTCGTGAAAGTTTCTTCATTGTTTCTCAGTCAAAATCCTTTGGTAATGACTATTATCCTTTCTTCTCTTCTGCTTGGAAATCAAATCTCTGTTTTAATTTTTTGACTTCTACCTTTTTATTTTAATTATTTTCATCCTTTTGCTGGTTTTCTAATTTAATGAAGAATTTTCACGTTTTTATTTTTATTTTTATCGTGTAGTAGAGAAAAAATCATGAATGATAGTATATATATTTTTTAATTTTTGAACTTAGATAGTTAATATAAGAATGTTTAAACTCACACTTAGCAATCCGGCACGAAAATGCTGTTTCTGTAATGGCCGCTCTTGTGAAGTCACTATGCATGTAAACAAAGAGCGCAATACACTGTTTACTGTGGATTCCGAGAGGTGCTCACTTGATTCTCCGACAAAATATTTTATTTATCATATTTTTATAATGAGTGAGATTCTAAAACCGACCTACAAGTACTGTTTAGTACCTTGCTGCACAAATACAATGGTTAATTCAGTTGATAAGCTGTTTTTTAATGTTCCAAAAGATCCAATTAAACAAAAAGTTGGACTAAAGCAATGAAAAGGGACTAGCAGAAAAATCCAAAATTATCGAATAAAACATCTCTTTGGCGTTGTGAAGATCATTTTTCGGTAAGTAAACATTTGCTTCTGTTTTAAATATTATTTACTTGGATTTATGGCCGTAACCAAGGGTTTTTTTCGGGGGTTCAAACCCCCAAAATGAAAAAGTTAACATTGAAAAGGTAAAGATCCATCAAGATATGAAATGTGGGTTTCCCCCCCCACCCCACCCCCCGAAATCAAATCCTGGATACGATCTTGCTTGGATCAATAATAAACTATAAATAATTAAAAGTAATCCTGTGTAAATAGTAATTTAAAATTAAAGAATTTTGTGTTCAAGTTAGGGATTGAACAATAAAACATACTCTAGCTTATATCTCAAAATAATAAGTTTTAAAAACATAGAATCAAACCTTAAAAATATATCACAATTTATTAAACAGGGGTGGCGCTAGAATCTGCCCGAGGAGGAAGGGGGGGGGGGAGAGGTGGCAGTAATAAATATCTTAAAATGACGCCAGCGTTTTTGGCGCCACCCGTTATTAAGCCAAACAATTTATTGAAATAAACAATGGCACATTAATTTATAATTATTTCTTTTTGATGATATCTGTTGTATAAATAGAAATGTTAACATTATATAGTAATTTATAATAATAAATGGCTGTCATTCCTTGTGTAACAAATAAGTTGTGATCATAAGTTGTGCAACCCTCATTTGTGAAATAAAGATATATCTTATCAATATTTATCTGATATATATATATACTACTTTAACTATTATTTGTCCAGGGTTCATTCTAGGATTTCAAAAGGGCAGGGTGCTGACTTCCAAAAAAGGGCATATTGTCATCATAAAAGGGCACATTGCATATGAAAGAGGCACATGTTTTTAAAAGGGCACAATTATAAATTTTAACCAAAGAATGCATTGCATATTGTGGCCCACACGTAAAATGGATACAGATAATTTATCTATTTTACATATTTATATAAAAATAATTAGTGATGCAAATAAAAGTATTAAAAATTAAAACAAAAGGGTACATTGTACTGCTTGATGCTGCTAAAAAATAGCATAGTCTTTAGATGGTATCAATATTTTGGCAAAAAGTGGCTAATAATGTACACGGCTACTAAGTCTAGTAAGTAGCCAGCATTTTATCATTTTAAGATTAGTTTATTGTAAAAATTTTAGTTGAAGCAAAATGGAAAGAATTTATATTTAAATTAAAACTTCATAAAAAAAAAATTATATAAACAAAATCGAAACATGTTACAAACATAAGTGATCCTTCTTAAAAAGTTTTGAGTTCCCGAATCCAAAAATTACAGAAAATATTTTTTCTTAAACTGCATTGTTAATACATTGAAAAATAAATAATGAATTTTCAAAATTTAAAGTAATATTATATTAACTTATTAGAAAAACTAGAATTAACACAATCTTATGCAAGTAATTAAAATTTATTGAAGATCCAATGTTTACTTTATCTAAACTAAACATACTATGAGCAAAAATGTATGGGTACACATAAATAAAAGAAAATACTAAAATTTGTTAATTAAAATAAAACCATGTTTTACCAGTATAAAATGCTGTATAAAAGTTAAGACATTTATTAAAATAATTATTTTTAGAAAAGTATATTAATGGTATAAAAATAAGGCAGCAGTGCCCGGAATTTTAGATGCAAACCTCTGATTAAAATTACACCGGAACCATGGCGAATTAGTAAAAAGTTTGAAATATTAAACTTGATATATTCATTTGTTAGGGGTTTAGGGGAGAGTAAATAATTTGCGTTATGTTAGGGGATAGTATGTATGCTTGATAGGAAGTCGCAGAAGAAATGGTAATATTAAATGGGAGGAGTGTATGGCTGGCATGTGTCTGGTCTGTGGATATTAAGAACGGTTCGGGGAGTCTATGTGCACCGGTTCCTATCTCCTATGCATGGCCGTGGTGTACTTGATGGGCGTGGCAAAAAAGCATGCTGGCTTTGCTGGTATATGTAAAATTAAAATCAATGATATAATTCACAATATAAGAAGCAATGAAAATATCTACTTGCATATTAAGACACTGGAAAATGTAAATAAATACAAATTGCATATAAAATAAATAAATAAATAAATAAAAATATAATATATACGTTTCATGTAATGTAAGTTCATTATGAAAGAAGGAAAAGCAGAAAACTTGAGATTAAAGAGCACCCTTTTAGTATAAAAGTTTATTGAAATGTATATAACTTAAATGTATGGAAAACAATGAAATAGTACAACCTCAAAAATCCGGACTTTGCCGATTCCGGATTTTCGATTTTTCCGGATTATAGAATTTGAATAAAATTCAGATTTAATATTAACTAAATACACTATAAAACACTATTTTTTAGTAAAAATAATGGCAAAAGTTAAGTTAATCAAAACATATTATTTAATCTAAAAAATAGGGCAAAAGAAATTCTAAAAAAAAATATACACATTAATAATTTAGAATGTGTGAACGAAACGAAATGATAAAATTACATTTTATCATTTCGTTTAAATATCTGAATTAACATTTGTTATTTCATTAATTTTGTTTGGGAAAGCAGTTTTCTTTATCCTGTAGATGGACATTATTTATGCTCGGTTATAAAGATTTTTTGTTCAAGACCTTTAATTGCATGATCGATTGTTTGCATAAGATTATCAATGGGTATTTTTTCTTCTCCACATTTATCGTCGTTACTTTGATCTTTTTCTATTGAATATCATATCGCGAATTTCGCCATCACTCAATTTATTTACGATTGGCGCATCATCATAACAGTGCAAAACTTCCGTTATATCGGCTTTGTCGAGATTTAATGAAGCGCTGGAAGATTTAATAAAGATCGAGGATTAGCACCTTTGACGATATATTTAAAGGTGTAAATGTGTTTAAACCATTTTCGCTATTAACGAACGAAAAACAAAAAATAAGAACTTAAAAGTTTTATTTATTTTCTAGCATCTATATAATGTTATGTTTAAAAAAGGCTGATGTGTCTGAAAAAAGTAAAAACTTAAAAAAGTAATAGTCAAATATGTGAAAAATATCGCAGTAGATAAAATAAATATCTTTTCAAAGCAGAAAAATATCTCTCCTCTCAATGATTTTTTTAAATTACGATGAGTCATTACTAGATTGCAGCAGCACCGAGACGTGGTGGGGCAGGGAAAGCGAAGAAAGGAATTTGCTTAGTTCCTAATCGTAAACGCAGCCGACCCCTTTGAGAGCTCTGTGTGTTAATGACCTTGTTGCTCGGTTCTGTGCGATACGATATTATTTAGTTATTTATTTGCTATTTATAGTATTTAAATATGGCTTTCTAAACAAAAAAGGCAAAATATACAGTCGATTTCAAGCTGACACGTTCGACGAAAACGAAAAAATTGTCAGATATTGGGAGGGGGAGGAGATTCTGAAGACAAAACAGAATACATTGAAGAATGGAATTCGTACTACGAAGTGAGCAAAATAAATTTCCGTGAGCGTTAACATAAATTCTCGAGATTTTTAGACTTAATTGAACAATCTGTGATAAAATATTACGATACCGTTTTAAAGTGTTTTATATTAAAAATTACATTGTTTCAGAAAAATGTCTTTTTCAATAATGAGAAAAGAAAATTTTGATAATAAATATTCTGTATTTAAATAACGATGTATATTTTACGCGAAATAATTAATCGGGAGTTGTGACTTGAATAAGGGGGAGGAGGGATTAACACTAACAACGTCATTCACGCTCCAACCACGAGCCGATCTAAGGCAGTCCATCTAAACTTTCGTTTCATTTCCGGGTTCAGAAAGTCGACCCTAAAATACGATATTTGTTTTTAAAATATAATTCTATATAAATAATCTTACCCTGTTGTTTTAAATCCGCGACTTTGTCAGTCCGGGGGAAGGAGAGGGGGAAAAAAACCCGAAGGGGAAACGTCCGAATTTTCGAGGTTGTACTGTACCGAATTTGGACTTCCTAATTGCCCCGGTTCAAAGGTTATTTTCCTAAAACGAGTACTATGGCGAGCTTAGGACGGATTTGATTGGGTTAAAAATCAAAAACTTAAAATATACCACTGAAAACAGCGGTACACTAATGTAGTATTTTTAGTTACACAGGATCTCGAGTTATTCCGGAAAAACAAGTACATTATGGTGATGGTGAGCCCGGGACTTGTTAACTGAAGAATGCCACTGCTTCTCAATATTAAGTATGGTTAAGCAAAGTTTATAAGCTTAACAAGAAGCATAGGGTAGGGGCTCAGAGAGAAATGGGATATTTGTGGCATCCAGATCCAAATTACCATCCCCTCAAATTTTATTGAAAAATAATTTTATTATAAAAATTATACGTATTAAGTTATGTTTGATTATTTAACTGAATTTTATGATAAATACGAAAACAATTTTATACAAAATATTCATTGCTCATCATTAAATACAACCAAGTGTACTCGGCGTTGGTCATGGATTTTGATGCAAATCTCTCATGAGAATTACACCGGAACTCACGGCAAATGCTAGGAAGCTAAGGAACGCTTTAACAATACACCCGTTTATAACAAAATAAAATAAAATACTGCGTGGACGCACACACGGCTATGCTAGTCACGATTGCTCATTTTAATACCGGCCAATGCCATATACAAAATTGTAAACAACCTTACAAATTATACAACACAATAGCCTATTTGAACCAAAATCATTCTTGTGAGTCGCGACACAAATAAATAAAAATACTTGAAGGTGCAAAAAAATTCCTTTAATTCAGAACCAATATTCAAACAATTATTGCTATCTCAACGAATTTTCATCCAATTTTAATAAAATTTTAACCCAATACTCATAATGATAATATAATACTAAATTGAAAAAATTAGGACGAAATCTTCAGAATTCGTAAATTTAGAAAACCCAAAAAATAAATACACTTAGTGTGTCACCAGCTGTTTTCAGCTGAGATGAAAGGTCTGCAATTTAATCGAAGCACCTGCTTGCAAATTATCCTTTGCGGAGGCAAGAAAAGAATAGATTTGATTTGACAAAATGACGGAAAATAGGATTTTTAACTTTAAAATTTAATTACTTTTAAAATATTAATACGAATTTTAAAAAAAATCTTGACGAGATGCACATGATGAAGTAGGAAAGAACCTATATAGCGAATTTCACCGCTGTCTGGCACTTTGATTTCCCACTATAGAAGAAACAGACATATACAGTTAGTTTATTCAGTCATTAAAAATTCCTCAAGAATCTCTTCACATTTTGTTCTTAAGGACC
This sequence comes from Amaurobius ferox, assembly GCA_951213105.1. Taxonomy (NCBI): domain Eukaryota; kingdom Metazoa; phylum Arthropoda; class Arachnida; order Araneae; family Amaurobiidae; genus Amaurobius; species Amaurobius ferox. The sequence goes on along the minus strand of OX578141.1, from coordinate 102,753,604 downwards.
CCTTAAAACTCCTAATTTTCTACTGAATCTCCGATACGAAATACAAAACGAAATCGGGCTGACGATGAGGCCGCAACCTTCAACTGTAAGGTATATTATCAAAATATTAGAGATTGTACACGTTATTGTCCCCCCCCTCCCCCCCACCACTCAAAAAAAAAAAAAGAAAAATACGAATTTTATTAACAAGATCAAAATCAGAAAAGAAATAAGGCAAAAGCACCTCCTTTCACCTTTCCTAAAAAAAGTAGAAGACTGGAAAATTATTTATTAGTGAACTCTTTTTCCTATATGATAAATTATTGCAAGTTTCTTCTTTTTTTTTTTTTTACAAACTAATATTTTTAAGTATAATTATTTGGGCTACGATTGCCATGCACTCCTCATTAGCAATATTTCCCCCCAAGTGTTTACTATTTATGTTACATCAGTCAATTCAAAACACTGTTGAACTAGAGTTATGTCTGTGATTAGTGGTCTCTGCTAGAAATTAATGGGATCAAGGTCAAGTGTCTAATGAGATTGAAATCCATATTGAAAATCTGTCTGCATATGTGTTTGTATTTGTTTCAGCATCACCGGGAGAAGGACTGCACCGGATTTGATGAAATTCGGCGTAAACTTGAAATAGCCACTTAAAATTCAATCCATATTTAAAGTTTTTATAGGATCTGGGGCTCTCGAGATATTAATAAAAAATGCACAATTAAAGCAGTGAATAATTTTCTGAAAATTAATCAACTGAGGCAGTAAATAGTTTTTAAATAATTTTTCGGGGGGGGGGGGGAGAAAAAAGAATTTTATTGTTGATATCATTTAATCTTTCAATATTAATGCAACTGCGTTAAAATATCAGTAAATTGCCCATTGAAATTCAGGTGCCCAAGGTCGGACCCCAAACATTAAGATAAAGGCTGCTCTGCATGTTTCATTTTCAGATTTATAAACATTTTTATAAAATAATTTAAAAGAATAAAAACAACTTATCTGTGCACTAAAGAAACTTGTCAATTTCATGCACTTTGACGCATCTTGTCTAAGCTGGCGATCATTTTCTCTCTCCCTTCTATGTATGTTAGGCATTATGTCTGAGCACTTGCAGTGGACAACTAGGTAAATTTTGAAACTGTACCTTACAGAAATTCGTAAAAGAATAACTTCTTCCTCAGTATCTGTAGTTTAGCAAGAATAGCACCCCACCTTTTTAAGAATTCCCCCATCTCCTGATTGGATAGATGCTTTTGCTAAAGTGTTTATGTGATTTTATAACCCTTTAAAGGCAACCTATGAATTCTCTTCGAATTTTCTTTGAGGGCGGCCGTGGAAGGTATCTATGTGGGCACCGGCTTTCAAGATCAATATAATTTAAACGCATTTGAGGTATAAGTGTTTATAAAGGGTTGATAAAATACTAGTGACAGCAGCCCAAAAGTTATTTCCAGATCTGTGTGGGAATGGTGCCTAACAGCCTTGCTTTAAATATTCATATTTCATGCAAGTGATAATAGACATTTTTATGATAGGAAGCAACTAGGAACTTTACAGAGAAGCAATACAACCCATTGTTATCAATGCCTGGGCTGGGGAGAAATGAATGTTTTTCTGAGGAGTGGGGAACAATAACTCCTGGAAGGAGAAACCTTGAGAATGACACTCTCCGGGATATATTGCTTATCTAGGGTCCTGGGTCTCAGAGGGATATGATTTCACCCTGTGGGGTAGAAGTTGCCGACAAAGGGTGGGAGTTCAGCTAGTGGTGTCCAGTTATATTGGTACATTTCCCATTCATTTGGCTGTCAATATTGTTGTGACTTTTGTGCAGCTTTAATAATGAATGGGAAAAACTTCGTACAATCACGTATGTTTTGAAAATTTGACTATACATGATATGGCCCCATTTTGGAAAAGGGCATGCAGGGCGGTATTTTTCGATGTCAGGGGCAAAATTATAGTACTGGGGCAGGTGGGGCGGGTTTTTTAATTTCTGAGGGCAGCGGGGCGGGCCGCCCCGCGAAAAACACCTAGGATGAACCCTGTTTGTCAGTATAAATGCATTATATCTTCAACTTATGCAGTGTTTATACAGTAATGGTTCTATCAACTTTTGTCCCCATATACAGAACACAAAATCCCAGTGTCCCCGCCCTTCATCTGCTAAATAAAATATTCCTTTTTTTGGAGGGGGGGGGGAGACGAAAAATTAAATAAACTATCTCTTATAATGCTTTTATTCTTCCAATTATATCAAAATAATAAAATTTGATATATTACAGAATATTCTATGAAATTTTTTTTTAAGTTTCAATAAGTCCTTTTAACTTTGTAATGGGAGACATTGAATCAAACTATAAATGCAACTGTTTTTTTAGAACTGTTTCTTGATTCCTCTATATATTTCAGTTAAAGGAAGATATGGAGAATTATTAGCAATGGAACCTCATAAATCAGACTATGTCATTCAAATTTAGTTTTTTGTAGTTTGTATTGTATTTAAATTTCTTGAGTATTTCAGGCATGCTTTATTTGTTTTTACATAATTTCAAACTACAATATAAACTACTATAAAAAGTCAATTATCAACTTAAAAGCAGAATAGGACATTGTAGTGTGCGACTATTTCCACGTGCAATCAAAATTAAAGTTTTAAATGTGAAATAATTATTCATGCATTTGAATTAGTTTTAGATTTATTTGTCAATATTAATGAAGATCATACATACCTCTTAGTTTTAACTTCTCGCATTTCTGCTCCAATAAAATTGGGATTCGTTCCCCAAAACGAAAACATACATATAGCGTCAATTTTAGGAAGATTATCGGATTGTTCTTTGACAAATCCCTGAAAAATCGACATCTTAAACAAAATGAAATGGATGGGTTATACAATTAACATATACGGTAAAATTAAAAAAGATTATAACATTTACGGCTCAAAAAATGATTTCTAAACTATAAATGCGAAGAAGCGAATTGATCTAGTGTTGTTTTTAAAACGTAAACACTGATACTTCATGCACAGTGACGTCAGAGCCAATCATGTAGCGTTTCAAGATCACATGACATCGCTTCATTTTTCACTTATTTAAACTTTAATTTTTAATTTATTCAAAATCATTTTGACATTTAATATGACATATTTAAATATCGTAAGCCTAAAATTACCAGGAAAATATAAAATTGAGCATTTTCCCCACGTGTTCAAATTCCTCATTGGGATTTTATGAACAAGTGATCTGAATCCTTTGTTGGATGTTCACTTTTTTCTCTTTGATATTTTACCGTTTATTCATTGTGTTCCACCTTCTGTTCATACCTCCTGGGTTTTCTACTCGCCTTTTCTTTTCTTGCCTTTAGCAATACTCTTTTAATATTTCTGCAATGTTTGCTGTTCTTGTATCAGTCTCTGATGAGTGAAGGTCTTGTGTGTCTTGGTGAAGAAGGCTGTTTTTGCCTTGGAAGCCAGTTGATACTTTTAAGTTTTTAGTATATGCTTGCTGCTCTTAATGAAGTTGTTTGAATTTTATAATAACTTTATGTTTAATTTTCTCAGTGTGATTAACGCATTTTCACTTCCAATATTTTTTACCTGCATCTTCAAAATTCTAATCCAAAGTCATTTTCATTACAATTTACTTCTGTGGTTTTTACATAATTTTCATTAAATTTTTTTTATATTGTTTTTTACTACTGTAACTGGAATCATATTTCCTTTAAGGATGACTTGATTTTCTTTTATGCAAATTTTACTATTAGTAAAATTGATAACTAGAACACATGCTACTCCATCATATTACCTTGAAAGTTTTGTTGTTTAATTATAAAGAATTTAAATTTATATCATCATTTACAGAATTAGCAAATTATACATTTTGAGGTTCCATGATCACAGCTTTTACACATTCAAGTATTGCTTTGTAATTTGAATCATTTTTAAGATTAAAATTTTCTAATAAATGAGAATTGTTTTAATGCTATATCATCAACAGCAATATTGCAATAAACTATACTATTGGATTTTAAATTACCTCCAATACCCTTCAAATTTTCTGGTGCTTCTTTCGCAATAGTTTTATTAAGAGCTGCTACTAATTTAAGTTTCATTAAACCGGCATTTAAACCAGTGTTAATAATAGATGAAATAACTTAACCCATCAACACCTTTGAATTTATATGACTGGCATTAAGGTGTAACATTCGAAATACATAAAAAATTTGGATGTTTGGTTTCAGTACAGTTTTTAGTACCATGACCCTTTGTGCAAATTTTTTGATGTTTAGGTTTTATACAGTCACATGAAAATTGTCCTTTTTCATAGCAGTTATAACAAGTATCAGGACAAGTTTTCTTCTATACCATTTTTTTACTGTTTGAACTTTTTCTTTTACTTCTTTTGGTACATTTAATTTATTTATTTGGTTGTTTTTCCCTTGCATTTTCAAAATACTGTTGTTCAACTGACTGTATAATTCTACCCCCTAACATTTTTGTACTCCTAATTTGTCTGCAGGTTAATTTGAAGATACAAATTTTTACCAGTTATCCAAAAAATGGTCTTTTATTTCATTGGGAACCTTTTTCTTTAATTGATCTGCTATAATCAATTCTTTAAGTTTCTCAAAATTGTTTGCATCTAATTCCTTGATCCATTCTTCGAAATGATTTTTCAATTTGAAAGTAAAATTATGCCTAGTATCTTTAAGTGATTTTTAAGGATATACAAACTTTTGTCGAAATTAAACCTCTTTAATAATAAATTCTGGACATGTTCATAGTTATTTGCTACATTTCAGGTTCATTTGCAATTAATTGTGATATTTCATATTGTAACAGTATTAGTAAAAGAGCTACTAAATCTTTTTAATGTATTCTATTATTTGAAAGACAGACTGTACTAGTTTGTTTTTCAAATAATATTAAATAAAAACTATTACCACCTTCTTTATTTTCAAATTTCTGTATCAAAAATTGTAGACTACAACTCTCGTTCTCATTGTTAGGGTTTTCAGAATTACATAAACTTAAGTTCAAATCATTGATATTTACTTTGTTTAAAGGTGTCCACAAACAATCAGTGAATGTTTGTCAAAGATGTCAATTCTCAGAATTGTGTTTGAAGTGTATTTTGTCCACACGGTCAAATATATTTGACATCTTATGATAATGAGATAGTTTCCCTTCATCTCTAGTAGATGGTGCCAATGCACTTGTTTCTTAATTGCGCTATGTTTTCAGAACAAGAAATAGAAAAGAAATCTGAAGTGTGTCCCAAATCGTTACAATAAATAATAATTACAAGACTAAATGCATACATTTATTTTCGTATAATAAATGTGACAATGGATTTTGATAAACATAAATTGAAAGTAGAAATTATTCTTCCATAATTTGCAAAATAAGTACATTTGAAAAAGGGCACTGAAATTCTTTTAGCTCTATGTACTAAATTTCTAATTGCAGCATTGGGCACAAGCATTATTTTATTTTTTATTTCTTTAAACATTCTATAACGTATATGTGGAATGTACTTTTGACAATAAACATTCACAAATAATTTGAATCAGATATATTTTTAGATGGATATTTTTTTAGAAGTAGAAAAGCAAAAAATCTATTAAAATATTAAGACATAAAAAAAATGTACAAAAAATCGTACAAAAAAAAAAAAAAAAAAAAAATCTGGTAACAAAATATCTATATTCATGCTTACCTGAATTTCCTACAGAACATATATATGTACTAGTAGAAAAGTATTAATTACTAAATATAAAATGATATATTAAATTATATTTGTTAAATATATTGGTAAATTTTTTGCCCAGCTTACCGCTTCCACTCCTCATCGAATTCGTGACTTTTTTATTTTCATAATTAAATTGTGTCCTCATAGTATTTTTTAAATTTTTGAAAGTTTTTTATATTTCAGAAGACAAATCAATAATTTCTTCTATTTCTGATAAACATTGGTTTCTAAAAATTTTATTGTAATACTCTGACAGTCTTGTCTCTATAAACTTTTATAATTTGGTCGGTCTTATCTTGAGTCCAACTCATTTTTAATAAAGAATACATTTAAAAATTTAAATAGGAAAAAAACCCAAACGAAAAAGATTACACATTCAAAACAAATGGGCAAGAAGGAAAATAACTATATTCAATTCACAAAATGGTAATCGGCCCATGATTGGTCAATATAAATATCAATCATACTGACTCATCAATGTTTGACAAAAAAGTAGGACACTGCTCTACAAGAAAAATGTTTGAGCTTACACTTTGACAAACACGTCAAATAGCTGTTCAGATGATCAAAAATCAGTGATCAAGCCTCTTTGACAAACATTCACTGATCGTTTATAGACACTTTAAGCAGTGATGTGATTACTGTGCCATTCAAAGTAGGCTGCGCCATTCTGATACGAAAAGCAAATTTTAACTGATTTGCACCAACACTGCGCCATTTCATGAAAATACCGGAAAACGTAATTCTTCTCCGTAATTCTCGAAACGGAAAGAAAGGATGGAATCAGAAATTTTTCAGAAGAGTGCAATCTACCAGCAAAATCAGAGGATTAGTCTTCTTTCTTTTCAGACAGCTCTAATTTTTATCAGCTGTGGGGTTGTTTTGTTCGGATTAAGGCACTACTCCCTACAGGCACTTCTCCCGTGTCTACAGTCAGTGAGTTACCATGTTACGTGAACGTGATAGGGATCGTTTCATTGAATAGAAAAAAGAAAAACAAACTCCCTTTCGATTATTTTGAAAGATCTATGTAGGAAGAAATGGGGAAGAGATTCCTTCCTGGAGTGCGGTAGACACAGAGGAGCCAAACATGCACAGGATTCGTTTGGATGCATTCTCAAAATCGGGAATTTAAAGGTGAACTAAAAATGCCCCCCCCCCCCCCCCCCCCAAGGAACATTATCGAACTTGGTATCAATTGAAATATTTTTTCAAGACCTTTAAAATGAAGGGTAACATGCTATAATTTGGAATCATTTGGAACAATGATACAGATTTTTCAAAATTTTCTTTGAAAATGAAAAAATTTAAATCCGGTAAAATCCGGACTGGACCTTATTTTCTAATGGTGTTATTACACGGAGCAATTTCTTCCAGCAATTTTTCACCAACACCAGATATTTCCATGGGAAGAAATCTTGCCGAATTGCCTCAATTCGTTCGTACTCGGCAATAAAAATTGTTGACTTTCTAAGCTGCGACCCAATCAGAGGACGATAAAATTGGACGTCACTATGCTCCGCCTTTCCTCTTCTCATTTGCATTCAAGATGGCGATGGCGACTGTAATGCAAACACGTTGAAGCAGCCCAATTACGTTAGAATCTGGAGATGGAAAAAATAATAGAACTTCTACCAAATTACAGACACTTGTGAAATATAAAATATCCAAATTATACAAAAAAACACACTAAAGAATGCTTCCTAAAATCGGTGGCACTAAACCAGGAGGACCTGTTAGAAAGGAGGGGTTTACAGTATCATTGCCGGGCAGAATTACTAAAGTCTGGAGATGTAAAAATAATAATAGAACTTTTACGTAAAAATAATAATAGAACTTTTACCAAATTACAGACACCTGTGGCATATAGAAGATCCAAATTATATGAAAAAACCCCCACTAAATAATGCTTCTTGGAATGAACTTCGTGGTATTAAAAAGGAGGGGCGTTTTGGAAAGGCGGGACCTAAAGTATCATTGCCTGAAGGAATTTCGAATGTCTGGAGATGGAAAAATAATAATAGAACTTTTAACAAATTACAGACACCTTTAGGATATAAAAGATTTAAATTATACGAAAAACACCAAAGAATGCTTTCTGAAATGAAATCGTCGAGATTAGAGAGAAGGGACCTGTTAAAGAGGAGGAGCCTAAAGTATGATTGACAGGCGGAATTGCCGAAGTTCAGCAATAAAAATTGCCCGTGTAATAACACCATAAGTTGTACTGCATATGTAAACAAATTTGTACATTTCAAGTTATTTTGAATGTTTTTTTTTACACTCATGTATTCACAGCATTATTTTTTTAAATTGGTGTTAAAATAGCAGTATGCAGTATTTAAAATGGCTAATAATAATTAAGTTAAAATAACAGTATTCAGACAATAGGGAAAACTCATGGAATTTCACGCCTTATTAACGGAAGTTTACTGAATTTTTTAGTTTTAAGCGTAGTATTTATTTGCTTTAGCTTGATTAACTTATAAAATTTCCGTTTCGATTTAATGGGGGGTGGGGTTTTCTCTTATTTTATTTTTATCGCACTATATTTATTTTTAATTTTATGATTTTATTTTTTTTCTTGCATTATTTCATTTTTTAGAGCAATATAAAAGACCAGTATCTTTTTGGAAAAAAATAGCTTATATTTTAAATGTTTTGCGTTTCTTTAGATTTTCCCTTGTTATTTTAGATCTTTTTAAAAATTATTTATTATAAGTTTTTAATTTTGTAGATCTTTCCTAAAATTATTTATTTTATATATTTTTTATAAATATTTTTTCTCCTGAAATTATTTATTTCATTTTGTTATATCTTTTTTTAAAATTTTACTGCAATAAAATATTTTAAAATCTTAAGTTCTTTATTTTAATTTTTTTAAATATGTTTTTAAAATATTTATTTCAATGTTTTTTAATGTTTTAGATTTTTTTCTAATTATTTAATGTAATAAAATTTATTTAGATCTGTAAAATTATTTTTTTATATCTTTTCAAAAATTACTTATTGCAATTAAGGTTTTTCTGATCTTTACTAAAATTATTTATTGTAGTTTTTTTATATTAAAGAATATGTATTGAAAATAGATTTTTTTAATAAAAAATAAGCATTTTTTATTGATGCAATTTATATACTATTTTAGTTTATTAAAAGTTAATTGAAAATTTTAAATGTTTATACTTAAATTCTGTTAATTAGAATTTTAAAACTTCATTGTCTTGGATTTACTTGTTATATATACGACAAACTGTTGAAATAAAAAAATGCCTTGTACCGAACTGCTACAATGTCAAAAAAATTCTGAATTTCTAGTTGAATTTCTAGAAAAATTTTTAGTTGAATAAAAATAACTTTCTAATTAAAACTGAAAATCATTACACTACATTACTAAACCACTTCTTTGCTTAACTTCAGTACTAAACCTCTTCATTATACAGAAATGCTTCATTATATACTATATCAACATCATAATACTTTACATCAAAATTTAAATTATTCAAAAAGCATTTATTTACCTTGCAAAAGACAGTTTTTACTATAGTAGACTAGCAGTATGTTCATCTCTTCGGTTTCATGTTTTGTTTTTATAAATACAAACGTCAAGCAAAAACAACGAAACACATTGAAAATTGTTCACAGATCCATCCCATTTCTGATATTGTAAGGATGTATAAAGCAGAAAAATTGCAGTTAAATACATTCTAGCATAAGTAAAAAAAGGTTTATTATTGCCATCATAATGCCATATTTGCCATAACATTAAGTATACATTGCATCACATTGAGCATTAAAGTACTTCATTGTAGAACATCCCTTAACTCAAGCGTCTGTTTGCACAAAATTATAGTATAAAAGATCTGATGTGAGCAGCACGACTTTCCCTGCAGATTTAAATTCATTTTGTAATTTTTTATTTCATTATGCATTGAGTTTAATTGCAGAAAATAATATGGATAATTTTCTGATATTATATACAATTAATTTTTTTTATATTGCATCTTCGTTTCATTTGGCAACTTAATTCACTTAAAATTCCCAAAACTATATCTCGAGAAAGATTTATCCTACAGTCATGGGGTCAGATTTATTCTCTTAGTTGTCAAATTTTACATGTAAAACAAGTACTTAATTAATTTATTTCATCAATTTTAGTTACTTATTTCAGAGTTTCACTATCTTTCACATGTAGTATTTTATTTTAGATCAAATATATTAGATTTGCAGGTCATTTCATAGAAAAAACATCACAAAGAAAGATCAATCATGCTTAAAGCATTGATTATGAAACACTTTCCAACTTCAATGCAATTTTATTTAAACAAGTCTAAAATGCAATACATTCCTCGGTAATATTTTGAAACTTATCACAATACTGCATTAATTTATTATATTTGAAAACTTAAACCTTCATCCAAAAAAATGAACTTCATTCAAATGACGGCATTGAAATTGCCTGGTTTAAACATCTCTAAAATGTTATACATTCCTTGGTAATAGTTTTAGAATTATCATAATACTACGATAATTTATTATATTTGAAAACTTCATCGAAAACAACTGATATTAATTCAAATGATGTCATAGAAAAAATAACACGCCTGGATCTCTCTATAAAAACAGGATTTCATTCATGACTTTCTCTCATTCATTTCATTCATCACAATACTATAATAATTTATTTTATTTAAACATTTTGTTTAAGACCATGGAGCTACAAAAAATTAAACTCTATGCTTGAAATTTCATCGAAAAAAATCGTCCTTCTCTTTATGAAATCAATTAATATTTCAGTCATATCAGCCATGCAGACTCCATGGACTAAATTATTTTGTATTAAAAAAATACAGGAATTCTAATACAACTCATTCTATATATTTTGCTGTTTACATTTTACATAGGTGAAAAATAGGCTTAGTTGTAGAAATAATCAAATTTAGATGAGCATTTAAACTCAAATATATTGTCATTGCGTTGTTTCAGTATGTAGATGCCCAGAATTTAAGCAAAAATAAAGTAGTTTTAGGACGGATACAACACTATGAATTAAAAGGAACTTAAAAAAAAAACGATTTTGAAACAAGATGAATGCCATATATCATTTTGAAGTGGGTCATGTGATCGTTTCATATCATGGTCACGTGATCGTTTCATATAAGATGTGTGATTATTATTTTAATTTTTATTTAAAAAACTACTGAATATATTTCGCTGAATTTTTTTTTATATATTTTATGGAACAATTTGAATATTACCTAAAATTTTCGAAGCAATTTGTGAATTTTAAATCCGCTTAAAAAATGTTTGAAAAATTAGGTCCCATAGGGCTCAATGTATTTCATTTTTTCGACCTGGGTTCAATCCAAAACTAATTGGGTGATATTATTCATTTATATTCCCATAGGTTCTACAGACCGTCTGAACAACATACTAAAATTTCATTTTGATTAAGTCATTTTTATGGCAGTTATCATGCTAACGGATAGACAGACAGACAGACAGAATGAACAAAGTCATAAACACTTTTCAACTTTGTTGTAAAGTGTTAAAAAGGCAGATTCTTTTTTTTTCAAATCATATCAAAATCTAACCAGTATTACAGTATCCTACGAGCGACTTATCTATCAAATTTTGTGTAATTTGATCAATTAGTTTGTCAGCTAGAGTGGATACATAGAAGTTTTATAGGCAATTTCGCAAAAAAAGATAGATTCTTTCTTTTCGAATCGTACCAAAAACTAATCAGCACCAGGGTCACACCCAAGTAATTTGCCTACCAAGTGTTATGAAATTTAGTTGATTAATTAAGTTGGAGTGGATATATACAATTTTTGCAGGCCTTTTCATAAAAAATACAGGTTCTTTTTTTATTCATGCCAAAATCTAATCAGCACCGGGGTGACCCACAAGTAGTGATTTATCTACCAAATTTTGTAAAATTTGATCAATTAGTTTTTCAGTTAGAGTGGGTGCAGGCAATTTTTGCTGGTCATTTCTCAAAAAGAGATTGGTTCTTTTATCCCAAATCATACCCAAAACTATTCGACACCAGGGTCACACACAAGTGACTTACCTACCGAATTTTATGAAATTCGGTCCATTAGCTTTTGAGTTAGAATGGATACATACATTGCACAGACAGACACACACACACACAGCTGTCACGCTAAAAATAGTTTTATTTGTATTCTAGAGGTCTCAAAACATGTAGATCTGTTTAAAACTCGAGTTGTGATCTTCGGCATGATTCCGATGCTTTCTCTGTACATTACTATGTATTGCAGGGAAAGTAAAATATAGTTCCCGGGTAAAACTTGCATTATTATTCAATAATTATTAAGCAACAGCAAGGTTGTGTTATTCTATCTGGAAAAAATTATCCCCTCCAAAATACTAGAGAGATACATTTCAGCTAAATTGGCATTTGGAACTAGTGTTCAGATCAGTCAGCAAGAATCATTAAAACATATTTTGATTATTATATGGCATCAATGGCTATCATGATGTTTATAAATCTCAACTCCTGGTATTGAATTCGGAATAAAAGCCCAAAACAAACATCAAGCAGTATCTGAAGTAACTAAAATGTTTGTATTCTATCAGCTTGAAACCATGCGCAAGTGTTCCATGGCAAAAGCATCTATGCATAAATAATGTATGCAGAATTGAAAATCCCAGTATTATACACTCAGATTGTTTCAATTTTGATTTCATGTATACTGCTCACAACTGAAATCGTAACACCATAAAGTTGTAGGTGTAGCTTTATGTAAATCAGGTAATGGAAACAGCAAGGTGAGATATGCAAGTGATCACAGTTTCGTTACACATAGTGACATAACACCTTGCTGAGCTGCATAAAAGCATCAGGTCAAGGAGGAGTGATATCACAGCTAAATTGTAGCGTCATTTGTTTCAGGTTGTAACAATCATCACAGTATGCCAAGAGTATGTCGATGTACCACATACGTTGAGTTGTTGACAACGTAATGGCAACAAATTATTGTTTTACGTGAGAGTGGAATGAGCCTTTGAAAGATCACTGAACTATTGGGTTGTGATGTGAGTACAGTTTAATGGTGTTGTTACGGTTCGTGAGAGACAACAAAGCGATATGAAGATCAGGTAGTGGAACTTCCAGGTGTACCTCACTACGTGAAGATCGTATGCTTCTGAGAAGCATTTCTCAGGAGACGTTTACCACAGCAACCATGTTACAACAACATTTATCCCACACTACAGATAACGTGGTTTCGACACAAACAATTTGAAACTATTTGCATGACGCAGGACTCCGAAGTAGATGACCTTTTCGTAGAAATGCACATTTGCGGTGGCCAGATCGTCATTGACTATCAAGTTTGCAGTCATGGTGACAAAATTATTGCTGTGAGTTGCCATTCCTGGCGACCAAAATTTCTCCAGAATCTTTTCTATCCACACTACCGACAGCCCCAGCCACTCATCCTGCTGCTTGTACCCTGGGGTGAGTTGGGTGGCCTGGGTCTTCAATACTACTAGCGGCAGGTAAATCTGGCCGATTGCCTAGTGGATCGCGGGCCGAATCTGTAGCTATGGGCAAATTGCAGACCGAATCTGTAGCTATGTACGAATCACGGACCGAATACATAGCTACACTCAAATCGTGCATCAAATTGTGAGCCGAATCTGTAGCTACACATGAATTGCGGACCGAATCTGTAGCTAGGCGCGAATCGCGGGCCGAATCCACAACTACACACGAATCACAATCAATTGTGATTTTGCCACACTGTAGGGACGGGGACGGCAGCTTCACTCCCTTAAACTAATTCAAACTGTCTTATTAGCTGAAGTTTTTATTGGTGTAGTAGGGGGGGGGGGGGAGAACATACAGTCTCTGTTATAATAACCTTGTTCTTTTCAAGTCGCATTGTTCAGATGACATTGTCAAGTACTACGTACTCCTAAATTAGCGAAAACTCTAACATGTGTGTCCCCGCATATGCTTGCCACAAATTCAGTCGAATAAAATTTTGTCTTTTTGGTTTTACTGGATTCTTCCACAGATCCGAAATTTTCCGCTTTTCTCCACGGTCTAAAATCCTTTCCCCAGGTCATAGAATCTCTACAGATCACGAAAATGCTGATAAGTCATTAAATCAATTTTGATTGTCCCCCAAAATATCACGAAATTGGAACAAAGCCACGAGTTTTGAGATCAAATTTTCCCCACTCTTACATCTGAAATCTGTTTCTCCACAATTACAAAATTGGTGCTCGCAAGTGGTGATTCCTACAATGTCCGTAGAGAAAAGAACAATGATTATCTTTCCGCTACATTTACAATCTATTTGCATGGACTAAAATTTTTATAATTATTTCATTTTGTTTACAAAAATTAATTTTTTTCAGACGTATTATTAATAAAATGAAGGATTATTTTGAAGAACTATTTTTATTAATAAACATCGCGAAAAATAGCATTAGTACGCAATCCTTGGCATATGTCGTTTAATGGGAAAAATATTTTCCACTTTTGCAATCTGATTTCATTGACTACAATTTCTTAAATTTTTTAATATTTTATACAAAAAAATTATTTTTCAAATGTATTATTAATAAAATAATGGGCTATTTTGTAGCCCATCATTTTGTTAATAAACATTGTGAAAAACATTTGTAAGTGTTCCTTGGCATATGTTGCCTAATGAGAAAAATATTTTCCACTTTTGCAATCATTGCATCAAAGAAATCTTTTATAAATCCTTTATTTATCAAAAATTGAGATATTTGTGTCTTTTAGGTGTTTCTCAGTCACGGCAACCCTATTAAATCTTTATTTTTTATTATTAAATGTTGTATTGTTCTGTGACTGTCATATTTTAAAAAATCATCATTTCCTAATTACTGTCTTCATTTTGAAAACATACTAATTTTTATATGCAAATGTTTTATGGCTATAGTGAGTACTTTCAATTAACAGCCAGGTCTATACCATATCAATATAAACTTAATTATAAACACCTGTCGTCGTTGAATATTTTTTGGCCACCAACTTTTTCTGGTTGGTCACTAAAAATTTTGTTCTTAGTGGCCGTGGCCAGTGGCCACTATTAAAAGATCTGAAGCTGAATCTTTACCTTTTCGACACCTACTTGTTTCAATGTCGTCACTGGTTATGTCGCCTCCAGTGGTGTCAAATGAGAGGCAATTGGTCGACAGAATGGCAAAACATTCTGTTGTACACAGATGAATCACGATTCTGTTTTGGCATGCCAGATGGCTGTACTCGCATATGGCAGTGCTTTCAACAATGCTACCAGGAAGGTTTTTTTATCAGCTACCACACAGCCTCCCCTAAGTGGTACCATGGTTTAGGGGTGGTATAACATTTGGCAGACGAACACCTTTGGTCCACGTTTCTGGCAGTATCACGACACAACAATACATCTCTGGCATTGTGAGATCTGTGGTACAGCCATATCTGTCAACCAGGCCTGGACTGCTTTTTCAGCAAGATAATGCCAGGCCACATACTGCACGTGTAATTATGAATAGTCTACAAGGTTCATATTCTCCGGATTTGTCGCTAATTGAGCATATCTGGGACATCATGGGTCGCCAATTAAGAGAACTCCCATTCCAGTAAACCATGTTCAGTTACAAGCCCAATTGCATGCTGTGTGGAATGCCATCCCTCAGGACACCATTGATTATCTCATTGACGGGAAGCCTTGTCATATTCAATCCTGCATAGCCGCTCGCAGTGGGCCTATTCCATATTGATCTAATGTCAATAAAGTTCCATGCTTTCATTTTCCAGGTATGATTTTTTGATCATTTGAACATTTCCATGTTACAATTATATTCTGTAAATATCACAAGGATACATTAATTTCTTTATGGTGTTGCAATTTCAGTTGTGTGTAGTGTATTTTATAAAGTGAATGTCTCAGAAAAAGGAAATACTTTATTAAGAATAGTTACATATGTGAAAAAATCCATGGTAGATGAAAGTCTACCTATGAGCCAATAAAAATTTTTCAGATAACTAATTTCGACTCCCTGGGTTTGAGGATAAGAACATGTCTTTTAATAGTACATAAAAAGGGAAATCACAGAACGCTCATTCTCCCTTCGAAACCTGTTGATGCATTTAATCAACTATCTTATGCTCTTATTAAGTTAATAATATTGACTAAGTATTTTAATTTTCAGATAACTATAACAATTTATTCGAAATGAAACAAAATTGTCACGCAAATTCCAAACCTTTAAGTACAAATTTATGATAGCATATCGTGGTTATATATATATATATATATATATATATATATATGTTTATATTTATTAGAATGTGCCCCTAAAGACGTTTCTGGCAGATATACTATTCATCTATTTATTTTCCTTTTCCTGGCCATTCCATGATCTATTTTTCCTCCAGCCCTTACTCATTACTTTTTACTTTCTGCTTTTAATGTAATTACATACAAGTTATTATATTACCTGGGGTTTGATGCTGTGTATACTGATTTGCACTCTTGAACTTTTGTTTTTATTATTTTAATATATATATATATATATATATAAACAATATGCTGATATATATCTGAATAAATATGAAGATGGAACACATATATTAAACGAAATTCTGTTCATTCGCTACGTTGATGACATTTTGATAGCGTATCCATGTGAAGCATATCAGATGGATTTTACTTTCTATCCACAGCATTTAAAACTTACTGAAACTCCATATAATGTCAACAAAAGTCTAAATTTTCTGGATATAACAATATACAAACAACCAGGTGGTTCTACTGGTTTCTGTTTGTACGATAAACGCAATGACTTCCACTTCAAAATCAATTATATCATAAACTGGAACTCTTGTATGCACAAAAATGTTTTTAGAAATATTATACTGGGACAATTAATGCGTAGTCAAAGAATAAACAGTAAAATGGAAGATCGATATTTATGCGATTTTCGTTTCCTACAAAACACCATCTCACAGGGTTTTCCCAAGTATTTTTTATGTGACATTATCTACAAATTTTATAAAATAACTGTAACCGATAGTTACCATTTATATTTAAATAAAACTGATGGCAATATACATACTGGATAGTCACAGGTAAAGCGAGTGATAACTGATATGGGACCTCTTGAATAGGGTCTATTGTATAATACGTTATGGAAGATTTGCTTCATCTTGTATGATACGGTATGGGGGATGTACATCTACATGTATGATGCTATTAATTGTCATTCAGGTAAATGGTTTTAGAGATAGACTTTGCTATAATTGTTCTATTAAGTGTCAATATTTAAAGTCTTCTTTAAGTAGAAGCTATGTAATTTTGCTCATTTATACTAGTGAACATATATCAAACATATTTCAAACATATATCAAACATTTACTGTTGGTGATTTTTGATAAGGCTGGATCTCGACAATTATATCTTATATTTGTTTGTGTATGATGTCTGTTTTACATCTTAAAATTTGATACATTCATATTCTATTTTGCAATATACCGGCTCTCCGGGAGTGTTGTCGCGACACAAAGCATGCTTAACCGGGGTGAGGGGGTCACAACTCCCCCCGGCCATCTTTTGGTATATTGTTTCCATCCATACCTCTTTTCATTTTGAAAATATTTTTAATCCTCTTTTTAGTGTAGCTTTTGCGCCTTTTAAGTGTGATTTTTGATGATTTTATAATATTATATTTCACGGTATTTTCATATTATATATATATATATATTATGTATTTCATATATGTGTGTGATTAATTCTTGATTACTTAACTCTTGAATAATATAATAGAAAATGTTTAATGTAATTTTAATATTTATTATTATATCTGTCACCACTGTTCTGTCATTTGATTTATGTTTTCTATTTTCCGAAGCAAAAGTTTTGATTTACAGTGGGAATGCGCGATGCGATACGAAAGCATGTTGAAAAAATCATTATTTATTTTTGTCTTCAGATATCAAATATGCCACGGCGGATGAATGCATGACTTGTAAATTCACATTTATCTTGTAAAAAGCTAACAGTTATATAAGTTTCATCCATGTACTAAATGAGTTGATGGGGGTAAGTTGAGACAAAAATATAAAATCAGTTGAGTGAAAATTGTATTTTTGTACACCAATCAATTTGTTACATTAAATAAAAGAAAAAAAGTTTTATTTTTTTGTGATGAAAATTTTTTAACAGTTGGCAACTGGAGTTTGGACTTTTCCATGTTAATTTGTCGTAAGAGATTTTCAGCTATATATCACTAAAATAAGTACTTATTGATATCGCTTTTATTTTTAAATATATAGTTCGATAACCCAAATGAAAATTCTTAATTAAAAGTTATATATTTTGATATTTTAAATATTTTTTAAATTTTAAATTTTGTTCTGGAAAAAAATGTATATCATAACATACTAATTTTTTTACATAATCTTAATGCACATATTTTAAAACCTCTAAATATTAAAGTTTTATTGAATTCTACCCATAAGTTTTTGAAGTATAGATGTTTAAAGTTTCAACATTTCAACTTTTGTGGTATCTGGCTCACAGCCTGCCACCTGTAACGACTGCCAGACTCATAAATTTGTTAATGGGACATTAAAACCTATCATTTGACACCAATTTCATCTGGGTACTCCATGAGTCCAGTAGATATCAATTTTAGCCTATTTCAAAAATACGCCCAGGGCTAAGGCCATCTGAGGAGACTGTCAGACTCATAGATCTCATAAAAGCATTGTTCACTAAGAATTATGTCCGTTTAGTCTGTTATTGTAACTGTTTTTTGCATCGCAATAAAGCACCCATTCATGCCTTCCTGAGAATGACACAGTATTGGGCTGATAACAACATGTTGGTCATTTTACTTCTTATTTGCTGGATTTTTAGTCCCTTGTGACCTTATTTTGTTTCCAAAATGAAGTTCAAGCTGAAGTGTTTGCTGGTGTTTTGACAGTGTGGAAGAAATTCAGAATGAATTGCAGTTGATTTCTACAAACTTCAAGAATATAAGTTTTGGGGAGTAGTCAATATATGGCAGAAGCACATAAATCATTACATTTCATCTCAAGGAACCTACATTGGTAATAGAGACCAAATGTAAATAGGATAAGCTTAAATTTTTTTAATGTTAAGACCAAGAACTTTTCCATAGAGAACTTTTAGAAGGTGGAATTAAATATCTATACGCCATGAGAATGCTGTTTCAATACTGTGTATGGCCATGCAAACTTTGAACTTCATGCAAACTTAACAACTATGTAGCATACTTTGAATAATGTTTTTAAAGAGTTAATTGAAAATTTTCACTCATTTGAAATTTGTGTAATATTTTGTTAATTCTAGGTATTTAAATGCTGTCTTATTGCCTATTAAGTGTTATTCAATCTATTTAAATTTATGAATTTTTTTTATTGCAGTATAAAAAACCAATTTGAGAAGGGCTGCTTAAGTGATGCATATCCTATGGATATTCCAAATAAACTGACGGGTGAAACTCTTACAATCAATTACACATATTCTGTTGTATTTAGAGTAAGTTTTGTTTGCTTTTTCTTTAGGGGTTAAAATATGACTTTTATAACTACTGTGTATCAACAGTATTAGATGTTAACAATGAGTCCAATAATGTGTACAAGAAAACACTGGTCCGTTAAGATTATAAACAACATGTCACAGGACTCGACAAATACCGGGCACCAAGTTGTCGTAGCACCTAGGAAATTAATGCTGGTGACTGTAAATTTGGCGGATTGGGAAAAAAAAATATCTGAGATTAAAAAATATCAATTTTCCTAGTTGAGAGCTTTGCTCTACCCCATCTGCAGTGAGAAACAGCTCCACTGAGCCTCATTTCATGTGGGTAAATAATGGATAATTATTTCCCAATCCACCATCTGAGAACTGCCACTTGCCCATGCCATGAGTGAGTCACGTCATAAGCACCAAGTACCGAAGAAAGGTATCTGGGGGGATAGGCTTTCACAATGGCAACAGGGCCACAGGTATCGCCAGTTCATGAGTCTTTCATTTATATTTTGATGTTAGCTTGTTTACCAATCGTAGTATCTTATAAATTTGTGCTTTTGTTTATTTATAAAATGTATTAATATTGAAATGTAATTTGCCAGATAAAACTGATAAAGCAATAAAGCAGTCGCGTTTAACGAGTTTCTTTGTTCTACATACATCGGATAGAAGTGATGGAATTAATGTTAATTATATGAACTTCTAATTCTGTGCAATGAAAAACGATTTCATATTATAGGATTATTACTATCAACTAAAAAATGTACCCAGGATTTAAGATAAGCATATGTGGCGTAGCTATGTGTGGATACCGACACCAAGGTTGTTTTTATTTTTATTATAAGCGAGCATATTATTAAACCATTCTTTGATTTTCACTGTGAGTTCTGTAGTTTTTATTAGAGATTTTCATTTGAATTCGCTTGAACGGTCTAGAAAATGTACTCTGCGTTGTCTGGAATTTAAGATGCAAACTGATTACAGTTACACCGGAACTCACAAAGAATTCTTAAAAACCAAAAAATTTTGGCATATATGCCCGCTTATAATAATAATAATAATAATAATAATAATAATAATAATAATTAAAAAAAAACAAAAAAAACTGCTGTGTTGATGGTGTTAAGATAGAAGCTGTATGAGAATATCCCGGCCAGGGGGCACGGTTTCAAACCAATACAGTTACCTGAGAAAATATGAATATGTTTTAACCATGACACTATCGCAAAACTCTTGTTTACATTAAAATGAGCAGTATCAATGAAGCAGTATCAAAAGAGCTTATACACCCATGCAAAGGGCATAATAGACAGCCATGTTAGGAATAGCATTTGAAGTGCCCAGCATCACGATCAAGGCTTACTATGTACCTGAGTTGCAGTTTAAAGTGCAATTGGATGCTTATTTGAGGCAGGCATGTGATTGCATGTGTTCTGTAATTTAAGCGTGTGCTTGTGCAGTAGCTGCTAAGTTTTTCGAAAACCTTTATAAATGAATTCAAATAATTCCTGCTTTAAATTCCGGGCAATGTCGGGTACAGTTTCTAATATATGAATAATTGTTGAGATTGTTGAGAACTTAAAAATTAGCAATATAGTTTCACTGTCTAACAAACTTGTTATACAAGTCAGGTATGGACATTTTTGTCAGGTCATGAAAATGTGGTGAAATTGCATTTTAAATATCCTGTTGGCATCCTGAAGAAAAAAGAAATTGTATTTTTACCATGAAATTTTTTTAAATTTTGTATTTTATCCATATTTGTTATTTCTGTTTGTTATTTATGGTGACCTTTTCTCAGTCTTTGTTAAATTAAAGACTGTCTTCATTAGTGTTTTGTAAATAGTGGATGTTTTAAGAATCTAAACTTTTTCCAAATTAATAGTTTCACTTATTAAGTTAACAACTGTAGGACACTTTAGAAATGAAAAATGTGATATTACATTTTGTATTAAAGTGATGAATGAACATACATTTCCAATATTTCTTTGATGGAGTGTACATATGAACCAACGGTTCATATTTGGTGCATAAATCAAATCTACACCCAAAAATGCCTGCATAAAGTTTTATATTTCTTAAAATAATTTAGTATTTAGTAACCGCATTTAGTAATTTAGTATTTAGTAACCACAAATTAATTCTATGCTGAGATGCCAACCATTACGGATTTTCCGTAATTCATATGAATTTTTGAATAAAATTAGAGACTATGCAAAAACGTAAAAAACCTGTAAAATTACTGAAAATGCTTATTTTTTTCCATCTTTCTGTCTTCTTCCATCTATCTCCATCCTGTAATTATTGCACATTAAATTTACAAAACTTGGTCATTTCTATATGTTGGTTTATTATTCAGATAAATTTTTTAATTATTTTGATACATTTAGTACGATTCAGGGAATTCTCGATTAGTCCTGGGAGTCCACAAGTATCCTTTTCATTCCATTTCCATCGATCCCTATTTTCTAAATATTAGTCATTAGATGGACTAAGTTAGTTTATTTTCATATTTTGGTTAATTTTTAAGGTTAATTTTTTTAATTGTTTTCTTATAAATAGTGGTAATGTGTAATTCAGCTAGTATCGTGTAGATGCTGAGCATTGGCTAGTATCTTTTCCATCCTGTAATTATTTAATTATTGTACATTAAATTAACAAAACTTGTTTATCTTTATATTTTAGTTTATTATTCGTGTTAATTTTTTGATTATTTTGACACATTCAGTATGATTGCGCAGTTCAGAGAATTCTTATGTAGTCCTGTGAGTCCACAAGTATCATTTTCTGCCCATCTTCAATCTGTGAATATTAATCATTAGATTTACTAAACTAGCTTATTTTCATATATATATATATATATATATATATGCACTAATTGCCGAGTGTCCGTCTGTATGTCTGTCACCCTGTTTTTAGGCACTTCCCGACTAGATAGAGACTTGCAATTTGGTACATGGCTTGATCGTTTGATAAAACTCCCTGGAAAAATAAAATTTTTCGAAAACATTCTCTAGAGGGGGTGCTCCACATCAAAACGTTCGAAAAGTGAAATAATAGGAAAGCATACTTTGCCATAAGATAGAGACTTCAAATTTGGTGTGTGGGTAAATCGTTCGAAAGGAAGAAAGTGTGCAATTTCAGATTTCTAATATTTTCTACTTAAGGGGGTGCCGCACACCAAAATATTCGATTTACCGAATAAATGAGAAACGGCTCCTTTAAAATTTGATAGAAGCTTGAAATTTGGTATATGGAATAATCATTTGATAAAAACACCCAAGACGATTATAGTTTTCCCAAAACGTTCGTTTAAGGGGGTGCTCTAGAGGAAAATGTTCAAAATGTGAATTGATAAGAAAACATACTTCAGGATGAGATAGAGATTTGGAATTTAATGTACAGGTAGATAGTTTGGAAGGAAGAAAGTGTACAATTTCAGTTTTCCAATATTTTCTACTTTAGGGGGTGTTGCATACAAAAATGTTTGATTTTCGGAATGAAGTAGAAACACTCCTTTTAGAGCCTGACAGAGGCTTGATATTTGGTATATGGTTGAACTATTTAATAGAAAACCCAAGAAGAATGGAGTTCTTCAAAAATGTATAATTAAGGGGGTGGGTACTCCACAAAAATACATTTGAAAGGTGAAATGATAGGAAAGCATGCTTTGCGATAAGATAAGGACTTCGAGTTTGGTATATATAGATAAACCTTTCGAAAGGAAGAAAGTGTGCAATTTCAGATTTCCAATATTTCCTATTTAGGGGGGAAGGGGGGTGCAGCACACCAAAATGTTCGATTTTCCAAATAATGAGAAACGACTCCTTTAAAAATTGATAGAGGCTTGAAATAAGGTATATGGACTAATCATTTGATGAAAACATCCAAGATGAATATAGTTTTTCAAAAACATTCATTTAAGGAGGTAGTCCAGCGGAAAACTTTCGAAAGGTGAATTGATAAGAAAACATACTTTGGGATGAAATAGAGATTTGAAATTTGGTGTACGGCTATATAATTTGGAAGGAAGGAAGGAAGGAAGTGTACAATTTCAGTTCTCCAGTATTTTCTACTTTAGAGGGTGTCGAACACAAAAATGTTCAATTTTCGGAAAGAAGTAGAAACACCCCTTTTAGAACATGATAGAGGCTTTATATGTGGTATATGGGAGAATCATTTAATAGAAGACCAAAAAAGAATGGAGTTTTTCAAAAATGCATGTTTAAGGGGGGTAGGTACCAGAGTTTCCCCCAGGATTAAAAAAGGGCTGGGTGCTGTTACCAGAAAAAGGGCACTTCTTAAAAAAAAAAGGGCACATATTTTTTATGTTTGAATAACATTTATGCTTGGAATTTTTATGATGAAAATTAGAGCATTTAAAAAAAATGTAAAAATTTTGTCACGTACGTATACCTCCAAGTCTAAGTAATAGACAAAAATGTAAATATATTTTCTTGTTTTGTAGAAAATAGGGTCAAGATTGTAAATATATAAAATTAATTTCAATTTTTTAATATTTTGAACTTATTTTTTGAAAAACTTAAAAAGTATCTGTCCGAGCAAGTGTTTTTTTTTTTCATTTTGCTTATTTTTACTCAAAATATCTTCGAAACCATAAAAGACAGATATAAATAGTAAGGGATAAAAATATGTATTAGCAAATTTAGTTGCTATATTTATATTTTTAAAATGTGCGTATAGTTTTCGAGTAATCGTTTTGTCGAGTTGAAAGAGAGTGAAAATTTCCCCTTTTTGAAGTTTGTAATGCTATCTCAAAAATTAAACCTGTAAACAATTATGCAAGAATATAGCTCTTTGAAATCCCTACAAGTGTATATAATTGGATTTTGGATGAGCTCTTTGTTTGCGAAGTATAGTGGTTATAATTTCGATATTTTAGTGTTTTAACCTAGGCATTCCAATGTGTAGGAAAGCTTTAATTTACTTAAAATGTTACTATTGTTTCAGCTGAATCTGTTACTCCTTGGTGAAATATTTGTGCATAAGTATGAGATAATCTTATTTTGTTTAAAAAATTAGGGCATTAAATGAACTTGGATATTCTAAAAATGTGTAATGATTGGTTAGGTTTGAGCAAAAGAAATGAAAATATACATATTCAAGTACATATTTATGTGCCGCTAGGCAAGTTTATAGATTATAGGTCAGGTTGATTTCAGGTCAGGTAAGTTTAATTTATATACTGAAAAACAAGTTCGTAAAATAATTTTATATTTTAACCTGAAGTTTATGGTCTAAGCATCCAGATAAAATCATTGTGAAAACTAAAGTACTAACTAGCTATAAACAGTTAGCGAGTCATTTGTAGCACTTTGGAATCCTGTAAATAATATAAATGAATCTGAAAAAATCGAATTGCTTTATTGAGCTTTGCTGAAGTTTTATTTGACAAAATGTTATTCATTCAAAACCATTTTGACTTCATCAGACTGGAGCCACCACCACTAAGGTATGAAAATGTTTCTTTTGTTGAGAACAAATTTATCATTGAATAAATGCTATTTCTATATCAAATGCAATTATAGTCTTGAGCAAATGGGTTTATTAGCAATTACAATTATTGAATTTATATATTGATAGACGGGATCAAAATTTACAGTTATGAACGCAGAGAAACAGGGTGGCCACTCAACCTGGAAACCGGAAGAACCGGGAAAAGTCAGGGAATTTTAGAATGGTCAGGGAAAACCGGGAAAAGTCAGGGAATTTTGTGAAAATTCTGGATTTTTTTTTTTCACTAGTCCATATAAAAACAGAACTGCCCAGTTTGTATGCCATTTTCGAAAAATTTCGCCAAGTATTACGCTGTATTCGTAACCGCTAAATAAAGGTTGCCTGTATCCATTTGATTCCATATAAAAGCAAAAATTCGGAGTTTGTGCGCCATTTTGGACAAATGTCGCCAAGTACAGAGATGCCAACTTTTATGGATTTTCCGTAGTTTGTACGGATTTTTACTTCACCTTACCGTTTTACGGACATTACTTCCAAAACTACGGAAAATCCCGTGAAATCCATGCATCCTGCCATTCAGTTCATATTCCCTGCTTTGCTTAGAGTCCAAAATGATCAGTTTGCATCCATTTTCTTCTTCTAATGATTTGATATCAGAACAATAGACCTAATTTATTTTTATAGTGCGCGTAAAAATAAAGAAATATTTTGTTAAACAAATTATATTTTGCTTAAATTATAAGATTGCGCAATTCAGTCCTTCTTTTCGGGCTTTGTTGCACAATTGAGAGTGCACAATTGTCTTTTTCCATCCATCCCCTTATTATTGTACATTAGCTTAACTAAACTAGCTTATTTTCATATTTTGGTTGATTATAATTTTTTAATTATTTTCACATAAATAGTCCGATCGTGAAATTCAGTTTTTTTTTTTCACGGGCGTTGCCGAGAGTACGCAATTATCCTTTTCCATCGATCTCCATCTCCCTATTATAGCACATTAACTTGACTAAACAAGATTATTTTCATATTTTGGTTGATTATAAAGGCTAATTTTTTAATTATTTTCACATAAATAGTACAATCGTGAAATTCAGTTTTATTTCGCGGGCGTTGCCGAGAGTACGCAGTTATCCTTTTTCACTGATCTCCATTTCCCTATTTTTGCACATTAACTTGACTAAACTAACATATTTTGATATTTTGGTTAATTATAAAGTCTAATCTTTTAATTATTTTCATATAAATAGTACGATCGTGAAATTCAGTTTTTCCCCCTCGGGCGTTGCCGAGGGTACGAAATTATCCTTTTCCATGGATCTCCATCTCCCTATTGTTTCACATTAACTTGACTAAACTAGCTTATTTTCATATTTTGGTTAATTTCCTAATTATTTTCACATAAATATTGCCATTTAGTTGTAATTAACTCAGTTAAGTTAGCAAAACTACATTTTGAACTTATTCTAAGGTTTTAAAATATATATTGTCAATATACATAAAATTTTACTGATGGTCAATGCCGTTTCACTGAATACGCCTGATTTGTCTACTGATGACCCGTTTCAGAGGTTGGCATCTCTGTATATATATTATATACATTTTGTCTATATTTTTTTCTATTTTAATGACATTCTTTTGACATTGCTGAATTGACATTAATTATTCAATGGCTGTGATTTGTTATAGTGTAGTTATTGCATATCTTTAATGATCTCTGTCATTGTGAGCAATTTGCAATGCCCATATTTAAGGACATCAGTTTGAACTATTTCTTTTTATTGTCTTCAATGAAAACCATTAAATTCTTTTAAATATTTCAGTAGTCCAATTTTACTGCATTTACATGTATTTTTTATTAAAAATGTCAACATTTATTTGTAAAACAAAAAAATGTGTATTTTTTTCTCCTGATTTAATATAACTTTTTTTGGATAGTGGAGTTAAATTGTTAAGATTCTTTAATCAAATTTGTAACTAAATAGTGACGTAAGCACGTTTATGTTAAAATTACTGGTCTGGAATTTCTTTTCAATTCACCTGGAAAACCTGGAAAAGTCAGGGAATTTCAATATGTCCGAAGAGTGGCCACCCTGAGAAAGGGCTCTGGGACTTATCTGAGATCATACAAGAACTGGTTGATTTTCCTTTGAGGACAGACATTGCTCTCTTAACAAAAGGCTAAGCAGGGGATCTGATCTGCTACCAAAAGGGCAGGGAGGGCACTTTTCTCGTACAAAGGGCAAGGAGGGCACTGTTCTGGTAACAAAAGGGCATGCAGGGCGCTGCGCCCTTCCAAAAGTGCCTGGGGGAAACTCTGGGGTACTCCACAAAGAAACATTCAAAAGGTGAAATGATAGAAAAAGCATGCTTCGTGATTAGATAGAGACTTCACATTTGGTATACTTGTAGATAGTTAGAAAGGAAGAAAGTGTGCAATTTCAGTTTTCCAACATTTGCTATTGTAGGGTGTGCCGCACACTAAAATGTTCGATTTGACGAACAAATGAAAAACACCTTCTTTACAATGTGACAGAAGCATGAAATTTAGTATATGGGATAATCATTTGATAAAAAAAACCCTACGATTATTATGGTTTTCAAAAATGATCATTTACTGGGGTGCAACACAGAAAAACGTTCGAAATATGAAGTGATAGAAAAACATGCTTCACGATAGGATAGAGAAATCAAATTTGGTGTACTGGTAGATAGTTTGAAAGGAAGAGTGTGTGCAGTTTCAGATTTCCGATATTTGCAACTTTAGGGGTGCCGAACACCAATATGTTCGATTTTCGGAATAAATGAGGCACGCTACCTTTAAATGTGAGACTTGATATTTGGTATATGGGCCAATCATCTGATAAAAAACCCAAGGTGAAGAGTTTTTCAAAAATGTTCATTTATGGGTGTGCTCCACAGAAAAACGCCCGAAAGGGGAGATGATAAAATAGTATGCTTCGGGGTGAGATAAAGACTTTAATTTGGTGTACTGGTAGTTCGAAAGGAAGATGTACGCAATTTAAAGTTTACAATAATTTCTTCTTTAGGGAGTTTCGCACACTGAAATATTCGATTTGCCGAATAAATGTGAAACTTGAATTGTTAAAAAAGTGACAATATTCTGTGGTTGCTTATTTCGAGGCCATTGATTTTCAACTAGTATTTGGCTAGTATATACTAATTGCCAAGTGTCTGTCTGTCTGTCATGCTTTTTTTAGGCACTTCCTGAATAGATAGACTTGCAATTTGGTACACGGCTCGGTCATTCGATAAAACCCCCTGGAAAAATCGAGTTTTTCGAAAACGTTCTCTAGAAGGGATGCACCACACCAAAACGTTCGAAAAGTGAAATGATAGGAAAGCTAGCTTTGCGATAAGATAAGGACTTCGAGTTTGGTATATATAGATAAACTGTTCGAAAGGAAGAAAGTGTGCAATTTCAGATTTCCAATACTTCCTATTTAGGGGGGGGGGGGGGGGGGGAGGGTGCAGCACACCAAAATGTTCGATTTTCCAAATAAATGAGAAACAACTCCTTTAAAAATTAATAGAGGCTTGAAATTTGGTATATGGACTAATCATTTGATGAAGACATCCAAGACGAATAGTTTTTCAAAAATTTTTGTTTAAGGTGGTTGTTGTTGAGCCCCAGACTATCCGACCTACCAGAAAGGTGTAAGGTAACTGTTTGGACGGCCGGGAAGTGCCACCCAATTTAGACCGGAACCCAGTGGGGGAGGTATCCACAGGGACCATACCCTCCTTCCCCTACCACCAACCTCTTCGTTTAAGGGGGGTGCTCCAGAGGAAAACATTTGAAAGGTGATTTGATAAAAAAAAATACTTCGGAATGAGATACAGACTTCAAATTTGGTGTACGGGTAGATAGTTCAGTAGGTAGAACATGTGCAATTTCAGTTTTCCGATATTTTCAACTTTTGGGGGTGCCTCAAAATCAAATGTTCGATTTTTTGAATATATAAGAAACGTGAATTATTTAAAAATTTACCTTATTTGGTGGTTGTTTAATGTGGGACCGTTGATTTTCAATGGGTATTCGGCTATATATATATATATATATATATAAAGAATTTGAAATGTTTGATCAAATATTGTTCTGATTATCATTGCAAACAATTTTTCATCGCAAATCAAACCACTTGTGTCATTACTGAAAGATTAATGAAAATTTCCTGTCTAGATTACTAAAACTATAATTGAGAGGTTGGAATCTCTGTTTATGGTGCTAATATCTAGTAATAGATTTTTAGCTATCATTTTTTGTTTTATTGCATTAAATGCAGTTCAAAATTACTGCAACTGTCCTAATATGGTTTTCTAGCAGTTTTTTTTTTTTTAATTAGGCTATAATGAATCTATTTTGTACCTTATCAAAATTTCCAAGGAATCTTATTGTGTCTTAAACCTTAAAATGTATTTCAAAGAGTGGATGGTAAGTTTATAAAATGACTTTTATGTCACAAAAATGAAAAAAAGTCAGCAATTGTTGTTGAGACCCAGACCGTCTGACCTACCAGAAAGATGTAAGGTAACAGTTTGGACGGCTGGGAAGTGTCACCCAATTCAGACTGGAATCCAGTGGGGGAGGCATCCACAGGGACCGTACCCTCCTTCCCCCACCACCTCCCGGAAGGACTTTTTGGACCCACATGTTTGACATGATCATACTCCTCGTGAACAGCACTCCTCGGCAGTTTTGGCAGTGGCGGGAATTGAACCCGGGCCTACCGAGTACAATTCCCATTCGCTAATCACTGGGCTACCACGCCCTAAGTAAGCAATTGTGTATTTGTTCTTTTATTGTCTGTTTGCTAACTCTTTCCTTTTCAATTCCAAACTGTTGTGTTTCATGATGAGTGTCTTTTGCCAAGTTGCTAGATTTTAAATTGTTTTTAAATCTAGAATATTTAACTGAAGTTCTTAAAGCTATAATGTCGGCATTTTTTATACCTCATACTGATTTATGCATAAAACAGCATATTATTTCAAAAAGGTCTAACTTTTGTCTAAATATTGAAGATATCATGATTTATCACAGTTGTTTCCTTATTGTCCAAATGAAAAAAAGGGAAATATGAACACAATGTTCATTATTTGAAAAAGTTTGAATGTAAACAAGTTAAGAACCTCCTGCTTTAATCAGTGAATTTCAAAAGTTATTGTTGAAGCATTATGTAAAATTATAAATTCATATGTTTTTATGTATTTTAGAAAGATAATTCTGTGAAATGGTCTTCTCGCTGGGATTATATTTTGGAATCTATGCCACATACAAATATTCAGTGGTTTAGGTAATTTTTCTTTTTTGCATTTTCTTGGTAGCTTAACTTGCATTTCATTTTACTTAATTTGGAGAATGAATATATATATGTGTCTTTATTATATGCTAATATTAGGCAAATAGAGAAATAATTTTCTAGTTATTCTTATGAGAGTGCATTGATGAGTTTCGGAAGAAGTACCCATGCTCTAAAACCCTTAACACTTTGAAGGTTAATAAAGCATTTTGAGAAATTCGACATGTTGCAGATAAAATGAGAACAGACAGGCATTCTATTTTAACCCAAATAAACTGCCTATAGGGTTTTAAATATGATGTGTGCTTGCGTAAATCGCGCATGAAATTCAAAAGTCCCTGCACAGAAAAAATTGCGGCACGAGCTTTCCACCTCATGATCCTTCTTAAATTTCTAAAATGAATGTGAGAATGCACAAGTGAGAGCAAATGAAAGGTAGACATGAAAATGTTTCACAGATCCACTGTGTTTTTACCTGGCAGTTCTGTATTTCCTAAAAACTTTTCCAGCAACTCCTGTTTTCTGAAAATTTTCTGAAGCAGCACCATTTCTCCCAAAAATTTTCTAAGCGGCTGCATCCAGAATGAGCACAACGTATCACTCCATTGTCCACTAGTTACGGATAAGTCACTGCTAGGTGCTTTTTTAATGATGTTTCATTTTTCTTGAGTGTATAGGGCTGAGCACACTTGTTACAAATGTTCTGATTTTCCCAAACACCATTGTTTTCTTTTTCTGCACATTGTTTTGAGATTTTGATTTTTGGTAAAAGATATTCCAACTTTTTTGCTAAAAATATTTCAATATCTCAAAAAATCGCAACTGCTTTGGTCACGCCCGCCCTTCAAGCGCAATGTGCCGCACAGGATTCACGCTATTGTGCACAATTAATGAACATTTATTGGAAAAAATGAAGAAAAAAAGCGCATTTGCGAGATGAAAATACTGTCCTCTTAAATTTTGTTACCAAATATAGAAAGTATGTTTTTTAACGATTTCCGAAATTAATGCCAGCTAACTTTTGCCTAAAAGTGTGGAAAATTATTGTAACTGACAAAACATCATTTAAGGCCTTCTGATTGACCTCTTTAAATACTTAACCTAAGCAATAAACTCGTCCTTTTCTCAAAAAACCCAATTTTTTCATCTCCAGGAAAATAAAAATTTTTTTTTAGGGATTTTGATGGAATTCCAGAATCGAAAGACATTTTCCAATAAAATCCTATTACTTGGGATGAAAAAAAACTGAAAATTTGCCCTAGCAAAATATTCTATTGCAGTATGCTTATGGGTTTTTTAATTTCATTAATTAGTAATTTATAAGACAGTTTAATAATAATGCAGAAATGTTTATTTAAACATGACCACCGGTATATTTCATTTTATTTTTAAATATTTTTCAATTTTTCAATCTGTTTGCATTCACTGATATTTTTATATTAATTGCTCTTTTTATGCTGGGATATTATCTTCAAACATATTATTAATGAAATTGAGATATATGTTTTAGGATAATGAAATTAAAACATTTTTATTTATTCTAGTATTTAGAATTATAAGGCTCTGATTAAAAATACATTTGAAGAGCATAAATTAAAATTTAATATATTTGCTCCCAAATTTGCATCGCTAATTTTCAATTTAAAATGTACATCTTTCTCATCTTAATTTTATTATAAGTACTAAAAAATATTTTTAGTTATTGAAAATATTTTGAATAGAAATAGCATGGCAAGGTTAAAATATAGAGTAGAATAATTCTTAGTGCTATATCCTAAAATTATGCGATTTACAAAATAAAAGTATATATATATATATATAATAATAATAGAAGTTTGAAAATCCAATGAACGAAAAGTAAGAAGATGTAACACGATAAACCTAACTTTTTAAAAACACCCACAGAATAAAATATAATACAGCAAATCAACAATCAAATGGATAAAAAATACAAAACACAAGCTATCAAGTTACAGAAAATCAACAAAATTAAAAGGTATGGAAACAAAAAAAAGAAAAACTTAAACTAAATTCAACTATCTAACTGGCTTACAAAACAAAAGTAAAAATCAACTAATCCTCAAGCAAATGGAAAAAAATAAATAAAATAAATATCGAATCAACAAGTCAATGAAAAATATCATAATACAAAGGTATGGAATCGAAATAAGTATAACAAATGAAATCAAACACAAACGCCATACACGTGGACGAGGCTCTAAGCCTAAATCATGAATTGTTAACCTCTACAAAAATCTAATCATGTCCAAGTTTTTTGTAGAAGCAAACACAAAAATGTATGTTTCTGAAGAAATAGATAGATTATATCTATAAACTATTTCTACTTGGACGACATACATAAAGAAGGAATAAAAAAGAGAAAATGAATACCTGGAAAAAGCACAGCGTATGTACAATTGAGTCGATACAGGGAACACTGATAGAAGAGACCAGTGTTGCCATTCGTAAAGAAAAAATAAAAAACCATTTACTGTTGCCATTCATAAGAATTGAAAAACAGTGAAGCTAAATGTTAAGAAAAAGTATTAATATACAAAAAGAGCTACTAAAAGGAGGGGCAAATAAAAGTAATGCTGAAGTGGAAGAGAATGTAAAAAAAAAAAAAAAAAAAAATACAAGAGAATGGAGATGTCTGGCTAATATAAGATACTATGAATAGAATTATATGATACTATGAAAAGAATTATAAAAATCCAGCTATTATGAATTTTTTAACAATTCTATTTACTAAATAAGAGGGATCTTTATATAAATTGCTAGTAATTTTGAGATTATTGATATGCATAGCATGAAATTTTTTATCAGATAATCTATAAATTCTAAAAAGCTGATTGAGTATAATATTTCTAAACAATTGAATCGAGTTACAGGAATTAAATGGTAAGATTTTATTAATATTAAAATTATAAAAGTCTTTTTTATCATATAAATTTGTAACAATTCTATTAGAAGGATCAATAAAAAGATTTAAATCCAAAAAATTAACATTTTTACTAATAGTAGCTTCATTAGGAATTAATTCCAAATTGTCTGGATAGTAATCTATATCTATGAGATAATTTTCTGTATGTACTAAGCAAATCAGATCATCAACATATCTGTAAAAAGTATAATCTATTGAAGTAAATGACTTTTCATAATGATAAAGTATAAATTAGCTAGCATACTGCTACTGCAGCCACCCTGTGGAACTCCTGAGACTTGTAAGTATAATTTATTTCCTTGAAAAATATAATTATTGAAAATAACAAAGTGAAGAAGTTTAGGAAAATTTATAAATTTAATTTGATTTGAAAGATGTGTAATATAAGCATTATATAGAGCTAAAATTACATCATATAGATCAGATATCTTAATATTATTAAAAAGATCTTTAAAATCAAAAGTTTGAAATCCTATTATTTTTCTAAGAGATGTTAATTTATTCTTTAATTCTTTACTATTATTTAGAATATGGTAATTATTGCTAGTCTGGCTTAAACTATTATTTATTAGATTTAAAGAATTTAGTAATAATTTACTCGCAGTAGTAGAGTAAGTATTATGGCCACTAGTAACTGTTCTAAATTTAATAGGATTTTTATGAAATTTTGGAATAAGCACTATATAAGGAATTTTAAGATATTTATATTTAATATTTAAATCACTATACATATTGATAATTTTCAATATACTTTGTTAAAGCTTTTCATTTTCATTACTAAAGAGTTGTTTTCAATTTATATATAATATCATTTTTAAATTAAGGCTGAAGATACTAGATGTCAATTTTGTAGGCCTCTTGTATTGTAATATAAAAATATCCTTATTTTACATTTTACTAATAAAAATTCTGGATTTTTACCCCCCCCCCCCCCAAGTTTTTGAAAATACCCCTCCCCCCCCCTCCCCCAAATGCTTGTTGAAGTGGGAATGTTCCCCCTAAATTTCAACTCCTATTTCAAACCCTGGTCTGAAATAAAGACTACATTGCTGAAACTTCAATAACACTCTTAAGAATAGCTAGTGAAATATTGTACTAAAATAAAAATTCTTTCACTCTGAGAAACATGCATGTTTTCAATAGATAAATAAAAGTCTGTAATTACAATCTGACATATTAAAAACCGCAGATAATATTTTAGATGTATTTTCAAGGTTGTATTACTACTACCTAACTAAAAAAATTCTATTTGAAGTTCTTGGTACATTATCTATACTATTAATATGATGTTAATATTTGATCTGCACAATTTTTTGATCATCCTGTATTTGAAATATGAGCTATCAAGCTGCATGCCAAGGATTCAATTTTAAGCATAGATTGTATTGACAAAATACATGTTATGTTTTCGTAGTATTCCTAACATGTAACAAAAATTGGTATGGCTTACTTTAGAAAGTCCTTTACAAAAAGCACCCACTCTTGGTAACCATGTCCATATATGACCTTTGCATTATAAAAATTTTCCCCCTTGTTTCCATTTGATATTATAAAAATACATGGTTACAAGGAAAGTCTTTCCTCAGACCAAGAGACCAGACAGCCTCCCCACATAAAATTAAAACATCGGGAAGCAACTACCAAGTATTTAGACATGGCAGCAATATGTGAATGTATAGCAGACAATTTATTATCATGTACAAAATGCAAGTTACATGTTTACATACTCAAGATGTTGCAATATCCAATGTAATGTTGCCAGTCATCCAATAGGAAACCTGTATGCAAATGTAATAGACTTGCATAAGTAGCAAAGTGTTTGATTCCTGTCACTGCTTCATGAAGTTTTGGCATACCCTAGGAGAATAGAATTTCAGGAGGGGCCCTGTTCCTCTTTTTGTATGAGGAAGTCGTGAAGCACTGCTGGGAGGGGGGGGGGGTAAGGAAAGCATCAACCACTAATTGACAGATGGTGCCCATTTATGTGGTCCCCTCCATTGAAATGCTTTCATAGATCTTTTATTGAAAATGAATAGTTTTAAAGCAATATTTTAACCAGAAAAAAAAATGGTTTGAAATTTCGGAAGATTAATGTTTAATGTTCATTTACAATAATTTAATGGTCTAATACAAAAATAGATTGTGAATTCAAGTTTTATTCACACACATAAGCAATCGCAAATTAGGTTACTTTCGAATGTTTAAACTCAGATTATTGTAAAATAAATATTTCAATATTTGAAACGAAAGCATAAAAGTGTAGTCCTGTTATTAGAAGTATTTTAAATCATTGAGAATAATTTAAGTTTTGAGAATAATTTTAAATCATTGAGAATAATTTAAATTTTGATAATTTAGAAATCTGCTAATGTTAAATTTCTGTAAATCATTTGTCTGTTTGAATTAAAATATAAATAAATAACCTCCATATTTTTTTTAAAAATGAAAAAATATACTTATGCTAAAAATTAGCATAATAGAATGCATTAGTTTTGCATATTTTGTATATAACTATTGTAAGTTATAACAGAAATTTTCCTAAAATTTTTGTAAAATATCCTAAAATTCCTTCCTGAAATTTTTATTAAATGTGCTATGATCCCTGTTATAAATATTATAAATTTGTTAGCTCAAATTAGATTAAAATTATTTATTATTGCTTTAAGATCATACTAATTTAACTTCCTCAGAAACCACCATAACACTTTTTGTGGAAATGACACCTTTTAAAATCATTCTAAGTACACACAATTTTATTTTCCCATAGCTGCCCTGAGCAACCTGCCCCAAAAAACTCTATGCTCAGGGCGGCCATGGGGCCTTTATGCTCACTGCTATATTTCGTGGGACCTCAAAAATGGCTGCCAGTCACCCATGCGTAACTTTGTAGACAATCAATCCCCCTCCCCCTACATACCGAATCCCTATTTCTCCATGAGCATGCCTTCCTTGCATGTTATTTGTGTACTCTGGGGAATCGGTATAAAGCACAACATTTCAACTTTATGTAAATATGCCCTGGCAATTGTGAATCAGACAGCTTTCCACTTTTTTCACATTTGTTCCCTTTCCATCTTTTGTTATGAGCTAAAACATTTTTGT
This sequence comes from Amaurobius ferox, assembly GCA_951213105.1. Classification (NCBI taxonomy): domain Eukaryota; kingdom Metazoa; phylum Arthropoda; class Arachnida; order Araneae; family Amaurobiidae; genus Amaurobius; species Amaurobius ferox. Next base: position 102,717,471 of record OX578141.1, on the reverse strand, counting down.
ATTAAATTTGATTGGCTCTACAACTTTCAAATTGACTTTTTTCTCCTATCTGCAAAGGGGTCCGGATGGTTCCCTCCCCCCCCTCCCCCCGAAAAAAAAAAACTGGGCCACGGGATCCCCCGAGCCATAGGAAGTTTCCTATATAATGGCACAAGAGGTAGGGGAAACTCTTGTATCTAATGCCAGCAATTTTCAAACTGTAATAATATCATTTAAAACAATACTTCTGTAACAAAAACAGTTTTTATTAGTTAGGCCTTTTATTCCCTTTTACACTGAAAACACTTTGTCTTGATTTTTTTTCTTCTAAAGAATATTAAATGAAAAAAAAAGCATTTGTAAATGGCCCTAGATACAATGACAAAACCTTGGGCCAGTAAAATTGTATGTAGGGCCACATGTTTAATATTGTTATCTATATATAATATAAAATGGATAAAATACAAAAAGAACATTAATTGAATTCTGCAGAAAATTTAACCATTCAAATCGAACTTTTATGAAATCTTAACAAAGAATAATAAAATATAAACAATATAAATTAAACAAACTTTAATTACTCAAATGACAATTAATAACAGGGATCACACTCGTGCGCCAATCGGAAAAAGCTCATATACTGTGATACAAATGCATAAAATTTTGATTTTCTGCGCCAAACTATACGAATCCGACACTCTTATCAATTACGCCATTTTCACTCCGGTACAAACGTGACAATTTGTATTTAAATCTACATATTATCGGCCATTTCCGTGCACCTTTTATTATTAGTTTTTGTATAAATCATGTATGTGTATTGCCGCAACCATGAGATTAACGGCAAGAGATATACAAGCAGCAAATATCATTGCTTGTCTGGGAAGATCTTGACTTTCACCAGGGTGGGGAAATGAGATCGAAAAAGTTATCAACATTTGATGTCCAAGAAATATAATACTTTGTCAGCCACAGAGAATCTGAAGACTGTTACGACTAACTAAAAGTAAGTATTTTATTTATTTTATAAATATGTTTTAAATTTATCCATAAGATGAATTACATTTGTAATATTTCTGAAGTATATTTAACATGTTTTGCAAATAATACCTTCAGATAAGTAGTTCTCCGGTAATAAAGACGAATTTTGTTAAAATTAATTTCATAAGACTGCCGAATTATAAACGTTGCCAAAGTATAAATGTTATTACGATCGAAAATTTCTGGAAACCGGAAACCGATTAGAACTCGTTCTTAAACGATCGCGATCGCTTTTTATTCAGTTTCGTTTTTTTCTGTGTGTCGGGAAGAATAAAATTAAAAATACAGATTTAACTCTTAAAAAAAAAATTTGTTTCGCAAAAATTTCATGTGGGCAACTCATGTATATGTGCCCATATGGGGGTGGCGGATTGCCAATATTTTCTTTTTGCAGCATGAAAAATTCACAAAAAAGAAAAAATCAAATTGGAAGGGACCCTTGATAAATGCTTGTATTGTACACAACTGCTGTTGGCGGCCCTGGCTTATTACTATGGAATGACCGTAGGCGTAGTAGTTCAAATCTACAATAAAAATAGTACAGATTGCGGTGTCCCCCCCCCCTTTGTTTCCTCCCCCAATTCATTAGCTGAATCAAAAGTAGAAAAGATAGAGCAAAACACCGTCTTCTAAACATGAAAATAACATAGAGGAAAGAGACTGAAAGAAAGTTTATTAAAATAGTGAGGGCATTACCCCACTTCATAAATTACTACAGTTTTGTTTTCTTTACAAAGTTAAAATTTTTCAGGATTATTCTTTGTTTGGTATCGATTTGTGGTTAAAAGTTCTGAAAAATTGAACTCTTTCAGAATCTTGAACTCTTCAGAATCTTGTTCGGACTTGGATTCTTTTGAGTCTCATTTGAATGAACCGTGTTTTCGCCTTTAAGTGTTTATGTCATCGAGTTAATCAAAACAAATAGAGGAGGGAGAGTTCTGTCTGCCATTGATGCTCTCGGCCTTTGAGGCATTAAAGATATTAAAAGGCCAAGCTAGGGCAATTATTTTTTGCACTCCAACATAAACTATTTCCAAATATTATTTATTTATAAAGCCTTTAAGTTGGATTTTTGCTGTTTTTGTTTCTTTTTATTCTTTTGGCGCTGTTTCTTGTTTTAATAGATACATTTTGTACATATAATGTGCTTTGTTTTTTCCTTCGAACGGTATCGAGCATATTTTAAAAAAAGAAAGTGTATTAACCTCTTATAGAAAATATTAACTGATAAAAATTACAATTGTTGCATTTTAATCAGTGTACTCAATTCTAAAGATTTTGCTGTTTACATTTCATTCAAACATCAAACATAATAAAAGATTTCTGTGTCGTTTGAAGCGGAAAATCGAAACTGCGAATCGCGGTGAAATTCAGTACACGGGTACTTCAGATCCTCGAACGATATGCCTAGTCGTGATTTTTTTTTTAGGGGGGGGGGGGGGCGAATAAGTTTAAAAGTTATGAACATTTAAAGCTGAAAATTTGTCTTCCAAATCAGATTCAGATTTATTTCTAGCTAACGATAGTGATATTGCAGAAATTTTTTCAAACGGAGAAACAGGTGTTCAACAAACGAATTGGATTTCATTTATCAGTCTTTTTACTTCACAAATTTTAAAGATACCATTCTGATGTTTTAAACTTTGCATTATATATCATTACTAGAACGAATTACCCGGGTTCTAAATAGGCGTCTACTACATTTAAATAAATAAATAATTGTACGCAATTTACCACGAAACAAAAAATATAATCACAATTGATTCAACCGCTCATGAAACAGGCGATTCTGCGAAAATCTACATACACCCTAATAAATATGAAACGCCATTCATCAGGAGTTTCCAGCTTCGTGACCGAGATGCTTGTCTATGATCTTGCTACCGTACCTCGAATGAAATTCGAGCCACATTTTTCTCCATTCATTTTATGGAGTTGTTAAATGAGTTGTTATTTATTGAGTTGCTAAATAAAAAAATATTTCAAAATTAATTTTTTATTTTTCAACTGCGACTGTTGCACTAACCACTCGCTCTTTTTGTTTTATTTTGTTCCTTCAGAATCTCCACGAGTATTTAGGGTGTATTAGGTCCGCGTATGCTGTTTGATTTATTGTTAGGTACTTAGTGGCCTACGCACCAGCTAAGCGGGCGCGTACTCCGATCCGTGGCCATTTAACAAAGGCCACTTAGTGCCCGTGCATTGGATCACAGGTGAGTGAAAGGCACTTATTAAGAGTGTATCATGCCCGTTACGCAAGTGTACCTAGATTTCATGCAGCAACTGAGTGGCCCATGTTCCCGTTATGCGGATGCTTATTAACAAATTCTGCTTATTAATTAAACCTTAGCGACCAAAGTATCGACCTCCCGCGCAACTGTTCAAAAACAGTTCTTATTCGTTTGCTTAAAATAAGGAATTGTTGATAAGCGGGAGGGGTATGAATACGCTTTTTGAAACATTGAAATAAATTAACTGAATTAATACCTGCTTTAAATCCTGGCAATCCTACTTTTTCTAGTTATGTACATAATTTACCATATATTTTTTTCATATTAGTTATAATATGCATTTCTTATTTCTAGAAAGATGCAGTCATTTTAATACTGATGTGTGAAATGATATTGATGGAAATGGTGATAAAATTAGCACATGGTGCAAAGCTGGTGCTAAAGAGGAAAAAGCAGTTTTTTGCATATGCAATATCAGTATTAATTGCAGCCAGCATGGAATCGCTTATCAAGTGACATTAAAAAATAAAAGCCATATAGATGATTGTGTAAAGAATCGTGAACAAAATTACATACTAAAAAGCTGTCACAGTTGCAAATTACTACTTGCTTTAATTTCCAAGGAATTACACATGCAGATTTTGTTAGATCTGCAGAAACAATGCTGTGTTTGGCCATTGCAGTTCATTATATACCATACTCATTTAGTAAAACTGCAACTAATATAATGTATTTCTGAAGATGCTTACTCAGTAAAATAGCCAGTGATTTTAAATGCAAAAGTTCTAAGTTGTCCTACATAACATCTGATAGGTCAGGATAATATTAGTTCAACTTTTAAAGACTATCGTGGGTAGGTTTCTGAATAATGAATGTTTCAGAAGCTAGAAAGGACAAACAAGATCTAAAGTTAATAGATGTGGAAAAAGGTGAAAATTGGTAAAACAAATTGGAAATAGGTCCAGATACAGAAAAGGCAATTGAACATCTAACAAGTTCAGAAAAAAGTCTATTATTATGAGAGCCAGATATTTTTACATAACTGCAAGCAAATACCTAATAAAAGTTTTGCCTTTATGTAACTGAATTCTCAAGAATTTAAAATGTCTACACCCCTTACAGTAAATTCCAGCTGAATTTCTCATCTTCTGAACTTCCTGAAATAATTTCACCAGAAGATATATCCAGTCCAGGGGATGAATGGATCAGACTGCTAGCAGAGTGTTCTGCTGATCTTGAAGAATGAAGACAATGTAAAACATATTTCCAGCCCAGCTGAGTCTCTTGATGTGCATTGGTCACATCAGGAGTCCCATTTCAGCTCGAACCCACGAGATTCTCGCGAAATCCATAAAAAATCTCGCGTAAAAATTTAGACTGCGCGAGAATTTCTCTCTCTCTAGTTCAGGCCTAAATTTATTTCTTCCTTCAAATTGGATACCGAGAAATCCGATGTCCGATGACTAGAGATGCAGATTCGAGGTGCCCAGGTTGCTATTGGCAACTAAAATTATTACAGTAAATCGAAATTTCTCTAGCATCCTTTCAGTCACACGGCGTCCGCGGCCAGTAGATCGGGCCGATTGCTTCGTGACTGCAAATCGCAATCAGTCGCCTCGTTGTTGCGAATCGCTGGCCGATTGCCGTGCGGTTGCGGACCGCGATTCCGTAACTACGTGCGAATTGCAGTCAATCGCGATTTGGGCACACTAAAAGTACTACGTGTTTCTAATTAGCGAGATATTTTATAAAATAAACTATATGTCTTCTCCGCTTGCGCGGGTCACAAATTTGATCAAATAAAATGTTCCTTTTTTTTTTTATATAGGATTCTTTCACGGATTGGAATTGAGCCAACGGCCGTACCGTGCTGAAAACACCGGTTCTCAATTGATCACCGAAGTCAGGCAGCATCGGGCGCGGTTAGTACTTGGGTGGGCGACCACCTGGGAACACCGCGTGCTGTTGGCACATTTCGGGCACGGTAGCTTGGTGGTTTGCGCGCTGGATTTGCACGCTGCCACAACTGCCGCTGTGTTCATGCGGAGTACGATCACGTTAAACATGTGGGTCCGTAAGTCCTTCCGAGAGGTTGGTGGTAGGGGAAGGAGGGTACGGTCCCTGTGGATGCCTACCCCACAGGGTTCCGGTCTAAATTGGGTCGGCACTTCCCGGCCGTCCAAACAGTTACCTTACACCTTTCTGGTAGGTCAGACGATCTGGGTGTCAACAACGGATTTGAATTATGCTCTTTCCGAGTACTTCCCGCATTTTTTGTGTTCTCGCGAAATTTTCTTCTTTCCGCAGACGAAAATGTGTAATTGGCCATATATGCCCCCAAAATGTCGCAAAATTTGAACAAAACGAATTTTTTATCAGAGACTTTCCTTTCTTACATCTGAAAATCTGTTTCTCCGCGATTGTGAAAACGGCATTCGCATACGGAGATTCCGACAGTTTCTGAGGAGAAATGACCATTGAATATCTTAATATACTATTTGCATCGACTGAATTTTTTTATAATGATTTCGTTTAATATACAAAGAATAAAAACCAAACCATTTTTCTACCGTATTATTAATAAAATGAAGGGTTATTTTGCAGCAGCATCACGAAAATCTGCATTTGTATGCTATCCTCGGCACACCTCGTTTAATTTGAAAAATATTTCCCACTTTTCCAATCTGTTTGCATCGACTACAGTGTTTGTAATTGTTTCGCGTTTTATACAGAAAAATTATTTTACAAACGTATTATTTATGAAATAAAGGGCTATTTTGAAAACAAAAATAAAAAAGTCAGCACTTTTCAAACAAAATGGCTAAAATCACATGACTAGCTTTAGATTCAACAAAAGAACGATGCAATCCTTATGTTCTGCAAGTTATATAAAAAATACAAAAAAAAAAATAATCCATTTTCAAACATCAAGTCAAAATTATTACCTAATTCTATATGCCTAGTGAAATAGTTTTCGTCGATATTCGCCTTCGGCGATCAAAAATCGCTAAAGTTTTTAATTGCTATTGCTACATGAAAATTGATCGTAAAATGATTTTAAAATTCAAAATATAAAGTAAATACAGACGTCCCATGACTTTTGCAGTTTACAGACAAAAAAATCGTAAATTTGCATGCGAGTCATTTTACATAAAATAACCCATGTAGACGTTTTTATGTCAGCAAATATAAAATCATAATGTAAGCATGGGGGAAATCAGGAATTTGAGTATTTTTGCTAACAAGTGTGTGTGTGGGGGATGTATAAAATTACCAAAAATGTGCTTACTTAATACTTAGACTCCTAATTAATTTTTAAAAAGAATGTTAGTAAGAATATTAAAAGAATGTTAGTTTTAAGAATTAAAATATTTAAATGTCGAAGAATATGAGCTATAGTTAATGCTTTCTTTTTTTATTACTTTCTAAATTAGCATGGTAAAAAAAAATGAAATTTTAAGTTTCTCTCCTTATGACAAAAAATCTCTCCCAAAATTTTCTGGAAGGAGAGAAATTCTCCCCCTCTTTTCCTGACTTAGTGGGAACCCTGGGTCACATATTTTTAAAATGACAGATATTACTGGATCGATTAAATATCAACTAATTTCAAGGCTTTTATTTCTCTTCCACATGCAAATGGTGACAATGAAAGAGGCAAGTTTTAGCTTTTATTTCAAGGAAATGATTCAGTTTTTCTTATTTTTATAATGTATAGCAAAATTTTCATTTTAAGTATGTGATCCTTCTCCTGGTAAGTGCTTTAATTCTATGATTTTAACTTTTATTGTTTATTAAATTTCAATATATAAAAATAATTTATAATTTACATAAAATAAATTAAGGACAAAAAGAAATACTTTACATTGCTACAAATGATAAAATTTGGCCATTGGCCTGCTACGAAATTGATTCTAAACTTAACTTTAGCTGCTACGAAACTGATACCAAACTTAACTTTATCTGCTACGAAAGTGATACGAATCTCTGTTTTTCCTGATACGAAAGGTGATACGAAACAGACTAGTGTGAGTGTGATCCCTGTAATAGTAATAAAATAAACAAAAATATTTGTATTATTTCACATTGTAATTTGCCTCCCGGCCACTCAAATTGCTGCTTGTGCCCTAGGGCGAATCGGGTGGTCTGGATTTTTGACATTGTAATTTGCTAAACTGATGCTAAAAGTATGTAATATATACATACACACACACACACACACACACACACACACATATATATATATATATATATATATATATATATAATTCATACAAAATGTGAATTAAGTAAAAACAACAAAAATACTTAATGTATACCACAGGCATTTAAATGCTCATATTTTCTTTTTTATTTAATGCTCATATTTTCTTTTATACATTAGAAGTTACTATAATATTAGAAGTAATACATAATGCCATATATTAATTTATTTGCATCACTCATGGCATACCTATAAATAATCTTTTCATGTTGTTTGCTTTGTCAGTTTTAGTATTACATTTTAACGTTATTTTGCAAGGCATAAAATAGATGATAGTTACCATCAGTCACTTCTCACAAAGTGATGAAAAATAACAGTTAAACATTTTTTTATATCTAATATAGATAGCTAAGGATTCAAATTTTCACCATAGCTTTCGTTATTGGGAATAGATTTGTTTTAACAATATGCATTAATTTTCCCATCACTACATTCACTTACTGTTAATTCATTTAATTGCATACTGCGAAATCTAAACATTTAAGTATGCAGTTAATTGCAATTGACTAAAATCATAACTCCTCATAGTTCATTTGATAAATTGAGGCAAATAGGATTACATACCATGATTTAGCAAGGAAGGTGTCACAATCCATACAAGTAACCAAGGGCTGCCAAGCAATAAACCAGGCATACTTAATATTACTACTATGATGGAGTTTCTTTTTATTTTGCAATATTCTATACACATAATTATGCTCTTATTCAATATCTGCTTAAGTGAGGCCAACTGCATTATCACCAAAATGTTAATGTTATAAAGCTACGGTTTCTTAGCTAGACAATAAATTATATGACATAATATACAAAACTATTAATTTCCTTAACTACACTCATTGATAACATTTTTACACCACTCCCAACACTTCTTCATAGTCAAGTCAGAATAGCCCAAATGGCTATCAATTTAAAGAGTCTACCACCTTGCTTCTTACAGCCCACAGATACTGTCACTCACCAATCTCCACCTACAGTAAATGTACAGTATATAGCGACTGCTCGAAAACCAATTTTATAATCCACAGTGATTGTTATTCTAGTGCCCTCATGTAAGATGTATTCGTGTACAGTTGCACCAAACTGCAATCATTTGAATATCTGCCTGAGATACATAGTTGTTTACCAACAGTCATCGGATTGTTCTCTCTGGGTGCTTTTTTTATTTATCAGTGTAAATTGGTTCCATACCATTGCATGACATAGGAACAAAACATTCTTAACATAGGAACAAATGATGTCAATAAAGTTTGGATACTATTTATTATTTAACATTATAAAATATACATTTGTTAACACTTTCCAAAATAGTTGAAAAGTGTTTGACTTTGGTCATCCTGTCTGTCTGTCTGTCCATTCGCCCGATAACTGCCGTAAAAATGACTTTATGAAAATGAAATTTTACTATGTTGTTGTTGAGACAGTCTGCGGGATATTAGAGAATGCAAATGAATAATATCACCCAATTACTTTCGGATTGAACCCGGGTTGACAAAATGAAATACATTGAACCCTATAGAACCTAATTTTTCTATCATTTTTAAGTGAAGTTAAAATTCGCAAATTGCTTCGAAAATTTTAGGAAATATTTAAATTATCCATTGAAATGTATAAAAAAATTCAGCAAAATATGTTTTGTAGTTTTTTAGATAAAAATTAAAATAGTAATTACACCTACGATATATAAAGAGATCATGTGATTTATTGTAAAATAAAATATGGCATTGATTTTGTGTTGAAATAATGATTTTTAAGCACCCTTTAAATTTATATTTAATGTTGCATCTGTCCTAAACCGCTGTATTTTTGCATATGATCTGTGTATCTAAATTCAGTGTCTACGCAATTGCAATATTTTTGTATTTAAATGATCATCAAACTTTAATTATTTCTACAACGAAGCCTACTTTTAATGGATGTAAACAAATTAATTGTAAGATAAGTTGTTTAGGAATTGCTGAATTTTTTTCATGTAATATTATTTAACTCTGGAGTCTGGAATATAAGTGATATGAATAAAATATTCATTGATTATACATAGAGAGCCATACAATTTATATTTTGATGTCATCACTTGAATAAGGTTTGAATGAAGTTTTAAGCATGGAGCTAGAAAGTACTTTTACCTCCATCATTTTAATTTTCCAAGTAAAATAAATTATTGTAGTTCTGTGAAAATTAAAAAAATGTCAGCGCTCAATGTATCATATTTTAGAGATGTTTAAATAAAATTACAGTTGGAATGTGTTTTATAATCAATGCTTTGTGCATGATTGATCTTTCTTGTTTTTATTAAACACTATTAATAGTGTTAACTGCTAGTTAAGACATTTTAATTTCCATAACTTTATTAATTTTGTGTTTTAATGGTTTAACCAAAAACATTTTTGGAAAACTGAGAAGACCAAAATACTATCAAATAAAGAACATAATTTTTGTGAGAGCAACTCCATTCTTAGTGTTAAAAATTTTTCCTTACCATATTCATTGAGTTGAGGGCAAACATACGTAAAACTATATATGCCAGGTAGTATATCAACCAAGGTAATCGCAAATAAAACCGTCTTAAAAAACTGTTCTTATATTAATATTTAAACCATTGGCAAAATATTTTATGAATTGATGCTAAAAGCAGTGCCAAAAAGAAACTTATTAAATTTGATTTTAAATACCAAGAAACTGCTTAAATATTGTATGTCACATGGTTAAATCAATTGACTTCATTCAGTAAGATTCTGCTACTATACGAGGAATTAGAATAACAAAATTATATTAATATATTCTAATAGAATTTGCATCTTTTCACACACTCTGATTTTCTCCTATGATTGTTTAATATATGTCAAATGTTAAATAATTTAAATTCATGTATAAATTTATTTATGAATACAAAATACAGTAAAGCTCATATATAGCAATGTGACAAGGAACAGGAAAAAATGTTTGCTTATAACTAATATTCGTAGTAAACGATAAAAAAAAATTGTGATAAGCAATAAGGATGACTTATTTGACTGTGTATTGTAAAACAAAAAATCAATATAGTAAGGTTGAAATGTATTGCTATTTTATTTACATAGAAATAAAATCAGTAATTTTCTTTTGAACATTTGGGTTTACAACACATTTGCATAGCACTTTTCATCCTATTGCATCTAAATTGTCACTGCAGTTAACATCATGGGCTTAGTAGTTATCCAGATTTTGGAAGCTTTCCACAGCAATTCTTGATGTTCTACCTCTTTTTAAATCAATTTGTTCTTTGATTCATGAAACATATTTTCTGCAACTGTAACGATACTGGTCTCATATGGTTGGTTCTATTTTAACACAATCATCACTTGCAACATAATCATCAAAAGTAAGAACTGGCAAAATTCCTTTTTCTTGTAATCTATTTCACATTGAACTATCTTCATATGCAGAATCAGAAATGGATTGTTCTTTCTTTTTCTCTGTCAAAATTCTTGGTTTTCAGATGAGCATCATGCCTGTTATAATTTAAAAATTCACGGGCAAGCTTTACATGTGTAGGCTCAACCTCTTTGGGGCTGAGTCTTTGTTACCAAACTTATTGTTGCTCCTGGAATTTTTCTTTTACTCAAAGAAGTAATATGAAAAAAAAAAAAACAATTATTCTTTACATCTTCCAAACTAAAAACTTTACAATATCCAACATACAGGCATTTAATTATTCGCTATATGCATTACGTTTAACATTATATAAGAAGATTCAAGGTGACAGGAAAAAAAATTGCAATAACCAATAGTTTGCTACAACATCCGAGCTAGATATACGCAAACTCAGGGTTTGAAATCAGAAGTTATTATATTCATTTTAGATCTACAAATTTTATTTTGGTGACCAAGATTTTAGATCCAGTCATCATTTTCTATGTCTAACTTTTATACTTTTTTGCTTTGTCTTGCTAACTTTTTTGCTTTATATTGCTATAAAATGTTTCTTTTCACATATTCATTAAAACCTAGTGTTTGCAATAAAACTGTGATTTAATACCATTGAAAATTTTTAATTTCTAATAGCATTTATTATGGTTAGCATTACAATTAATGTCAATTTATTTTCCTTCATAATGACTATATACAGCATTGTTTTAATTCTTTAAAACAAGTGACAAGTATTTTTAGTACTTGAATGAATCTCGATACATAATTTATAAAACACTCATTCACTACACATATAGAAATTGGAATTTGCTAATATAATTCAGCCTTCATCCACAAAAATTATGATCAGAAACTTATGATTTATTAAAATAACAAGTAATAATTTCAGGAATAGTGAATGTTGTGTTAAAATTGAAACAGAAAAGCTGACATAAAAATGTGTATTTTGCGGCAATGTTTACAAGATACAACTTCAGCTGATGCGTCTCTTGCTTTCCCACTGCCAATCTCGTGATTGGCTGGTTTTCATCACATAATTTACATATCGTAAGTTATCGGCTATTTCCATCTGGTATGCCCTGCCCCTACATCATCACTTATGAAAGTATCATAACTTTTCAACTGAATACCAATTTGGAGGGGGGGGGGGCATTTCCTCTCTTATAACCCCTCCCAACTTATGATCGAAAGATACAGGTTGTAGCATGTTTCATCTGAATCTAGCCATAAGTTATCATATTAACAGTATGCTAAAACAGTTTATTTTGTTATAAATTTTCAAACTTTTGAATATTTGTTTTTATTTACTAATTTATTTCTTAAAAGTAGTTTTATTTTTGTGCGCAATTAATATTCATACTTTTTTCTTTTCAGTATTTTAAATTCACTAGTGATTGTTCTTTTCCTTACTGGCATGGTTGCGATGATTCTTCTACGCACTTTGCATAAGGACATTGCCCGATATAACCAAATTGAGTCTGCTGTATGTAATTTATAAGTTTTAATAAGTTATTATGCACTGTATCTTCCTGTCATAATTGTGCCATTTTATATTTAAATATATAAACAGCAGTATATATGCATAAGTGCTTATGCATATATACTTTCATGTTGTTCATTGATGTGTTTTTAATTGCCTGAGTTCTAAGGTATTTTTTCAAGGAACAGGTTCGTTTCACATAAAATGTTGAATTAGCCTGACTTGGGTATTGAAAAATGTGAGTCAGTTGGGAACAATTTTTGGGGTGCAAATATATAAAATTCTGATTTATGATTTTCAAATGTATTTTATTTCTAATGAGATCAAATAATTTTAAATGCCTAAAATGTTATTAAATTAATAACGTTATCCTAAAAATCTATTTCTATTTAACTTATAATATATTTGAAAGATAATAAATATCCCAGCATAAAAAACTTATTAAATTTAAAAGTGTCAGTTTAAATGAAATGATGTTTAAATGAAAATGTCTACAATATTGCTTAACAGTCTTTAGTAGTCTACTAAATAAATTAAAAACCCATAGATATGCTAAGAAAGAATTATTTTCTTATTATTCTACATTTTCATCTTAAGATTTTATTAAAAAATATCTTTGCAAAATTTTCATCAGAATCATTTAAAAAACTGAAGATTTGCATGCTTTTCTGGAGATGAAAAAAAAATGGATTTTTTCGTGAAAATACAGAATTGGCAGCTGCACTTAAGTATGTAAAGGAGTCAATCAGAAGGCTTGAAATCACATTTTATAGTTGCTATAAGATATTTTCTTAGCATTTCGGCAGACTAACGTCTGCAATACCTTGCATTAATTTTTCGAATCTGTTAAAAAATTCAGTTTTTCGGAAAAGAAAAACTTCTTATGATAAAAGCAGAAGCACTGTGGATCCATGGAACATTTTTGTCTCTGTCTTTCATCTACTCACAGTGTCCAGTGTGAGCTATTTTCTGTGTCATAATTTTTTTTCTGTGTGGAATTTTTGAATTTCATATGCATTTTGCATCCTATTTTAAATTCTGATGTTTACAACATTTATGAGTCAATTGCTGACTTGCAGTTATAAGATTTGCAAATCACTATTTTTAAAATTTCTGGGATTTACATTTAAAATGTGAGTAAGCACAAATCCTAATGAAATTTTTGATTTTGAATGGTACATTTTTATTTTTAAAAATTCTATGTAGCTCATGAACATATTTTTTAGTGAATTTCTTTTGTCCCTGATTTGGGGGAGGGATAATAACTATTTGTAACTCTTTGTAATTATGTAATTTATGAATTCTGATTGTTACCCCCCCCCCTCCCCAGAAAAGCAATTGTTTTCATATCAAAAATGCTCAACTACAGCTAATACATTCATACCATTGAAATGAAATAGAAGTGAAACTGTGTTAATAAAGTGTTTTTATCACAAATTGTAGGTTGCTTAGCGTATTTTGCTCTAGTGGCTATATGGTTACTATTCATGATTGTACATTGTACTACTGTGTATATATTTTTTGAATGATTATATTTGATATGTGATTATTTATATAAAAGTAATATTGTATATTTTAGGATGATGCTCAAGAAGAATTTGGGTGGAAATTAGTTCATGGAGATGTTTTTCGTCCTCCAAGAAAAGGCATGCTTCTTGCAGTTTTACTTGGTAGTGGAGTACAGGTTTTCTTTATGGCATTAATTACATTATGTAAGTTTTTAAAATTATCTTTTAAATATCTTCTTTGCTTGAATTTATAAGCTAAATTTTAAAGCACATATTTATAACTTTTTGCAGTTTTTGCATGTCTTGGTTTCTTATCACCTGCAAACAGGGGAGCTCTAATGACCTGTGCTATGGTATGTATATATATATATATATATATATATAGAGAGAGAGAGAGAGAGACCAGTCTTTGGTAGTTCAAGGTTTTTTTAAATCCAAGCCAGCCAAAATAAATAAAAATATTTGAAATATGTAGTTGCATATTGTGATGTCTAAATAATGTAAATAAATAAATGTTCATTTTTTAAATGAAATGCTTTACTTTACTGTATAATATAAGTAGTTATATGTATATGCAATTAATATTACATATTTCATAAAATTCAATTTTATGTCCAACCTCTGCTAATTTGCTTCATATTATGGCTATATAGGCATATGTTTTCAGCAATTCAGTGTAGTCTTAGTTTTATTCACTTTGAATTACCAAAACTACTAAAATTGAAAATAATTAATTAGCTTTGAATTCTCTTGCATAAAATTTAGTGACTAGTTATTAAAGTTTGGCAGGCTTTAAAGTATATGCACTGTAAATGCCTGATATCTAAAAATAAATCAATGCATTTCCAAAATTAACCCATGAATAAAAGTGTAATGTCATACAGCAGATTTTTATAATACAAATGAAGTATAAATAAATATCTAAATTATTATTTTAATCTTGAATGAAACACATACTAGTTAACAAATCTCTTAGATAATTACTGCTTTTAAAATGATACACCTCATATATATTATAACAATCTGCTATGGTTTAAGATTCTTTACTTTTCTAAAATAGTATATATTTATTTAGAGTGACATTAAAAAGTATTTTCAAAGAAAAGTTTAATAAATGTAAAAGTGAAGATATCACTAAGTAGTTTTATAATTTATGCGTTAAACAATAATTTTAAAAATAAATACTGTTTAAGCTACGATATGTAAATTATTTTTGAAAACTGGATGTTGAAATGATGTGGACTAATTGTGTATGTTGCAGATGTGCAACATGGCATCACAAATGAGACGTTTCAAAATATTTTTCCCATTAAAACTTATATCTAGGAGCTGAAATCATTTAGCTTTTATGGTGTTTTGAAAGAAGCATAGTAGTAAAAATGCCCTGCAGTTAAACTCTACACTCACTGATAAGCTTACTATAGGCTAGAACTATAGGCTAGCTTCTCTAAGAATTATAGGCTAGCTTCTCTAAGAATTATAGGCTAGCTTCTCTAAGAATTATAGGCTAGCTTCTCTAAGAATTATAGGCTAGCTTCTCTAGAAAGGTGTGGCTATCGCTTCCACCATTTTCAACCCTTTCAACCTGCCATGATGTTTCATCAATGGCAGATAGGTGAGGGGATGAGGTTGGAATAAAACTTTCTTGAGCAAGGCTTATGAATCTGCCATTTTATGTCAAACATGGTTCTATTAATTAATCTTCGCAGAAAAACTCTTATGTAATACTAAAAACTATGAGGTATTTTCCATGAATAACATGACATTAATCTAAATTTAAATAATATCAAGATAAAGAAATGCACTTATAATGGCTACCATTAAACTTAAGTAGTTTGGGAAGTAGACTTAGCTCTTTGTCACAGCAACAATATGGCAAAGTATCCGTTTGCGTATTTGGGAGTTTTAGAAAGAATACATCTGATTTCTCTTTAAAAATCATGTTACATAATCTCAGTTAGATAAAAGCGATTGATAATTTTCTAGCAGATTTTTAGCATATTGTGGTTATTTTTAAGTTTTCAAAGTATAGTATTTGTAAATAATTAATATACAAAATTGTTTAATGACATTATTGACTATAGTGATATTCAACTAAGCTTACGTTCCATATATATTTCTCACCAATTTTCACTGCATTCTTTTGAATTCTTTTCATTATTTCTGACTATTTATATTTACAAAACTGATATATTTTTTTTTATCACTTGCTAATAATATTATAATTTCTACTTCATACATAGGCATCTGCAAAACTTTTTCTAGGGGGGGGGGGGGGAGGAAACTCAAACACATAGTGTGCAACATTGACTGGCTTGATGCTCCCCTTTGTTATATTGAATGTCCAAGTGGCAGTGTGACCTTCCCTATGGGTGACCATGACTTCATATTTTATAAAATGATTATATAGTTCCATCTAATTTAGAAATAAGAAAACAATTAAAATATTATATCTTGTATATATACAACTCACATAGGTAACATGTCTTAAAGCCTTGTGCATTTCATCCACTCACTGCATTTTTATGTAAAAATATTTTATTTTACTCACCAATAAATAAAACTTATTGAAAATGTGAATTCCAATATAAATTTTATTTGCAATACTAAATATTTTGCCAATCATTCAGCCTCTCGAGTCAAAAATTTAACTCTACGCTACTGGTAACAACACAATCCATTATTCTACTGATAGTTGTAGAATATTTACATAACATAGCACAATGATATGTAGATGAAAATAATCTATTATATGTAAAATTTAGCTTTTGCATGACTTTTGTATAAATGCTAATTCTTGTGTCAAGAAAACACATCTAAATGTCAAGAAAATGCAATTTAACTGTAAATGAAATAGTTATATTTATTTTTCATATCTACGTATTGGCATTAATGTTTTATCTATTTTGATATTTTGATATATACATGTTTGTCTACTTATAAATCTACTGAAGGATTTTGAACTGTCTTATAAGTGATAATTCATTTTCTTTTACTAATTTCACTTTTATAGGTTTTATATGTATGCTTGGGAACACCAGCTGGATATGTATCTGCTAGGATGTACAAAGGTATTTAAAAATATTTTAAATTATGGTTTATTAAATATAATGTGAAAAGGAAAATAAGTTTCATAATTTTATTTTCAGCTTTTGGAGGTATTAAATGGAAATCAAATGTTCTTTTAACTTCAATTCTTTGTCCAGGGTATGGCAGTTTATTTATTTTAAACTTATTTTTTTGTTATTTGTTCAAAATAATTCATTATTTTAATTTTTACAGATGTGTGTTTATACTTTTTTTTGCGATGAACTTAATGCTTTGGGCTGAAGGAAGTAGTGGTGCAACTCCATTTACAACACTTTTGGCATTGCTTTCATTATGGTTTGGAATATCACTTCCACTTACTTTTGTTGGTGCTTACTTTGGATTCAAAAAAAGGGTAAGAGGCTAACTTGGTATAAAAATGTATATTGAATATGCCTATTTAAATGTTGTTCAAACCATAGTGGGTTTGAACATAATTTTTCATCCATTTATTAATTCTTAACATACTAAAATTTCAGAGATTTTAACATTTATTTCCATGTAGTACAATAATTCATTATTATTCAAATAATCAGTGTTCGAATGTTAAAAGTTGTTTTTTGAATACAGGGTGTTTCTAAAATAATTGCCCATTTCTCTGAGGAAGCATTTTAATACCACATTTTTGTGTTACAACTGAATAAAGTGCATAAAAACAAATATTAATGCAATTCCACATGACCTCCTTGCATATTAACACATTAATCCCAACATTCAACAACAGCAGCTCCGAATGTGAAATACTAATCTCCCTACCTAGTCTGATGCTATTTTATCCCTACTTTGTTGATGCATGAGGATTATGATTGATTGCATCCATGATGGATTGCACAGTTTCTTGTGTAACTAGAGGTCAATCAGTACATTTTTTATCATAAACACTTCCTGTCCATTGGAAATGATTTACCAAATATTGGATTGTTGCTCGTGTTGGATGTGAATTTTAGAATTTTTCAATATCTTGTTTCACCTATTCATAGGTTAATCCTCGCAAACATGCTTCTACCATTCATATTTTTTCTTCAATGCTGAGCATGATTCATAAAATACGAAAAAGGAAATGATCATTCAACTTTTTCACTGCAATGAATAATTATTTAGAAACACCCTGTATTTTATTTTTAAAATGGAAATGTTTAACATAAGACTATTTACAAGCTACAAAGTATTAAAATCGGAAATAAGTTCCGAATGTCAGGAAAATGTCATGAAATGAAAAATAAAGTCATGCATTTTCAGATAGAAATTTTCCTGCTTTGTCATCTGAAAATCCAATTATTCCCACAGTGTCATAAGAGCAAGCGAGAGAGAGAAATGAGACCAATAATTATCTAATGTGGGAGAAACAGATTTGCATTGGCTAAAATTTTCTATAATTACTTCCTGTTATATACAAGAAAACTGTTTTTCAGACATAATATTAATGAAATGAAAGGATATATTATACTAGTGCCACAATAAAGAGCATTTGTGCATGATCCTCCATATATTTTGTTTTATTGTGAAAGTATTTTTTCACTTTTGCAATCTGTTTGCATCATTTAAAACTTCTGTAATTATTTTGTATTTTATTCAGGAAAACTATTTATCAAATATTATTATTAATGAAATGAAAGGCTATTTTGCATCAGTATCATGAAAAATAGCATTTATGCTCAATCCTCTGTACATTTCGTTTGTGAAAATATTTTCCATTTTTGCAATCTGTTTGCATCGTCTAAAATTTTTGTAATTATTGTATGTTCTATATAATAAAAACTATTTTTCAAGCATATTATTATTGAAATAAAGGATTATTTTCTGAATAACAATATTAAAATAATGATTTGAGTATTTAAGAAATGCACCCATTTCAAAAGCATAAATTAGAATTTAATGCATTTGAATCTTTAGAATATTAATTAAAAATTGGAATTTATTTTATCATTTAGTTTAAATAAAAATAGAAATATCATAATTTGGTTTAAATGAGTTCTGATAATAATAAAAATTGAGAAAAAAGAAAATATGGGCTTGGAATTATTAGAGCATGCTGAAAAAAGCTAAATTCTCTACAATTCTAGCACTTAATAAAAATAATTAGATAAATTATTCTTATTCATTGTTGAGTATGTGTTAAATAGGCTTAATATGCATGAGCATTAGTTGATTTACAATTTAAAGTTTAAATGCAGTAATGCACTGCGTTAGTGTGGCTAGAAATCTTAATTTTTTTACTTTCCTTCTATACATAGTATAATGCATAAGAAAAGTATTGTGATGGGATTAAAAATTTGAATTCGTGTTTTCGACAGGAGAGCATCCCTGAACACGAATCGAACATTTTTGAGGTGATGTCTGTCTCTCTGTGTGTGTGTGTATGTGTATGTCAGTCAGTGAGTCTGTGGAGACGATATGTCACAAACAAATGGAGTAATTCAAATGAAATTTGGTACAAAAATTACAATCCGTGAATACTGGAAGCTTATTGTTCTTAAAAGCAATCGAATATTCAGAACCCCCTAAATTGTTGAGTGAAATTTTGAAAAAAATCATCAAAAAATAAAAACCAGTAATAAGGTTAGCAAATAAACATTTTTTGTGTAATTATTCCTTAGAAAACGATTGACATAAACTTTAGAACGCTAGCATGAACCTTTCTCGGGATATTGCACATTTTTCAAATAAATTTATTAAAAAATCACATAAATTAAAAAAAAAGATATTAACTATAACATGAACCTTTCTTGGGATGAACCTTTCTCGGGAGCATGAGCCTTAAATAAATTTATTAAAAAATCACATAAATTAAAAAAAAGATATTAACTATAACATGAACCTTTCTTAGCATGAACCTTTCTCGGGATATTGCACATTTTTCAAATAAATTTATTAAAAAATCACATAAATTAAAAAAAAAGATATTAACTATTGTGAAATATGCTTATTTTTCATGTTATGTCATGTGATAAATTTGGTGACATCATTCTCGTGGATCTAGTTCATTCCATTCATGAGAAAAGATACTTTGGGTAATACTTTTGTATTTGAATGCTAATAGTCATTTATCTGCTATAAGAATAACTTATTTCTCTGTTCATAACTCTTGGTGACGATTTGGCAGAATGTCGCCAAATTAATAAAAATGACGCTAAATTAATGGAAATGAAGACTAATTGACGAAAATTCAATATCTTGGAAAGAATATAAGTATCTACTATAAGAATTACCTATTTTTCCATCCATAACATTTGGAAAAATTTTGGTGAAGAATTTGTCAGAATATCGCCAACTTGCTGACTTTTTAAAAGTTGCCAAATTTACGAAAATGTGACTCAATTGATAGAAATTCACCAAATTGATGAAACCGATGCTAAATCAATGAAATAATGACTAATTAATGAAAGTTCAATATCTTGGAAAGAACATAAGAGTACACTCATGTCCACTAGTTAAGCATAGTTGCTGTTTATGTGAAAATGTCAGGAAAGCTACATCGGAATGGCAGGAAACATGGTATTCGGGTGTAATAGGGTTATAGAAGAAGAAAACAATGCAAAACAAAGATAATAACTTTCATTATCCAAAAAAAAAGGGTTGAAAGAAAAAGGGTCAGAGTACGAGTGTCAACCTGAGTGGAACAGAATGATTAAAATAATGTGATGCTGCAGTTTAATAGGGTGTGTGGGAACGTCGGGTACCCACGCATGCTGCACAATGATTTCCTATACTTTCGATGAGGGTTTGGATGAGTTGTATACTCAAAAAGTTCCAAGCTTTACGGAGAGCAGTTTTTAATCCATGAACAGAGCTTGGTGGGTAGCGGAGGGCTGCAAGATGTCTCCTGTGCATATCCCACACATGCTGTGTCAGATTCAGATCAGGAGAGTTGACAGGCCACTGCATGTGCTGGATATCTTCAGTTTGAAGGAAGTCGTCGACCACGGCCGCACGGCAAGGAGGCGTGTTATAATCCATGAATATGAAATCAGAACCAACAGCACCTCAAAGCAAGTGAACGGTAGGCTCAAGAACTTCGTCTCTGTACCTTTGACCGGTAACAGACCCTGTGTCAAAGATGTGGAGGTCTGTGCGGCCATCCATCTTGATGCCTACCCAGACCATGCCTCCCCCAAATGGCAAATGATGTATTTCTGTGATGTTTATCGAGTGAAAACATGTTCCATGTTCTCTCCAGGACATGGTACAACGAGAATCAGTTTTTAGGCTTGTCACTGAACATGACATTGCCCCATTGTTGTCCACTTCACTGCCGATGTTCCAAACTCCATAATAAACATGTGCGTT
Organism: Amaurobius ferox; assembly: GCA_951213105.1. Lineage (NCBI taxonomy): Eukaryota > Metazoa > Arthropoda > Arachnida > Araneae > Amaurobiidae > Amaurobius > Amaurobius ferox. The sequence continues at coordinate 102,696,192 of OX578141.1, read as the reverse complement.
TCCATGCAGACATCAGGGGGATGCAAACTGCTGGTCATTTGGCATAGAGACAAATGTGTCTGAATTTCCTGTAAACAGTTTGTCTCAAAACAGAGACTCCTGTGGCTGCTGTCAGGACTGAACCCAGTTGTTCGGCAGAACAGTTCCTCTGACGTCGTGCAGTTATCACTAAATATCGGTCTTGCCGAGTGGTTATTACCCTTGGCCGACCTGGTACTGGTTGTTGGTGAGCATTTCTAGTGGTTTGGAACCTCTGCCACAGTCTGAAGATCACACACTGAGGCACATTCAGAATTCGAGACGTTTCGGTTTGGAATTGACCGGATTGCAGCATTCTAATAATTTGTCCCTTCAAAAACATTTCCAGTTGGCATCTTTGTGACATCTTTCGTCCTTTTTGATTCTTAACAATGCTCCTTATCACAGCAATTGCGAAATTCTGCTTCGACGGCCATGCTGCTCAAGGCTGTTTTATACTTGTTCCGATGTGTGTCGGTGCTTTGCGCATGTCAACTGAACTGTTTTACATATGCACAATGATTTGCCTTCATCCCACAATTCTCCACAACTGATTGTGAACCATTGTATCCATATTAACTCCGAATGTTTCGTATTTTATGAATTATGCTTTACTTTTGACATGAGTGTAGGCTATAAGAATAACCAATTTCTCCATACATCCTTTCATAACGTTTGGCTAGAAATTTAATGGGATGTCACCAGTTTGGCGACTATTTTAAATGTTGCCAAAGTGGCACAAATGTTGACAAATTGGTAAAAATGACATCAAATGGGACCAAAGTTTCGCAAATTCTGATTTCCATCATATAACGGACATATTTTCTAGTATATAAGAAATGCTCTTCTCTCCGTTTGTCTGTAACACGTAGTGATGCATTTTGGCGAACTTGGTGAATAATCTAGCAAAATATTGCCAACTTGGGGATATTTCGCCCCAGATTGATGAAAATATAGTCAAAATTTAAAAAATGACACTAAATTAATGAAAATGATGAATTAATTATTAAAATATTTTTATATGAATTATATCGCTTATTGAGGATGCTACCAATATTGATAATTGCTTCTTTGAGTTATGCGAAATATAAGATAATTAGGTACTTCGAAATAGTTTTACATGTTGTCATCCAGAAAATTGCCAAATGTACAATTCAACAATAAAAACACAGTACTGTGGATCTTACTGTCATACCTCCACGTAAAAGTCTCTGAACAGGGTTGCCGCAAGTAGACGAGTCTAAGAAAGGCGGGAGAAAGGTTTAAAATGGACAGCAACATTTGGCAAATCAAGCGCACTTTGTTAGGCGAGAAATCTGTTTCGTCTATCATGATGCACTAAAAAAAAATAGATGTTTTTTATCTGTCAGTTAAACAAAATTTTTGTAGTAAATGGCATTGAATTATAGATTAATTTAAAAATTTCTCGTCATTTAAACTCAGAAAATAATTTGTTATTATAGGCGACAGTGGCTACGGGAAGCCTTCAATCTATTAGAACAAAGTAGTTTTAAACATTTTCTTTTAGATTCGGGCAGATTTGGGAGAGAAAAGCTTACAATTTAAAACTAAAATTTATATCATTTTGTTTAAAACTAAATTTCGAATTAGTTAAAAATTATTACAGTTTTCAATCAGCAAGTTACACAATTATTAGTCAGCAAAAAGGAAAAAAAATAAATGATAAATAAGCAAAATTATGACTTTAAAATATTAATTCTTTTCATATTTTTAAATCAATTATAAAATATTCATTCACATTCATTGGAATAACTATTATCTACTATGTCCGAATCACTTGAAATGCCTTTACTTGAAGAGTCTGAATCGCTATCCGCCAGATTTATCACTAATTTATCCACAATATCTTCTATCAGTCCATCTTTTTTCCAATAAATTTATCACTAATTTATCCACAATATCTTCTATCAGTCCATCTTTTTTCCAATAAATAATCTTTATTTTTTCAATGTTTCTCTATTTGTTCACAATTTTTTTTCCATTCATTTTGTGTTACTTTTAAAAAAGCTTCTTTAAGCAATAATTGTAAATTGTTCAAACTTAAGTCACCTGCTACATTTTTTTCTTGGATACAACGTTTGACAGACGACCATATGTATTCAATGGGGTTGAGATCACAATCATAGAGAAATTATTTTGCAATTTCGTGCCCTACTTCTTTTAAAATTTGATCCGCCCTGTATGTGGCAGATTTGGGCGCATGTTTTGAAATGATATGAAATAGTTCTGCTTTTCGCATTGTTGAGTCATGGGAAATTTTCTTTTCTTCCAATCATTTAAGCATCGCTCCTTTAGTCTAATATTTTGTAGGAACGTGATCCGCTTTTACTGAATGGTAGGGAGCATTTTCCATGCAGATCACACTATGAGGCTGCAAATTAGGCAATAGTTTTTCAATAACCCACTTTTTGAATTGTTGGCCATTCATTTGTCCATGGTAGTCGCCACTACTTGAAGAAGCTTTGTAAATTAGCTCAGCTCCTTCAATAAATCCATCAGATAAACCTGCATGTATGACAATGAGACGGTTTTTAGAACTGGTATTCATACGAATACCTTCAATAAAATCATCCTCCTACCATTTGCCATACATTAAATTTCCGTCTACACAAGTTTCATTGATGTAAACCAAACAACGTTGCTCCCCTCTGAATTTTTTCAATGCTCTCAAATACTTATGCCTCCAAAACGCAATGTCCGGCCTTTCGATTAAAATCTTGCGTGAGCTGATACATTTTTTCCATTGAAAATTCAGTGAATGTAGAATTCGTCTCAGGGACTCTCTTTTCCATACAAAATTAATTTTTTCTTTTAACACTGGGAGCAGTTTCCTAATAGAAGGAACACATTTCTTTTTTATATAAAAGTCCTGAATAGTTTGTCTTGACACATTTGTCAAAATCATCAATATTGCAGTTTCGATAGGATGGTCTTTTTCTATATTTTCCGGGGGTAGATAAAATACTTATTTCAGTGTCATTAAGCAATTTCACCTCACGTTTTATCTTTTTAACTGATGACGCTGAAACCCCCGTCGCTTCCGCAGTTCTCTTCATTGCATTTGAAATTGGTATTTTTAGAAAATTTGTGGTTTTTTCCTGTTCAAAAAATACCGTAACATTGTGGACTATTGCACGTGCTTGCGAATACAAAGTCTTTCCACTTTTAAATGTCATTTTTCAACTAGACAAAATCCATAAAGTGTGCAACACAGTACAAATTACTTCACAGCTTTAAAAATTACAGAATGCGAGCATCTAGCATTGACCTCAGTACAAAGTGAAATGCGACTTTCGTCGGTTCTATCTGCGCCAAATCGAAAAAAGCACTTTCAGTCACGCCTAAAATGCAGTGGAATAACCTGTTTCCATAGCGACCACCACCAAAACGTCTGCTGTCTGGGGACTTTCTCGTGGCGGCAAGACAGTATACATTTTTTTTACTGTAAAAGGAGTAAATTCATTGCATTATATAAGGAAATTCATGTTCTGCCCACATCAGATTTTTTTTCTCGCACAATGTGTTCCTATTTTTCTTTTTGATGGTTGGTAGTTATGTAATGAAATAAGAAGCCTTTTTGTCTGTCGGTTGTGTAGTCAAAAATCTAAATGACTTGCAGCTAAGAAATTTAGTACTGCTAGCGACTGTTAGCTGGTGACTAGAAAGTCATTTAGCAGATTTAGCAGTGTTTGGCCATATCCATATCTGAAGTGCTGGTAGAAAATTTTAGTAGAAGATGATACGCAGTAGTGAAGTGTTTTCTCAAGAAAGCAAGGTCGTCAAACACAAACACAATTTTATTCTTGTGAGATCCATTGCACAATATAAGGTTACAAAAACACTGTAACATTCGTTGCAAAGCAAAACTATATACAATGAGCTAGCAAGCTCATGAAAAAGGGTTTGTAAACAGTTTATGACTAGGCACACACTCTCAGTTACTATAACATCGGTAAGTAGTAAAACAGCTACATTACCACAAATGCCGTGCACGTTAATGAAGCCACCATCATCAGGTCACACGTCATGGCATTACAAGTTAGACTACTCTCTACCGATCAAGGTCTACCTCTCAAGGTCTGCATCGATCACCGTCTGATCGATCTACAAGGTCAAGTCTTAAGTCAGAATAACTTCAGGTCTTAAGGTCTTACAAAGGTATGAATAACTGAGAATGTGTCCTATCATATATACACCGTGATGGGTACGCTCCGGAACACAACCGTTGACGGCAGTGCCCTCACTATATGCAAAACAGGATGCGCGCGCGGTGAGAAGGCGATTTGCATGAATGGCATGTTCTGTTCCCGTCACGAGTCGTTCACGAGAACGGTAAAACTATTCTAAAAATGTAAACACGATCTCGCGATAACGAGAATCGCGACGAAAACAGAACCAAGTTTCCAACAATCGGCCCCCTCATGCAAAACCCCAAATCTCGGCGCACGTGCTATCAATCAATGAAGTTACTCTAAAAAACATAACAGCAAAAATGTCAAGTTCTTTAGTATCCAGCAAAAACATAAAGTATGTACATCACTTTCATGTTGAGCAAAAAAAATTTTATCATTGAAAGAAAATTTTAGATATCATTGAAACACTAAGTTCCAAAAATTTAATTTAAGTCAATCAAAATTTAAGTTTCAAGAAATTTAAGTATAACGATTTAAATTTAACATTTAAGATTAAAAAATTTTACTATAAATATCAAATTCAAGACTATGTAGAAAATTTTATGTATAATTATTAAATTCAACATTTAAGATTAAAAATTTCACTATAAATATCAAATTCAATTATGTAGAAAATTTTATGTATAATTATTAAATTTAACATTTAAGATTAAAAATTTCACTATAAATATCAAATTCAATTATGTAGAAAATTTTATGTATAATTATTAAATTTAACATTTAAGATTAAAAAATTTTACTATAAATATCAAACTCAATTATAGCTGTTCATTATCTCTGTCCAAGACCAGTATACACAATTAATACTAACAGTAGTGACATAGATAATGAAAGATTTTTCTTTCTGTATGGTATTCATATACAAATTTGACTAAGTGGTTTGTCATCAATGAATCATGACTAAATGATAACAAGGAGTAAACACACAAAGTAATACACATAAGCATAATTGTCTTATGCGGGAATTGAAAACATGGATATATATACATTCAGTGTAATGTGAAAAATTTTAAAAAGTTCATTGTAAACAATACACATATATATACTCTAGATACAAGTATCTGCATCACAGAGGGAGGGGTAAATTATATGATATCCTAACCATATTTGTACAAGAAAGAAAAATTTAGAAGTGACAAATTTAATCATTTTTGTTCTTGAAAATTTGATTACAAAAGTTTAATGCTCTATCTTTGGTCATTGGTTTTGTAAAGTAATCTGCTACATTTCCCTTGGTATTTACAAAGATGATTTTAAAAGATTCATTCTCAACTAAATTCCTCAGGAAATGGTACTTTATATCAATATGTTTGGTTCGGTTATTCTCTATTGGGGAATTTGAAAAATTAATTGCAGCTTGGTTATCACAGTAGATTATGCTATTATTTCTGTTAAATTTTAACCCTAGCTTCATACATTCCTCAATGATATTTTGTAGCCAAATAACTTCTTTCGCAGCTTCTGTCAATGAAACATATTCCGCTTCCATCGTTGACAGACTAACACACTTGTGTTTAAATGTACGCCAAGAAACGGGTACTCTATCTATAAGAAATAACATACCCCCGAGTGACACCCTGTCATCCCTATTGGTGGCAAAATCCGAATCCGAGTAGCAATTTAAATTTAAGTTACCAATGCCTGATAAGTTTAACATGTAATTCTTTGTTTTCTCAAGATATCCTAAAAGTTTAAGTAATGCGTCCCAATGTTTCATGCCAGGATTCTCTTGGAATTGAGACAGAATATTTACAGCATAACATATATCTGGTCTAGTTCTACTTGACAAATAGGCTAAACATCCTATCAAACTTCTATATGGGATATTTTGCATTTGTTTTAATTCTCCATCATTCATTGGGCAATCATTTTTGCTCAACGTGATTCCTTTTGTAATAGGGAGTGAAGAAATAGGATATTTGAATTTATTAAACATTTGGCAAACTTTATCAATATACTGCCTTTGATGTATAAAAATTTTGTTATTGATTTCAGTAAATTCCACACCTAACAGTTTTTGGACCTTCCCTAGAGTTTTGATATCAAATTCTTCCTTTAGTAAAGAAACTGCATGATCAATATCACCTTGATGTTTTGAAAATAAAACTATGTCATCCACATATACCAACATTAATACTTTGTTCTGGTAAAAATATGCACCATTTGAGTTTGAAGAAATTTAATTTTCTCAATGTGGTGTCAAGCTCATTATACCACTCTCTGCCGCTCTGATGTAGGCCATATATTGCCTTTTTCAGCAAACATACATGATTTTGTTGGTTCGGATCGACATATCCAGGTGGTTGTTTCATAAAAACTTTGGCATTCAATTTAGCATAAAGGTATGCTGACTTGATGTCTAATTGAAAATGCTTCCAGTTAAGCAAACATACAAAAATTGCAAAAAAACCTCTTATTAAGCAAAAATTTATAACGGGGCTAAATACTTCGTCATACGAATCCCCCTTCTCTTGTGAATATCCCTGAGCCACTAATCGAGCTTTGAATCTCTTTACTATTCCATTTTCATCCCTTTTGATGGTGTATACCCATCTGGATCCGATTATCTTTTGTGAGGTGGGTGTAGGCACTAAGTCCCAAACACCCCTCTCTTGCATTATTGCTATTTCATTATTCATGGCTTCTTGCCATTCTTGCGAGTGCGGAGATTCAATTGCCGATTTATAGTTTTGGGGAACTATTATCTCTATGTTGCTTGCCTCTGTCCTGGATTTGATATCTTTCTTTTCTCTGAAGTTAAACAAATTTTGGTCATAATGTATGTTAGCCTTAGCACAGAATTTTTTAACGTCATTATGACTTCAGTCTATGTTTATCACCCTTCACTGAGTAGTAAACATCAGTTCGAGTTTTATCAGGCCTGGGTACAACTTTCCTTTCCCAGTCTATGTTTGAACAGGGGGTCAGACCGGAATCAGCAGGAGAGTCCTCTTCCTCACTAGTATGACTAGTGTCATGGCTCTCACCTGCTTCTTCCTCCGACTCACTATCCAAACATCCCGATCCTGAATCTGATGTTCGAGTAAAACCCGATTTCTTTTGGGTGAAGTTTCTAGGTCGAATAGGGTCCAGGACGCCTTCCGCTGCTTCCATCTCCTCAAAACGGACATTGCTTATTTCAATTACTTTTCTTTCTTTCACAAGAAGAATTCTATAGCCCCTGGTATTTTCCGCATATCCTACCATAACTCCCAGTTGAGCTCTTAGGTCTAGCTTCTTCCTAAGCTGTTTTGCTATACCAGCATAAGCCTTACATCCAAAAATTCTGAGATGGGATACAGCAGGCTTCTTCCCATAGTACAATTCGTGTGGAGTTTTAACTTTAAATTTATGGCAAATCCTGTTCTTTGTATAAGTAAAACATAGGATTGCCTCAGCCCACATTTTGTCACCAACTTTACTTTGATTAAGCATTGCCTTGACACAATCTAATGCTGTCAGGTTGAATCTTTCAGATACCCCGTTTTGTTCGGGTGTATATGTGTTAGATCGTTCATGCTTAATCCCTAACTTTTTCAAAAAAGCTTTAAATTGACCGTGACAAAATTCCATGCCGTTATCAGTACGATGCACAAAATCTTTTTGCCTAATTGTCTCTCCTGACAAGCTTGAAAATCCTGAAAAACTTTGAACACATCTGATTTTTGTTTTAAAATAAAAACAAACACCTTGCGGCTAAAATCGTCTGTAATAGTCAAGAAATATTTGTTTCCCCCCAATGAAGCTACAGGCATTGGACCACAAACGTCCATGTGCAGTAATTGCAAAGGTTCTGTAGATCTAATCCTGCCTATTGGTTTGTACGAAACTCTTTTAGATTTTGCAAGTTTGCAATGAATGCAATTTACTTTTGTATATTTTAATTTTGGGAGTCTGTTTGCCGCGGAAACTTTACTTGTTTGGTGCAAGTAGTCTGAGTTAATATGGCCATACCTTCTATGCCATAATTCAGTTTTATTCAGAATTTCAACTGTTGAACTACTAATTTTATTTGACTTTGATTTTAAATCAGATTTGTTTTTCCTTTTATTCAAGTTAGGCCTAAATTTGCTTTGACTTTGACTATCTGTTGCAGGGGTTTTTCTAACCTGTTTAGAATTTTTGTCCCTATCCTGATCTCCTTTACGGCCCTCAACACTACTATTTGAACTTTTAGTTGAGTACTGTGGTTTTAAGAAATACAACCCTTCTTTACGTTTAGCGTAAAAGAAATTTTCTCCCTCAGGAGTCTTAAACCATAGAACACCTTTAGCTGCACTAAAAGAATAGCCCTGCTCTTCTAACACAGATGCGGCCAACAAGTTACGCCGTAATTTTGGTGAATACATAACATTATGTAACACAATATTATTTGTATGATCTTTAAATTTAACATACATATTCACCGTTCCAATAGCCTCAACTGGGCTTTCCATATCACCCACTGCTAGCGACATAGATGTATCCTTACATTTATCAAATTTAGAAAACATTTTAATATCATTACAAAAGTGTCGCGTAGCAGCGGTGTCAATCACCCAGCTGAGCCTATTGTCAGGATTATCAACAATATTAGCTTCAACATTAATATTTGAAAATACTTCAATAATATTAGAGCTAGTCAACTTTTTCAACTTTGGGCATTGTGCCTTTACATGACCAGTTTTATTACACATAAAGCATGGTCCTATGACCTTAATAGACTTTTTAACTTTGGTGACATTTTTGCTTTTAGCGTTAACATTAGAAAAATATACAGATGAATTGGAACTTACATTGTTATTGTCATGATCCCTCTTCAACTGCCTAATCCTTCCTTCTTCCAGAGACAGTTCTTTTTGAATTTTATCCAGTTTAAAATCTTTATCACTCCAACGGTAGATGATTTGGATGATGCTCTGGTACTGCTCTGGGAGATACCAGATGGCTTGGAACGCTACGTATACGTCCTCCACGGGATGGTTCACGTTTTTGAGCTTGGTGACAGCTTTCCTTATCCTCGTACAAAAAATGTCTGTGGGTTCCTCGATTTCCGGGCGAAGACTGAAAAATTCGTCCAACAGATGAACTAGATTAGCGCGCGTTGGGGCCTCAAAATGCGCCTCCAACTTCTCCCACGCATCCGCCGGGCTATCGTTGATGTCGAGCAGTTCTCTGTATTCCGCCGATATGTTTCGAAATAGGATGGAAAGTGCGCGGTCGCTGCTGCGCATGTACTCCTCTCGCTCGCGTCGTGACGTAGACTCGTCGACTGGTAACGCAGTACGGTTGACGTGGCCGTAGCATCCTTCTCCTTTCAGGATAAAAGAAATTTCATTACACCAGGTGACGTAATTGTCCCTGTTTAACGCTTCTATGCCGTTGCTCACCTCCATAGTCTTTAACTGTGACTAGAGTGCTTTGTTTACCTTTCTGCTTGATGCAAATGGCGCCGCTCGCGGCCCCCGTCGATGGAATTCTCAACTCTTCACTGCTGCTTTATCACGGATAAAAGTTATGGCCTTGACATACTAGGACCCATAACCAAAATGCTAGCGACTGTTAGCTGGCGACTAGAAAGTCATTTAGCAGATTTAGCAGTGTTTGGCCATATCCATATCTGAAGTGCTGGTAGAAAATTTTAGTAGAAGATGATACACAGTAGTGAAGTGTTTTCTCAAGAAAGCAAGGTCGTCAAACACAAACACAATTTTATTCTTGTGAGATCCATTGCACAATATAAGGTTACAAAAACACTAACATTCGTTGCAAAGCAAAATTATATACAATGAGATAGCAAGCTCATGAAAAAGGGTTTGTAAACAGTTTATGACTAGGCACACACTCTCAGTTACTATAACATCGGTAAGTAGTAAAACAGCTACATTACCACAAATGCCGTGCACGTTAATGAAGCCACCATCATCGGGTCACACGTCATGGCATTACAAGTTAGACTACTCTCTACCGATCAAGGTCTACCTCTCAAGGTCTGCATCGATCACCTTCTGATCGATCTACAAGGTCAAGTCTTAAGTCAGAATAACTTCAGGTCTTAAGGTCTTACAAAGGTATGAATAACTGAGAATGTGTCCTATCATATATACACCGTGATGGGTACGCTCCGGAACACAACCGTTGACGGCAGCGCCCTCACTATATGCAAAACAGGATGTGCGCGCGGCGAGAAGGCGATTTGCATGAATGGCATGTTCTGTTCCCGCCACGAGTCGTTCACGAGAACGGTAAAACCATTCTAAAAATGTAAACACGATCTCGCGATAACGAGAATCGCGACGAAAACAGAACCAAGTTTCCAACAAGTACAGTGATAGTTCAGGTCAGGTTTTGAAAAGTCTTAGTGATTTAAAAACAATATTTCAAATTCTTAACTTTTTATTGAAAATATTGTCAGCATTTTCATCTCGACACCATCAGTAAGATTGAAGAATGTTCTTTCCAATGAGTTTTAAACTGAGTTCATAGGACAATTCCTTCACATTTATTTATTTTTAAATATATCAAAATATGCATAATGGAAATTTCATTTTATCACATTGTAGAATTGAAGTTTCACACAATTCTAATGTTTTGCATGAATATAGAGTGATAGCTTTGCTTTCTAATCAATTTTTTAATAACTGTACTTTTTAATTTTCTATGAGTATTTTTATTGTCAGGGTCCGCACTAGCCATTCGCCTATGCGCCAAATGCGAAAAGATCGCAAAACTGGCGATAAAAAAAATACTTTGGCGAAAAAAAATGGCGAATGATTTTTTGGAAACTGTGAAAATTTCATAAATATTTTTTTGGGAAGTAATATGGAATAAAAGTCCGATTTAATTTGAAATAAAAGTCTGATTCCAGACAAGTAGGCCTATGACATACGAGCGTTGTCTCCCGTCTGGTTTGGAGACGCTCGTTCTCGTGTGACAAGCTCCAAGTATTCTTTAATTCCCAGCACGCTGCTCCTCAAAACGGACGGCAGACAGCGCATTCCTGTCTCTCAAGCGTCCTTGACCCACCGCGGCAATCAAAACATGATCTGGACTCCTCCGTTATGTGGGCCGATTTTTTTCGTTAACCCTGAATCTCACAACCATTAACCCCCCAACACAGTTATTAGATACTCTCCAATAAACAAAACAAAATAACACTTTCAACTTAAAATCCTGCATTATAGTTTTAAACAATCCGTGTTACAGAATTATTTCTGAAAAGAGCCATTTTTTGTCGAAAACGATCAGCCGTAATCAGAGAAACAAGTGATAAACATCGAACGAAAATGCATGTATATTTTTTGATGACGCGTATACAATGGTAGTCCGTGTTGGAAATAATCAATACATCGCGATTCACGTTCCTGTGAACGGGCGTTTATGCAAATTTAATATGAACGACTCTTCCTGTTCACCGGCGTGAACCGTGACGTTTTTCAACATGAGGTTTCATGCAAATCAGTTCTCAATCCGTACGCATCTGATTTGCATATCCGGGGGCGTTTCCGGAACTGTCCATTCTCGGATATATAGGGCAGAGGTTTCTTGAAGCAAATGAGAAGGTCGGAGTCGATCGAGATCAGACGAGATAGACACTGATGGTCTGATGCAGGCAGACAGAAATGTTTTTGACTGAAGTACTGCGGAATATCGTTTGACGACGGTGAATAGTCGAAACGGATGCAGATGTGGTCAGTTTGGACCAGCATGTATTGAACGTTAAATTTACTTACAAACGTTCGGAAGCCGCTTTAAATATTTTCCTGATGTTCTATCCTTTGGTTTCCCTTTGCCAAGTGATGGTGGCTGAAATACACGCAAGTGATAGAGGTAGTATAGTAACTTACTACCAAATGCTTCAAGGAATCTCTGTCTAGTCATTTACAACTAAAAATCTTTTGTACATAGTATATTTTTGATGTTTTACGGCATGGAAAATTACCAGGTACGTGTAATATGCCGAGTTGTGTTTTTCACCAAATAAAGTGAACGAAGTTTTTCTTTAAAACTGGACTTGTGTACTTTCATAACCCAGCCAACACTTATTGACTCTGACAGTGCGTGCTTTGCTATCTTCAAATTTTAAATTTTCCAAGAGTCCGGAGCATCTGAAGGGCAGAGAAATTAGGAGTGTGCGATTGCGTAATTACTACCGCATCGTTTTCGGACCGATTGTCTTGCGGGAAAAAATAACTTTTAGACTTATGGTGGTTTTTTTTTTTTTTTAGACTCCGCATATAAATTGCCCCCCCCCCCCCCCTTTGAAGCGTTTTTTTTTTTGTCACAAATTTCTCGACTTATGCGAGTATATACGGTAAATAAAAAAGCATTTAATTTTAGTTAAAAGCAACTGCAAAATGGTCACTACTGATTATTATCACAGATGCCAACTTGCGGTTTGCTGTTTTTGTCATAAGTTGAATCGTAGTTTATCTTTTTGTTACGAATTTTTAAGCCTGCCTGGCTTGTTTTCGTTTCATCTTCATCATCATCTTTGTGGTTTTTATACGATCCTTATGCTTGCCTGAATTTTTAAACCAACATAAAAATTTATCCCTTAGATAGTTTTGGTGCCTAATTTTAAAGAAATATGATGATACTGCATATAAAAATATTATGGATGTAACAAGAATTGGTTTCACATGTCCTATGACAACAACCATCGTTGAAAGAGGCTTTAGTAAACAGAACATAAATTTCATTAAGTAGTAACATCTGAGTAAAAAATCTCAATGACTTGATTCTTATAAATAGTGAAGGGCCAGATATGAAAGATTTTAACTTTAAGGCAGCTTTTGAAAATGGGTGTATAGTATAAAAATTCGACGCTTGCCTGGTTTATATGATAATGAAACTATGTGAATTATAAAATAAATTTGTCATTTTTGTAACTCATTGTGATCTTTCATTGGTAAATACAAGTTTAATTTACTAATAGCCTATTTAATGATTAAAGAAATGAAATCTACCTATCTTTATATCTTGTTTAGAATGAAATTAATATTATTAGCTGCATTATGGCTTAAAAGTAGAAATTTTTTCACCGATGGCGACGATAACTTTGACTAATAATCATGTAATTTGGCTAATGATTTTTCAATTTGGCTAATTTATTGGCTAACAGTTTGAAATTCCTAGCGCAGGCCCTGATTGTGCTCATAAAAGTTGGTGGTTTTTATTTCTACTGTGGTAGAGAAAAGAAGTTTCCTTGTCTTCATGACATCACAACTAGGAACATGTCTGTTGCTATAGGGAGTAGTAATATATTTATAGAGTTGCTGTTAAATTGCATCGTATAATTAGTATGGTAGTACATGGAAGAAACATTAAAAACAGGAGTTTTAGAAATTTGTTTATATTCATTGTATATTTACATAACGTGTGCATCTTTAGAACCCAGCTGATGCCAGATATATCATTCTAATTTGTAAGTAAAATACCATTAGTATTATATTGTTCTATCGAATGTATGTAAGGATGTTTGTTTTCTTTTAAATGTCATTAAAGGTTTATTTTTTGTGAAATAAAAAATACTTCAACAGTTTAAAAAATAGCATAAGACAATGCATAAATTTGATTCTAAATTTAGGAAATTATTTATCTTTTTACTCTAGACTATTGAGCACCCTGTGCGAACTAATCAAATTCCTAGACAAATTCCAGAGCAATCAATCTACACTCAACCAATTCCTGGTATCATCATGGGTGGTATTCTTCCATTTGGTTGCATTTTCATTCAACTGTTTTTCATCTTGAATAGTATATGGTAAGTGCTAATATAAATAATATTTATAATACCATAATTTTTGTGCTTGTATTATTTAATAAAAATAACTGGGAAAATACAGGGTGTCTCATAAAAAGTGAACAGTGGGATATTTTTTTTATCGCTTTTGTAGATGCATAGTTCCAATTTAAAAAAATGCTTTAAATAAGGCAGGAAGTTATGAATAGTAATTTAAATGATGTGCAATATTTTTCTAAAAAAATAAAAAAATAACTTTTTATATAGTTCCTTTAGTCAAAAAATTAAATTACAAAAATATTGTCAATATTTCATTTAGTCATACTAAAAGAAATATTTGGATCACAAAGTCAAAAATTAGGATGTAAAAACTTACTGACTTACATCATTTTCTTAGGGATTTTTCTCAGGAATTCAGGAATTGCCAAAATTCATGAATCCAGGGGCCGTCTACAAATTAAATTGATGCACAGAAATAATTTAGTAGGGTTTTAAAACAATTTTTTTCCGATGGTTTGTTTTTGAAACTATTAAAAACACAGGGTTAGCGTTAAAAACCACTTAAGAACTCCTTAAATTCACATTTTGTGTATAAGGGCCCTTAAAACTCCTTATTTTTACCAAAATCTCCTTAAAATTTCCTTAAAATTTTTGCCATTCTAATTTCGAAATGCAAAAGAGAACTGAACAAACAACTGACTGTCCGAAATCGGCATTGTGAGGAATATTATTAAAATATTAGATATTACTATTGTTTGTTTGTTTTTTTGCTTGAAAATCCAAGTTTCATTAGTGGGATTAAAAGTAAAAAAAAAGAAGCAAAACATCCCCCTTTCACCTCTCCTAAAAAAATAAAATAAAGTAGAAAAAGACTGGAAGATTATTGATTAGTGTAGTGCACTTCCCTTTTGATAAATTATTATCTTTTTCTTTACAAAGGTAAACTTTTGCTCAATTGTATTTTGTGAACGCTTTAAAAATTTTAGCTCTAAAATCAATATTTCCAAATGTAAATTTTCGGACTAGGGTGTTTACGTTCCTCATTAGCTAGAATGGTATTTTCACTAAGTTTTTATTTATGAGTCAGTTAAGTCAAAATAGGGAAGGGGAGGGAACCAGTGGAAGTTATGCCTTTGGTTGATCTCTGCTAGGAATTAATGGGATTACAGGGATCAAGCATCTTAATGAGGTTAAAATATATAAATATATTTCAAATGTAATGTTTATTATTCAACATTTGCCTGATATCATTTGAATTTTAATATAGAACTTTCAATTCCGATCTCTAAATATGTCAGCCCCAATAAAAAATGGAATCAAAAACAAATCTAACATTACAGATAAATACTTAACCCAACATTGGAAATGCAATATCATGAATTTTTGGCTATATAATTATGCAAATTGCAAGACAAACACAGTTAGCCAATGTAATCAAATGATCTGAAATGCAAGTAGGTCATATGATTAGAATACTGGATAAAAGGGATGGAAATGGCAGATGAGCCAACAGTTGTTACTGTCTGTCACCTACAGAAGCACTTATTCTGAGCAGTTTTTCATTTCAGAAAACGCATGTTGTTGAAGAGATGCCTGGTCAATGACACCAAAGTCTGTTTCAGCATTTTAACAATTGTGTAAAGGGATTAATTTTAGACCTACGTATGGCTGGGTGGTCGTATCTGCATATCTCCGCCGAAACATGCCTAGATGCGTCCACTGTACACAGGATGTGGAGAGGTGGCATATGAATTGTCACAGTGGTACAGGTCCATCCAAACGTACGTCAGCACACATTGATCGATGCATTCGAAGGCATGCAGTGGCGGCCCCACAAACGGTGTCTGTTAACATTCTGCAGAATTTGCAGGGTACATTGGATATTCCAATATCATTGAGAACAGTTTATCGATGATTGGCCGAAAGTGGCTTGTATTCAAGCTGTCCTTTACGAAGACTGCCATTGACGACAAAACACCGATGTGAGAGATTGCAGTGATATCGAACCCGAGCCCCTTGGATGACTGAATGGGATAGGATTGTGTTTAGCGATGAGTCTTGGTTCTGTTTATTGAATGACAGTCGTCATGTGAGAGTCTAGAAGCGACATGGAAACAGATCCAATCCTGCTATGACTGTTGAATGCTATACTGCTCGACTTGATACATACTGTATGATTTGATACCAACTGGACATACATATTTCAAATTAAAAATAATCTAGACATGGCCAAGTACCCTTTGATAAAGAAAACGGCTAAAGCTTTGCTTTGGTTGTCACTTGGTAATGCAGAAGAGGAAAGAGGATTCAGCGAAAACAAAAGAATGCTGAATTTTAAGTTTGCCTAGTATTAATGGACTACATCACATAAAATCATATATGAAGTGATATAAAAATTGTGACAAAATTTATCTGTGACACGTGAATTGATAAAGTAACATGAAGGAGTCATCGAAAATATATTGAACACAGATAGAATAAAAAAGAACTGAAAAAAGCAGTGAAAGATGTGATGTTACAGATGAAGATCTCTTTAAAAAGGAAGAAAGAATTAAGCATCAATTGAAAGCTTCACAGAAAATGCTAGGTAGTGCTGAGGAGCTGATTTGAAGTGGAATATCATTGAAGGACGTTTTGAAAATAGAAAGTGGACCAGCTCTCCTGTAAGACAGTAAGAAGAAAAATAGAACTATATTTAAACAAACTAAAAGTAGTACAAAAGGAAATTGAAACAGTGAAAGATGTAAATAGAAGGAAAATATGAATTTGTTAATTGATAATATGTTTAGATATGTTTACTGTTTTTTAAAATTTAAATTCAATAAATATTTTACAGATATAAGTATTTTTTAGATTTTTTAAATTATTTTTAGTTTATTAATAATTCTAGTTCAAAAAGTTATAAATTTTTATTTTTTATATTTAAATTTTGTTAATTAGATTTTTAAAACTTGATTGTCTTCAATATCTGTTGTATATACGACAGATTGCTAAAATGAAAAAGAAGCCTCGAAAAATTGCTTGCTATAGTATCAAAAAATTGTCTGCTACAAACTGCTACAATTTTAAAAAATTGCTTGCTGCAAACTGCTACAATTTCAAAAAACTGCCTGCTTCAAACTGCTACGATTTTGAAAATTTGCTACTCCAAAACGGTTTTTCGTAATCACATCATTGCATTAAATGCTCCTTTATCTCCTTAATTTTTTTTCCCAGAATTGAGTATGAACCATGAAAATAGTTAATAACTACTGCATGAATTGTTGCAGGCATACACACTTAGCATATGTATGCTGCTTACAGTTACTGTAAGAAAGCTATTTGCAAGTTATGAGCTTTTTAAAAAAACAACTGTGCTGGTCGCCGAAAGCAGTTAGTAAATAATATCAGGAAAAACGTTTTCTCGTATTTCATTAAAGTCAGCGAAAGCCTGAAGTTACTGTTACACTCTCATTTAGACACAACTTCTTATTTCCCTTTATATCTTCTTGTTTTTTGACTTTGACTGACTCAACGTAAACTAACAGGAGCTTCTGCAAATGGTACAAAAGAACCCTAGTTCAGAAACCTATATTTTTAAATATTGGTTTTAGGCAAAATATTTTTAGTTCTAATTTTTAGAACTTTTTATCCTAAATGCATACTAATCATGGAATAATTTAACAAAATTTGAGTTTTAATCATGTGAAAAGGAGAATGTATTGACATAACAATCTTCCCCTTACTGCTATTTCTATTTTGTTTCTTTTGATATAGAAAAGTAGGGGGAAGGGATGTTTTCTTTGACTTTAGATCAGGGCTTAATCTTATTATTTTTATTTATTTATTGTTGGGAGATAACAGGCAGTTCAAAAATTTCTGGCAGTGGAACACATTGCGTCTTAACAAAGGGCCAAGCAGGGTGCTTTTCTCATCACAAAAGGGCAAAGAGGGCACTGCCCTGATAACAAAAAGGCAGCCAGGTTCACTGTGCTCTTCTAAAATAGCCTGTGGCAGTGTTGCTCATATAAATTAAGCTTCCCTGCAAGCATTTATCATAGGCTCCTTCCTTCATATTTGATCTTCATCTTTGTGATTTTTTCATATCTCCTACAAAAAAAATATATTGGAGGTCTGCCCCCCCCCCCCCCCACACACACACACACACTTGAGTGGTGCCTGTATCCCCTCCTATGGCCAGTTCTACCTGAGTGAAACTCTGCAGGGGTGATAGTGGCAATATTTCATTTTTGTATATTCCAGTGTTTAGGCTGTAATGTGGTGTTAGACTGTGTTAAGGAATTTTACCATTTCTTGTAAAATATTTCAGTAAATGTTGTTATTCAATGTGTGTTGCATTATTATAATCAGGGTTGTGTTTTTCCCGTCCAAAACTAATATTTCCCATCCCAGCGGGAAAAACTAGTAAATACCGGGAAAAACTGGGAAATATCTGAAAACGTGAAGATTTGTAAACAAATTTTAATTTTAGGCTTATAAGTTATATTCTTATGCTGAATTTCTGAGTATTTTCTTCAGAAATATTAAAATGAACACTCTAATTACAATGCAATAAGAATTTTAAGTTTTGTGATCCTGATTTGCAAATGCAATAAATAAACTTAGAATAATTACATTTTATTGTTTTAGCCTTTAGACGTTTAGAGGCTGTAGCATCTCATCTCCACAATTAAAAAAAATGAAATACTGAAGTTCTAGCTACGAAATATAATTTTTTATAATATATAAAATTATAAATATAATTTTTATTAGTTTTTAATTTATTCTGTAGGATCTATATAGTACTTTCACTGTAACCTGCTACAGAGTTCATGTTTATACTCTGTTTGTTATACAAAAAATATGTGTACAATACAAAGATCTTTATCTTTCATATTACCTCTTTGTTTGCAATATCTAAAATTTGCATATGTTGAGTACTGGATGCAGTGATGCATGGGCTTTAGAATTTAACTTAAAATTAGTACTTTCTTTAAAAAATACACCCTCCATATCAGATTAGAACATATTTTATTTTTTTTTCTGCAAAGTTTTCAGAACATTTTCTGCTTCATATTCCATCCCAGGAAAATTCTTCAATCAATGTTTTTGAATTTTTTTGTTGTCTATTGTTTATCAGATTTGTATTTGTAGTCACTCACATTCTTAGTTTCTACTACAATCACTTGTACTTTTAGCTTATAGTAGGTATATCTAGGGTAGGCTAACAGGCTAACACCACGTCTTAAATCCCCTTTAGTAGGCAGGCTTCTTTGTATGTAAAAAACTAAAAATAGATTTTTCCTTTTCAGCTTTCTGATGCACCTGATGCTGATTTAGTTGTTAGTTCCCATGGTTTCAAAGGAAAAACAATCCACTTCCTGTCTCAAAGCTCAAGTGACTCCTCCCCCAACAATGAACAATCTGGTTTTGTATCTAAAAATAGATTTCTCCCCCCTTCAGTACCTAAAAATAGCACTCCCTCCTGCTCCCCCTTCCCTGCATTGGTTTGATTTGATTCCTAAAAGGAAACCCTAGGCAGAAAGGTTGGGATTGATTAGTATCTCAAACAATCAGATGAAAGCACAGCCATTTTGTTTTTCCAGTTTCCCTTAAAATTGTTTACACATGCTGAAATAGGCAGCCAACAGCCCTACCATGCTGAATACACCGGTTCTCGTTAGATCACCAAAGTCAAGCAGCATCGGGCGCGGTTAGTGCTTGGGCGGGTGACCACCTGGGAACACCGCGTGCTGTTGGCACATGTCGGGTGCGGTAGCCTGGTGGTGTGCACACTGCCGCCGTGTTCATGCAGAGTACGATCACGTTAAACATGTGGGTCCGTAAGTCCTTCCGAGAGGTTGGTGGTAGGGGAAGGAGGGTACGGTCCCTGTGGATGCCTCCCCCACTGGGTTCCAGTCTAAATTGGGTGGCACTTCCCGGCCGTCCAAACAGTTACCTTACACCTTTCTGGTAGGTCGGACGGTCTGGGTCTCAACAACAACATGCTGAAATAGGCTTGTGTGAGTCATTCAGTTGGAAAGAAATTGAGTTATAAAACTAGTTAAAAATGCCAAAAACATTAAAGGAAAAGGAGGCAGACCAGTTAATCCAGTCTTGGGCCATTTTAATCAAAGTTAAGATGCAAATGGAAAGTTGGTAGTTACATGTAAATCATGTAATCAAGTAGTTAGTGTTAAAGCTGACAGAATGGGAAAATATTTTTCTCAAACTTGTCCGAAACTGAAGAAAAATATAAATAGCCAGACATGTACTTATTCCCAAGCAAGTCCTAGTTCCAGGGTAGATCCTAATGTGTTTGCAACTAGTGATGAAGATGACCCACAACCTACAACTGCTAATGGATCTGTAAGTGATAAATCCAGTACAACTGTACAGCCTTCAATTAACAAGCACCAGCTTTCTGTAAGTAACTTTATAGTACACACATCAGTATCTCAAAAACAAGAATTTGATATCAAAGTATAAATAATATACCATTTTTAACTGTAGAAAATAAGGATTTTATGGATATGGTAAATGCATTGAGACCTGGATATAAACTACCATCAAGAAAAAATCTTGCAGAAGATCTACTTGACAAAGTAACAGAAGAGCTTCAAGAATCTGCTGGAAAGAATGTTGCTCGAAAAAATGTAACTCTCATGCAAGACTGATGGAGCAATATTCACAACGATCCAATAATTGTCAATTCCATACATTACAATGGTAAAAGTGTATTTATTTCTTCAGTAGATAGTGGAACGAATAAAAAAACAAGTGAATACTGTAAAAACCTCGCTTGTGAAGCCAAAATTGCAGCAAAAACTAAATATGGATGTACTGTCAAAAGTTTTGTTTCTGATAATGAACAGAAGATGGTTACAATGCGCCATAATCTTCAAAAAGAGGATGTCATACTAATTGTATATGGTTGTGCATCACATTATTTAAATCTTCTTGGCAAGGATATAACTACTGATTCTCTTATGGCATATGTTGTTAAAGTGCAAAAATTCTTTAGAAATATCCCTGGAAGTTTACTAAAAGAATACGCTGATTCAGTAAAACCGCAAATCCCAGGTGAAACAAGATGGAACTCACAGATGACCTGTGTACAAACTTTTATTACCAACAGACCTTTCTATCTACAAATTGTGGACAAACATGAAGATGAAATACAAGTTAGCATGAAGCACATAATCAACAATCATGGCATCTACAAAGAGGTAAAAAATATGTACAACTAGTTAAAACCAGTAGCTGATGCTCTAAATAGGTTACAGAATGACAATGCTAGCATTGCTGATGCTTGTGATATTTTTATCAACTTGCTTGATAGTGAAGAACTAAAGCCACACTTAAAGAAAGTGAAGTCTAGATTTGATAATGCTATAACTCCTATTCATTTTTTGGCAAATATGATGAATCCTTTGTACAAGGGTAAAAAGTTGTCTCAAGCTCAAGAGAAATCTGCTCGTAAATATTTGCAAGATATAAATCCGCAATACTTGCAGTACACAATTCGCTTTCAATCAGAAGATGAGCCTTTCCCGAAGACCTTTTTTTCATCTGACATTATCAACAGCGTATCACCTTCTCTGTGGTAGAAGAATCTAAAAAAAAGTGGCATTGATACTAACTTTCTTGGGCTAATGGAACACCTTCAGGGATGCCCCATCATCATCTGCATCTTTGGAGCATATTTTTTCAAATTTTTCATTCATCCACAACAAAATTAGAAACAGATTAGGCTTACAAACAGCTTCCAAATTAGTGTTTTGTTACATGATGCTAAAGTCCAAAGTAGAAACTGAAACTTCAGATTGGTAAATGGGCTCAGATGCATTGCTACCCCCAATCACTGACATGGTTTTGAAAAAAGCAGTGATTTATTGTTATATGCTTCCTAACATTTCTGACAAGACAACCCTACATCCATCTGCCATGATTTGGGCTACCTGAGACGGTATCGCTTTCCTTCCCAATTCATTCAGTTTCTAGTTTCTATTAAGTTTTCTCTCGTTTTGGTTCCAGTGAATTCTAACCTTGGCAGTAACCTGGGTAGTAAGTTAACAAAAGATATTTTGAACATCTAATTTAGCAAAAAAAGAAAAAAAAATGCTATTTATCACTGGTAATATTATCAATGGTAATATAATAAATAATAAATATGATAAATAATATACAAAACAAAAGTACATGTTAAGTGTTCACATCTGCATAAATAATTATTAAAATATTGTCTATGATAAATAATTATTAAAATATTAAGTCCATGATAAATAATTATTAAAATTGAAATAATTTTAATTAAGCCTATTGAATAACATTTATTAATTAACCGTTGCTTCAATAATCAGAGTTTTTCCCAGGCGGGAAAAACATAATTTTTCCCAGGACGGTAAATACCGGTTTTTACCATGGTATTTACCGGGGCGGGAAAAACTTTGCCAACCCTGATTATAATAATATTGTTTAATTAGCCCTTTTATATAAACAGTCATTTCAGTGTCGTTGTGCCATTCAGGTGATATGAATATTTTCCCTTATAAAAAAATTTATTAAATTATTGGAATTCTAAGAAACTGAAAAGATCAACCTTGAATGATGTTATGTATTTGCAAAAATGAAGCCAGTAAAATCTATTTACAGTAAAGCTATAATAAAGTTATCTTTAAAAACTTACACCTAAAGAGGAATTTCATTAAAAAAAATTATATTTCTGCAAAATAATTACATAATATTTACACATTATGCACATTAAAAAAAATTATATTTTTGCAAAATAATTGCATAATATTTACATATTATGCATTAGACATTATATGTTTGCATTGTTTACTGGAGTTGGTGTGCAAAAAAATCTAGTGTTTTGATATTTTGCTCATTTTAGACAAAAAATGATGTGTCACCGAAATTGTTTTTATCAATTTTATATTCAAACTATGCATTAAAATTCCATTAAATCATGCTAAGCAGATCAATCATCTATTAGAAATCTTAAAAAACATTACCAAGAACTTATTAAAAGCAAAAGTTTCTAGAAATTATGAAGTAGAAATTTTTTTTCGGGGAACCTGAGAATTGACAATTGCCATACGATCTGTATTAGAATGAAAAACACATATATATTTTTCAAATTTTGTGTACCTAAGTATTTAAAAATTTCTATTTTTTAGATTTGATTAAGTTGTCTATTTTTAACACTTTACAACAAAGTTGAAAAGTGTTTATGACTTTGTTCATTCTGTCTCTCTGTCCGTTAGCACGATAACTGCCGTTAAAATGACTTAATCAAAATGAAATTTTAGTATGTTGTTCAGACGGTCTGTAGGACCTATGGGAATATAAATTAATATCATCATCCAATTAGTTTTGGATTGAACCCGGGTTGAAAAAATGAAATACATTGAGCCCTGTGGGACCTAATTTTTCAAACATTTTTTAAGTGGATTTAAAATTCACAAATTGCTTCGAAAATTTTAGGTAATATTCAAATTGTTCCATAAAATAGATAAAAAAAAATTCAGCGAAATATATTCAGTAGTTTTTTAAATAAAAATTAAAATAATAACATCTCTTATATGAAGCGATCACGTGACCCACTTCAAAATGATATATGGCATCCATCTTGTCTCAAAATCGTGATTTTTAAAGTTCTTTTTAATTCATATTGAGTGTTGTATCCATCCTAAAACCATTTTATTTTTGCTTAAATTCTGTGCATCTACATACTGAAACAACGCAATTACAATATATTTGAGTTTAAATGCTCATCCAAATTTGGTTATTTCTACAACGAAGCCTATTTTTCACCTATGTAAAATGTAAACAGCAAAATATGTAGAATGAGTTGTATTAGAATTGCTGTATTTCTTTAACACAAAATCATTTAGTTCATAGAGTCTGCATAGCTGATATGAATGAAATATTCATTGATTTTATAAAGAGAAGGACGATTTTTTTCGATGAAGTTTTAAGCATAGAGTTTAATTACTTGTAGCTTTATGGTCTTAATTTTTAAATAAAATAAATTATTATAGTATTGTGATGAATGACATGAATGCGAAATTATTTATGAATGAAATGCTGCTTTTATAGAGAGAGAGAGCCAGGCGTGTTATTTTTTCTATGACGTCATTTGAATGAATTTCAGTTGTTTTCGATGAAGTTTTCAAATATAATAAATTATCGTAGTATTATGATAATTCTAAAATTATTACCGAGGAATGTATCACATTTTAGAGATGTTTAAACCAGGCAATTTATATTTCAATGCCGTCATTTGAATGAAGTTCATTTTTTTCGATGAAGGTTTAAGTTTTCAAATATAATAAATTAATGTATTGTAATGAGTTTTAAAATATTACCGAGGAATGTATTGCATTTTAGACATGTTTAAATAAAATTGCATTGAAGTTGGAAAGTGTTTCATAATCAATGCTTTAAGCATGATTGATCTTTCTTGTTTTAATATTAACCCTTTCGCGACGTTTGGCACGCCCGCGTGTCGGCAGCGAATTTGCATTCAAGGACGGACGGCACGCACTCATGACAGAAGAAACTTTACCGTAAACTTCGAGTGGCACACATGCGGGCTTTCACATGGAACGTTTTAATTTGTCTACTAGATGGCGTTAAATGTCCATGGAAAGAACTTCAATGTATTTTGCAGATACGTGACCTTGGCATAAGGAGGAGCCAATGTAAGGAGGAGCCAATGTGATTTCTCCATTTGGAGCGGTGAAACATGGTTTTGTAATATAGACAAATAGAGCACTTCTCGCAGCATCAACAATTTTATAATTGAGTTTCGGGTCTTGTTTTGATTTCAGCTTTATGATTTTGCTGGTGAATCATAAGAATATAAGAGAGTATTTTTTTTGTTTGGGTTTTAGAGGCAGTGAAATTATTCTTTTATTTCGGATAAAAGAATAGAAGCAACTAACGAGTATTTTGTATTCAGATTTGTGTGAAAAATATACATCAAATAGGAAATAAATATTTCTTTTATTCCTGAAAAAAGTAGATTTCTGTGTTGAATAGGTGATTTTTAGCGAATTTTTTTCAAGAGTTAGACTTAGCGCAAAAAAATAGCAATCTCCTGGAAAAAGTTCGGAAGCGAAGCACTCCGTCCTTTGGACCACTGCAGTTTCGGAATGCCGCCGTCGCGAAAGGGTTAATGAGACCAATGAAAAATTAATTTTTAAACCAGTGTATAAAATGAATACTCATTTAAAATTGCATTCAACTTAATATTAGCAGGATAAAGATGTTTTGGATGACACTAATTCATTGAACATTTTTGTCAAAAATCTTATGATTAAAATAAAAGGCTGATTACTATTTGGATCCTTTTTACTTAGCTTTACATTATTATGAATGATTTTTGAATAGTATATATCCATTTTAATAATGCTTGCAAGAATTTTGCTAGTCTTAAATTTTGTAGAGTAGATCAATGGCATCAATAATCACTAATTCCAAAAGTGTACACTATTAAAAATAGAAATTGCCAGTGCAAGCAGAGGCTTAAATGAAAAATTAAGATGAATTAAAACTATATTGACTAGTTGTTAGTTTCCAAAGCATTGTCTCTAGGATTTTTACAGGTGATGTACAGTACCATCTTATTGGGTGGGCCTGTGGGATCCAGGCCCCCAAATAGATATTTATTAAATTTTATTAGGAGGCACATCCCCCTTTTTAAATTGCGGTAAATTTGTTTTTAAAATATTTTTCTAATTCTGACTGCTGGAGTATAGT
Organism: Amaurobius ferox; assembly: GCA_951213105.1. NCBI lineage: Eukaryota > Metazoa > Arthropoda > Arachnida > Araneae > Amaurobiidae > Amaurobius > Amaurobius ferox. The sequence goes on along the minus strand of OX578141.1, from coordinate 102,670,488 downwards.
CATACACACACTTTGCTATAGTTTATGTCAATGCTGCAACTCTATAAATTCAATAAGGGTTGGGACACCTGTAAATAAATTTTGAATATTTCTGAAATATTTCTGCTTTTCATTCATTAATTGACCACTTTTGCACTCATGTATACTATGTGTATGCCGTAAATAGAAGATTGTTTTTATTTATTATATGAAAATATTGCATTATGTATTCTTAAATATAAATATGAGTTAGGTCAACTAATGAGTAAAGCAATTTTTGTAAATTATGAATTTATGTATATTAGGAAATAGTAATAGAGCCAATAGCGCAATTCTTTCTTTTACTTATGATAGAAAGGTTTTTTTTTTTGTGAGACAGGTTTTTTTCTATTGAATAAATACTTGTAAAGTTCTGATTTCCATTCCTAATAGACTTATCATTATTTTATTACTTTTGTAGTTTACATATAAAGAATCAGAACATAGTACTCTTCAATAAGTGCTCTTCATACCTGCCAACTTTTACGAATTTTTCGTAATTTTTACGAAAATTCTCTTGTTTTACGATTTTACACGCGTAATCCATTTCTATATGATTTTAAATATTTTTTCCTAATTATTCCTAAAAATCATGCCAATTTGGTGATTTATTGCCAAATTTATATTTTTGCACCCAAAAGTCACCAAGCATTTGGGTTGCATTCCATTTTTGTCATGTGCCCATTGGAGGAAAAATTTTCCCCTATACCACAGTGCGTTTAGCAGCAAGGAGAGAACTGATCTGCGTCATTGGACAATCTCATTTTCTAGGCGGGAGGACAAAACTGGAAGCGTGTGCTCGTAGAAGAGTTTCATGTAAACGCTTTCTCGGGCAATCTGTTTTGTGACTGGTTTCAGTGTTATGTTGTATTAGCATTGCACGTGTTCAGATAAAATTTAAGTTCATTATTTAATCACCCAAAATGAGTAAAAATCTATATTGTCAGTATTTTAGACTGGCATATAAAAATGAATTTCCCTGTATTAAAGAGTCACAAAAGGCAATTAGTACGCGTTTTGCAACGTGCGTGTGTCTGAGTGACTTCATGATCACTCATGGCGGAAGGAGTGACATTATGAAGCATGTGAAATCAAAAAAACATGAATCAAATGTAGGTAATCTTGAACAAAATGCTAAAGTCAACAATTTTTTTCAAAAATCTACTGACTCTGAAGTTAGCGTTATTCGTGCAGAGTGTTTGTTTACTGAATTTTTCATTGAGCACAATCTTGCCCCGAGTGCTGCTGATCATGCTGCTCGTTTGTTCCAGAAGATGTTTCCATATTCCAATCTTTCTAAAAAGTATGCTTGTGGTAGAACCGAAACTTCTGCCATTCTCAGTGAAATGGCAAATGTCCACCAAAAAGATCTAGTAAGTGTTTTACAAAAATCTGTCTTCTGCCTAGCTGTTGATGGTAGCAATGAAAATGATGCGAAGTTGTACCCGATTGTTATTACTTATTTTAATGAGGCAAATGATAAAATTAAAAGTGTTGTTTTATGTCTTCCAAATTTGAATGGAGACTCAACTGGAGAGAATATTTCGAAAATTATTATTGATGAATTAGGTAAATTAAATATAGTAATTTCAAATTGTGTTGCTTTTGGTGCATACAGTGCTGCTGTTATGGTTGGACATCGAAAAGGCGTGGCCACCTTTCTGAAACAGCACCAAAATAAATTAATTATTATGGGTTGCTCTTGCCATTTGATAAATTTAGCAGCGGAGAAAGCAGCTGCTACACTATCTGTAAATATTGATAAAATTTTAGTAGATGTGTTCCAGGCTTCCGGAAATCACCCGCCCTCACCGGGTTAAAATTCGGCAAGGACGGCCAATTTTTTGAAGTTGCTGTCCTCTTGGACAGCCTTGAGATTAGAAATTCCACGAAAAAAAAAGTTGTCATCGTAAAAATTATGGCAAAAGCCGCCCTTTCCCGTGCCGTGAATGAAAATTGAAATTTCTTCACCTCCAAATCGCCCCCCTCCCCTAACTTAGCTGATGTGTATTATCAACGCCTAGGAGAGCCTTCAGGTCTGCATTGTAGCTACAGGCACTCTCCCCTCATCCTCCACCCAGTGAATTCAATGACCGAACGAAAATGCGATAGCTCACTCACAATCAAAGTGGCATGTTCTGTTCTCCTGTACGAGGTCTACATGTGCCGAAATTTCAGATTTTCACTCGACCGACAATACCAATGCTTAAACCCGGGTCAAGCCCGAAGAAATTCATAAATGTAGAATGAACTCGATCTGAAGATAACTGCATCTCGACAGACAGACTGAAATGATTTGTATTCAAATATATGTTAAAAACAAATTTGTGATAATTTTGTACCGAAAATTCAGTTTTCTTTCTTAAACATTTATCTTTACATAGCTGAAATAAACGGAGTAAGTTCATGTATTCAATTAAAATCCATTGAAAAAAATTTCAAAATAAATATGTTCGACCCAGTCGTAGTGGACGTTTAAAAAAAAAAAACTCAATCTGGCCCGAAACAGTAGAAAACTCAAGCCCAGCCCGAGCCTAAGCCCAACCCATGCAGAGCACTGTTCCCTTTTAACTCTTTAAAACCCAAGCTATAAAATTTCCATTTGCTGTAATAGACGGGAGTACGTAGCAAATTTGAATTTTTGGAATGGATTCTTCTAGTTTCAGCCAGAAGTATTTTCTTTTCTTCCCCACTTTGGTTTCAACTTTAAAACTAATACGTTTACAATTCATTCATGCAATTTGTTCCAGTTGTCTGACAACTGAAGTTAAGGTATGAAACATCTATTCAGTCCAAGAAGATTTTAATCTTGATTCAGTCACATTCCCTAGAAATTAAGAGTGTCAATGAGGTTTAAACTGCTTAGAGACAAGAGGATTTATATGATTATTTAATTACCACTCCTTCAAGTTACCAAACATTGGAAAAAGGCGAGATTCCTTTCATCTCTTACCCTTCTACCCCCACCCATAGATCTGAATTCCACCGGGTTCGGTCCTTTATCAGAGACGCTGCGTCAGCAAGTTTTATTGTGGCTGTTAAGCACTGTGGGGGTGACACATGAATATGCAGTTATCGCACTTCATCATGAGGTAGTTGGTTCTAATTTATTATTGTTGTGTGATGTATTTAAGCACATATGTTAATGAATATAATATAAAAAAAATTCTTAGGAGAATGCGTAAAAAATTTTAATAGCTGTCCTTGAGGATGGGCTAAATTTGACCGATTTTCCGAAGCCTGATGTGTTCTATTATCTACAATTCTTTGTTCTATTATTACAAGGAAGTGCCAAATAAAAAGAAAGTTTTAAAAAGTTCCAGCATCTCCATGGGGAAGAAACAAGAAAAATTTTGAAGCATGTGTGTAAGAGATGGCTATCCCTTACTAGGGCATTAGAAAGGCTAATGGATCAGTGGGAGCCACTTTCAAGCATTTTTCATGCAGAAGTGAAGTCAAATGGTAAAGTGTAATGTTCGATTATAGGTAAAAAAAAAGCCAGAATGAACTACCTGGTTTCAAAAGAATGAAGAAATCCCTAAAAAGTCAAGTAATGAGGTATCAGTATTTTCTGTAGAAGAAAGGGTTTTTTATTTTCTCTCCTCTGACTTAAACAAAACTTACTGCAGTTTTTTATTATACATAGTTTTTGATTTCGAAAAAATAAATATTCAACTGCAATCTGCATCGCCAACGATACAAATTCTGAAGAAAATCCTTGAGGAACTGTTGAAAGGGCTTCTTATTAAATTTGTTAAGCCTTTTGTAATAAAGAAAGCCAAAGATCTGATAGAAATTCCTTACCATCATTTGGAAAATCAAAAAGGTGGTGATTTGGTTGTTGGGGCCAATACTTACAGCCTACTAAAAAAATTAGAAAACAGAGAGAAAAAGGAATTTTTTGCAACCGTCCAACAATATTTTAAAATGGTGTGTGACTATATCATAAAAAAATTCCCTATTAAAAGTGAGGTATTACTTCATGCAGAAATTGCTAATGTAAAAGAAGTTGATCATTCTTCTTTTGATAGTATTAGATATTTTGTGGAGAAATTCCCATTTCTACTCACAGTTCGAGATGAAGAGAACAATGGTGTAGTATGGAATGAGTTGCAAAAACAATTTACAGCACTCCAGTGTGAGGAGTTGGTACAGTCTGAAGATGCCGGTATTGGTGCGTTAATTGGTTTCATGAGAAAGATATGTACTGTGGGTGGAATTCGTAAATATGATAGAATTTTTGAAGTTTTAAAAGCCATACTAACCATTCCTCACAGCAATGTAGAATGTGAACATATTTTTAGTACTGTAAAAAAGAATGACTCAGTTCTGCTCTTCTATCACGACAAAAACTGTTGAAAATATTTTGATTGTAAAATTTAAGCAGGATAACAAGAGTCATGAAACAGAATTTTCTAAATCCTTTTTAGTAAAAGCAAAAAAGGCTACTGTAAACATGTTATCAAAATAAAATTCATTTGGTTAACTTTTCATGTTTTGTTAGGTAGGCTGAAAAGGTTTTTTCTCTTAAAAATGTTATAAATAATATTTATACAGAACATAAAAAGTAAAAATACGTAACTTAACTTTGTGTCAAAATATTTTGAGAGATGGATACAATGTAAATAATGTACAAATGTATTAAGTGAACATGCATACAACTGTTTCCAAAGATATCTCAAAACAGCTGTGTGTTTCACACATTTGTGCATTATTTACATTGTGTCCTTTGAAAATCAGATTTATGTCGATTTGTTCTGTAAAACTCATTTTACGTGCTATTTTGATTTTTTTTTTTTTTTTTCGAAAATCTTCTGATTTTTACTCCATATAAGTTGGCAGGTATGTTAGTTTCATGTACATCAATATCTGTTATACGTTTATGTTATAGCTTTGTCATGTTTATTTCTTATCTGTATTGTATTGTTCATTGATATTTTATTTTAATATTTTCATGTTTAATTTGTTAACTGTTCAAAAGATAATTTACTGTGTTTTTTTATATGTCTATAGGTCAAGCCAAGTGTACTATATGTTTGGGTTCTTATTTTTGGTGTTCATAATTCTTGTTATTACTTGCTCCGAAACTACCATTTTACTCTGCTATTTTCATCTTTGTGCTGAGGTAATTTTTATATTGTTTAACATGCATTTAATTTTTTTAGAATAATATATTGTATTATATTTACTTATCTAAGTTGATCTACTTTATGTAAATGAATTTTTTACCTTTATGAATGATAAGCAAATCATGACTAAAATTTTACTTAGCATGAAAATGTATCATGAATTTATTTATGAAATATGCTTTTATAATTATTTTTGAACTTTTCAATTTTGATATTCTTTTTCAGGATTATCATTGGTGGTGGCGCTCATTTCTCACCAGTGGCTTTACATCATTTTATTTATTTATATATTGTATTCACTTCTTTGTTACTAAACTACACATCTCAGATGCTGCATCAACATTTTTGTATTTTGGCTACACTTTGCTTATGGTGTTTTTGTTTTTCCTTTTGACAGGTGAGTGATTTTAGGAGTTATATCCTTTGTTTTGAAATATCTTCCATATTTTAATCACTGTTTTGTATAGTTGATGAGATTTATTTTACTGCAATTGCCTAGTCTTTTGTTTCTATATCAGTTTAGTTAATTTCACTAGTCTACAAAGGGTTTGTTGCGAAGGTTAATTTAAATGTAAGTTGATGCTATAAATTAAAAAAAAACATGATATTCTTATTTGTGTATCCAGACATGGTACAATTCTGCAGAAATGTGGATTTCCGCTTTTATGGCACTGATTTCCACCAGTCCTAGGATTGATGCAAATCTGTAATAAAATTTTGTTTGGGTGGTGTGGGGTAATTTTGTTAGTAGTGAAGTCAAACCAGGACCAGTAAAGTGACATGTTTAATCTTTCTCTGCAGCTATTCTCAATCTCTCCAAGCAGCAGCATCATCGTAGATCATAGCACCAGAATTTTAAAGTAAAAGGGGGTGGAGGTGCAGGGATGGTTGGTAAATGTAACTTGGGCAGGGGGTGGTCGGTGTCAGTTTGCTCCTCAATGGTATCGCTCTGAGAGAAATGTAGACTCTGGGACTTCGGACCTCTTTGGGCTTTATATACAGATAGGGGAGGAATGTGGGCAGTGGAAGTTTGATGTGCAGTGATAAGAAAGGGTAACGTGTACGTAGTGCATGGTATGTTTTGTTATGAGTCATGGTTGTTTATTTCCTTTCTTCTAATCCTACCCTGTGTCTTGAAAAAAATTGAGTACAAAGTTGTTTTGATTTCATGTCCATTTTTCAATCTCTAACATTCTTATTTTGTTTTAGTTTCTTCAGATGCAAAAACAAGTGTTTTGTTTCAGAATGTTTTCATTTCAACCATCTTTTCATGGACTTTTGTTTATTGAAATATATGTGTTTAGTTTAGTTTTTGGAATTTTATTTGAATTGTTCATGTGATAACTGGAATGATGAATATTGTTTCTAATAGTCCGAAATTATAGGACATTGATCATCCAGAACAGTGTTTTTCAAACTTCTTTGGTTGCAGAACCGTTTTGAAATTCAATTTAATGGCAAAAACTCAAAATTAGAAAGAGTCCATTGCAGTCCAAATTATGCATTCAAAATATTACCATCCCCCCCCCCCCCCACCTCCCTTTTCTTTCCCATAAAATGATTGTGTCACGGAACACTAGAATTCTGCACAACACACTTTAAAAAACACTGATCTAGTAAAAAAATGAATTATAGATCATTCTTTGATCATCTAGAACAGAAACTAATCGAGTTACTATTTTTAATTTACACAAAACTATCGTGTTGTGGGAACGTGGGGTTTCATAGAACACGATTAAAAATATGCTGATTTAAAAAAAAATAAAGGATTAACAAAGTCTGCAAAATTGAAACTTAGGGATAAACAAATTGATATGTTAATTGCTGACAGCATAAAAAAGTAGATTTGAGTGAGAAAGTTCTGTGCAGTCTTTGTTCTTTGTTGTGACTTAATTTCCTATGGTAAAAGAAGATATGTGGCAATAACTGGCCATGTGAAAACGAAAACAGCACAAGGAGAAAGTCTTCTTTAAAATTGCAAACTATACTTTGTCAAGCAATTTTTTTTATAAACTACCTTCAGCTTATGCATCATCACTAAATGTTGTCCTACCATAAGGTTGGATGTAATGTTGGGCCACCAAAGGATGTTCCTCTTTGTAATATACAGGGATCACACTCATACGCCAATCTGAAAAAGCTGATACATTGTGATACAAATGCATAAAATTTCGATTTTTCTGCACCAAACTACTGATTCGCCACTTGTATCAATTGTGCCATTTTCACTCTGACACAATTGTGTCAATTTTTAATTGAACTTATATTTTAAACATTTTATCGCCCATTTCCGTGCACCTTTTTTATTAGTTTTAGTATAAATCGTGTATTGTTGCAACCATGAGATTAACGACAAGAGGAGATCATGCTTCAGAAGTCTCGGAAGACCTTGACTTTGTCTGGTATGGGGAAATGAAATTGAAATGGTTATCTGCATTTGATGTTCAAGAAATATAATACTTTGCCAGCCACAGAGAATCTGAAGAATGTTACGACTAACTAAATGTAAGTACTTTAATATTATTTGTTATAAATATGCTTTAAATTTATCCATAAGATTAATCACATTTATAATACTTTTGAAGTATATTTAACATGTTTCACAAATAATACCTTTAGATAAGTAGAAATATAAAGACAATAAAGACAAATTTTGTTAAAATGAATTTCATAAGACTACTAAAATATAAGGATAGAAAAATTTCCGAAAAATGGAAACCAGTCAGAACGCATTCTTAAATGGTTGCAATCGCTTTTTATTCAGTTTCGTTTTCTCTGTTTGTCAGGAAGAATAAAATCAGAAACATAGATTTAACTTTGAAGAAGAGAAATTGTTTCACAAAAATTTCATGTAGATAACTTATGTATATATGCCTATAAGAGGTGGCGGACTGCCAATACTTTTTTTTAAAGGCATGAAAAATTCACAAAAAAGGGAAATTCAAATTGGAGAGGGACCTGCAATAAATGCCTGTATTGTACACAACTTCTGTTGGCGGTCCTGTCATATTACAGAGATTATGGTATTCCCCCCCCCCCCCCTTATTTCTTTTCCCCCAATTCATGAGCCAAATCAAAAGTAAAAAAGAAAGAGCAAAAATCCTCTTCTAAAACTAAAAGAAAACATAGACGAAAGAGACCGAAAATTTGTTAAAATAGTGTGCACATTCTCCCACTCGATAAAGTTAAATTTTTGCTGGATTATTCTTTATTTGGCATCAATTTGTGGTTAAAAGTTCTGAAAAAACTTTTTAAGAATTTTTGCTTTAAAATCAATATTTACAAATGTAGTTGTTCCGACTGGAATTCTTTTGCATCTCATTTGCATGAACCTTGTTTTCATCTTTGTGTTTACATGGACAAGTTAGTCAAAACACAGAAGAGCGATAGTTCTGTCTGCTGTTGATGCTCTTGGCCTTTGAGGCATTAAAGGGCCAGGCTAGGGTAATTGCTTTTTACGTCCCATCATAAACTATTTCCAAATATTATTTATTTATAAAACCTTTAAGCTAGATTTTTGCTGTTTTAGTTTTTTTTTCCTTTTGGTGTTCTTTCTTAATAGGATTTAATATGTTTTGTTTTATCCAAAGAACAGTATTAAGCATATTTTGAAAAGTGAAGCATATTAACCTCTTATAAAAAAATATTAACTGCTATAAATTAAAATTGTTGCACTTTAGTCAGTGTACCCAACTCTAAAGATTTTACTGTATACATTTCACCCATACATCAAACATAATAAAAGATGTCTATGTGGTCTATAGTGGAAAATTGAATCTTCATATCACTGTGAAATTCAGTACACAGGTACTTCAGATCCTCGGACCATATGCCTCTTCATGATTTTTTTGTTTTTTTTTTATTTTTTTTGTTTGTTTTTTTGTTTTGAGGGATGGGGGTCGAATGAGTTTAAAAGTTATGAACATTTAAAGCTGAAAATCTGTTTCCAAATCAGATTCAGATTTATTTCCAGCTAACGATAATGATATATATTGCAGACCTTTTTTGAAATGGAGAAACAAGTGTTCAACAAATGAAATGGATTTTATTTATCAGTCTTTTTACATTGTGAATTTTAAAGGTACCATTCTGACATTTTAAACTTTGTATTATATAACATTGCTAGAATGAATTACTTGGCGTTACCCGGGTTCTAAATAGTCATTACTGTTTATAAATAATTAAATAGGCACCCACTACATTTGAAGGCAATTTAAAATGGTTTCGATCCAAAAATGGCACGAAGCAAATAACACACAATTTCCACAAAAACAAAAAATGCAATCGCAATTGATTCAACCGCTTTTGAAACAGGCAATTCTGCGGAAATCCACATGCCCCCTAATAAATAGGAAGCACCATCCGTCAGGAATTCCCAGCTTTGTGACCGAAATGCTTGTCTATAATATTGTCATCGTGCCTCGAATGAAATTCGAGCCACATTTTTCTCCATTCATTTTATTGAGATTTTAGCTGTTGCATAGGAAAATCAAGCTTATAAAATAAATAAAAAAACTAATTTGAAATTAAAATTTTTTTTTTTTTTTTCAACTGTGGCTAGCACTCTAACCACTCCTTCCTGTTTTATTTTATTCTTTCAGAATCTTCATGCATATTTAGAGCGTATTACGTCTGAGTATGTTGTTTGATTTAAGGATATGCACTTAGTGGCCTATGCACCAGCTAAGCGGGTGTGTACACCAATCTTTAGCCATTTATCAAAGGCTGCTTAGTGCTCTGTGCATTGGGTCAAAGGTGAGTGAGAAGCACATAATAAGGGCGTATTATGCCCGCTACGCAAGTGTACCTAGATTTCACAAAGCAGCTGAGTGGCCCATGTTCCTGCTATGCAGGTGCTTATTAACCAATTCTGCTTATTAATTTATCCTTAGCAATTAAAGTGCCCAGTGTCCGTGCAGCGGTTCAAAATTAGCTCTTATTCATTTGCTTAAAATAAGGGTTTGTTGAAAAGCTGGATGGACATGACTACACCCTTTGGAAAATTGAAATACATTAACTGAATTAATCCCTGTTTTAAATCCTGGCAACGTCTGGTTCCTTTTCTAGTTATGTACATAATTTACTCTATATTTTATTCATATTAGTTATAAAAATGTTTTACTTATTTCTAGGAAGATGCACAGTCATTTTAATGCTGATGTGCTAAATGATATTGATGGAAACCCTTTGTTACCCTCATCCCGTCCAGTTCCCTGGACATACGAGGTCCCACCGCTGCCATAGCGGGCACAAGGTACATGACATCATATGACACCATGTATTGATGGAAGTGGTGATAAAATTAGCACATGGTACAAAGCTGGTGCTAAAGAGAAAGAAATATTTTTTTTACATATGCAATATCACTATTAATTGCAGCAGCATGGAATTGCTTCTGTCAAGCAGAATTATAAAACAAAAGCCATATGATAATTCTGTAAACAATCACAGACAAAATGGCATACTTTAAAAGCCGTCACAATTGCAAATTACTACCTACTTTAATTCCCAAGGAATTACACTTGCAGATCTTGTTAGATCTGCAGAAATAATGCTGTGTTTGGCCACTGCAGTTCATCATATACCATACTTATTTAGTAAAACTACAGCTAATATAATATATTCCCAAAGATATTTACTGACAGTAAAATAGCCAGTAATTTTAACTGCAAAAGTTCAAAGTTGTCCTACATAATATCTGATGAATTAGGACCATATTGATTCAACTTGTAAAGACTATCATTTGTAGGTTTCTGAAAGATGAATGTTTCAGAAGTAAGAAAGGACAGGATCTAAAGTTAGTGGATGTGGAAAAAAGTGCTAATTGGAAAAACAAATTGGAAATAGGTACTGATACAGAAAAGTCAATGGAACATCTAACAACTTCAGAAAATGTCTTATTATGGGGTCAGCTCTTTTTACATAACTGCATGCAAATATCTAATAAAAGTTTTGCCTTTATGTAACTAAATTCTCAAGAGTTTAAAATGCCTATACCCTTACAGCGAATTCAAGCTGAATCTCTCATCTCAATAAAATTGCTTCAAAGCTTCCTGAAATAATTCCATCAGAAGATACAGTCTAGGTGATGAATTGATCAGGCTACTAGCTGAGTGTTCTGCTGATCTTGTATGAATGACACAGTTTTTAATGAAAAAAATCGGACGATACCTTAGTTATGAAGAAAAGAATGGAGACAGTTTAAGACATATTTCTAGCCCAGCTGAGTTTTTTGATGTCACATATTTTTAGTGTGAAGAGATGTTATATATCTCTTGATGTCACATATTTTTAAAATAAAATATATTACTGGATCGATTAAATATCAACTAATTTCAGAACTTGTCATAGCTCTTATCTCTCTTCCACATGCAAATGCTGACATTGAAAGAGGCTTCAGTATTAATAATCACATGATGAAAAGTAAAGTAAATTAAGTTTGGAAATCATAAATGCTTTCCAAGGCATTAAATACAATTCATCTGAGGCATTAAATCCAATGCAATAGAAGCATTAAATCCAAGCATTAAATCCAATGTTACAACCTGTTGTGACCACAAGTTAGAAAAGAAGTCTCAATTTAACACTACAAGATTAAAAAAGAACTCTCCAAATTTAACACTACACATTCTGGTGTAAAGAAATTAAAAGTTAACTAGTTAGAGTTTTAGCTGTTTTATTTCAAGGAAATGATTTTCTTTTCTTATTTTTATAATGTGTAGCAAAATTTTCATTTTAAGTATGTGATCCTTCTCCTGGTAAGTGATCTAATTCTATAATTTTAACTTTTATTGCTTATTCAGTTTCATTATACAAAAATAATTTATAATTTACTTAAAATAAATTAGGACAAAAAATAAAACTTTTTATTGCTACAAATCATACAATTTAGGCTTTGGTCTGTGCTACGAAAGTGATGCTAAACTTAACTTTAGCTGTTACAAAACTGATATCAAACTTAACTTTACTTGCTATGAATCTCCGTTTTTCCTGATATGAAAAGTGATACGAATGAGACTAGTAGGAGTGTGATCCCTGAATATATATAAACTTTGAGCACCTCAATATTTTACCTTTCATTTTTAAAATATAAGAAAAAAATTGTAAAAGAGAAATATCAAATTAAATTTTATGTTTCTTTACGTTGATTAAATAGTGAATCAGTACCAGGATCTGTCATATCAGATGTCCAGCGTTCTCCCCAGGCCATTTTAGCCGGGCGGTGCGCCCGGCTATTTTACTCTGCCGCCCGGCAACCAAACGGCGGACATTTCTGCCAACAAAAAAAAAAAGAGTTGGAAAAGAAAAAAAGATGAGCCGAATGGCGATTAGGCTTGGGCAATGTTTCGAAACATCGTGAAAAACGGGTATGAAGTCAACATTGGCATACCGGTTTCGTAATGTTCAAGTCGGCGATGTATCGCGATTGATGATACATCACAATTTCCCAATGTTCATAGCCAGCCCTAAGCGCCGATCTTGGGAGCGATGATTCCGGTTTTGGGATTTTCTTAGCGCATGCGCGATTTCCTGGTGTCATCATCGGCAGTATATCACGATTGTCAGACGCCGGTACATCGCTAGCACTGATCTTGAGATCAATAATTCCGGTTTGGGGATTTTCTTAGGGCATGCACGATTTCCCAGTGAAAACACTTCCACAGCCTATTATAACTATTCTGATATTTCTGCGCGATTTTTCATCGCACACATGCACAAATTCCCGTTGTTATCACCACCAGTATATCTTGATTGGCCGGTACCGATTTCCACAGCACTGACTATGCTTTTCGATGTCGTGACACCAAAGAATCTTATACTAATTAATAATCATTTAATCTTTTCAGACACTTCGCTTTTTGATTTTCTCTGGATGCGGATAATATATATAATCTGTGGATTATCTCTTCAAATTTTGTAATTAACGAAGTGCGAATCATCACCCAATTTTTATCGCATTCACTATGTTTTAATGTAAAAATAACTTAATGTTCTGTTTTCACAATTTATTTTAAAATCGGCAAAAACTGCAACAATCAAGTTCGTCTTGATCACCCAAGATACTTTCTTTTGCAGCTTTCAACTTTAATAGTCTGCATTCCAAGCTCTTTCATGTTTTACTTTTATTTTGATTGCGATAGGGTGTAAATTATTGACTAGAATGTTTTTAATAGATGCGCGGCAGGAAGATTGCTCTTCCGCGCGGTTATGACATTAGTTAACTTTAATGGTTGTTTATAGAAAAAGGAGTGAGGGGGGTGGGGCAGGGAATGGACAAAGTTTATGAATGCACAGATGAGCGGGTTGGATAGGGAATGGTATATAATTTATGAATGCGTAGATGAACGAGAAACACAAGATTTGGTGAGCTTCATGGGAAATACTCTTAGCTTGTCATATCTAGATTTTTTTTTTTTCGGTAAGCTTTATATTCGGAAAGTTTATATTGATTTTTTAGTTAATAATAAGGTTTTTTTTATTTCAGTTTCTATTCTTTTTTGTTTTGTTAAGAAACAGAGTTCTTACGGTCCTTCAAAATATTTAGAACGTATTTCCATAAAATCTGCAAATTTACGGGAACTGCCATATTTCGTTGCGATTAGTACGTAGGAACTGCTGAAACACTGAGGTTATTCCCCATAAATTCGTATATTATTGGATTTCAAATGCTCAAATTTTGCAATTTAGTTCCATGCATTACTGAGAGTCCAAAAGTATCAGTTTGCATCCATTTTAATCTTCTAACTGTCCCTTATCAGAACAATATATCTTTATTATTATTTTTATAGTACGTCTAAAAATAAGAAAATATTTTACTAAACCAAATTATTTCTCGCATAAATTGTACGTTTGTGCAATTCAGTTTTTTATTCACCTGCGCCATCACGCTGTTCAGTTTTTAGTTATCGCGATGTTAGACTGCCGATATATCATGATGTTGAAATTGCCACATCGCCCAAGTGGCAATTTCAACATCATTAATGGCGGCAATGACCAAAATTTGGCAAAAAAAAAAAAAAAACTATGAGGAAATTTGCCGAAAATCTTCAAATAAAACTTTTGTGTTTAAGTCTTAGAAAGAAACATGGGAAGATTGCATAGAATGTGCGGTGGGTTGATTCAGAAAGGGACCTCATATGAGAGTTGGACAAATACTGCCGCCCCCTGCAACCATTTCCCCTCCCTTCAACAACACTGAGCTGAAAAGGGGAAATCTATTTTTAGATACAGGCTGAGCTGAAGGAGGGAGAAATCTATATTTAGATACAACACCGGACTTAGGATTACTTTGGGTCTGTTTTCCATGTGATATCACGTGTGTCGTGCGTGCATGCATTATTTGTGTCCATCCACTGTAAAACGGAACATTTATTTTTATTCAAATTAAAATGTCTATTCTAAATTATTTTCAATCAACATCAAAGACTGTGGATGAAGGTAACACAAATACATCTGAATTACCAGTTCTTCCTTCGACACCTGCCAAAGCAGAGGCAAAACATCGAAAGAGTGGAATGAACAACAAGTGGTTCAAAATATATAAATGGCTACTAGCAAAAGATGATGGAATGCTTTGTGCAACCTGTATAAAATATGCTTCATCTTCGAAAAAAAAATGTCACTTAGATCGATTTGCCTTGTAAACGTTTGAGGAAAGAAAGTTTGAATGAACATCAAAAGAGCAAACTCCATACGAGTTCCTGTGAACTAGCTGCTAACGCCAATGTTTTGGTACATACGGGAGTTGGAGAAATAGAGAGTTCTCTTTTAGGAAATCTCCAAAGGGGTGCTTTTTATTGGGGCATTAAAATGTATATACTGGCTGGCAAAAAATGAACTTCCCCATACAACATTATATTCCAAACTCATTGAGTTAACTAAGGAAATGGGGTGTTCATATTTGCAGCATTTGACAGCTGGAGATAATGCAAGTTATACTTCAGAAAGGATTATGCAAGAATTATTAGATGTATTGGCTGCTAAAATTAGGGCATATGTTTTCAAAAGCATGGATTTTGGCAAATATTTCAGTATTTTATGTGATGAAACAATTGATATTTTTATAACAAAGCAACTCATAGTTTATATAAAATATATGTGTTTTGAAATGAATTTACCACAGGTTAGTTTTTTGTGTACACGAGAATTAAATGATGGAAAAGCAGAGACAAAATCACAAACAAGCTGATGGAGGTTGCAGAGGAATTCCACTTAGAATTACAAAACCTTTTAGGGCTTGGCTCGGATGGTGCTGCTGTTATGATAGGGCAAAAAAACGGAGTGGCAAAATTGTTGAAAGATAAGACTGAAGGATTGCTAATCAACTGTCATTGCGTTAACCACCGGCTAGCCCTTGCCAGTGCTCAAGCAGCACGGGAAATAGAATATTTAGTTAAATTTAATGACATTTTGCGTCAATTATTTTATGTTTTTTAAAATTCAGCAGTGAAAATGTCACAATTAAAAGAAATTCAAGTGGTGCTGGAAAATCCACAAATAAACTTAAAATTGGCCAGTGACACAAGATGGCTGTGGCCCACCACTCAAGTGGGGGAGTACGGGCACCACTCAAATGGGGATGGGACAGACCTCCATTTTTTTTTGTGTGTGGGAGAAGACATGAAAAAATCACAAAGGTGAAAATCAAATATGAAGAAAAGGGTCTCATTATAAATGTTTGTAGGGTGAGCTCAATTTATATGGACAACACTGCCCTAGGCTATTTTAGAAGAGCACAGTGAACCTGGCTGCCTTTTTGTTATTAGAACAGTGCCCCCTTGCTCTTTTGTGATGAGAAAAGCACCCTGTTTAGCCCTTTGTTACGAGAACAACTTTTTCTACTGCCTGTTATCTCCTAACAGTAAATAAATAAAATTAAGACCTGATCTACAGTCAAAGAAAATATCCCCCACCATACTTTCCTCCATCAAAAGAAACAAAATAGAAATAGCAGAAAGGGGAAGATTGTTATACCAATATATTTCCCTTTTCACATGATTAAAACTCAAATTTTGTTAAATTATTCAATGATTAGTATGCATTTGGAATAAAATGTTCTAAAAATTAGAACTTGCTAAACATCTCTAAACCAATATTTAAATATATAAGCTTTCCAGACAGGTTTTTTTGTACCATTTGCAGAAGCTCCTGTTTGTTTATGCTGAGTCAGTTAAAGTCAAAACACAAGAAGATAGAAAGGAAATAATAAGATGTGTCTAGATGAGCATGTTGTACAGTACAGGATCTATTATCCGGAATGCTTGGGACTTCAGGCATTCTGGATAAGGGATTTTTCCGTAATTCGGAACACTTTTTCTAAAACTTACTGGAATGGTCTCAAATGTCGTTATAGAAAATTATAAATGTATTAAATAAAGCTTTTTTACAATCTATATGGGTTAACTAAAATGCAAATTACATGTAATTATAGTATCAAATTTAGTGATTAAGAAAAATTTTGAAAGAAAAAAATGTCTGAAAAAAGTTCATTATTCAGGGTAGTTATTAGAAGTCTTTTTTTTTTTTCTTTTTTTTTTTTTAACATTTCAACTAAAGTGGGCCCTCACCATATTCATCTAATATTTTGGCAGAAGCACACCTTTGTTCATATGTTTCAAAATATTTTAAAGTACTTTTAATAAAATTAAGATGAGAAGGATTTTCATTTTTAATTGAAATGAGACATTCAACTATGGGTGCAAATATATCAAATTCTAATTTATGCTCTTTAAATGTATTTCTAATAAGACATATAATTCTAAATGCCTGAATAAATAAAAAAAAATTTAATTTCGTTATCCTAAACATATATCTCATTTTCACCAACAATATGTTTAAAAGATAATATCCCAGCATAAAAAGCACAAAAAATATAAAAATATTAGTGGATGGAAGCAGATTGAAAAAATGGAAAATATTTAAAAATAAAACGAAATATACTGACGATCGTGTTTAAATAAAAAAATTTCGCGGTATTTTGCTAAACTACCTTCTATAAATTACTAATTAATAAATGTAACATGGAACATTTTGTTAGGGTCAATTTTCGGTCCAAAATAGCCATTTTCATCCAAATAATAGGATTTAATTGAAAATGATTTTAATCTTGGAATTCCATCAACGTTTTTTAAAATATTGAAGATGTGTATATTTTCACGGAGATGAAAAAAAAAATGGATTTTGCCGAGAAAATGACAAGTTTATTGCTTAGGTTAAGTATTTAAAGAGATCAATCAGAAGGCCCTGAATGACATTTTATAGTTGCTATACTTTTCTCTGCATTTCGGCGAAAGTTAATTCTCATTAATTTCGGGAATACCTTACTTAACCGTACTTTCTATCCTCTCGTAAAAAAAAAAATGTGCTGATAACTCTCTTTTTTTTTCATCTTTTCCAATAAATGTTTATTAAATTGTGCAAAATAGTGTGAATTCTGCGTGGCACATCGCGTTTGAAGAGCGTAGGATTTCTTTAGCGATATCGGGATATTTCTAGCGAAAAGGTTGGAATACTTTTACCGAAAATCAAAGTCCCGGAACAAGGAGCAGAAAAGAAAATGTAACGAATTCGGAAAAATCGAAACCTTTGTGCCTAGTGTGCTCTGCCTTATACACCCAGAAAAAAAAATGAAGCGCCATTAAGAAAGCACCTTGCCGCGACTTGTCCGTAACTAACTTCTGTATTATACTATACAGGAGTTAGTTACGGACAAGTCGCGGCTCCTATATACTATACAGGAGACTTATCCGAAACTAGTGAAGAATGGAATGACGCGTCCCGCCGTCAATGTGACGGTCTCGCCCGTGCCTCATCTCTGAGAGCTACTATCGAGGGTGACGGCCGGATGCAGCCGCTTAGGAAATTTTCGGGGAAAACGGTGCTACTTCGGATGTTTTCCGGAAAAGAGGAATTGTGGAACTTCTCAGAAAAAACATGATCCACGGAATATTTTCATTCACTATCGCGAGAATTCCTCGCGTTCGTTTTCGAAATTTAAGAAGAATTAGTGGCGGCGAGTGCACACGGAATTTTTTTCTGCGTGGGAATTTTGAATTTCGTGCGCGGTTTGCGCGTCCTATTTCAAACCCTCTAAAATAGTATGTTTCAATGCATTTTTTTTATTGATATTGCTAATTAAAGCAAAAAAGCATTTGGCGGGATTTAAAAAAAAAATCGCTATTTGGCGCAATATTTAGCAAATAATTGCTTGTTGGCGCAGAATTTGGCATTATTTTGCTGTATTCCGGTTTGGGGGAGAGTCCGGATATTGGAACGCCGGATAAGAGGTCGCCAGTAAAATTTGGAAAACATCCGGATTTTCGAGGTTGTACTGCATATATTATATCATTGGATTTTCAAATTATTTTTAGTATATATATATGTTTGATTTCTATTGAATTCTTTTGAGGCATAAATTCTACAAGTAGTTACATTTAAAAGTGCAAGTAGTAACATTTGTCTTCATTTTGAAAACTGTCTATTGATTAAACCTAAAACTTGATACTTCGGTACTATTTTAATTAATTTTCCAGACTAGACTATGTGCAATATATAAGTAAAAGAATAGTGTTTTTCAAAAGATATTTTGAAATATAATTACATATACTTGACCGACATAATTAAGTAAAGTCAGGAATTTATTTTGGTATGTCCCCAAAAAGTCATGAAATTGACTTTTAGAAATTCTGTAGACACCCTGAATAATGATAACCCCTGCTTGATGAAAAGCGAAACTCACACTGCACAATGTAAATGTTTTATTAAAAATTCTCTATGTAAATTCTGTATTAAAAATATGTTTTAATTAAAATATTTCATTCTGTATTAACAGATTTCCTTAAATTTTGCAGGATATTTTAATAAAAATATTTCATTCTGTATTAAAAAAAAATTTCTCATTTCACAGGAATTCCGATTCATAATGATCCTGTTAGCGAAAACTACAGAAAATCCTTAAAAGAAAAAAAAAATCCTACCATCATTTCAAAGCCGAATCCGCCGTGCATCATTTCACGTAACATAAATCATTCCATTCACGTGACACAGTTGATGTTTGTGTATATGTTTATTTCGCACAGAAATTGAAACTATTATTTGAAAATAAAATTTACACTGTGCAAAACACTATTTTATAAATGAACAGAAGACATATTACTTTCAAATTTTCATCCATTTTAACAATAATTAAATGCATCACACAATTGTTGGATAATAAATATAAGCATAAAATATGAATAATAAAATTGTGTTTTTCACTTTCCTTAATTATCATAAAGTGGTAAAACTATAAACAAATATAAAACAAAATTCTAAGTGATATTATTCTAGAATTTAATGCCACTGCTGTTGCCATCTAGTGGAAGAAAAAATGATTTTTCGAACATCGTCACACTATTGCCAATTCTCGAGGACACGCATATATAAGCAATTTCGCAAAAAGTTATCGTTAAAATTTTTAAGAAAATAATTTTTACAAGTTAAAATTGTAATTTCTGAAACTTCAATCATTTATTTCCATTATTTACTTTTTTTACTTAATGCAATTAAGAGATGAAAACTCAACTCATCACTGAGGGACAATGACACAAATGACGAATTTGCTGTTTTATGACATCAAAACTATATTTAATATTATTGAAAAATATGTAGAACAGGCTGTATTTCTAAACAAATATGGAAAAGAATATATGTTTTATTTATAATTTTTTTTTAAACTCAAGGGATCCAAAATTGATGATTATCAGAAATTCAGCTTTATGTCTGTGGTTAGTGATCTCCACAGGAATTGATGAGGTTTAATGGGTCAAGCATCATAATGAGATTGAAATATATAAATATATTTTTAATATGTTCATTTCTAAAGATTTGCCTTATATTTTAATTTCAAAATGCAACTTTTAATCACAATCACTTTTCATCTACTTTAATTTCTCATTAAGCATGCCAGAACCATTAAAAAATGGATTCTAAAACGACCTAACTTTAAAGATAAGTATTTATTTAACAAAACACCTGATATGGGCAGCTTTATAACTTTTTCTGTGTAATTAATTTTATATTCTCATCGATTACTAAGGATATGCAAGCATTTTTTTTTCATCTGCAGCTCCTTCTTATGCACACTGCATAGCTGCTAAGTGTTCCAATTTTTCTATATTTGTTTTGTTTTTTGTAGTCTTATTCCGGGAATCTGATTTTGAGCGAAAGTAATCCAATTTTTCATCTCTGTAATGTTTGTTGTTGTTACTTATGACCTCCTGTTCGGAACATAGCCGAATCAGGACCAGTGACTCAGGAAGAATGACACACAATACGAGAGAGAACAAAGTTTATTACAATACAAAAACATCACTGACAAAGGTCGGAGGGATGCAGCTTCACATTTTGGCGAGGACCCAGTAGGCGGAAGACTGACTTTTAAACCTTGAGAAACATCCATGCCTTACTCAGGATTCGAACCCGAGCCCCTTTGGCAGCAGTCGAAGACGCTATCCACTTCACCACCAGGGCAGAGTAATGTTTGTATTTTTCTTAAATGCAAATCTACATTTTTTTTTTATCTGCATAAAATTGTCTACAGGCTATAAAGTAAAAGAAAAAAAAATTACCAATGGTTATGTGACCAATTGTTATTTAATTAATGTTGGAGAAAAGCATTGGCATCGAATATAATTTCTATAATTATTTTGTGTTATATACAAGGAAACAATTTTTTAAATGAAATTATTGAAATGAAAAATATTAATTTTTCTTTCCTCGCACAATGCGTTCCTATTTTTTTTCTAGTAGGTTGGTAACCATGGCACTGTATGCATAAATTAAACCAATACTTTTAAAGTGACTCATTTTAAATATTATCAAGTTATTTTTATAGTATGCTAGTATAAATGAATAAATATTTTATGAAATGAAATAATTTTTCACAACAATGGTTCAATTGCACAATTCATTTTGTAATGTAGGGCATTATTGAGAGTCCACAAGTACCTTTTTCTAACCATCTCCAAGATTAAACTTGCTTATTGTCATATTTTGTTAATTTTAAAGAAATATTTTGCATAATTACCCAAATGTTATGAGAGTCAATTATGATAGAAGTAAGATGAGTCTTATAGTTAACTAACATTTTCATGTAGTTTGGATGTAAAGATTTTTTTTTAATATTTCAGGTTCTCAAATGGTTATGTTCTTAAGATATCAAGTTTATTCTAAGATATATATTTTTTTAATTGATAACTTATTAATCAATAAATAAAAAAGTAAAAATTTTGTGAGCACATATTTATTCTTGTATAGAAAAACTTAAATTATGTTTTGATAATCAGTTAAAAAAATATGACTCTTAATTTTACATGATATTAATTAAATTTATATGATTTATATATAGCACTTCATATATTGGTATTATTTGAAAACATTTGTAATTTTAAGGAGATACATAATTGATGCACAGTACAACCTTGAAAATCTGGACTCGTCGGGACGTTGCTGATTCCGGATTTTCGATCTTTCCGGATTATAGAGTTTGAATAAAATTCAAACTTAATATTAACTAAACACACTATAAAGCACACTATTTTTAGTAAAAATAATCACAAAAGTTATGTTAATCAGTTAAAACGTATTACTTAATACAAAAAATGGGGCAAAAGAAATTTCTAAGACAAAATATACACATTAATAATCTAAAATGTGTAAACGAAACAAAATGATAAAATTACATCTTATAATTTCATTTGAATATTTGAATAACGTTTGTTTTTTCATTAATTTTGGTTTATAGGAAAGCAGTTTTTAACACTTTACAACAAAGTTGAAAAGTGTTTATGACTTTGTTCATTCTGTCTGTCTGTCCGTTAGCACGATAACTGCCCGTTAGCACGATAATTGCTTTGAAAATTTTAGGTAATATTCAAATTGTTCCATAAAATATATAAAAAAAAATTTAGCGAAATATATTCAGTAGTTTTTTAAATAAAAATTAAAATAATAATAACACCTCTTATATGAAGCGATCACGTGACCATGATATGAAAATATCACGTGAACCACTTCAAAATGATATATGGCATCCATCTTGTCTCAAAATTGTGATTTTTAAAGTTCTTTTTATTTCATATTGAGTGTTGTATCCGTCCTAAAACCACTTTATTTTTGCATAAATTCTGTGCATCTACATACTGAAACAACGCAATTATAATATATTTCAGTTTAAATGCTCATCCAAATTTGATTATTTCTACAACGAAACCTATTTTTCACCTATGTAAAATGTAAACAGCAAAATATGCAGAATGAGTTGTTGTATTAGAATTGCTGTATTTCTATTGTTGTATTTTTTTTTTAGCTGAACAGGGCTAAAAAGCGACTATTTTACGCAAGTGGCTACTTTTTTTCGATTGTGGCTACTGCAATTGATTTAATTAAGGCTTTTAAAGAGGGCATTTCTGAACTTAATTTAAATTTTCTTCTGCAAATATTTATGGACTTCCCAAATGTAAATTTGAAATTTCTTAGAGATATTCAAAAAGATTTGTTTAATAAAAACGGTTGCAAACTCCTTGATTTAGGAACTGTGGACTGCATGTTGTCCATGAAGCCTTTCAGACTGTATATAAGGAAACTAATTGGAACTTGAATGCTTTTTTTAAATCCATCTTTAGATTTTTCAAAGACAGTCCTGCTAAAAGAGCTGATTTCGTGGATATTACTGGAAATCACACTTTCCCATTAAAATTCTGTACTACTCGATGGGTAGAAAATGCAGAGGTTGCAGAACAGGCAATAACAGTATTTCCTTATATTAAGCAATATATTGAACTCCAAAAGAATATGACATGCGAAATGGTGCAGAATGCTTGTCATGATAAGCTGAGTTTGTCAAAAATTGCCTTTTTCGCATCTGTTGCCAGTACACTGGAGCCCATTTTGAAAAAATCTCAAACTGCCCAACCAATGGTACCTTTTTTGTATGACAATATTTTATTCTTTACCAATTGATGTCTAGGTTCATTAAGCCAATGGTTCTGTCTGAAGCTTCTACACCTGAAAAGTTATTTGATATTGATGTCCACTTAAGAGATAATCACCATAATCGTAAAAACATAGATCTTGGTATTGCCACTTTATGGCATCTGTCAAAGTAGTGTTTCTCCACTTCAAGAATTAAAGTTTCACTATGAATGCAAGAAGTTTCTAATTTGCATATCTTCTAAAATCATTGAAAGATACCCAGTAAACTTCCTGATAAAAGCAGCTTCATGCCTGAATCCCAAAACTATACGTACTAGTAGTGTATTGTGTGAACAAAGAATGACTGTGCTTTTATGAAATCTACAGACTTGATTTCAGGAGTAACAGCGGATAGAGCTAAACAACAGTTTTCTGAGCTATGCCAATTCTCCAAGATTCAGTGGAAGAATGAATTTCTTGCATTTTGCGAAAATAAAACTCATTTGGATAATTTTTACATGTCTTTAATTGGAAATGAAGACTTTAAAGACCTTTGTCTGTAGTTCAAATTGTGTTAATTTTATCTCATGGAAATGCCTCTATTGAGAGTGGTTTTTCAATCAACAATGATATGCTAGTTTCGAATATCCATGAACAATCTATCATAGCTTTACGTACTGTGTATGATTCCATAAAGGCATACTGTTGTGTTTTGAACGTTCCTATCACTAAAAACATGTTGCAGTATACTAAATTGTCACTGTCAAGATATCTCCATGCTTTAGATGCTGAAAAATCAAAAAGTGAAGAGAAAATTAAAGCTGAACACTAGCAAAGAAAAATTAATGACCAGATTGCAATACTTCAGAAAAAAGGCTAAACTTACTCAGAATATGGCTCTCGAATAAAATAATATTGATTTAGAAATAAAGGAACTATAAAAAAATTTAAAGACATTGTAAATTGTTTTGAGTATGATGTTAATTTAGATAGCATACCCATATTAATTTCCTTTTCTAGTGCTCAGAGAATGCCTTATAGAATTATTTTATTTTTTCCTATAAAGCTTTTTATGCTTATAATGTTTGTTTTTAATAGCTGAAGTTATATATATATATATATATATTAATTTAATATATAAGTATTAATATATAAGTAATTTATTTAATTAATATTTATAGTAATTTAATTAGTTTAATTTTTTTATTATAGTATATTTTATATATATATGCAAACAAAATTGTATACTAATGTAGAATATATGGAGTTATTTTGAATGGTTTTTATTCACTATTGTAGGGCGACTATTTTTAGCTAAACAGGGCTAAAAAGCGACTATTTTATGCAAGTGGCTACTTTTTTTCGATTGTGGCGACTATTTTAAAGAAAAGTTTAGGTTTTGTTTTTTCCCATTCAACCACGAGAATCAATGCATGCGTCATGACGTCATGCCCAATGCCAGACGGCGTCTGAAATCTAGAATTCAGCTGCAAGTGCCTGGTGACACTTATACATGGGGGAATCTTCTGCGCATAGCATTCGGTATGCTACGTGACAAACCCATGCAGCACGGCGAACTATAAATTCACGCATCTCCCTTCAACCACGCCCATGCAGGGGGGTAAACTGAAACTAGAAGTTCGTGTTACAATAACCATAGAGTCAAAACACTTCTGAATGTTATTTATTCCTTGATTATTATGGGAGTGCTAGATGGAAAACATGGTTAAGTGACCTTGACCGCAAGTAAAGAGGTTCGCAATCCATTCATTCGAATTGGTTTACTAGGTACATTTTTATTTTAGTCTTTTTTATTCAAGTCTCTCTCAGAGATCTTCCATTTGGAGAATTTGTAAAAGAATTTGTAAAGAAAGAAGATATTTATTCTACAACTAATATATGTAAGTACAATTTATCTATTTTTTATGCTAATATCATTTTCAAGGGTAGGATTTCGCTACACAAATACACGCAAACGTGCCAACTCTCAGGATTTTGGCCGGAGACTCTGGACTTTTCATTACTTCTCCGGATTACTAACGAAATTCTCTGGCTTTTTTTTTTTTTTAAATTTATCAATTAACCAGACATGGTATAATTCCTCGGAAACACCGATTTTCCACTTTTGTAGCACTGATTTTTACCATTCCCGGTATCGTAGCAAATCCATAATAAAATGCAGAGTTAAGCCAATCAAATTAACGGAGATTTACGGCCGCATGTAATTTAAATTAAGATCTCAATTGCTTATTTTATGAAAGTAATAAATATACTTCTTCAAAGGTTGTCTAATTCAGCATAAATCACTAAAATGTTATTTTGTTCATTAATTTCGCATAAACACTGTGATTGCGCAATTCAGTTTGTTCTCATGTATTGCCTCGAGTACAATAGTATCTTTTCCCATCCATCTCAGTTTTCTTAATATTGCATTTTTGATTGACTAAACTAGCTTATTTTCATATTCTAATTAATTATTATGGTTAATTTCTTAATTATTTTCTCATAAACAGTGCGATTGCGCAATTCAGTTACTTCGCATGAATTGCTGAGAGTACATTAGTATCTTTTCCCATCCATCTCCATCATTTAAATGTACCATATGAGATCGACTAAACTAGGTTATTTTCATATTATGGTTAATTTTTTAATTATATTTGCATAATACAAATTTTTCTATTTTGAAAAATAGGTATGACCTCTGTAAAGGGATAGTTTCCAAAAAGTGGTATTAAAGCAATGATTTAGGCAAATAAAAAGGAAACCATTTTGACAGGAATATAATTCAGTGTATATATATATATATATATATATATATATATATATATATATATATATTATTAAAGATCAATATTTGTTACTTTCTTTAGTGAAAACCTGTGTTTTACAAAATATAAATATTTGTTTTCATTATAAAGTAATTTTCACCGGATGAAACCTTTATATATTGTTTTGTTTTATAATTTATTGTCCTGAAATTTTATAAAATTGGTGTCCTGAATTTTCATATTTTACCAGTACTATGTCTGATATTTAATGCAGTATTTTTTATTCGGGGAGGGGGGGCATTAAGATTTAATAAATGAATCAAGAATTGATATTATAAAGCTATTTTTTTTTTATAATCTGTTACTAACACTATTTTAATTCAAAAGATAATTCATGAATTTTTTTTTCAGATAAGTTTAAAGCATAATGTTCTTAAATGGTACAATATATTTGCGACAAAATAGTCTCCTGCTTTTTCTGTTTGGAAAGTTGGCATGTCTGTACACGTGTTACATAGCACAATTAGAGGTCTGCCTGCATTGCATGTAACAAAGTTTATAACCCAATATCGGATCAAACGTTTAAATTTAGCCAAACATTTATCTTTACATAATTGAAATAAACATAATAATTTTATGTAACTAAATTAAAATTCACTTAAAATATTTTCAAATTCGTTCTGCCGGCTGTATCCATTTTTTTTTTTTAAATTAACACTGCCGTCCCGAAACCGTGTTAAATAAAAAAAAAAGTCAAACCCGATATGGCCAACGAGTTGGTGAGCCGGGTGTCTGGCTTGCTGAGGGGGCTCAGGCTGGTAAAGCAGAAGGGAAAATGAGGTACAACCAGGGGGGGGGGGGGTAGAATTGGTCTGCAAATTTAGCGTGAAAATGCATGAATTTTAGTCATGCAATGAACTTTCATAATTTTCATTTGAGGTAGTAATAGTTTTTGTAATAAAAATGGATAAATGTTTGTGTCTGAAATAAAAGTAGCAATTTGTACTTTATAAAAAATTAATCTGTTACAGAGGAATACATATGTATACAAATAATTTATAGGGAAAAAACAGATTTATTAACATAGAGAAATTGCAGTGTTGCAATTTTAAGCACCTTTTGATTCTTTCCATAGAGAAATTGCAGTGTTGCAATTTTAAGCACCTTTTGATTCTTTCCGCCCCCATGCCAAATACAGCATGCGTAAAATTTCAGTAAAGCAACTTTAAAATGCTCATGAATTGCTCAAATCAGCTGACATTAAAAATCTTTATTTAAACACAGAATAAAGCAAATTAGTAACAGTATCAAGTGGTTTTAAGGGTCAAAAATATCTTCATTTCCTCAGGAAATAAAATTATGTACGATGCAAAACAATATAATTTAGATTAAAAAAATCTTAGAAAGCAAATTTTTATGCAAAATTTGGATGGCATTTTGTATGAAATTTCACATTACTTCTGAAAATTAAAGGCAGCTTATTAATATATATTTTTGTGGGAGGGGTCATGGTCATAGCCACTGGGCCAATTGTTTAACTAATATTTAAATACTTATTGGGGAAGGGAACATCAGAATATATTAGTAATTTAATTTTTTAATAAATCTATTATTAAAATAACTGCTTTTGGTAAATCATTTGCATTATTTTCAAGTATTAATAATATCTTATTTTTTTAGATGCTGATATTTAGATATGGGGAGGACATATAAAGTTCTATCTGAATGGTTTAGAAGGACTGACAGTTTAGGTTATAAATTTTCAATGTGGTGTAAGAAAATTGATGAAAAAAATGTATTCTGCAGCATCTGCAATAAAAATATTTATTGTGGAACAAAAGGATTTGCTGCCTTATCCCAACATGTCTTGACAAATGTGCATAAGGAAAATGCTGCATTGAAATTGCATCACAGTCAATTGTCTTTGGTTATAAAACCTCAAGATCAAGCAAGTAACGAGGCTTCCACAAGTGCATCTATTCCTATTCCAGCTAAGCAAGTAATGTTTCCAGGCTCTGATATCGCAGAAAACTTTCGTTTAGCCCGAACGAAAATAACTTATTTCATCACTGAAGCATTAGGGCCTTATTTTAGAAAACAGTTTATTGATGATGCCCAGAATGCATACTATTCTTTGTTGTTTGATGAAACAACCAATAATGCTGACAAAAAGGAGCTCCAATTTAAAATCAGATATTGGTCTCCAAAAACCAGTGAAATTGTTTGTAGACATTTACAAACTGTATTTCTTGGACATTCTACTGCAGAAGATATTTTATTGCAAATTCAACAAGTGCTAAATAAAGCCTGTTTATCGACTAATAATTTGCTAATGTTGGGATCCGATGGGCCTAATGTAAATAAAAAAGTATGGAGATTGTTAAATACTTTGTTGATAGAAGAAAGAGGTCATGGTTTATTGGACATCGGTTCATGCAATTTACATATTATTCACAATTCTTTTTTGAAAGGACTTGTTGAATATGGAGATTCAGTATGCGAACTCATAACAGATCTTTATTTCTATTTTAAAAAATATCCCTCTAGGTGGGAAGACTTTGAAAATTGTCAGGCTAAAAAGAATGTTGTTCACCATCGCTTTTTAAAGCATGTGTCAAACCGTTGGCTCACTATAGGACCTGCAGCAGATCGTGTTTTAGAACAGTGGGCTGCAATTGAGCATTACTTTTTGATATTTGTACCTGCAAATAACAAAAAGTTGATGCAGACAACAAAGTACAAACATATTGTGAAAGCTATTAAGTATATTGATATAAAAATTGAACTCGCTTTTATCTTAGATAGTTGTGAAATATATTCACGGTTCATGGAACTCTTCCAAAAATTGGATCCTTTGATTCATGTTTTGAGTAATGAACTGCTAGTTATTTTAAAAAAACTTGCAGGAAGAATTTGCAGGCCTGACGCAATTAATGTTGAAGGTCTTATTGAAAGCAAACACCTTTTAAGAGTGACTTATATAGATATTGGGCAAAAAACAAGAATTCAACTGGAGTTATTGAATGAAAAAGACAGAATGCCTATATACCACAAAATTCAGCAACATTATCTTGCATCTTACAATTACATAGTAAAAAAGAATGTAGTGCAAACTGACAATGTCATGTTTTATTTGCAGTGCCTGAATTATGAAAAAATATGTGAATCAAAAAGTGTTCAGTATATTTCTCAGGTAGCGAAGCTCTTACAATTGAAGGGTATTAACGAACTGGAAGTTAAAGATGAATGGAGGCTACTTTAAAATGAAGTGAAAAGTTTTGAAAAAGAAAACAGGATTGACCATTTTTGGCGCAATATTTTTGCTAAAAAAACTGAGTCTGGGTATTATCAATATCCAACATTGACTAAAGTAATTAAGGCATCTCTCGCAATATCACATGGAAACAGTGATGTTGAAAGAGGATTTTCTTTGTCCCATAGGATCCTTGCTGAGGATAAAACATCAATGTCAGAGAGAGTCTTAAATGACAGATTAACGATTAGGGATGATCTAAAAAACTATACAGATGTTAGTGAAGTTCAAATTTCAAAGGAACTTTTAAATCTGGCATACAATGCCCGACACTCATATGAACTATATTTAGAAGAAGAAAGAAAATTAAAAGAACAAAAATTAAGAGAATAAAAAGAGAAGGAAGAAATACTTAAACTCCAGAAATTGAAAGAGGAAAAGGCTTTAAGTTTAAAAGGATCAGTGGAAATATTAGAAAAAGAAGCTAAGCTTCTACAGGAAAAAATAGAGGTTCGAGAATCTGTCGATCCTTATTCAATGTTGCCAATGACAAATTGAAACTGGCAATTAAAAATAAGGATTTTGATGGAATTCAAGTTGCGCAGGGAATGATGGAAGGGACATTGAAATTAAGAAAACAAGAACGAGAACATGAAAACAAGGAAGAAAAATTGAACAGAATAATGAATAAGCGAAAGTCTAGCCTTATTGACTCGTTCTTTACTAAGAAGCCTATATCCTAATATTGCACAAATTAACATATATATTATAATATATTGGATTCGAAACTAATTTCAGTCACTATTTTCATTCTGTACAATATCATTATAAAAAATCCCTTTAATTTAAAATTATTGATTTTTTACAGTGAAGTTAATTTTGCTTCCATTGCTCCAACACAACATATCTGCTCCAAAACAGGCTTCTTACTGTGTGAAATTTGCTCCCATCTTACTCCGAAATGTAAAATTTAGAAATATTTGTCATCAGTGATGAATGTCTTTTCACGCTGCTTCAAAAAACATTTTTCCAGCATGACACATTTCATGATCAGTATTTTAATTATTTTCTGCATTCTACAATATTAATCCATTGCAATTGTGTAAAAGTAGTATACAAACCATAACTATGTCACTCATGATATGGGAATTTGTTTTTTCAAATTTATTTCAATTTTTTTTTTAAAGGAATAATTTATTTATTTTTGGGTTTGTAAATTTAAATAAATTAAAACACACCTCATTCGTACTCTACAGTAAGCCTTCGGGTCTGTGTCTGGGTTTTTCACACCTCATTCGTAAAGCTTGTATGAAATTATGCAACATAGTCTACTTAGGGCTGTAACTTAGGGCACTCATATTGTGATAACATGCAAGTACCATTGATTGCTCAGTTTCTCTACTTAACAATATTAGAATTATGATATTTTTTTACATTGAACATTTATCAAATTTTGCTGCTAAATTGCAACTAAAATGGCGACATTGGGAGACTATTTTGGCAACTATTTTCACCTTATTAGGAGACTATTTTGGCAACTATTTTCACCTTATTAGGAGACTATTTTGGCAACTATTTTCAGCTTATGAGGTTACTGAAGCAACTATTTTCAATGTGTGCTTCCTGTGGCAGCCCTGCTATTGTGTATTCACGGTAAAGATAATTAAATCTAAAATTATATTTTGAAATTGGAGTTAAAATTGCAGTGTGCACTACCTGGAATTTTGATGAAATCAACAGGGAAAACCTGGAAAACTCAGGGTATTCCATTTTGAAAAATGGGCATGAACCCTGAAAAAAGTAAAATACAGTGGGTGAAGAAGATGTAAAGAAAGAAAGAGGCATAACTCTTGTCTCATAAATTTTGACTGAGAAAGAAATTGAACTTTTGCTCTGCCATTGGAAATGGATTTGCAGTTATAAATATATCAAAACTGTCCCATCAAGACCACATAAACTCTGCAGAGCCAGAATCCTCACTCAGACTACATAAAAAATGACCCAGGAACCATACCTCTACCCATAGTTTTCGAAAAAAATGCAAAAAAAAAAGTATGATGTCGGGATCCGGTGCACGGAAAAGAAGCTTTATTGCAAACATGAACATTGATACTTGCATATGATATTATGTTTACATAGGAAAATGCTCAAAATGACCACTGCACATATCAAGGCATGCAAGTGCATGCCGTAGAATGGCTGACTGCACATAATCCATTATCAGGCTGCCCACAAAAGTCTTCATGCTGCATTCACTTTTGTTAACAATACTATGCTGGATCATGTAGAGTCAGCCATTCTATGTCGTGCATGCATGCCTTGATCATAAAATGAGCAGTGAAACAAATTCATAAAAATGCTGTTGTGCAAAATCATAACTCTTGGATAGTTAGATTGAATTGGGCTTCTAAAATTAGTGGTAATAAATGTTTAATTAGATTTTTAATTATGGTGCATTTTTAGTTTACCTAAACACAGATTATTTTAAAACTTGGACCAAATTTAGTCTAGTGCAAAATGTAAGAAAAACTTGATTTAACAGGACTTATAAATAAAAGTAGGGTAGTAATTATTTCACTGCACAAATTTCCCTGATATTTTTCATAAATATTGAGGGATTTTCTGAGATTATCTTTCCTGTTATTTGCTGAATTTTTATTATAATTTTTAGACTGCTTTTTCGAACTGTGAATCATTGCGAATATCAGATATGTTACGTACTTGGATCTTTTAGACAACAACAAAGATTTATTTGTTTTCAGTCATATTCTTATATTTGAAAGATGAGGGCCCACTAAAATATCAAGTTCATTCATATAAAGTGAGTGTAAAAAAATTTCATGTCAGCAAAGATTTGATAGGTTTCTAGAATATGAGAAAAAGTTTTTTCCCTAGCTGCATAAAATCTATCTGTTGTTTGCCAGTACCCATAAAGAGTGTCAATGCGAATAATCCTTTTCTAATTTTAAAAATGTGTTACAAATAAACAAGCACTGAATTAACCCTTTCGTGACGGCGGCATTCGGAAACTGCCATGGCCCAAAGGACGGAGCACTTCTCTTCCGAACTGTTCCCAGGGGACGGTTATTTTTTGCGCTAAGCCTAACTCTAAATAAAAAATTTACTAAAATTCGCATATTCAACACAAAAACCTACTTTTTTCAGGAATAAAAGAAATATGTTTTTCTATTTGATGTATATTTTTCATACAAATCTGAATACCAAATACTCATTCCCATTCTTTTATCCGAAATAAACGAATAATTTCACTGCCTTTAACACCCCCCCCCCCTAAAAAAAACCCCTCTCTTATATTCTTATGATTCACCAATGAAATCATAAGGCTGAAATCAAAACAAGACCCGAAACTCAATTATAAAATTGTTGATGCTGAGAGAAGTGCTCTATTTGTTTATACTACAAAACCATGTTTCACTGCTCCAAATGGAGAAATAATTCATTGTCTCCTCCTTATGCCAAGGTCGCGTATCTGCAAAATACATTGAAGTTCTTTCTACAGACATTTAACGCCATCTAGTAGACAAATTAAAACGTTCCATGTGAAAGCATGCATGTGTGCCACTCGCCATTTACGGTAAAGTTTCCTCCGTTATGAGTGCGTGCCGTCCGACCTTGAATGCAAGTTCGCAGCCGACATGCCAACCGTCGCGAAAGGGTTAAAGAAAAAAATCTGTGTATGCACAATGATGTGCCAAAATGCCATCCACTTGAATTGAAATCTTGATCTAATCTCATGTCATAGCTTTGATTACATTGCCAGAATTTGAATGGCTTATTAAAAATATGATATTATGCTTATAGAGTTACAAGTAATTATTTGTATTACTGCTTCATAATTAGTAAACTTTCTTTGGAAATGTTAGTGTAAATTCACTGCCGCAAAATTTTCATGAAATTTCATGATTTACTACGTGAATTTTACCTTTTCTTCTGCCTTTCTTATAAGACATTTTACTATATGTGCAATAGTTTCCCTTATTTAAACTGTGTTTGATAGACTAATATAATTGAGGTATTTTTTGTTATTAGATATAGTCTGATTTTCTGCCTTCTCAGAAAGAGTTGAAAAAATATATATCTGGTTATTAAGATGTTTCTAAGGTGCAAATTTTAAAAGTAAAACAACTTTTGGGTGTAATTATATTTATATGGAGAATTCATATCATGTGTTATTGTGATATCTCTTCAATTAAGCAAGAAGAAAGGAGTTAAATAGATGTGCAATTCAAAAAAGTAAAAATTTAATCAAAGATGACAAAAGTTTGAAATGTACCTGAAAACTACAAGTTTCTGTTAACCATCTGATTTTTAAATTTTTATGAAAATTTCTTATTAGTTATTTTCCTTTCTCCTATTTCCTTCTATAAAAATGTTTTTGTAAATGTGGGACTTCTTAATAATAGACTCACTGGGAATGAAAAAAATTGTATTGATACTTCCACTTTTTATTTTATTAGGGTTACTATATTTTCAGACAATCAATTTTTTTTTAGACCATGATATTTTTGTGATATAATTTTAATATGCAAATAAAAATTGTCAGCAGCTTTGATTATTTGGTTATATTTAAAATAGTGCCAAGCACAATAAATAAGAATAATAAATGTGCTCTATTTTTATCAGTTAATTTTAAAAATGAAGTTTTTTCAATTTCATTTTGATATTTTTTTATTTTCAATTTAGCATTTGTTCCTTTTATTTTCAAAGATATTTTCACTCTTTCATTCTGTTTACTGTGAATGAATTGATGCACAATATCTTCAAATCAGAGCATATTGTCTCTGTATATTAGTGCATATCTTATGAGTCAAAATTTGCAAATTTACACAATTATGAGTCAAAATTTGCAGTTAGATGCATTTCGGAAGTTTCACTTTACATACTAGGATGATATTGACTCTTGGCATAATATATCTTGAATCTTTGCATAATTTTCAATTTTTCATACATGCCATACAAATTTTTAAATTGTGCTAACTTTCATTTAAAATTGTTTCTATAATTTCCTTCATCAAAATAAATTATATGTATATCATAAGAGTGTATTTTCAAAAATAAAACAAATCATCAGAGTTATTTAAAAATGTCAAGAATGTTTTATTTAACACTAGCATGAATCCTTGCCATTGCCCAGAATGTAAGATGCAAATCTTTGATTAAAATTCTACCAGAACATATTACAAATTTCTTAAAACCTAACAACACTTGAATGATAGGCTCGCTTAGAACAAAAAGTAAAAAATCTCACTGGCAGACATATACACCCTATATAAGTGTCTAAACATGCCTTTGTCTGCAGCACTGGTATAATTTTGTTTTTTGCCTTGGCAGGGTACATTAGCTGTTACACGACCAATTACTGTACTCTAAATAATCATATTTAATATACCTTAAATAAATATGTGGTGTGCATGCAATCAGAGTATGTGGCCGGCTTATAAGTATGGTCTTTAAAGCTAAGCTCTATATAAGCATAATTAAAAACATAATTAATTAGACTAATTAAAAGCAGAAATCAAATCATTGAAATGACTAAAATGAGGAGCAATAGTTAATAAAATGGATGTAGGAGTTCTTTAACACACTTAATTTTATTGATTGAGGGAATAGGGAACGGGGGACTTACTTCAAATGAGCATTATATTTTCAATAATTAATGAAAATACCTGCAATTAGAAAAATAGTATCTATAATAAGAGCAAAGTAATAATAAATCTAAGCTTAAACATGATTATTGTCCAAATAAGCAAAATATATTAAAGTAGAACCAAAAAATGACTGGTTGAAATTTCTACTCTGTTGACATGGTAATCTGGCTACACATGTACTGGAAGATAGCAGTGTGGACTTGACCTACCTCTCGGTTTACAGGTTTAATTCTACACCACAGCTGCACATGTACTGAGAGACAGCAGTGTGAATCTGACTTACCTCTCGGTTTACAGGTTTAATTCTACACTACTGGGTATTGTCCTAGGACGACTTAGCTGAGCTGAAGCCCTGGAGAGGACAAGTGGTATAATAACCAAAAGGCGAGGCCGGGAAGGAACTCAATGCCAAGAATAGAATTGTAGACCTCAGAACCACATAAATCACACCTCCTGGGATCAGCTCAGGGAGCAGAAGCTCAGATCCTCACTGCTCTGGAAACACTCAGGGGACCTCAGGGGAACTTACCCTAGGTGAGGAAGCCTGAGCGAAAAAAAAACACCCCAACTCCATAAGGAGTGCAGAGTCAGCCAAGAAGAGCAGGAATCGATAGCTTCATTGAATGCAGTGACTGCCTACAGGATCTAGAAGCACCAAGGAGGAATGGTACACATGACTTAATTTTGGATAATTTTGCAGAGGATTTGGACTTTCTACTGCTAGGTAGTTATGTAGAGGCAGCATATAACTTTAAGAGGCGTTGTCGTAACCTGGGCTTAAACCTGTACTGCCAGGTTAACTTAACCTAAGAAAAAGAGAGAGAGAAGGTTAAGGAGGACCGGGCAGGAAAAAGACCAGAGGGAAGAAAACAGAGGTGGAAAATTCAACAGGGAAGCTAAAACTTAACATAGAAAACAGCAAGAGAGAGGAGGAGGAGTTGACCAAGAGAGGGATAAGACCTTCCATAACGTGGAGAACTTAGATTAGGGAAGGTGAAAAGCCTAGGAGGGGAAACTTAATAGAGTTACGAAAAAGAGAACGCATAATAGTTAACACAGAGGAAGTGGTAGGAACTTTGGACGAGAACCCTCGCTCTAACCTTTAATCCACTTCCGGAGGCATAGCCCAGAACAGGAAGGAGAAGCTAAAAGGAGAGAAGACAGGAATTAAGCTATTTAGAAATATTACAGAAGGGACAATGGCTAAACTTAACTAGTGGCTAGACTAACTGATGCTAATTTAAAGCTAACTAGAAACAGCAGTCGAGATGAGGAAGTATGCTGGCTAGTAAGTCGAGGAGACAATGAAAAATACAGCTGGTAAGCAATAGCCATTCTAGGCAGACTTAATGTACTAACAGGGGTTCTTAATAAATAATGAACTAGCTTATAGCTATTAAATAATGGCTTAAAAGAAAAGGGTACTAACGAACTTATTAAATATTGAACTGACTTATCAAAATTCAAGTATAAACATTAAGATTAACTAGATTTGGAAGGTGAAATGCCTAGGAGGGGAAACTTAATAGAGTTACGAAAAGGAGAACACATAATAGAGTTAAAACAGAGGAAGTGGTAGGAACTTTGGACGAGAACCCTCGCTCTAACCTTTAATCCACTTCCGGAGGCATAACCCAGAACAGGAAGGATAAGCTGGCCAAGGAGAAGCTAAAAGGAGAGAAGACAGGAATTAAGCTATTTAGAAATATTACAGAACGGACAATGGCTAAAATTAACTAGTGGCTAGACTAACTGATGCTAATTTAAAGCTAACTAGAAACAGCAGCCGAGATGAGGAAGTATGCTGGCTAGTAAGTCGAGGACACAATGAAAAATAAAACTGGTAAGCAATAGCCATTCTAGACAGACTTAATGTACTAACAGGGGTTCTTAATAAATAATGAACTAGCTTATAGCTATTAAATAATGACTTAAAAGAAAAGGGTACTAACGAACTTATTAAATATTGAACTGACTTATAAAAAAAAATTCAAGTATAAACATTAAGAATAACCTATGTAACGTAACATAACTAAATGAACTAGGGCGCACAGCAGGGTTCCCTCTAAGTCAGGAAAAGAGGGGGAGAATTTCTCTCCTTCCAGAAAATTTTGGGAAAGATTTTCTGTCATAAGGAGAGAAACTTAAAATTTCATTTTTTTTTTACCATGCTAATTTAGAAAGTAATTAAAAAGAAAGCATTAACTATAACTCATGATCTTCGAAATTTAAATTTTTTAATTCTTAAAACTAACATTCTTTTAACATTCTTACTAACATTCTTTTTTAAAATTAATTAGGAGTCATTTAAGTATTAAGTAAGCACATTTTTGGTAATTTTATACCCCCCCCCCCCCCACACACACACACACTTAGCAAAAATACTCAAATTCCTGACTTTCCCCATGCTTACGTTATGATTGCTGACATAACAAAGTATGACATAAAAACGTCATTGCTGATGACGTTGCTGACATAAAAACATCTACATGGGTTATTTTATGTAAAATGACTCGCATGCGAATTTATGATTTTTTTGTCTGTAAACTGCAAAAGTCGAGGGTCGACTGTATTTACTTTATATTTTGATTTTTAAAATCATTTTATGATCAATGTTCATGCAGCAATAGCAATTAAAAATTTTAACGATTTTTGATCGCCGAAAGTGAATATCGACGAAAACTATTTCACTAGGCAAATAGAATTAGATAATAATTTTGACTTGATGTTTGAAAATGAATTTTTTTTTTTTTTTTTTTTTTTTTTTTACAGAACTTGCAGAAAGATAAGGGTTGCATCGTCCTTTTGTTGAATCTCAAGCCAGTCATGTGATTTTAGCCATTTTGTTTCAAAAGTGTCGACCTTTTTCTTTTTATTTTCAGAATAGCCCTTTATTTCATAAATAATACGTTTGTAAAATAATTTTTCTGTATAAAACGCGAAACAATTACAAACACTGTAGTCGCTGCAAACAGATTGGAAAAGTGGGAAATATTTTTCAAATTAAATGCGGTATGCCGAGAATCGCATACAAATCCAGATTTTCGTGATGCTGCTGCTGCAAAATAACCCTTTATTTTATTAATAATAATGTAGAAAAATAGTTTAGTTTTTATTCTTTGTATATTAAACGAAATAATTATAAAAAAATTCAGTCTATGCAAATATATTGTAAAAGTGGCAAAAAGATATTCATTGGTCATCTCTCCTCAGAAATAGTGGGAATCACCATATACGAACGCCGTTTTCGCAATCGCGGAGAAACAGATTTTCAGATGTAAGAAAGGAATGTCTCCGATAAAAAAGTCGTTCCTTTGTTCAAATATGTTATCAGTTTGAGGCATATATAGCCAATTTCACTACATTTTTGGGATTTTTGTAACCTGTAGACATACTGTGTACGGGGGAAAGGATTTCCGTCCGCAGAAAGAAGAAAATTTCTCGAGCAAAACACGAAAAATGCTGGAAGTACTCGGAAAGAGCATAATTCAAATCCGTGAAAGAATCCTATAAAAAAAAGCAAAATTTTATTTGATCGAAATTGCGACCCGCGCAAGCGGGGGAGACACTTATGGTTTTCTATAAAATATCTCGCTAATTAGAAACACGTAGTACTTTTAGTGTGCCCAAATCGCGACTGACTGCGATTCACACGTAGCTACGGAATCGTGGTCTGCGACCGCGCGGCAATCAGCCCGTGATCGCCGGCAATCGCCCCACTTATTGCGATTTGCTGTCGCGAAGCAATCGGCTCGATCTACAGGCCGCGGGCGCCGTGGGACTGAAAGGATTCTGCAGAAATTTCAGTCGCCAGAAATGGCGACTTACTGTAATACTTTTAGTCGCCAATGGCGACCTGGCCACCGTGAATCTGCATCTCTAGTCATCGGGCATCGGATTTCTCAGTATCCAATGTGAAGGAAAAAATAATTTTAGGCTGGAACTGGAGAGAGAGAAATTCTCGCTCAGTCTAAATTTTTAAGCGAGATTTTTTAAAGTTTTCGTGAGAATCTCGCGGGTTCGCGTTGAAATGGGACCCCTGGTGCACAGGGAACAAACACTTACACACTTCTTCATGTTCATCTTGCTGCTCTATGTCCAAGGATGAGCCGGACAGTCTGGACTTTCGACACTTCTTCATGATTTCTCGCTGCTGTAAACCTCTGGGTCAGTCGTGTGGTCTGGATCTTCAACACTCCTTTATGAATGGGCGCAGTAGCCCAGTGGTTAGCGTACAGGAATTGCACTCGGTAGGCCCGGGTTCAATTCCCGCCACTGCCAAAACTGTCACAGTGTTCGCGCGTAGTGCAATCACGTTGAACATGTGGGTCCGTATGTCCTTTCGAGAAGTTGGTGGTAGGGGAAGGAGGGTACTGTGCCTGTGGATGCTTCCCCCACTGGATTCCGGTCTAGATTGGGTGGCACTTCCCGGCTGTCCAAACAGTTACCTTATACCTTTCTGGTAGGTTAGACGGTCTGGGTCTCAACAACAATACTCCATGAGCTGCGGCATGCGGGTGGCCCTTGGTCAGCAGTCCAGGGAACTTGGAGCCTGAAGTCTGGAACCTGAAAAAGAAGCTGAAAGAAGTAAGATTACATGATGAGAAGACAGGGTGAGGCTGTTTAGGGCCAAAGCCAAAAACCTGAGAGACCAGATGGTGTCGTTGCAGACGTTACAGCTTCAGGAATGGCCCCATTACCATGGGCTCTGCACACTTCTTTCCTGAAAGAGAACATGGTAAAGCAAATTAAAACATGGTCATGGGGAAAACATTTGAATTGGGCTGAAAGAGATTGGAATTAGTAGTGTGTGAAGAGCAGAGCTGAGCAGGTAGTGCTGGACCTGTGAAACCACCACTTTGGTGCAAGGACACCTACATAACAGAAGGCTGGACAATACCCCAGCAACCAGAATGAGGCCATAGGATAAGGCTAGACGAGCCATGAGGCCATAGGCTAGACGAGCCATGACTAAGGTGGTAGATACACCAAAATAAAAGAAA
Source organism: Amaurobius ferox (assembly GCA_951213105.1). NCBI lineage: Eukaryota > Metazoa > Arthropoda > Arachnida > Araneae > Amaurobiidae > Amaurobius > Amaurobius ferox. The sequence continues at coordinate 102,630,696 of OX578141.1, read as the reverse complement.
CTGCTGGGACAAGACTCCAGCAAGCGGAAACTCTTGACAGAATCGTGAAAGGTACATTCTGAGAGCCCATTGGACTAGAGGCTAGGACACAAGACTTAAAAACTGGGACCATCCCCCCCCAGTTACCGAGAGCTGAAAGGGAAAGAAAGACAGATGACCCACACAGGCCAAAGAAAAGTATAATTGGAAGGGACCTGCAGGGGTGGGAAGAGGAGATGAGGAAGAAAGCCTACTTGCGTAGGAACCACTAGAGGTGAAAAATCCTCCAGTGGTGGAGTGCCAGCCAGAAGTAGAGGTCCTCTCCTATCATGGTAGGAACATCTTTCCTACCATGATAGGAGAGGAACATCTTTCCTACCATGATTCCCAGCCACATCCACCCAGAGCTACACATGTACTATCTTGAGGTCAAAAGAAATGTCATTTAGGGCCTATATTACGAAAGTCAACTTTTATAGACTCAATTAATAATCAGAAAAACTGTAATTAAAGTACATCATTGCGCAAGCTCAGGTACTCCCCCATCACTGTATTTTGTGGCTTTAATATTTCACTATCCACACACATATATATATAATATATATATATATATATATATATATATATATATATATATATATATATTATTTTAGAAGGGTAGAAAAAATGAGCCTATTGAACATATCAGCTATATTATATTTGTTTGTGTTACTTCATTTATGTGGTTTCTAACCAAATGTTATGCATGAGGTACTAAATTTTTCTTATTTTTTTTTTCAATTTTAGGTACTGTTGGATTTTTTGCTTGCTTTTGGTTTGTGAGAAAAATTTATGGAGTAGTAAAAGTAGATTGATCCTGTTCAAGATCCCAATATTCAATCATGATGTACATGATTCCTTCTTTTTCAAAGTTCTGCAATTGCAGGACTCGTGTGATATTTCGTTCAGTACAGAACATTTAGATGCTAAATGTCATCTTCAGTCATGCAAATGTGTGTTGGAAATGGGTTCAGGTCTATATATTTTCACATATTCCTTTGGAATAAGAATCCAGTGGTGCAAGGAGTTGTGTCCTTAAACTGTAGTCCAAAATATAATATTTAGTGAAAATTTAAGCTAAGATTTAAATTTTCTTTTTAGTTATACTTTTAATCTCATTTTGATCACCCTTTTAAATTCTGTACAATTTCTTAAACTGTGTACTTTTCTCAACATGCTATTGTGTTTATTCCTATATTTAATTGTGTGAATGGTGAGTCCATATCTTTAAACTTCATTTTGTTCAAATAAAATATATAAATAAAGTGTTGTGGGGATATACAAATTGAGCAGCAGCTCATATTGTTATATTGCTAATTCAAAAATTACTATTGACAAAACACAAAAAGCATTCATAATGTGAATGCTGCTTCATGTATTTAGTAAAAGCAATTTACACTAACATTTTGAAACCTGCTTTGTATACTTGTTGAAGTAGAATGCTGAAGGATGGACTCATCATTAAAAGCAATAAAAAGTTCATATTCAATTCTTTTAATTAAAATTTGAAATATGAGCATTTTATGAAATTTATTGTAATTTCATGTCATTTAAGTGCTAATTAAAGTCTTCAAGCCAAATATTTAAAAAACGTTCATTTACCATAATTCTATCAGTTAATTATTATTTTTTGTTGTTAAAAAGACAATTTTTTTTTTTTTGGCATTTTAAGGGAATTTTTTTTTGTTAATTTTATTATATGTGTTATGAGCCTTTTTTGTTAAATTCTGGTTTTGAAACCTAAGAATTTAACATACAAAACAATGTAATTAAGTTCTTTATTTGCATGAAATGTAGCAATTATTTTTTTCTTAAAAATGTCACAATTTTTTGTAATATAATATTTTCAATCTTTTTAGTTTTTCAAAAATGAAATAATTTTTACATTTTATATATGTATAAAACAAGCTTTTATGTACATTAACTCTTTCTGTAGTTATAAATTGTAGCTATGTTTATGATAAATAAAGAAACATTTCATGGTACTAGTTCTATTCAAAGTTTTTAATTTCATTTTGTATTTAAAATTTTTAAAACTGGATATAGCTATAAAAAAATATGTTTTAATATATTTGAATATATCTAAAATTAAATCAGATGCTGCATGATATTTCTATATTAATGCATTTTTAAAGAAATCAGCCAAAAATATTAATCTGAATTTGTTTAAATTAAAAGGGGTTACCACCTCCTAGTGTGAATATAGCTTAGCTTTTTTGTACTGAATTTAAAGAATTTAAAGTGAAGCAACTAAACTCATTTTTGACTTGGATTAACTTTTGTCTGTCCGCCTGATATGTTCCGACAGTAGCTCGTGACTATATATACAAGGTAGGATAAAAAAAAATCAGAGACTGGCTTACTTAACGGATATGATTTATTGCTATCATGTGTTACACACCTTCAGAATACTCCTCCTCTGCAGCTATGCACTTCTGCCAGTGCAGGTACAGTTGCTGAAAACCTTTGGATAAATTTCCACTAATCTAATTTGATCTAACTAAATTAATTTAATTATAAAATTTGGAAGTCAATTCCTGGAAGCCTTTGGACAAGATGGTCTTCGGTGTGATCGTCGCAGCTTCCTCAGCCTCGGGTGCATTCTTGAAACGGCGTCCTTTGAGTTCATTTTTGAGACAGGGAAACAGGTAGAAATCGCATGGGGCGAGATCGGGTGAGTAGGGAGGGTGTGGAAGGGTTGAAGTTCCATGTTTGGACAGTGTAGACTGCACCATGAAAGACCGATGAAGCGGGGGCATTGTCATGTTTCTACACCCAATCCTTGCTTTTCCAGAGTTCTGGGCATTTCTTGCAGATAGCATCATGGAGACAAGCCAGGATCTTACCTCTCCTTGTTCACTGTTGTGCCTGCCAGTATGAACTCATAATGCACCAAGCTCTTCTAATCAAAAACACCTCCAGCATTACCTTCCCCTTTGAGCGGTCCAAACGGAACTCTTTTGACTTCGGTGACAATGGTGACTTCCACTGTGAGGACTGTCGTTTCGTTTGTGGGTCATACAAGAAACACTGCATCTTATCGCAAGTGATGCTTTTTGAAAGGAATGTCGGATCTTTGTCAGCAACATCAATCAGTTCTCCACAGATCCGCATGCACTCATCACACTGATTTTTGGCTAGCATTTTTGGTACAGTATGTTGACACACATGATGCATGTTCAGTTTGTCCATCAGGATAACTTGGCTGCTCCTATATGAAATTCCTGCTTTTTCCAATGACGTTGATTGTTTGACATATGTTGGCATGCACAATTTCTGCCAACTTTCTAATGTTGTCCTCCGTAATTGATGTTGATGACAGCCCAGTCCATGGACTGTCTTCTATGGATTCACGGCCATCTGTGAATCGGGAGTGCCATGAAAACACCTTCGCACGACACATTGCTCTCTCACTGTACACCTGCGGCAACATGTGCAATGTTTCTGTCAGCGATTTCCCCAAACATTGGTAGAATTTGATATTCGCACGTTGTTCTTCAAATGCCATTTTCATTTTCGATGAACACGAAACGCGATGAACGCGATGTTTTACGGCATGGAAAACATCGCGTTCGGCATTCATCGCGATGAACGCGATGAACGTGAACATTTACGATGAACGCGAAATTTGGTCAATCAGAAAATTTTTATTTTTAATGCAACACAATCATTAAAAAAAACTGCATATTTGTATTTTTTAAATTGAGTGACTTATATTTAATTGAAAGTTGAACATTGTGAATGTGGACCATATATCAAATTAAAAATGTAAATTTGTGACATATCACAAAAGATAAAACTGGATGATAATACATAGGAAACCCAACTGCTTAGCGAGTACCACTGCTTTATATGATCTCTGTCTGTGTAATGCTTTATTTAGAGGCATTTGTGATAAAAAGTTTTGACACATTAACCCTTTCGCGACGGCGGCATTCCGGAACTGCCGCGGCCCAAAAGACTGAGCGCTTCGCTTCCGAATTGTTCCCAAAGGATGGCAAATTTTTTGCCCTAAGCCTAACTCTCGAAAAAAATTCACTAAAAATCACCTATTCAACACAGAAATCTACTTTTTTCAGGAATAAAAGAAATATTTATTTTCTATTTGATGTATATTTTTCATACAAATCTGTATACAAAAATCTGAATACAAAATACTCGTTAGTTGCTCCCATTCTTTCATCCGAAATAAACAAATAATTTCACTGCCTCTAAAACCCTGTTCCGAAGTTCTCTTCCGAACTGTTCCCAGGGGACGGTTATTTTTTGCGCTAAGCCTAACTCTAAATAAAAAAATTCACTAAAATTCGCATATTCAACACAAAAACCTACTTTTTTCAGGAATAAAAGAAATATGTATTTTCTATATGATGTATATTTTTCATACAAATCTGAATACCAAATACTCATTCCCATTCTTTTATCCGAAATAAACGAATAATTTCACTGCCTTTAACCCCCCCCCCCCCCCTAAAAAAAAAAACCCCTCTCTTATATTCTTATGATTCACCAACGAAATCATAACGCTGAAATAAAAACAAAACCCGAAACTCAATTATAAAATTGTTGATGCTGCAAGAATTGCTCTGTCTGTTTATATTACTAAATCATGTTTCACCGCTCCAAATGAAGAAATAATTCATTGGAAACTCCTTATGCCAAGTTAATGTATCTGCAAAATACGTTGAAGTTAGTTCCACGGACATATGGACATTTAGCGCCATCTAGTAGACAAATTAAAACGTTCCACATGAAGGCACTCATGCGTGCCAGCTGCCGTTTACGGTAAAGTTTACTCCATCACGAGTGCGTGCTGTCCATCCTTGAATGCAAGTTTGCAGCCAACACGCGGGCGTGCCAGTCGTCCCGAAAGGGTTAATGTATTTTTGATCTAAACAATTTCCATTGAATTTGTTTATGATCCCTATTTTCACACACACACTGATGAAACAACCTTTCACATGGTACAGAAAAGTGGCGTAAGTCAGATTTTTTCCTTTATCATAATTCAGTTGATTTTAAAGATACAGATATGTGAGTTTTTTTTAATTATCTTGTTGCATTAAAAATAAAAATTTTCTGATTGACCAAATTTGTCTAAGGGGGTCGTATAAAAATTAAAAATTTAACTTTTTGAAAATAATTGGGAGGGCTATTTCATTAACGTAGTCTTATTTGCTACCTTACTTTCAACATTTTTGCAATTTACATTGCCCACTTATCTTCAACAGGTTGTTGTTGTTGAAACCCAGACCGTCCGACCTACCAGAAAGGTGTAAGGTAACTGTTTGGACGGCCGGGAAGTGCCACCCAATTTAGACCGGAACCCAGTGGGGGAGGCATCCACAGGGACCGTACCTTCCTTCCCCTACCACCAACCTCTCGGAAGGACTTACGGCCCCACATGTTTAACGTGATCGTACTCCGCATGAACACGGCAGCAGTTCTGGCAGCGGCGAGAATCGCGCGCTAACCACCGGGCTATTCTATTGGAAAATTTCTATTGGAAAATTTAAAATTTGAAGATAGCAAAGCACGCACTGTCAGAGTCAATAAGTGTTGGCTGGGTTATGAAAGTACACAAGTCCAGTTTTAAAGAAAAACTTCGTTCACTTTATTTGGTGAAAAACACAACTCGGCATATTACACGTACCTGGTAATTTTCCATGCCGTAAAACATCAAAAATATACTATGTACAAAAGATTTTTAGTTGTAAATGACTAGACAGAGATTCCTTGAAGCATTTGGTAGTAAGTTACTATACTACCTCTATCACTTGCGTGTATTTCAGCCACCATCACTTGGCAAAGGGAAACCAAAGGATAGAACATCAGGAAAATATTTAAAGCGGCTTCCGAACGTTTGTAAGTAAATTTAACGTTCAATACATGCTAGTCCAAACTGACCACATCTGCATCCGTTTCGACTATTCACCGTCGTCAAACGATATTCCGCAGTACTTCAGTCAAAAACATTTCTGTCTGCCTGCATCAGACCATCAGTGTCTATCTTGTCTGACTTCTTCAGACATCGGATCTGATCTCATCGATCTGTCTGATCTCGATCGACTCTTTCGACCTTCTCATTTGCTTCAAGAAACCTCTGCCCTATATATCCGAGAATGGACAGTTCCGGAAACGCCCCCGGATATGCAAATCAGATGCGTACGCATTGAGAACTGATTTGCATGAAACCTCATGTTGAAAAACGTCACGGTTCACGCCGGTGAACGGGAAGAGTCGTTCATATTAAATTTGCATAAACGCCCGTTCACGGGAACGTGAATCGCGATGTATTGATTATTTCCAACAATCGGCCCCCTCATGCAAATCCTTAAGTCTCAATGCATATGCAAAAGAAAACTTACTCTGAGAAACCAAGGTATATCAATAAACACCAAGGCCCCCAGTATCCTATCAAACATGTAGTGAAGGAAAAAATTTAAAGTATTATATCATTATTAAATTTAAAATAAAATGCATAAGTACTTATAGCATCTGAAAAATAGTTAAGTATTGTCGACAATATTGTAACAACAACATTTCACATCAAGTAGAAATTTATATACAACACAACTTCAATGCTTAAGTATCAGCATTCAAAAATTGAAATTTTAGTTTAAATTTAATTATAAGTATCCAAAATTTAAGTATAAGCACATTATCATATTAAACAAGTTAACTTTAAAAGATTAAGATTTTGTATAAGCATAGAATTTAAGTTTACTTTAAATTTGAGTATAAACACTATAATTCAAAAAGCTTAAAAAAATTTAGTCTATTAACACAATATAAGTATACATAATTAATACTATTAGACTGCATTGATATACCAAATATTTAAAAATACATGATGCAAGTAATTAGATAATAAAATTCCTTTATCAAAACTTTCAACACATACTTTTTACCAAGTTGAAAAATACAAAATTTTATACACATAAGCTATTATTTAGCATCATGCGGGTCATGGAAAATGGATGTATATACAAAGGTGTAAAGTGAAAAAGATTCAATATCACAAAAATTTATACTCAAGATATACTATCTTATATCAATGAGGTTTAAGATAAACAATAATGTATATATATGACATCTTTTTTAAAAAAATTCCCAAGTTGTAAATTCAATTTAGTATTTAAAATTTTCTTTAGACTAAACATTTAATCTCAAAAAGTTTTGATTTAGTTTTTAAAAATTTTATTACAAAATTTAAGTATTATTTCCTTAGTCATTAGTTTAGTAAAGTGATCTGCTAAGTTATCTTTACTATTTACAAATTTAACATTAAAAGATTCATTGACTATTAAATTTCTTAGGAAATGATATCTAACATCAATATGCTTAGTTCTATTGTTTTCAATTGGAGAGTTAGAAAAATTAATGGCTGCTTGGTTGTCGCTAAAAATAACACTGTTACTTTTATTAAAGTTTAACCCAAGTAAATGACATTCTTCAATTATGTTTTGTACCCATACCATTTCCTTAGCGGCTTCAGTTAGTGATACGTATTCAGCTTCCATGGTTGATAAGCTGACACACTTATGTTTAAAGGTACGCCAAGAAATAGGTACATTGTCAATAAAGAGTATCATGCCTCCAAGTGAAACACTGTCATCTCTGTTTGCAGCAAAGTCAGAATCTGAATAACCATTCAATTTTAACTCCTGAATGTTAGATAAATTCAACATATAGTTTTTAGTCTTTTCAACATATCCTAAAAGTCTTAACAATGCATCCCAATGCTTAATTCCAGGGTTTTCTTGAAATTGAGATAATATATTGATGGCGTAACAAATATCAGGTCTAGTCCTACTAGATATAAAAGCCAAACACCCAATTAAGCTCCTGTAAGGAAAACTTTGCATTTGCTTTATTTCTTCACTTGTCTTTGGACAATCTATTTTACTTAGAATATTCCCTTTAGAAATGGGAAGTGAAGTAACTGGATATTTATACTGTTGAAACATTTGACATACTTTATCTATATACTGACTTTGATGTATAAAAAATTTATTGTCACACTCTTTAAATTCCACGCCTAAAAGTTTTCTAATTTTTCCTAATACCTTGATATCAAATTCTATGCTAAGTAATGAAACAATGTGGTCTATGTCCCTTTGATACTTTGAGAAGAGAATTATGTCATCCACATAGACTAGCATAAGAACTTTGCTATTGTAAATATATGCACAATTACACCATTGAAGTTTTAAAAAATTTAATTCTTTTAATTTGGTGTCAAGTTCATTAAACCATTCTCTTCCACTTTGATGAAGACCGTAAATGGCTTTCTTCAACAAACAAACATAATCAGGCTGTTCCTGATTGACATAACCTTGAGGCTGTTTCATATATACCTTTTGACTCAATTTAGCATAGAGATAGGCAGATTTGATATCTAATTGGAAATGCATCCAGCCAAGCATGCATACGAAAATTGAGAAGAATGCTCTAATTAAGTTGAAGTTAACAACAGGGCTAAAAACTTCATCGTATGATTCTCCCTTTTTCTGACCATACCCCTGGGCTACCAAACGAGCTTTAAACCTCTTGATTTTCCCTTTCTCGTCTTTCTTAATAGTGTAGACCCATCTATTGCCTATATGCTTTTGTGAGGTGGATGCAGGAACTAGTTCCCAGACACCCCTCTCTTGCATTACGGCCATTTCTTCATCCATAGCATTACACCATTTTTCGGACTGGGAAGATTTAATAGCAGCGTTGTACCCTTTTGGTATATTTATTTCAATATTGCTTGCTTCTGGTCTGCCTCTGACCCTTTTAAGACCTTTATTTTCCCGAAAATTAAACAGTTGCTGATCAAATTGTATATTCCTTTTATCACAATATTTGTTAACATCATTGTGTGACCTCAGCCTTTTATTATCTCCTTGAGCGTAATAATACACATCGGTTCTACTCCCATCGGGTCTTGGAACCGTCTTTCGCTGCCAAGCAATATCCGAGCAAGGAGTCATACTGGAGTCAGCAGGAGAGTCCGTTTCCTCACTGGATTCAGACGGATCGTCACCAGTGTCTGCACTCTCTCCTGCCCCCCCCCCCCCCCCCCCCCCCCCCATCAGACTGCTCTCTCGGATATTCCCCGTCGGAGTATTCTGAAAGGTTATCTCTTGATATCCCTGAGGAGATATTTCTGGGACAAATTGGGTCCAGGATGCCTTCCACTACATCACCCTCCAGTGGCGCACCCACGGGGGGGGCCGAGGGGGCCCTGGCCCCCCCCCTTGGGCTGACAAAGCAAAACGCGAAGAGCGCTGTCAGCACAAGGGAGAACTAGGTCTGCCTTCGAGAAAGTATAAAAAAAAACCATTTACAACCATTATTGTAATAAATAATTTTAATCATTGTGAAGAAAACAATTCCAGCATATCCCAACACTTACACTGAATGTAATTATACATATAAAGCTCTTTATCGTACTGTACAAATTATAAATTAATTCGCACTAAAGGCGCCAATTCTGGAAACCCGTTCTTCTTAAGACGTTTCTACCTGTGATTGAATTTAACTAATGGACTCGTCCAAAATCACGTGACCCAAATGCCTTCTCGCTGGAGTCGTACTAAACCAGTGCTGTGTAGAGTGACGTCACAGGCGCCTCCGTGGCCCTATATAAAGAGTGAACGGCGGGGAAGCGGCTGTTCGCTCGAAAACTCGAGGATTTCGTTTACCCAGTGAGAAAATTGTGGAAGTGAATAAATAGATCGTGCCAACGCTTCGCGAATTAAGTGTTGCTGTGAGTTGAAATAAAGTGCGACGTTACGACACAAGGTGATAACAGTGAATTGGTAGTTTCGGAACGAGGGCCTGCGTGGTGAATAGCTGAATTTAATAATGGTCCTGAACTTTCAACTGATCTTACAGTGAAATGCATCTTTAACGATCAGTGTGTGTGTTTATGTGCGTATTTCGGCTATATAGAAAATTTTGTTCTTGAATAACTGAGGAGCAAGGTAAAAAAAAAAGACAATGAGTGAAAAACGAAAAGGGCTAGGCCAACAGACACTGGGAAATTATTTAAAAAAAAAAAAGTAAGATTGAAAATAGTGACGTTCCCAACGACGTTTCCCTGAGCTCTTGTTACATTGATGAGGCTGCAGTCGAAGCAAGCAACAGCCGTGACCCCGGGCTGTCTTCAAACTCTTGTGAGGAGGTAAAGGTAGGACAAAACACAATACCAAACACAGTTGAAATAGAAATTCTGGCTGCAGATATTTCTAATTATGTCAAGAAATCTAACCTCACAGATGAAGATAGGATAACAGCGCTAAAAAATCTTTGGGAACCATATGCAAATTACAGTTTTCCTGCTACTGTCACTAGTGCTGTATCAAGTCAAGGAAAACCTCACCACACTCGGAAGTTCTGCTCATCTTGGCTGAGTAAGCATAACTGGCTAGCTTACTCAAAGGCAGAGGACAGTGCCTATTGCAAATTTTGTGTTCTCTTTGCACCCCATGAAGTCGGTTTAAGATCCACACAAGCTACAGGTCAACTTGTTTCAAAAGGATTTAATAATTGGAAGAAGGCCTTGGAGAAGTTCAGTCAACATGAAAATTTTTTCTATCATAAGGATTCAGTTCTCAAAGCCGATGAGTTCTTAAGGGTCACGGAAGGAAAAACGGTTCCTGTGGATCAAGTAATGGACAGAGGAAAGCAAAAACAAGTTTTGCAGAATAGGGCTATTCTTAAACCTATTATCAAAACAGTGATTTTTTGTGGAAGGCAAGGGCTGGCCATGAGAGGGCATAGAGACTGTGGGGATTTGGACGTATTGTCAGAACCATGCCAAGGCGAAGGAAATTTTAGAGCCCTTTTGCGACTCCGAGTTGATGCAGGAGAAGAAATACTGAAAACTCATCTACAAGGTTGTGCAAAAAATGCAACTTACATAAGTTGGAATATACAAAATGAGATTATTTCAGCATGCAATGATTCCATTGTGAAGCACATAGCAACTGAGGTGAATGAGGCCAAATGTTTTGCGGTTTTATGTGACGAAACCACAGATATTGCAACGGTAGAGCAAATGACACTTTGCGTTCGTTACTTGAAACGGTTTGAAACAAATGATAAGTATAAAATTGAATTTAAGATAGTGGAGAACTTCCTTAAGTTTGTGCCCCTGACTGAAACTACAGGTCGAGCAATTGCAGATGCTATTCTTAAAGGCCTTGCAGACTGCAACATTGATACGTCTTTCCTCCGTGGACAAGGGTTCGATGGAGCTTCTGCAATGAGTGGAGAGTACAATGGCGCCCAAGCAATTATATATGAGCAACACCCCAAAGCCCCCTACGTTCATTGTGCATCACACTGTTTGAACTTAGCCATAACTTATTCATCTAGAGTTCCGGATATCCGAAACAGCTTTGGAATAATAGGGAAAATCTCTAGTTTTTTCAACACACCAAAACGAAACCTTGTTCTCACCAGCAAAATTAATGCAGCTAATCAGGGAGAGACAGAAATCAGTGCCAAAAAACTGAAGAAATTATGCCCTACTCGTTGGGTGGAGAGACATGATGCCGTCACAGTTATGGTTTCATTGTTTGATCAAGTAATCGAGGCTCTGGAGGAGATTACTACCTGGAATGACAAGGAGACATCAACAGAGGCTCATACCTTGTTATGTTCAATGTTAACATCACAGTTTGTCATAGCACTTGTTTCAGCTGACAGATTACTCAGCTACAGTGTTCGTCTGAGTGAAAAGCTGCAGGAAGTTAACCTTGATCTGGCAACTGCTGTGAGTGACGTAGAAGACGTTTTGAAAGCTATATCTATAATTCGAGAGAACGCAGAGAACGAGTTTCACCATCTGTTTGAATAAGCTGTTAAGAAGCTGGAACAGCATGGAGAAAACATTACTCTACCACGCCGTGCCACCAGACAAATTTATAGATCAAATTTCAACGTACAGACTCCTGAAGAATACTACAGACTTTCTATTTTCATTCCATGGATTGATAATTTCATCACTCACCTCCATGAAAAATTTCTCAAACATAAGGAATTTCTACAAAGTTTTGCATCTGTCATTCCGAATGGAAGGCAGCCGACACTGGAAGAAAACGAGAGATTTGTTGCCTTATCAAGGAAATTTGCAGATGATTTAGGACCCAGATCAGATAATACTCTAAAAGCTGAACTACATCTGTGGTACATGAAGGTCTTTGCATTGAACAAGAAAACTAAAAGCCCAATCGAACTGCTTAACTTTTGTGACCAAAGGACTTTTCCAACTGTGTTTGAACTTTTAAAAGTGTATGCCACCCTCCCAGTATCAACAAGCAGTGCTGAGAGGTCATTCTCCACAATGAAGAGGTTGAAAACTTACTTGAGAAACAGTATGAGTGAAACCAGACTGAATGGACTGGCGTCAATGAACATTCACCGTGAAGTGGAAATTGATCCAGACCAGATAATTAATGCTCTGGCTACAAAGAAAAACAGGAGGCTGGACTTCGTTTTATGAATATGTATAGATCATAATTGAATAATATAACAATATGTAATCATGAGAGAGTGGTTGAAAACAAGTATACAGTATAAGCAGACCAGAACAAATAATTTTATCTTCATCTATTTCTTAATTTGTGTTGTTTTGTATAAATATCTACCACTACTTCTTCTAATCATTCAATTCTCTTGCACTGCACTAAAGAATTGTTAGTAATTTGATAAAAATAAATGTACAAAAAAAGACAACCGCCTTGTTAATTGATATGGCCTCTGATCATTTTTTCTCGGAAAATTTATCGAGGAGTCATCCTCCTTCATAAAAATTTTGTGCACCAATGGCCCCCCCCTTAGGAATATTCTGGGTGCGCCACTGTACACCCTCATCAAACCTCACATTGCAGGTCTCAATTGTTCGTTTCTCCCCTGACAAATCCTATAGCCCTTAGTTTTAGTAGCATAGCCTACCATCACCCCTTCTGTAGCTTTCATGTCTAACTTCTTTCTGAGCTGACTGGGTTTGCCTACATATGCTCTACAACCAAAGGTTCTAAGATGTTTGACTGAAGGTTTTCTACCACTGTAGAGTTCATGTGGTGTTTTAGTCTTAAATTTGTGACATATTCGATTTTTAGTGTATGCAAAACACAATATTGCTTCCGTCCAGAATCTGTCATGTAATTTGCTGTCGTTCAACATGGCTCTAACACAGTCAAATGCGGTTAAGTTGAATCGCTCTGATACTCCATTTTGCTGTGGGGTATATGTGTTAGTCCTCTCAGCCTTAATACCGATATCCCTCAGGTAATTTTTGAACTTATCATGGCAGAATTCCATCCCATTATCCGTCCGGATACATAGAATTTTAGTACCTAACTGCCTTTCTTCTCTGGCCTGAAACTCTTTAAAATGTGAAAATACTTCTGACTTCTGTTTCATGAGGTAAACAAAAACTTTTCTACTATAATCATCTGTTATAGTTAAGACATACTTGTTCCCACCATATGAGGCTGTGGGTAAGGGACCACACACATCCATGTGTAACAATTGCAATGGTTTAGTGGACCTTATCCTACCGGTGGGTTTATACGATACTCTCCTAGACTTAGCCAATTTACACGATTTACAATTTAACTTTTTGTATTTAAGCCTAGGAAGTCCGTTTACGGCAGAAACTTTGCTGGTTTGGAGAAGATATTCAGCGTTTATGTGGCAATATCGTTTATGCCAAAGACAGTTTGTACTATTAAGTTCAGTTACTGAACTGCTAGGCTTAGATATTGAACTATTCACATTTTTATTCTGCTTAGTTTTTGTTTTGTCAGATTTAAATTTAGTTTCTTTAAGATTAGGTGCTATTTTTATTTTGTCTATTTTTCTGGAAGCACTAGGATCCCTATCCTTGGATTTCTTATCCTTTTTGTGTTTCTTGTCTCCATCTCGATCCCTAACTTTAGATTGACGGTTTTCTACGTTATGTTGTTCCTGGGTACTATACTTAGGTTTTAAAAAATATAACCCATTCTTTCTTTTTGCATAAAAGAATTTCTCCCCTTTAGGTGTAAAAAACCATAGAACCCCATTAGCTCCATTAAAACTAAAATTTTGTTCCTCAAGAACAGATGCAGCTAATAAATTTCTCCTAAGTTTAGGAGAATACATAACATTTTCCAATTTGATAATACTTTGCTTATCCTTAAATTGGACATACATTTCCACCGTCCCGATAGCCTCAACTGGACTTTCGACATCCCCTACTGCTAGCGACATTGAAGTGCCTTTGCACTCATTAAATTTTGAAAATAACTTAATGTTATTACAGAAATGTCGCGTAGCAGCAGTGTCTACTACCCAGCTGAGTCTATCGCTAGGATCGATTACAGTATTAGCCTCAATCTGTGGAGACCCAAGAAATTCCACAATACTAGATCCATTATTTCTACTGCAATTAGATTTAGTATGACCTAGTTTGTTACACTTAAAACACTTAATTTTACTTTTAGAAATATTTACATTATGACTAGAAGTATTTACATTAGACACATTATGAGATACATTTGGAAGTTTAGACACTTTTACTCTATTTACAAATTTCTTAGAAGTAAAATATGCAGAATTTGAACTCACAGTTTTGGAAAAGTCACTTGCTTGCTGCCTCAGCCGGCTCTCCTCCGCTGCTAGCTCTGCTTGTATTTTGCTGAGCTTGAAGTCCGAGTCATTCCATCGATATATAATTTGAACGATACCTCGGAATTCTTCCGGAAGGTACCGAATCGACTGGAATGCTACATAGAGGTCTTCAATGGGGTGTTTCGCGTCTTTAAGCCTCGTCACGGCCTTCCGCAGTCTTGAGCAAAAAATGTCAACAGGCTCATCTTGCTCCGGCCGAACGTCGAAGAACTCATCTAGTAATCTAACCAGGTTGGCTCGGGAAGGCGCTTGAAAATGTTCTTTCAAGGTATTCCATACTTGACTAGGTTCGTCGGTGACGTTTATCAACTCCTTGTATTCCGAGGATAAACTTTGATAAATGATGGCGAGCGCTCGGTCTTTCCGGCGATAAAAATCATCGTAGTCGCGACGACTCGCGGTTGCGTCTTCTTCGATAGGCTTAGCACTTCCATCTACGTGTCCGAAACATCCTTCTCCCTTGAGGACGAATGAGATGTCGGTACGCCAGGTGACGCAGTTGTCCCGCGTCAGCAACTCCGTTCTACTTGCCTCCATGGCCACTCGTAGTTTTGAAGAAGCAGAAGCAAAAGTTCTTGTACACTGTTTACGTTTACACTGTTGCGTTTCGTTGTTCACACGAACTTCAAAATGGTGCCATGTGCGGCCCCCATCTGAACACTGGAACGATTTCTTTAAAGATACTTGCACTTATGACTCTATTGGGCGTTGAACTGGCCCCGTAACCTTTTCTCTTGGAAAATTTAAAATTTGAAGATAGCAAAGCACGCACTGTCAGAGTCAATAAGTGTTGGCTGGGTTATGAAAGTACACAAGTCCAGTTTTAAAGAAAAACTTCGTTCACTTTATTTGGTGAAAAACACAACTCGGCATATTACACGTACCTGGTAATTTTCCATGCCGTAAAACATCAAAAATATACTATGTACAAAAGATTTTTAGTTGTAAATGACTAGACAGAGATTCCTTGAAGCATTTGGTAGTAAGTTACTATACTACCTCTATCACTTGCGTGTATTTCAGCCACCATCACTTGGCAAAGGGAAACCAAAGGATAGAACATCAGGAAAATATTTAAAGCGGCTTCCGAACGTTTGTAAGTAAATTTAACGTTCAATACATGCTGGTCCAAACTGACCACATCTGCATCCGTTTCGACTATTCACCGTCGTCAAACGATATTCCGCAGTACTTCAGTCAAAAACATTTCTGTCTGCCTGCATCAGATCATCAGTGTCTATCTCGTCTGACTTCTTCAGACGTCGGATCTGATCTCATCGATCTGTCTGATCTCGATCGACTCTTTCGACCTTCTCATTTGCTTCAAGAAACCTCTGCCCTATATATCCGAGAATGGACAGTTCCGGAAACGCCCCCGGATATGCAAATCAGATGCGTACGCATTGAGAACTGATTTGCATGAAACCTCATGTTGAAAAACGTCACGGTTCACGCCGGTGAACGGGAAGAGTCGTTCATATTAAATTTGCATAAACGCCCGTTCACGGGAACGTGAATCGCGATGTATTGATTATTTCCAACATGCCGCGCCCGAAAAGAGCCAACAACACGCGGTGTTCCCAGGTGGTCACCCACCCAAGTACTCACCGCGCCCGATGCTGCCTGACTTCGGTGATCTAACGCGAACCGGTGTTTTCAGCACGGTACGGTCGTTGGCCCTATCTTCAACAGGTAAAGAATTAAAGCGCAATTCAATCTTTTTAGGACATCCTGTATACTCACATGGTAATCGAACAGTATAGTTATGAAAGTAATGCAGATAGTGAAGATTCATGGAACTTTGGTATTTCTGATGAGCACATGGACAGTTTTTATGAATGCAAAGATTGCAATGTTGGTCTGTGCGGGAATCTTAATTTTTTTTAATTGGATTTCCTCATATTTATGGAACTTAACCTTTAATTTCAGCTTTTACTTCAACACAAGACGTGAAACATTCTCTTTATCTTAAAATACAGGGTGTCCCAAATGAAACTACACATTTCTGAGAGGGCTACAGCAAAAACTATTCACCAGAAAGCCATGAAATTTGAGGAGTGTCATTAGGAGATGATGGGAATTTTTTCTAGAGCAAAAAAAGTTAGTTCAGAAAACCACAAATAGAGGGTGTGTAATATCTTTATACAGAATGTATAACATGAACTCCACAATGTATCTACCTAAAAAAATGTATCTACAAAAAAAAAAAAAAAAAAAAAAAAAAAGTTAGTTCGGAAAACCACAAATAGAGGGTGTGTAATATCTTTATACAGAATGTATAACATGAACTCCACAATGTATCTACCTAATGAGGACAAAACATGTTCTATATGATGGCCATCATTGTCTGCTACCATCTGAAATTTCAACATAGCATGTTCAATGGTTAATTGCAGTGTATGAGTCGCAATGTTACACTCATGGTGTAGGGCGCGGTAGCCCATTGGTTAGCGCGCTGGAGTTGCACTCGGTAGGCCCGGGTTCGATTCCAGCCACTGCCAAAACTGCCGCCGTGTTCATGCGGAGTACGATCACGTTAAACATGTGGGTCCGAAAGTCCTTCCGAGAGGTTGGTGGTAGGGGAAGGAGGGTACGGTCCCTGTGGATGCCTCCCCCACTGGGTTCCGGTCTAAATTGGGTGGCACATCCCGACCGTCCAAACAGTTACCTTACACCTTTCTGGTAGGTCGGACGGTCTGGGTTTCAACAACAACAACACTCATGGTGTGCTATGCTGTCTTTAAGATAGGACAGAGATGAGATCATGGTAGACCAAGTCTGTGATATCCCCAGAGCCAAAAGTGGCTCCTGAGCACTTGTTTCACACAAGTGGCTATGTGTAGAAACATAAACACTATTGTTTACACTGCATCTAAATTAGACCATATGACCTCACTAGCCAATTAGGACCTTGACTGATTAGGGTTTGCTATGACTAAAAGACTCTTAGGAAGTCGTGCCTGCAGGTGGGCTGAAGCCACTCTAGACCGCAGCCCTAGTTTTTTCAAATTTTAATGGCATTCATAATCAGAATAGCAAACCAAACCATACACTTGTGCCTTGCACTTGCTCCTAGCCCAGGGGTCGGCAACCTAATGAAACGGAAGAGCCAGAAGTTACAATTTACAAAATTTCCCAGTTTTTAAAGAGCCACTAAAAATTTTCGTTTCAATATTATAGTATTTGCTTATATATATTTGATTTTTGATTTAAAATAAACGGCTTTAAATACGGAATAATATTTATTCATATAAAAACACAAATATAGATAGTCACATCAATGGGAGCATTGGCTTTGCATGCCTTTTGAAAGTTTGATTAAATCTGGCTTATAACTTGTTGTTTTAAGTTTCAAGCACGATTCTAGATTTTTATTTGTTAGTTGACTTCTATCTTTACTTTTTATTATATTCATGCAAGAGAACGCTTGCTCGCACGAATATGTCGACCCGAAGATCGTCAGCCCTCCATATGCCAACTTCTTCACCTCACTGTAGCATTCTGGAAGACTATTCCATGCGCCGAATATGAGGGCCTCAACTCGCATTTCTTTTAGAATTTATTTCCACTTGTGCTGCGCGATGTGCATGCATTTCTGGACCTCCAACTCTTCCAACTTGCTCTTGAGTTCTGTGAACTTGCCACTCTACAAGTCTTTGGTTTTTAAATCTAGCAATTGCATTTGGAGCGATCCAGCACCAATTCCAAATGGCTCAATGTTGATCTCATTTGTATTTGTGTCGAGAGGATTTACTATGAACGCGAGAGTACTTTTGTTTGTTTTGAATTGCTCGAATCTCTCAGCGAATCCATCCTTCATGTTTTTTAAAGCTATGCTGAAGTAATTCGTGTCAATAGTTGCATTGGTCTCATCGCGATATTGCTTCAGATTTTTAAAATGAAGTAATTTACCGCTCTCCATGTCTTCAACAAAAAGAATTAATTTTTTTTTCGAAGCAAACTACTTCTTCAAGCAAGGCGTAGGCTGGGTTGCCCTCTCCTTGCAGTTTTAGATTTAGTTCATTTAGTTTCATTGTGGTATCTACCATGAAGTTGAATTTTTGCAGTCATTTGTCTTCTTCCAATTCGGGATGGTCAATGCTTTTTTCATTGAGGAATGTTTTTATTTCACTCAAGCACAAAGCAAAACGTTGCAATACGTTACCTCTGGAAAGCCATCGCTCTTTATTGTGCAGAAGTAGGTCAGAAAACTGGCTATCTATTTCTACAAGGAAATTTTTAAACTGGCGATGGTAGAGTGCTTTTGCCAAGATGCTGTTAATAATCTTAATTACCAGGTTCATGACCTCAACTATTTCGGCCGGAAATGTTTGGGCACAAAGCGCTTCTTGATGAATTATGCAGTGAAACGTTAGAATTTCGTGGTTTATTTTTTTCTGATGAATTGATGTTACCCCTCTATGTATTCCTGTCATACTTCTGGCTCCATCAGTTGCTATAGAAACGATTTTATTTATATCGATTCCATTGTCTTCCAGGCATTTTTGCACAGCATTTGCTATATCTTCTCCACGAGTTTGCCCTGAGAGCGGTAGCAATCCTAGCAGTTCTTCTTTTGGACCTTGGGACGATATATACCTGACGAAATGGGTAACTTGTGCCGTGTCTTTTATGTCGCAAGACTCCTCTTTTTGCAATTTCTAATGATACTGCAAAGCTTGCCAAATTTACATTATTGGAAGATTGCGCCCAGTTACTTAGCATGGAACTTGACTGTTGTTTTTCTTTATGGAGCTCTTCAACAGCTTTTTTTCGTGTATCAAGTCAAGTATGGAATACCTTGAAAGAACATTTTCACCGGTTGGATATTTACTAGCAAACTGGGTATGTTTTGTAGTGAAGTGTCTCTCCAAATTTGACTTCTTATTGTGTGAGAGTTTTTCATGGCAAATGAGACAAGTCGGAAGGCCATCTGTGTTGCATATGAATGCAAACGACTCCGTCCAATCCTGATTGAATTCTCGGTTTTCTTCTTCTCTCTTTTTTTACCAGATGCCATGCTGACGGCGGAGCTGAAAAAATGATTTTTTAAAATTTTACTTAGCTATCTAAAACGACAAACAATTTATTTACCATTAACACGATCCTCAGATATGTAATCCAATTCTGTTACTGATTTTATTATATTATACGCGTACGTACCTTTGAGAAGATAATTCGCTTCTAAATCGTATTCTTCTTGAAATAACAAGCGAATAGGCACGCAAAAACCGCAAGCGACACACAATTAACACATATGCAACGTAACGTCGACCGCGCTCTTAAAGTACCTTGGACCGCGCTATCTGAGGATGACTGACTGACAACACGTCTAGAGTTTAAACGGTGGCTGTTTGGGTGAGGTGGAAATGGAATGCAATTGGCTGAAAGATAAACATGGTCACAGAGTCTCATCTCTAAGAACAAAAAAATAGTTCAAATTTATCTCATTACGGTCATGTTAAGCGTAGCGATTTGTAATTAACGATTATGAAAATAGAAGCTATTGAGAAATTAGGTACTTAAAAATATATTTTCTTATTTTTTAAGGGTTTTGATAATAAATTATTAATTTTTTCGTATGGAACTGGAGAGCCGCAACTTTACATCAAAAGAGCCGCATGCGGCTCGCGGGCCGCAGGTTGCCGACCCCTCCTAGCCTGATTGAAGGGCAACTTCAGTGATGGTGGTGGATCATACGAGTATATCTGAATAAGACAGCTATAGTTTCAGTGGATAAGCGATATATAAGAACAACAATGATTTTAGCCAACAAAAAGTTCACTCTATGAAGCACTACAGCTATGCCATCTAAATATTCAAACATTTGAGCACCCAGTTAAAATAAATTGGAAATATTTTATTGCACTGAAAGTATATTTGGTTAGTATAAGAATAGGCACTTGCAATAGACTAGTAACATGGTCACGAGAAAATAATTCCTGTATGTAGGCAAAACTACAAGGATTCTTCAAAGCTAAGCCTACTGCTATCAAATTGGATGCGATGCTCAATAACTGAATGAACATCAAATGATCGAACAAAAATGCTAGTTAATGATGAGTATGTTCTATGCAATAGATTCAACATTGGGTGAATTGAAAGAGCAGAATAACTTGCATTAATATCGAACTTTCGGCTTCAGCATGCGATATATAAGCCAGAAAATAAGATGTCCACAGTGACTAGGAGAAACTGTGCCTTATATAAACAAGAAAGATCAATCATGCTTAAAGCATTGATTATGAAACACTTTCCAACTTCAATGCAATTTTATTTAAACATGTCGAAAATGCAATGCATTCCTTGGTAATATTTCAAAACTTATCACAATATTACATTAATTTATTATATTTGAAAACTTAAACCTTCATCGAAAAACATGAACTTCATTCAAATGACGGCATTGAAATATAAATTGCCTGGTTCAAACATCTCTAAAATATGATACATTCCTCGGTAATAATTTTAGAATTATCATAATACTACGATAATTTATTATATTTGAAAACTTCATCGAAAACAACTGAAATTCATTCAAATGACGTCATAGAAAAAATAACACACCTGGCTCTCTTTATAAAAGCAGCATTTCATTCATAAATAATTTCCCATTCATTTCATTCATCACAATACTATAATAATTTATTTTATTTAAAAATTAAGACCATGGAGCTACAAGTAATTAAACTCTATGCGTAAAACTTCATCGAAAAAAATCGTCCTTCTTTTTATAAAATCAATGAATGTTTCATTCATATCAGCTACGGAGACTCCATGAACTAAATGATTTTGTGTTACAGAAATACAGCAATTCTAATACCTTGTATAAATTTGAGCCAATAAATGCCAGCCATAGAGATTGTAATTTAAATAAGAAATTTATTGCATATTTGTAAACAAAATGTATAGCTAGATTATACATTTCTTTTATCAATTATTGATAATGAACTGTGAATTTATGGTAATGAATAAAACATGTAGGCAATATGCAAAAAATGAAAAGGTTATAAATATATCTAAATAGGAATATGGGTAAATAATTTAGCATGACCACTGTTATATTTTGAGAAGGGATCCCTATTTAAATGTATTTTGTACTATAATAAAAGGTAATATGGTTGATGATTTATTATTTTTACTTTTATTCTATGATATGGTTATGAAACACAGGTATTATGATAATTAAGCTACATTTTGTTATGATCAGTACTTTAGAAGAATCAAGAACATAAATTAATAAAATTTAATTTTGTCAACAAACCTATGACTTTTCTTTGCTTCAGATTAAACTAAAAATCTTTTTTTTTATTATTATTATTATTATTATTATTATACAAATTTATAACATGAATTTTTCAGGATGACTAGAAAATGTTTTAGTGAATCACTATGGGTGATTAAAAATATATTTTAAGACAATATTATACTTGACGAACACCTGACCTGTAATGAAGTAGAATGTATAAGATGCAATCTTCCACTTAGAACTAATGCAATATAAAAGTTGATTTGGCGAGAAATCGCCCTATGGAAAACCTATGCAGGTGACTGCAATCATTTTTGAGAAAGCTAAATTTTTTATTTCCAATCGGATTTTCTATTTTTAAAACTATTAAAGATAGAATAAAAAATTTTTGAAAAAATTTCATCTCAAAACATACCCCACATGATAAAACTATATTTGGAATAATGACATGATAAAATTATTTCTCATCTTGATTGAAATAATTAACAAGTGAAAGAAAAATAATGTAGTTTTTTAAAGTACCAGCTCTTATTTTTTCATTCATTTAAGTTACATAAATAGATGAAAGACAATCATATACCATATTTGGGCTTTCTAGCTACTCCGGTTCTCGAGTTATACTCAAAAAAACAAGTACATTCTTATGGCTGATCCAGAATGGGCTAGTCCGATAAGGTTTAAAAATTCAAAATATTAAAATACACTGTAAAAGATAACGACATACTAAATTTGGCCTAGGATGAATAAGTCCAATATGGGTCAGAATAAAAGAAAACTAAACTAGGACAACGACATACCAAATTCCATGTTATGGTCAATGGAACCTGATTAGTTAGAGCCTCAAAGATTTGAATTACGCTGACAAACACCAGATTAAGTTAAATAAAAGGTTCTGTATTCATTAACTTTTATGATAGTGACATTAAAAAAAAAATATATATATATACATAAATGCTTTTAACATTAATTCTTTGAAACCTTGAATTGACATTATGAACCAATTTATGTTAATTATATATATATATATATATATATATATATATATATATATATATATATATATATATATATATATATATATATATATATATATATATTTCATTTTGCATATACATACATGAGTTTATATTCATATTCTTGTACAAATGTAATCCCATTATATTTGGTATGCATATAATCAATCGCACTTTAATCATATAAAATCAAATGTATGCGCTAGTGGGATTACAATAATTCTCTGTTGCCAAAATTCGCATCAGATACTTTATCTAGCAACCCAACTATCAGCTACTGAGTGAAAAGTCTCTTCTACCTTTCACAGTGCTACAGGTTAGGTGTTCACTGAGTATAGCGGAAAGCCAATGCCACTGAGGTACGTCAAAACTGCAAATGCATATATACACTCTTTTGCAAAAAAAAAAAAAAAAAATGAAGCACACCTAAAAAATAATCCGATCATCTCGAAATTTCGCATGCAAATTCCTTTATACCAAGTATGTAAATGATTAAATTTGCAAGGCTAATGAGTGTTAACTTCGGTCATAGCGTGCGTTTCTACTGCGCAACTAGCATCCTATAAAACAGGTTAAAAATGTGGACGGTTTATCTTTGCTCGTTATTGGCGTTGCAGTTCTGCGGAGACACAACCAATAATGCTGTTACGACGTTGCCGAAGGCCTTATAAGCAATTAGACGAGTTCGACGGTGGTTGTATAGTCGGGATGCGTGAAGCTGGCTGGTCATACCGAGCAATAGGCCGCCACCTGCCCCGAACGGACACTACTGTGCAAAGGTATTGGCAGCAATGGTTGTTGCAAAGAACTCATCCGCAGAATGAAGGCTCTGGAAGGCCAAGGTTCACGAATGCGAGGTAAGATCGGGTGATTATGCGACAGACCCGAACTGGCCCAACAGTATCATTATCCGCCATCCAACGTGCTACAGCCTCTTCCATACCACCTGTGGTACCTTTCTCCATCTCACTGTGCTTGGCTAAAGTGGGGTTACACCACTGCAGCCTTTAAGACGTCTGCCCATAACCCCACAATATCGATAGTGTCGTTTGGAGTGGTGTCGTAGCCGAGCATCATGGCTGCCAGCAGGCTGGCATCACATAGTGTTTAGCTATGAATCATGCTTCAGTCTTTCAACAGATGACCATCAGGTACATGTGTAGAGTCGCCAGGGCCAGCGGTCCCAATCAGCCTTTGTTTTACACAGCCATTACCCTTGATGTGGGGGTGCTATCTCTTACAACAGCAGGTCGTCCCTAATCATCCTGTGGCCGTTTGCGTTACCCTTCATGGCACGTCATTCTGGGGCTATTTCCCAAGATAATACCACGCCACATACGGCTCGCATATCTGTGGACGGTCTCCATGCTGTTGATATTGTTCCTTGGTCAGGAAGGTCATCAGATCTTTCGCCAATCGAGCATGTATGGGACATGCTAGGCCACCAGATTCGGGCACCCCGAAACGTAGCAGATCTGGAGCAACAATTGAGGAATGCCTGGCAGAATGTATCGCAAGAAGACATTAGGAAACTTTATCACTCCTTACCTAGACGTATACAAGCATGCATTGCCGCCAAGGGAGTTTCACCAATTACTGATTTGAAAATTCAATGTTCAATTGCTAATCATTTATGGGTTCTGCGGCCTTGATTTTGAAATCATTTCGTTATCTGTGTATGAGCTACGCATATTTAATTTCAATAAAAATAGTCACTTTCTTTATGGTGCTTCTTCTTTTTTTTTTTTTTTGCAAAAGAGTATTTTCAATCTTGCATAGTTTCCAATGTTTGCATAGTTTCCAATTGCAATTGTGTGTTCTCATAAAGTGTTAGAAATCAACCTTTTTAAATATTTATCCTTACATCATCCAATACACATATATTTATTTATCACCTTGAATAAAATATGCATCAGTTGCTGCCTGTTAGTCATCATACAAGCAAATCTGCTATTTAATTTAACAATTTAATATTATTAAAAATGTCTGATCTTATGCCATTTATTGCTAAATATATTGATATTTTGTTTCAGTTATAGCACCTTGAAGTTTGAAAAAATATTAAAAATTAAAACAAAAAAATATGTGCTTAAATATTAGATGCTTGTAAATGTTTGTTTTGTGAAAATCACAAGCTGATTAAAAAATGTTTAATTTTTTTAGGGTTAGAAAGTTTTGAATGTCCTTTGTCAAATCCCCCTTTAAGCTATGATCTCCATTAATTAAAACCTAAGACACCCCTGGACATTCATATTCCTAAGACATATCTCTTAAACATATGGTAGGTATACTATAATAAAATATTTGCTAATCCCTCTTTCCCATAAATGGTAACCCCCATTCTTTGGTAATATCTGTACCATAAAAGAAAGTAAATGAATTCACAAAGACTCTAAATAAACAAAATTAAACAATATACATGTATATCATTAAATATACTGAAACAGAGTTTTCTTTAAGCATATAAATTAAAATATTAATTACATACATTGAACATACAGTGTAAAAATCTAAATATTTTTAAATCAAATCACTGACATTTTACAGAAAATTATAAAGTTCAAATATCTTTTTGTATAGAAACTAATTGGAATGGAATGGTATGCTTACTTTTACTGGGCAGAACATGTACCATAAAATTTATATGCAAGAAATTTTAAATTAACATTTTTAAAGAAATAATATGAATGAAAATGCAAATTGATGAAGATAATATGGAGAGTTTTATAGAATAAGTCTTATTTAATTCTATTTTAACACATTTCTCATCAGTTTTATCCTACTTCAAACCTTTATTTCTGTAACAGTGTAACAGACAATTCAGACAGACAGTAGTAGAGTGCACAGTCTCAATTTAATGAATCTGAACGGGATATTTCCTTCAAAGCCTTTAATGTGTTGTAAAAGTGATTGTATAAAAGTATTATATTAAAATACAAATATATGTAATATATTTGCGAGTAAATATATTAATAAAGATTATCATTTTATGCAAGAAATGTGTAAATTTTGTGCAAAATAAAAAGCTCAATATATTCATTACACAAAATCACCCGAAAAATTCATATCCTTGTCTTAGTATACAATTTCTTCTTCTTCCACCTAGACCGTCCGATCTACCAGAAAGGTATAAGGTATTTGTTTGGAAGGCCGGGAAGTGCCACCCAATTTAGACCGGAACCCAGTGAGGGAGGCATCCACAGGTATCGTACCCTCCTTCCCCTACCATCAACCTCTCGGAAGGACTTACGGACCCACATGTTTAACGTGATCGTACTCCGCGTGAACACAGCGACAGTTTTGGCAGTGACGAGAATCTAACCCGGGCAGATCGAGTGCAATTCCCGCACGCTAACCACTGAGCTGTCGCGCCCCGTAGTATACAATTTGGCAAAACACTGTTTTTGGCTCCATCATCCGTTAATTACTGCAATTTAGTTTGTTTTGAATTCAAATTTGAGTTTATATTTCTGAGACCTAACATTATTTTAGGCAATATTTCATTTATCTCGTTGATGTTTAAACAAAACTGCTGTTTTCCAATGTTTTTCTACGAAGTGCAGCAGGGCAGGTCCACAGATCGGAAGGGCTAGCAGTGATGCCACAGCTCGTCCAGAAATGTTACCATGTGGGGAATAGCGAACAAGACAACCTGTTAATATTCTATTAACTTTGATTCCAGTCTACCTTGTAGCAAAAAGTAGTTCAGCACTGGCATTTTTCTCTTTCTGTATCTCACATATGCATCTTTTTAATAAAAGCCTCTTTCACACTTTTCCGAAATAGTATTTGTCCTCATTCTATATGACGTCTAGGTAATCTATACAATGCCTAGGGAAAGTATGTATAAAATTAAAATAAAACAGACATTTCATACTTTGCCTAAAAACGTCACACATTCTATGCAATGCCTGCTTTTCACACTTCGCTAGTAAGAAAATATACCTTGCGTTGTGTGGGATGTATAATAAATGACTTGATTTCCTATCTTCTATATGCAAATCATGCAAAAGGGTTCGAAGTTTTGTTACTTTCGAATCTGCAGAGTGCGAAATGATCCTATTTTTTCAACACAGGTTCATTTTCAGGAGGTACGCGATTAAGATCTGTGGCATGAGTTAATATAACACAATCTAGTGCTACAATTAAGTAATGAAATTTTGTTTTTTTATTAATGACTAGCAGCATACTCGTTCTTCGTACGGAGTATATAATATGAAGAAACTTATAATTCGCAATCATGTGCAAATTCTGTTAAAATATTAAATTTATTGCTCCTAAAGAGAAGTTTAAGAATATCTGTTCTCACTATGCAAAATTATTTTCACGGGCAGATCTGAAGAATAAAACATCCTGGCCCCTTTTGTAAGCAAATTTACAAAAACCAAAAAGGAATTGAATCAATATATGCAACCCCGTACTACTTATATTGTCGCAGATTAGAAAATATGCCAGTGTGTTAGTAGAAGATTACCCGTATTACAATATAGGTCTCAAAAATATTTGCCAAAATAAAAGAGATGACGTAATAAATTGAAAATATCAATAATCCCCGTACTCTTTATACCGGAAAGTCGTAATTGAGTCCAATATATGCCAATATATATCAGAACATATGCCAATATACCTGTACTACTTATATTCTCGTAGATTAGAAGATATACCCGTTGTTGTTGTTGTTGAAACCCAGACCGTCCGACCTACCAGAAAGGTGTAAGGTAACTGTTTGGACGGTCGGGAAGTGCCACCCAATTTAGACCGGAACCCAGTGGGGGAGGCATCCACAGGGACCGCACCCTCCTTCCCCTACCACCAACCTCTCGGAAGGACTTTCGGACCCACATGTTTAACGTGATCGTACTCCGCATGAACACGGCGGCAGTTTTGGCAGTGGCTGGAATCGAACCCGGGCCTACCGAGTGCAACTCCAGCGCGCTAACCAATGGGCTACCGCGCCCCTGAAGATATACCCGTGTATTTGTAGAAGATTACTCGTACAACGTACAATATATGAGTTTAAACAATTTTTGTCATAATAAAACAATTGCATAATAACTTGAAAATATCAATAATCCCCGAAAATATCAATAATAATAATGTTTAAACCTGAAGATCGTAATTGATATTATCCAGTCAAAAATGCTATAAGAAAAATCAAATCGTTCTTTTCTAAAATATATTTTTATATCCATTTATTTATTATTCAAATCGAAAAAATAATTATTAAAATTAACAGACAGATTTAATTTAATTGCGTTTCTGAGTAACATGATATAAGATAGAATCTTCCTCATAAACTGCGAAAAAAAATAACCAATTTGATTTCTTTATACTTTTCATTGTTCAGTAAAAGCTTGTTTAAAATAAACCAGAGATAGATTTCCCATTTAAATCATGTTTCAAACCATTCATGTTTTCAGAAAGTGACTAATTAGCGCAAAAAATCTCCCATCAAACTTGGATATTAAATTTTAATTCACTTTCAAACGATTTTCAAGCTTTTCGTTTGGATAAACCACGGAGTTAAGAGATTAGAACTCCTAGGAAAAAGTTTCGTTTTTCATTAATATCTCGACAACCCCTAGTCTTAGATACTCGAAACTTGGGCTAAATTTATGGGAGGCTATTTCAAGGGTATCCACAAAATTTCATCAAATTCGGTTCAGCCGTTCTCTCGTGATGATGAGACAAACGAGAATTTCGTTTTTTACTAATATCTCGAGAACCACTGATCGTAGAAACTCCAAACATGGAGTAAATTTTAAGTGGGACTATTTCCAGGCTACTCACAAAATTTCATCAAATTCGGTTCAGCCGTTCTCCCGTGATGACGGGACAGACAGACAGACAGATTTTTAATTTTATATATATGGACTAGCAGCATACCCTTTCTTCGTACGGAACGGAGTATATAATATAAAGAAACTTATAATTCGCAATCATGTGCAAATTCAGTTAAAATATTAAATTTTTGCTCCTAAAGAGAAGTTTAAGAATATCTGTTCTCACTATGCAAAATTATCTTCACGAACGGATCTGAAGAATAAAACATCCTGGCCCCTTTTGTAAGCAAATTTACCAAAAAAATAATTGAATTAATATATGCAACCCCGTACTACTTATATTGCCGCAGATTAGAAAATATGCCAGTGTGTTAGTAGAAGATTACCCGTATTACAATATGAGTCTCAGAAATCTTTGCTAAAATAAAAGAGATGACGTAATAAATTGACAATATCAATAATCCCCGTACTCTTTATACCAGAAGGTCGTAATTGATTCCAATATATGCCAATATATATCAAAACATATGCCAATATACCTGTACTACTTATATTCTCGTAGATTAGAAGATATACCCCTGTATTTGTAGAAGATTACTCGTAAAACGTACAATATATGAGTTAAAACAATTTTTGTCATAATAAAAGAATTGCATAATAACTTGAAAATATCAATAATCCCTGAATCAATAATCCCCGAAAATATCAATAATAATAACGTTTAAACCTGAAGACCGTAATTGATATTATCCAGTCAAAAATGCTATAAGAAAAATCAAATCGTTCTTTTCTAAAATATATTTTTATATCCATTTATTTATTATTCAAATCGAAAAAATAATAATTAAAATTGACAGGCAGATTTAATTTAATTGCGTTTCTGAGCAACATGATATGAGACAGAATCTTCCTCATAAACTGTGAAATTAAATAGCCATTTTTGATGTCTTTATACTTTTCATTGTTCAGTAAAAGCTTGTGAAAATAAACCATGGAGATAGATTTCCCATTTAAATCATGTTTCAAGCAATTCATGTTTTCAGAAAGGGACTAATTCGCGCAAAAAATCTGCCCTCAAACGCAGAGATAAGGTTTTAATTCACTTTCAAACGATTTTCAAGCTTTTCGTTTGGATAAACCACGGAGTTAGAGAGTAGAACTCCTAGGAAAATGTTTCGTTTTTCATTAATATCTCGAGTCTTAGATACTCGAAGCTTGGGATAAATTAATCGGGGGCTATTTCAAGGCTATCCACAAAATTTCATCAAATTCGGTTCAGCCGTTCTCCCGTGATGATGAGACAAACGAAAATGTCGTTTTTTACTAATATCTCGAGAACCACTGATCGTAGAAACTTCAAACACAGACTAAATTTTAAGTGGGACTATTTCCAGGCTACCCACAAAATTTTATCAAATTCGGTTTAGCCGTTATCTCGTGATGATGGGATAAACAGACAGACAGACAGATTTTCAATTTTATTTATATAGATTCCGGAAATCAAGAATTAGATGTCCAGATGCAAAAACCACAATTTTGGGTATGTTTATCAGAACGGAAGTGTTTTAAAAGCCACTTTTGAAGGTTCAACAGAACTAAAATCATCATTTTGAGTGGAAGCATTATCTTTATTGTTGACTGTTATTAAGCGAGTTTCATTCGTGTCAGCTGTCGACATAATAACATAAGAAACTAAAAATGTTTACACCCCGTGTATTAGCTCCGGCCGCTCAGCTAGCTGCTCATGACCTAGGGCGAGTCGAGCGGTCTGGGCCTTCAACCCGTTGTTGTTGTTGTTGAGATTCAGACCACCCGACCTACCAGAAAGGTGTAGAAGACCCAGACCGTCCGACTCATCCTGAGGACTTGAGTATCTAGTTGGACGGCCGGAAAAAGAGTTAGCAGAAGCCAACTCCCGGGGCGGCCAAGGTCCGACGGTCTGGGGCAAAGTTTATTTAAGTTTCAAAAAATATACATTGAGGTTACAAGGAGTTGTACAAAGAGGTGATGATGAGTTAACATTTTGATGATTAGATGACATGATTAAATATAGATGACATGATATTTAGCAAGATGACTTGATATAAAACATGATGTTTGATGACAGTATTAAAATATATGAGTGTAATTATATAATATATGATATTTAGTTGACAATATATTGCTGACAATGATTTGTTGAAAAAGTGATATATAATTTGATGAAGACAGGGGAAAATTACAAGAATATAATACAAAAAACTTAA
The DNA here is from genome assembly GCA_951213105.1 of Amaurobius ferox. Taxonomy (NCBI): domain Eukaryota; kingdom Metazoa; phylum Arthropoda; class Arachnida; order Araneae; family Amaurobiidae; genus Amaurobius; species Amaurobius ferox. Next base: position 102,599,711 of record OX578141.1, on the reverse strand, counting down.
ATACGAAGAAAAACATTGCATAAGCAACCAACGGCCAAAACAGGACAAACAAGGCCAACAAAAACGGGACAAAGACGAGGCAAAAAAACAAAAAAAAAAAAAAAAAAGGACGACACCACCGAGCAAAAAACAGGTAAAACAGTTAAAGTAAAAGGGGGAGACACCGACCAGAGACAAAATTGAAAGCAGAAAGTCCCCAGGCTGATTAAGAGATTTTGTTTGAGATTTCTCTCGATATGAGAACACAGTTTTTGATTTTATTAATGGAAGATTTGTTGGAGCAAACACTCGAGAACCAGGTCGCAGAGTTTTGGGGGGAAGGTTTTGAGAAAGGTGTAAGGTAACTGTTTGGACGTCTTCAACCCCGTCGAAGATCCAGACCACTCGACTGGCCCTTTGGTTTACAGCAGCGGTTTGAATAGCCGAGGCCTTCAACCCCGTTGTTCTTGTTGATACCCAGACCGTCCGACCAATCAGAAAGGTGTACGGTAACTGCTTGGACGGCCGGGAAGAGCTACCCAATTTAGACCGGAACCCAGTGGGGAGGCATCCACAGGGACCGTACCCTCCTTCCCCTACCACCAACCTCTCGGAAGGACTTACGGACTCACATGCTTAACGTGATCGTACTCCGAATGAACACGGCGGCAGTTTTGGTAGCGGAGGGAATTGAACCCGGGCTTACCGAGTGTAATTCCCGCACGCTAGCCACTGGGCTACCGCGTCCCGGGGTCTTCAACCCCGTATATTAGCTAACTGAGCACGTACCTTTTTGCTAAATTCATGTAAATTGAAGCAAGCTAAGACTTCCACATCGCTTACGAAGCTCGTTGCTAAATCCAGCCACAGAATATTATTTGTAAGATCATATCCTCTTGCTTGGAGACAGCAGTGCGGACCTGGCCTACCTTTCGGTTTACAGGTTTAGTTCCACACCCCTGAGGACTTACGGACCCACATGTTTAGCGTGATCGTACTCAGCGTAAACACGGCGGCAGTTTTTTCTTTTTCCAGCGGAGGGAATCGAACCCGGGTCTACCGAGTGCAATTCCCGCGCGCTGACCAGTGAGCTACCGCGCCCACCATATCCTCTTGCTTATCTCGAAACACAACTCATGCTGAAATCACGTCTCCGGTCACCACTCATATGGCAGAGGTACGATGTAGAAATGCATTTATCAGAAGGACATATATAAAAGATAACTTTATTTACAAAACCATAATTAAAACAGTGCTACCTTCAACCGTTGTACAACAGAACTATCAGAAATACGAATGATCTGAAAATCTATCTCAGCCTACGACGTTGTGGTGTACGGACCTATTCGTGCTCCGCTTCTGACCAATGCCACGTGGTGATTTTTACGTATTCTCATTTGTCAGTACATGCTTGTGCTGCCTCGTGCGCTCAACATGGCTGAGGATGGGAGGACCGTAAGTGCGGATGGAAAGTGTGTTAGGAAAGCCTCCTTTAAGACTAAAAGTCTAGTTAAAAGCAAAAAGATCAAGAGTGCTATCAAGAAGAAGCCATATGTTCCGGGGGCATACTTCCAAGCTGACATTGGACCGAGTGATATGGACGTTCAAGCAGCCGGAACGTCAAGCAAGTTGGTGCAACAGGAAACCCGATACGAGACTGCAGCGACCTTCGAAAATGAATATCTAAAGACTCTGGATATCCCCAAAGATGTAATTCCTAGAGACTCTATCACCTGGAAGATAGTAACCCATTTCATCTGTTATGACTACGCCATTGCCAGACTTGAAGAGGAACTCGAGGACGAGGACATTGAATGGAGCCAAACCAAGATATTACAGAAAATCATCACAGGTAGTATTCTTGATGCTTCTGCGCTGCTGCAAAACCCTGACCCCCATACGTTAGTTAATCGCGATACGTATAATTTCCTAAACGATATGGTAAAAAACTGGGAAAAAACCACCGATGATGACTTGTATATAATTTTTAAAGACGAGATGTGCAAGAAAATTGAGGGTTATGTTACCCCTAGTAATTGGAAGAAGCCAAAACTTTCGGCCCAGCTTGAGCCAGAACCTGAGACTTAAAATAAATTTTCAGAACTTGAGAGTGAGGAAGCCACTATGGCTATTGAGCCCTCCCCCTAAGGATAGAGTCTCCTCCTTCTATGTGGACTCCTCAAGTGATTGGGGAGCCCTCATAGAGGAGCTTAATAGTATGCTAGCATAGGCGCCGACTCCGGGGGGGGGGGCACAAGGGCACGAGCCCCCTCTGGGAAATTTCAAGATTTTTTTCTAACATCATATTTTACTAAACACCAGAAAATGAAATTTTTAAGCAAAAGTAATTGAAAGAAAATCCTATCAACGTAAATGTCACATTTTAGTTCAGTCTTGTTCACATCTTCCTTATCATAGCACCGTAAACTATCTCGCACACAAACCAAGCTCCTCTTTACTCCCAGGAAACATGTTTTTGCTAATGACAAAAACACCTGGTTACCAGAACTTTTTCGACTGACCTTCTAATTCAAAGAGAAACAGAATATTTACAGCTCTGGGATTGGCATTTCTAAAAAAAAGCGGTCTCTCTCCAGTAATAAATATAAATGATAACCACGAAGTAGAGATGACTTATTTGGTCTACCTAAAGTGATCTTATCTGTAATTAGTCCTCGATTCTATATACCAGTCTTTACATGTGGCATCCATTCCGTTTGAAGCTGGAAACCCTGCGGATACCTATATTCCTGGTGATCGCCGGACGTTTAGCAGCCAACAGTCCCAAGTCATTTGAGACCAACCAGAAAACTAGAATTATAAATCATGAGAAAATGAAAAATATCGGATTCGTAAGAACGCTGTGGAAAAATGGTTGCATTTTGTAGGAGGACTTGACATATGTTCAACTGGTGTGGTTGGTCTCAGATGAGTGATGTTTGTGGTTGTGGTTTTGAAAGCAGTCTGATGTTTGTGGTGTTAAAGGCAGTGTGGTGTTTTAGTTCTTTTAATAAAGGTTTCATTTCGGTTTGTGATGAAAAAAGAATGCAATATATCTGTGCTATTCGTAAAGGTTATATTTCGATTTGTAATTAAATATAAACATACTTATTTCTCATGGATAAATTTAAATTAAAACAGAAAAATTTCCTTTTGCGTGAGAAATCCCCAAACTGCTGAAAGGCCTGCATATTATAAAGAGGCAGATTTTGATTTAAGAGCAACACTGGTAAGTATATATATATATGTTTTAATGGCTTTGCGCATTGTATTCTATGAAATTGTACTGATAGGTGTGTTTTTTAATCAAATAATATAATTATATTAGATCTTTCATTTAAAAGGATTGGTGAAACATGACAATGCTATAATTTTAACAAAAATAGGATTTTTCCAGAAACTGTTATGTTAAGTGTTATTTGATGGAAAAATCCCAGTTTGGCAAAAAGTGTAGCTAGTCATATTGGTGCTCTAAGCCTATCATTTACACGTTTATGTTTTCTTAACGAAACTTGTTTTTAGATATTTTGCTCACATGATGGGATGGACATCCAAATTTATATAAGTTTATATGTGACGAAATCATAAAGTTTCGTTACATATCATAACAACTGTTTTTGATTTTATTGTTTTGCAACTTTATCATATTTTATTCTCAGTGTGTGGGGAGCAGGCCTGGATACTAGCTCCGAGAATGGCCCTGGAAAAACGGGGCATGACCGCCCCTTTAGGTCCATCATAAACATTAAGAAAAATATTAAATGCAATGGTCCCGACCCATCGGGAAATTTCTAGATCCCACCATATCTGGGTCTGGTGTGGGTAATCAGCAATATGCTAAAGAGTATAATGTGACGGATTCTTGCTAGTGGGACTATAAGCGTTACCTCTATCGGTGGCAACGCTACAAGGCGTTAGTAGCCCCCCTTCACTTTTAACCCCATAATTGTTCTTCGAAGGGAGAAAATGCAATGCGTAGACGATGTCATCTGGTACGTCAAAAAGGGAGTGAGTTCAGGAGTCAAAGAGCTCAAGTTTTATAAGTGGTAAACTAGAGTGGGGCATGCCTAAAATGTTTAAAAATATTTATCGCACAATAAATAAAACTGCTGATTTAGTTCTTTTGACCCAGCCCGTCCGACCTACCCGAAGGTGTAAGATATGTTTAGTTAGACCGACGGGACAGTGCCATCTAATTTAGACTGGAGCCCAGTGGGGCGATATCCACATGGACAGACCCTCTTTCCCTTGCCGCTCGATAGGACCTTCAAATCCCCAAATTTAACGTGCTCATACGGGGACAGTTTAGACATAGCCGGAAATCGAACTCTGGTCCTCCAAGTACAATCCCCGTGACTTAACCACTCGGTTATCCCACTCTAAAACTGAAGCTTGTAAGACAATAACTTACGAAACTTCCTTGAGGAAGGCATATATATGTTAGTTAGGTAACTACAGTTGCTTCGATGACATTATTAACCCCCTTTCTCAGACCAAAATAACAGTACGCGCGCTTAACAACCACTACTGACGTTCGTTGGGAAGTTCGATTTGTTAAGGGCGCATAATGTTCTTTTGCCATCAAGTAGGGCTTATAATGCCCTCGAAACAATTGTAGTCATCTAACAGAAATATGCTTGCTTTTTTCAAGGAGGTCTTGTAAGTTGTTATATCTTTACCGACTTTGTGAATCTTTTGTATAACTTTATCGGATTGTGCCCCCCCCCCCCCCTGAGATTTTGAAAACTCGGCGCCTATGTATGCTAGAGAATAAAGTACAGGGCCTTCTTATGGGAAGGGTGATCCGAATCACTCCTGGGTCCGTTGAGGACTTCAGGAGTGTGCAGGTCCACCTGACCCTTAAGAAAATCCCCTTCAATGCCATCAATTTGAAACAGGAAAGACCTAAAAAGATAGTCATTAAAGGACTGTCGTCCAATACCGATAGTGAAAAAGTAAAAACTGCCTTTGCTAGAGAAGGATTCTAAGTTATCAGAGTTGCTCAACTTAAAAATAGGAAAGATAGGAGCCCCCTCTCCATTTTTCTGGTAGGCCTCGAGCCTACAGAAGACTGGGCGAGGATCCATGAGATAAAAAGTATACTCTACATGCAGGTTAAAATTGAAATATTTAAAAGCAAAGGCTTCAAAATGTGTTATAATTGCCAACTTTTCAACCATCACAGTGATCAATGTATCCTCCCCCATCGCTGTTTAAAGTGTGGTAAAGGCCACCCCAGTAGGGAATGTGAGAAATCGAGAGAGTTACCTGCAAAATGTTGCAACTGCGGCGGGGATCACCCCGCCAATTTTAGGCATTGCCCCCAAAACCCCTGGAACCGTAAAAAGTTCCAGTCCACTAAAAAATCCCTTCCAAATTCTAACTTTCCCCCCTCCCTTCTAAAAGCATCCCCCTGTTCAGGAAGTGCTGAGACAGTCTCAGGAAAAACCGGAGAGCACTCTGCCCAGGCACGACCTGACACAGGAATTGCCCCCTCCCCCTCAGACCTCGAACGCATTTCTTGACTTCCTTAAATTTTTTAAGGAGGAAGAAAAACGTTTCGATCTGAGTAACCTGCAGGACTTATTAAACAACATCCTTAAAATCATAACCTCTGAAGATGATCCCATGGCAAAACTTTTTTGCATCATTAAGATGGTCGCAGATATCAAAAACCCCCAGCCCCTCTAGAATTGGTGTATTCAGGGTCAGTAGCAAGTTGATCAGAATACTTCCACCAGTACCACCTGCATCTTCTTCAGCACGTGCCACCGCCACGGATTTCCACAAGTGCCATCGCCAGTCCCTTTCCAGGACCCAACTGACGCCCCGCCCATCTGGGGTGCTCTTATGGACAGACCCACGACAACTCAGCTAATGTCACAGACTCAGCACAAATAAAGAGGAATTCGAGGATTAAGACGCCTTCAGCGTCTGGTGCCTCATGACTTTTCGATACAACGGCGTGATCTGAAAATGTTCTGAGCTTGCTTTTATGTGCCCGCGACGAGGCGTTGCGCATGCCTCGTATGTAAATTTTAGAGTCTCTGTTAAGTTCAAGAAAGTTTTATGTTCGTCAATTTATCTGAAGTGCCACTGTAAATGCAACATCATGAAGCTTTGGCCGTATAATTATGCAAATTGCAAGACGAACACAGCTGGCCGAAATATGCAAATGATCTGAAATGCAAGTAGGTAACTTGATTAGCGCGCGGGATAAAAGGAATGGAAACGGTAGATGAGCCAACAGTTGTTGCTGTCTGTCGCCTACGGAAACCCGTGTTCCGAGCTGTTTTTCGTTTCAGAAGACAGTTGTTTCTGAAAAGATGCTTGGCCGAGGACTCCGAAGTCCGTTTCAGCATTTGGACGATCATGCGAGGGGATTCATTTTAGGCCTACGTACGGCTGGGTGGTCGCACCTGCGTATTGACGCTGAAACACGTGTAGATAAGGAGGATCCATAATATTCTTAATTACAATTATATTTTAAATAATTCATCTCTATCTCAATGTACTCATATTATTGATTTAGGTGTCACTTTTGATGATACTTTTAACTTTCAGAGACATATCGATAATATTATTAAAAGAGCCTACCAAAGACTAGGTTTCACCTTAAGACGATCTCGTGTTTTTACCAGTTCTGTGTGTGTGTGATACGATTATTTGTATTTATAATACTCTTGTTAAACCAATCTTGGAATATTGTGCAATGATTTAGGACCCTGTTTACAATCTACATTCTCAACGGATAGAAATCGTGCAAAATAAACTATTACGTACTATTGATTACAGATTGACTGGCTATTATCCTTATGATATGCATACAAGGGAACTCAGACAGAAATATAGTTTAATGTCTCTTAAGGGGACGCTTCAGTTAAAAAAAATCACCGTTCCCTTGAAAATTGCACCCGGTGGCTCAAGAGATGGGCAGTTCCTTTTTTCAAATGATTGGCATCTGATAGGCCAATGAGAGTAAGTAAAGGTGACGAAAGGCCCTTGGACCTCTATAGTTTATGACTTGCTCGCCTGTCCAAGAGGATAAAGGGGGGAATCTTAGAAGGGTGTGTGGTTTGGGGGACAAAGTAAATGAATGAAAGAATGAAAAAAACGTAACTGGAGGCTTTTCCCACTTACTGAAAGAAAGTTTCCTATCCATTCTATTTCTTGTCAAGGAATAACCAAAGAGTTCTCCTAACCGATTATTATATAATTATAATATAAATATATATATATATGTGTGTGTGTGTAACTTCAATGTGTATTTTGGAGACTAATCTAGGTACAACACTAAAATGTGTGTATTAAAAAACTGGAATTAAAAATAAAATTAATGATATTTCTATGCCTATGAGTCCAGAGCGATGGTATAAAACTAATATTTATTTAGTCATTTTGAATATATCATTATTTCCTTTTTAAATAGTATACATTAGAGTGCATTGTATGAAATTTGAAGTTTGAAATGGACGATACAGCACTAAAAATATGTGATATTCTACATACCGCATTTTTTAGCCTTGCAGAATATATTTAGAAATTATAGTATTTAGCATGAGAATTCCATGTGTTGAAAACGATTTGTTTTAACCGGGGTTACTTGGAAATCTCGGGTTCTGCCTAGTAATGAATAGAAATGGCGGTTGCCACTACACGGACACTGCGGAACTGCAATTCTATTCAAATAGCTAGTCTCTAGTAGCGGTACTGCACTTTCACGGCGTTTTTACAGAAAAATGATTTCATTTGTTGACATAGTAACTCAATAGAGACCTACATAATAATTGTCCTGAATGTGTTTTGTTTTTATAAACCCTTCAAAAGCCCCGGTGGCCTAGAAGACTAAATCTTTGTATACTCAAAAATTCAACTTCGGTACAGAACTTAACACAGTCGGAATTTTGAGGGAGAAAAACTACTGGTTCACCGAATATTTATACAAACAATAAAAATTATTTACAAACAAGAAAGGAAAAATGATTTCATTTATACAGATACTGTAATTCAATAAATACCTGTATAATTATTATTCTGCGTGTATTTGTCGTTCCAAACCCTTCAGAAGCTTCCTGTGACCTAGAAGACTAAATCTTTGTGCACTCATAAATTCAAATGCGGGACAGAACCTAACGCAGCAGGAATTTTAATGGGAAAATCTAATTGGTTTACCAAATAGTTAAACACTAGCTGAATATTCATTGAAATTCAAAGGCCTCCTAATGAGCAAACCTACAAAACACGATTTTTTAAATAATTCAATTTTTTCAGTTGTCTTTTTCAGACTGTTCACTCATGCACCAAATTTCAAATATATGTCTCATTTTAGACTGGGCATTTCTCAGTTATTCAGCCAATTAAACATTTAACACACATGTTAAGCACATGCGCATAGGCGTATTTAACCCCCCTTCGAAATTAAAGTTTCAAAACGTTTCCTAAACACATATGTGATAAAAGATATTTACTCAATCATTCAGTTTGTCATTCTGGAGTCCTTGAACTAGAAAAGCAACCCGTTTTTATCTTCAATAAATAAATAAATAATGGGAATAAGTAAGGAGTTTTTAGAATTTAAGAATTAAAAAAAAAAATGTGTTCCGGCTACTGCGTCACTGCAATAATGGGGGGAATTATCTAAATTTGGAAAAATCCCAGTTCTTGGAGCCGGCAGAAGAAAAGGAAAAGTCGAAGATCAAAAGTCAGTTATTTAGAGACTAGAGGTCTGCACAGGTCTAATTTAAAAAATCTGATGTGGGCAACACATGACTTTCCTTATATAATGTAATGAATTTACTACTTTTACAGTAAAAAAATAGGTTTTTCTTATAGTAGATACTAATATTCTTTCCAAGATATTGAATTTTCGACAATTAGTCGTCATTTTCATTGATTTAGCATCATTTTTATCCATTTGGCGAGATTTTCATTAATTTGGCAACATTTCAAAAAAGTCGCCAAGTTGGCGACGTTCCGCCAAATTCGTCGCCAAAATCTCGCCAAGCGTTATGCACTAAGAAAAAAGTTATTCTTACAGCAGATAAATGACTATTGGCGTTTAAATACAAAAGTATTATTCAAAGTATATTTTTTCATGAATGGAACAAGCTAGATCCACGAGAATGATGTCACTTAATTTATCGCATGGTATTACATATGAAAAGTGAACATGTTTCTTAATAGGAATTTTTTTTTTATGTGACTTTTTCATAATTTTTTTGAAAAATGTACAATATCTCGAGAACGGTTCATGTTAGCGTTCTAAAACTTATGCCAATCGTTTTCTAATGAAAAATTACATAAGAAATGTCTATTTGCGTAACTTTATTAGCGGTTTTGATTTTTTGACGATTTTTTCAAAATTTTATTCGAAAATTTAGGGGGGTTCTGAACATTCGATTACGTATAAAAACAATAGGCTTCCAGTGTTTACGGATTGTGATTTTTGTACCAAATTGGGTTCGAATCGGTCCATTCGTTCATCAGTTATCGTCTCCACAGACTCACTGACACACACACACACACACACACATACTTTCACACACACACACACACACACACACACACACACACACACACACATACACACACACAGACATCACTTCAAAAATGTTTGATTCGTGATCAGGGATGCTTGAAACGTGCTCTCCCGTCGAAAACTCGAATTCGACCCCGTCACAATACTTTCCTTATACATTATGTATATAAGGAAAGTAAAAATTTTCCCGGTTCAAAAATGTCAAGATTTGACTCGTCCAAAGCCCGAAATTTTTTCATTGGAATATACCTGAGCCGTACCGTAAATACTAAAAACCAACTCCAACGCGGACCGGCCTGAATATTTTGAAACCTGTTGGCTTGTATGCGAATTAAAATTTGCCATTTAAGGAATTAAACACAAGCTCATCACATATAGTATTAAATGTAAAGGAACCCAAATTTTAAAATTAATTTCAAATTAAAAATAATTAAAGTCAAGAATGAGCATTAATATAAAATGAATTTTTATTTATCATTTTGGTTGAAGATGAGAAGGGATAAAAAAGACTGGGATTATGTTTTTAAAAATGCTTTCTTCATTTATCAGTGAACAGTGCAATGACTATTTAGTTAGAACTACTCATCAGCATCAAAGATTCGTTGCAGCGGTAGCAAAACAAACATGTCATATGCCGCAATTGTTAGTGTTGTTAAAAACTTTTCAATGCGATTAAACTTTCTATGTAAATATAGATAGATAATATTTTCTTTAATTATGACATAATTATGAATATTTTTAAAATTTAATAATTTTAGTAAAAGTGTAAGATGTTTGGAATAAATACATTCAAGGACAATAATTCGCATTATCTATATGTTGATTTCAAATTATGACAGTTTGCTCAGATAAATTTTTATTCAACATTTGCTATAGGAAAGAAATCGTCGGAACTGTGTTTAAGAATAAAATTTATTTAATTTTGATAATTTAGAAACATTCGAAATCTAAGAACTGAAATTAAAATCATAGAAGAAATTGCATAAAATATCAGTGATAAATTTTAAAGTAAACAGTATCTTGGATTTCTTATTTTCATTTATTTATTGGATTTCATATTTCCACCACCAGACAAACAATCACAGTACAAAAGAGATTAAACTTTTTTGCGACAAATTTAAAAATAAAACAAATTGAAACTGGCACTTGACCAATGATAATAATCTAATGATCATTTCCTCAAAAATTAAATTTGGAATGTATTTCTTCCCTATTCAATTTATAAATCACATGATGTTACGAAACATGACAATTGGTGCATCGGTGTATATTTATACTGCTGTATCCAGGCCAGAGCATAATTTTTGTTCTCTTACTATAGCTTTACAAATTTGAATGTTGTGAAGAGCAATGTTTAATTTAGACTTCGGAATGTAGTAGAATAAAGAAGTCTTTAATTTCTTATCCAAAATTATAATTTTTCTGTATCGGGTTCTAAATTGACCCATCTGCGTTCACCGTGCAGAGTAAAATTTTATTGCCTAGCTAGCAGGATGCCTGTTCTTCGTACGGAGTATCTCTAAAATGCAATACATTCAACGGTAATATACTGTAATAATTAATTATATTTGAAAACTTAAAAACTTCATCGAAAAAAACGAACTTGATTCAAATGACGTCATCGAAATATAAATCGCCTGGCTCTCTATGGCTTTTTACGGCAGTTATCGTGCTAACGGACAAACAGACAGAATGAACAAAGCCATAACCACTTTCCAACTATGTAGTAAAGTGTTAAAAATGGTTATTTAATTATCAGCATTTTATGAGGAAGATTCTTTCTTATGCTGCTATGACTTATATTATGCAATGATTTTTTTACTTTCCTTATATACATAATGTATAAGGAAAGTATTGTGACGGGGTCGAAAATTCGAATTCGAGTTTTCGACGGGAGAGCACGTTTCAAGTATCCCTGATTACGAATCAAACATTTTTGAAGTGATGTCTGTGTGTGTGTGTGTGTGTGTCAGTGAGTCTGTGGAGACGATAACTGACGAACAAATGGACCGATTTGAACGAAATTTGGTACAAAAATCACAATCTGTAAACACTGGAAGCCTATTGTTTTTATACGCAATCGAATGCTCAGAATCCCCCTAAATTTTCGAGTAAAAATTTGAAAAAATCGTCAAAAAATCAAAACCACTAATAAAGTTACGCAAATAGACATTTCTTATGTAATTTTTCATTAGAAAACGATTGACATAAATTTCAGAACGCTGACATGAACCGTTCTTGAGATATTGCACATTTAAAAAAAAAAATATCAAAAAGTCATATAAAATAAAAAAAAAAATATTTCCTATTAAGAAAAAAGTTCACTTTTCATATGTAATACCATGCGATAAATTGGGTGACATCATTCTCGTGGATCTAGCTCGTTCCATTCAAGAAAAAAGATACTTTGAGTATTACTTTTATATTTGAACGCCAATAGTCATTTATCTGCTGTAAAAATAACTTATTTCTTAGTGCATAATGCTTGGCGATATTTCGGCGACGAATTTGGCGGAATGTCGCCAACTTGGCGACTTTTTGAAATGTTGCCAAATTAACGAAAATCTCGCCAAATGGATAAAAATGACGCTAAATCAATGAAAATGACGACCAATTGTCGAAAATTTAATATCTTGGAAAGAATATTAGTATCTACTATATGAAAAACCTTTTTTTTTACTGTAAAAGTATTAAATTCATTACATTATATAAGGAAAGTCATGTGTTGCCCACATCAGATTTTTTTCTTACATAATGCAATGAATTTACATCTTTCACAGTGACAAAACAATGTATAAGATTCACGGCCCTATATGTTTAGGTGTAATTTTTTTCACAGTTTTGCATGGTAAATCCCGAGCGGTATTCGCTGCTAGTATAATATAAAGAAACTTAAAATTTGCAATCATGCGCAAATTACTATAGTATACTAAATGACATTGTTAATCAAAATATTCTGTTAAAATATTTAATTTAGTGCCCCTAAAAAGAAGTTAGAGAATTTCTGTTCTCGCTATACAAAATTATCTTCACGGGCCCCCCGGTGACCTAAAAGACTACAATTAATATAATATTTACAGTAAATAAGTATGGAACAAATATATGCAAGAAGAAAAACAGTAAACCAGCGCGAGCCGAATTATCTGTACTGATACAACAAATTGTAACGCAAAGGACTTCTCTTTCTTTACTGGACCAAAGTCAAAAGACACCTGCTAAACACCAACAAATGTACCCCTTCGTTCATTTCCCCAATACCAGTCAATCATCCACCCACCCCTCAAATCTCCACACCAAGAATTTTCACCCCCATTTTTCCCCTGGGAGGATAGGAGGTGTGGCTAACGTTGAAAATTGGAAGTTTCAGCAGTTGAAACACGATTTACTATTCCAATATATTAATCCCAAATTAATTCAAAAATCTAAAAAAAATCTTAAAAAGAAGCCAGAAGTATAATCTATTGAACGCTCTTTTTCAAATTGTGAAACGTTTGATAGTTAATTTTTTATAGTGCAATTAAAATGGTGATGTTTTATCTAAGAAATTTTGACAAATTAACTCCATTTCAAGATATATTTAAAATAAAATTTAAAAAATTGATGACAGAGTTCAATGCATTAAACTGTCTACAATCATGTGCAAAAAACAGAATTTTAAATTATTCATTTGCCAATGTGTAATTAGCGAAGAACTTCCCCCATAGGTTAACATGGGCATGAAAGCTAACTGAAGCGTCGCCTTAAAAAAAGAAGAAGCTGGTAATGCCTCTTGTTTTATTATAAGGTTTTAAATAATACTATTGATTGCCCTACTTTACTTTCTTGCCTGGAATTCCACATACCTGTCAATAATACCAGGAAAAAAACTCTTTTTCACAATACTACTGTTAAATGCAACTACATTAAATGCTATTCTATCTATAAATTTGTTGATCTATATAATACCTATTGTGCTGATATCGATATATTTAACTTGACTCCTGCCTGTTTTAAAAAAGCCTGTTTCAATGCGCTTGACATGTTTACTACTTAGTATTCTTGTATCCTATGTTCTGTACTTTTTAATTTCTTGTGTGTGTGGCTACTGTAACTGGATTTCATCTGTAGTTGCCACGTAAATTGAATAAATAAATAAATAAATAGATGCGTCCACTGTGCAAAGGATTTGGAGAAGATGGATTTGAAGAAGGGCATGTGAAAGGATTTGAAGAAGGGCGTGTGAATCGTCGCAATGGTTCAGATTTATCCAGACGTACGTCAGTACATGTTGATCGACGCATTCGAGGGTATGCGGTGGCGGCCCCACAAACGACGACTGTCTACATTCTGCAGACTTTGCAGGGCACATTGGATGTTCCAATATCAGCGAGAACAGTTTCTCGATGATTGACCGAAGACGGCTTGCACTCAAACCGTCCTTTACGAAGACTGCCATTAACGACAAGACACCGACGTGAAAGATTGCAATTGTGTCGGGTCCGAGCCTCTTGGACGACTGAATGGGACAGGGTTCAGAAACGTGTCTCGGTTATGTTTGTTTATCTAATGCTAGTGTGAGAGTCTGGAGGCGACGTGGAAACACATCCAATCCTGCTCGACAACGCTGCATCATGTTTTGGGGCGCCATTGGCTTCGATAGCTGGTCAGTCATTTCAAAAATAACATTGTGCTTCTGAATCAGTCATTTAAAAAATAACATACTTCCATAGGCTTAGAGTATTGGAAAATATTTGGGGGGGAGGGGGGGTCTTGAGGATGCCCATTTTTCTTTAATGTCAGACATATAGATTAAAGCCTTTCTAACGGATATTACTGAAAATCGGACATCTTCATTCAACGGACACTCCTCAATACCGGACACCTCCATTTAGCGGACACTATTTCATACAGGACGCATCCATTTAATTTATTTTTTGGAATTCCAGACACATTAACTTTTTGGATATTTTAAAATTGTCCCATAAGATACAAAGAGATTTTTAACCGAAGAATAGCTTACTCTCCGGCCAAATGCAAATAATGGTTGATGTGAAACATATTTTGTGGGCAATCTTATGTGGGCTGCACATGACTTTCCCTACTTCCTCAAATCTATTTTCTTATTTCATAATGCATTGTATTGAGATTAATTGCAGGAAATAGCATGAATACTATTTTGAAATTATATCCAATTTGCATTTCTAATGCGTCTTCCTTACATTTGGCAACTTGATGCATTTTAAATCTTCTTCAAATCAAATTTCCAAAAAACTAAAATATCTCAAGAACAGTTTATTCTAGAATCATGGGATCAATCTTATTAACTTTGTTATCAAAAATTTCATGAAGTACAAGTATGTAATTAATATATTTCAGCAATTTTAGCCATTAAATTTAATTTAGGTTTTCACAGTTTTTGCGGGCCATTTTGTAAAATAGAGTTGGTTATATATTTCCTAAATACTTGAATATCTCGAGAATGGTTTATCTTAGCGTAATGGGGTCAGTCTTATTCTTTTCATCGTAATTACGTATAAAACAAGCATTTAACTGATACATTTAAGATATGTAGTCTTTATTACTTTCCTTATATACATAATGTATAAGGAAAGTATATTGTGACGAGGTCGAAAATTCGAATTCGAGTTTTCGACAGGAGAGCACGTTTCAAGCATCCCTGATCACGAATCAAACATTTTTGATGTGATGTCTGTGTGTGTGTGAAAGTATGTGTGTGTGTGTGTGTGTGTCAGTGAGTCTGTGGAGACGATAACTGACGAACGAATGGACCGATTTGGTACAAAAATCACAATCCGTAAACACGGGAAGCCTATTGTTTTTATACGCAATCGAATGTTCAAATGTTCAGAACCCTCATAAATTTTCGAGTGAAATTTTGAAAAAATCGTCAAAAAATCAAAACCGCTAATAAAGTTACGACTATAGACATTTCTTATGTAATTTTTCATTAGAAAACGATTGACATAAATTTTAGAACGCTAACATAAACCGTTCTCGAGATATTGCACATTTTTCAAAAAAAATTATCAAAAAGTTATATGAAATAAAAAAAAATATATTTCCTATTGAGAAACATGTTCACTTTTCATATGTAATACCATGCGATAAATTTGGTGACATCATTCTCGTGGATCTAGCTTGTTCCATTCATGAAAGAAGATACTTTGAATAATACTTTTGTATTTGAACGCCAATAGTCATTTATCTGCTGTAAGACTAACTTATTTCTCCGTTCATAACGCTTGGCGATATTTTGGCGACGAATTTGGCGGAATGTCGCCAACTTGGCGACATTTTTAATTGTTGCCAAATTAACAAAAATCTCGCCAAGTTGATAAAAATGACGCTAAATCAATGAAAATGACGACTAATTGAAGAAAATTCAATATCTTGGAAAGAATATAAGTATCTACTATAAGAATAACATTTTTTTACACTGTAAAAGTAGTAAATTCATTTCATTATATAAGGAAAGTCATGTGTTGCCCACATCAGATTTTTTTATATTTTGACGATTTTATGTGATGACTAACTGGATTGTGACGACTTTTTGACTATTTCGCAGAAAAAGCAAATTGTGTTTGTCGAATCGTACCAAAATCTAATCAGCACCACGGTAACTCACAAATGACTCGTATATCAAATTTTGTGAAATTTGGTCAATTAGTTTTTCAGTTACAGGGGATGCATATTTTTTTTTTTTGGGGGGGGGGGGGCATTTTGCAAAAAGAGGCAGGGTTTTCTTTTTTCGAATTTTATCAAAATTTAATCAGCACCAGGGTTTTCTGTCAAATATTATGGAATTTGGTCCGTTAGTTTTTGAGTTAGAGTAGATTCATACATTGCACAGACAGACACACACGCCACGCTAAAATAGTTTTTCGTGTTCTAGGTTGCTCGAAATGGGTAGATTCAGCGAAAACTTGCGTCGCAATTTTCTACATGGTTCAGCATGTTTCCCTTGTATTGTAGATAAAATAAATGCCATACATTCAAGACAAAAACATCTGATATGAGCAGCACATGACTTTCCTTGCAGACTCAAGTTCATTTTCTCTTTATTTTTCAATAATTCATTAAATTGAATTGAATTGCACAAAATAACACGTATAATTATTTGACATTACACTGAATTAGCATTTCAATTTTCGTTGGAAACTGGATGCATTTTCAAAGGCGGCGTAACAAAATGCGAAAACTAAAATATCTCGAGAACGGCTAGTCCTAAAGTAATGGGGTTAGTCTTATTCTTTTCATCGTCAAAAATTATGTATAAAACAAGCATTTAATGGATACATTTGAGAATGCGTAGTCTTTTATTTTAGATCTTGATGAGCCATTTCGAAAAAAGGCAGGGTTTTTTTTTATCCCAAATCGTGCCAGGGTAATCCGCAAGTGATTTATAAAATTTTATGAATTTGGTCACATAGTTTTTGAGTTAGATTCCCAGATAGTACAAATACGTAATTCTTACGTATCAAGCAATACGTAATCTTCACGTGTCAGGCCATACGTAATTATTACGCAAAAACGGTACGTTAGAATACGGTATACCAATCGTTATAAAAAAGGTTATTATTACGTATCCTTATACGTTATTATTACGTATCTTTATACGTTAATATTACGTATATTAACATACGTTATTATTACGTATCTTTATACGTTAATATTACGTATATTAACATACGTTATTATTACGTATCTTTATACGTTAATATTACGTATATTAACATACGTTATTATTACGTATCCACATACGTGTTTATTACGTATCCACATACATTATTATTACGTATATCCACATACATTATTATTACGTATATCCACATACATTATTATTACGTATATATCCACATACATTATTATTACGTATCCACACACGTTTATTATGTATCCACATACGTTATTCTTACGTATATTCACATGCGTTATTATTACGTATCCAGATACGTGTTTATTACATATAACATACGTGTATATTACGTATATCCACATACATGTTTATAACGTGTTCCCATACATGTTTATATAGTGTTTCTACACGTATTTATTACGTGTTTATATTATGTTTCTACACGTATTTATTACGTGTTTATATTGTGTTTCTACACGTATCTATTACGTGTTTATATACATATTTATCACACATCGGACAACTCTACAGTATAGTGCTTGTTGCAGACATGATATTTACAAAGTTTTATGCATCTTTGTAAACAAAAATATTGAACTAGGTGAATATATTTTTACAACAGATGTCAAATTTTCAGATTGTGTTGATTTCAATAATGTACTTGAATTTATAATTTTTTTTTTATAAATTTAAGTACATATTAATATTGAAATCAACACAATCTGAAACAGTATCTTTAAAATTTAAAATACATTCATCTAAATCATATTTTTATAAAGATACGATACATCAAATGTGTCATGTATGCAATATTCACAATACTATAGAATCACTCTGTTCATATGTAATATAATTTTTATTTTAATTTATATTATATATTGTTAATACAATAATTATAAAAGATTATATAATTTCAGGATCAGGAGTATTATTTTAAAATTCATAAATTATTCTTAAAGCAGAAATGTTTTTTTCCTTTATTTTCAGTTTATATTTAAATATATTTTTAATTCTAATTATTTCTAAATATTGCAAAAATTATAATCTACTACATTATGAAATATAATTTTAAATCTAAAAGATAAGCTATTTTAAATTGAAAATAACTTAAAAATACAGAATAAAATTTTGGGACATATTAAAACATGCAATACTTAAAACATTTTTGCAATTTTTAAAGAGTTAATTTTTTAAAAGTAAACTTCAATGGTAAAAATATATCAAAAAACAATATTAAAAATATTGTAATTAAGTTGATAGGCTATTTTAAATTATATTTGTGCGTGCTAAAACTACACATCTCTAATCAATGGTGGTATCATGCGACTGTGATGATTTTTAAGAGTGAACACAGTGAGTAAGGGCACAAAGCTCAAGTAGAGCATGTTTCTAGATACACAGAGCACAAACTGTTTCACAATTATTTCTAAAAATTGCAAAAACTATAATCTACTACATTATGAAATATAATTTTGTGTGTTTCTATTTCTTTTAAGTATCATGTTTATTTTCTTTTAAGTATAAGGCTTTTTTTACTTCTTCCAAGTATCATTTTTTTTAAAATTTTCTTAAATATGTATAGAGACCAGTTTCAAGCACGTATTTTAATCGCTCATTTAATGTTTGCTTTTCCATCCCTGCTTTGACTGATGAAATTAATTTTATTTTTAAACTTGGTCATAAGGCTGCTTATTCTTTTAAATTTATCTATAAGATTTTTGTCCACGTTCGCCTTAAATTTACTCAGTTTGATACTAAACTTGTTGCTATTAAAGATCATTTAGTCCATAAATCTAGTGTTCCCTACCATCCTAAGATTTTCCGTCCTTTTATTAATTTCTGTCATGAATTTGGTTTCAAACCTGCTCACTTTAATATTACTACTTTATTTAATTTCGATCTGATAAACTTGGGAATTTTGATGACTTTAAACTTTCTACGGCTCTTGCTCAATATGTGGTTAATGATAAATTTCTGCCCGTTTTTGAAAAACTTTCCTTTTAGTTCGTTGTAACAATCCACGTAGTATTCTTCTTTATGAATCCCTGTATATTTATATTTACCGTGAGTCGATTTGTAATTTTGATCCCGTTCAAATTTTAAGTTATGCTTGGTGACACATTCTCGATTCTAATCCAAATCTCTTCAGTTAGCTTTCATGCCCATGTTAACCTATGGGGGAAGTTCTTCGCTAATTACACATTAGCAAATGAATAATTTAAAATTCTGTTTTTTGCACATGATTGTAGACAGTTTAATGCATTGAACTCTGTCATCAATTTTTTAAATTTTCTTTTAAATATATCTTAAAATGGAGTTAATTTGTCAAAATTTCTTAGATAAAACATCACCTTCTTAATTGCACTATAAAAAATTAACTATTAAACGTTTCACATTTTGAAAAACAGCGTTCAATAGATTATACTTCTGGCTTCTTTTTAAGATGTTTTTTAGATTTTTGAATTAATTTGGGATTAATATATTGGAATAGTAAATCGTGTTTCAACTGCTGAAACTTCCAATTTTCAACGTTAGCCACACCTCCTATCCTCCCAGGGGAAAAATGGGGGTGAAAATTCTTGGTGTGGAGATTTGAGGGGTGGGTGAATGATTGACTTGTATTGGGGAAATGAACGAAGGGGTACATTTGTTGGTGTTTAGCAGGTGTCTTTTGACTTTGGTCCAGTAAAGAAAGAGAAGTCCTTTGCGTTACATTTTGTTGTATCAGTACAGATAATTCGGCTCGCGCTGGTTTACTGTTTTTCTTCTTACATATATTTGTTCCATACTTATTTAATGTAAATATTATATTAATTGTAGTCTTTTAGGTCACCGGGGGGCCCGTGAAGATAATTTTGTATAGCGAGAACAGAAATTCTCTAACTTCTTTTTAGGGGCATTAAATTGAATATTTTAACAGAATATTTTGATTAACAATGTCATTTAGTATACTATAGTAATTTGCGCATGATTGCAAATTTTAAGTTTCTTTATATTATACTAGCAGCGAATACCCGGTGTTGCTCGGGATTTACCATGCAATACTGTGAAAAAAATTACACCTAAACATATAGGGCCGTGAATCTTATACATTGTTTTGTCACTGTGAAAGATGTAAATTCATTGCATTATGTAAGAAAAAAATCTGATGTGGGCAACACATGACTTTCCTTATATAATGTAATGAATTTAATACTTTTACAGTAAAAAAAAAGGTTTTCATATAGTAGATACTAATATTCTTTCCAAGATATTAAATTTTCGACAATTGGTCGTCATTTTCATTGATTTAGCGTCATTTTTATCCATTTGGCGAGATTTTCGTTAATTTGGCAACATTTCAAAAAGTCGCCAAGTTGGCGACATTCCGCCAAATTCGTCGCCAAAATATCGCCAAGCGTTATGCACTAAGAAATAAGTTATTTTTACAGCAGATAAATGACTATTGGCGTTCAAATATAAAAGTAATACTCAAAGTATCTTTTTTCTTGAATGGAACGAGCTAGATCCACGAGAATGATGTCACCCAATTTATCGCATGGTATTACATATGAAAAGTGAACTTTTTTCTTAATAGGAAATATTTTTTTTTATTTTATATGACTTTTTGATATTTTTTTTGAAAAATGTGCAATATCTCAAGAACGGTTCATGTCAACGTTCTGAAATTTATGTTCAAATCAATCGTTTTCTAATGAAAAATTACATAAGAAATGTCTATTTGCGTAACTTTATTAGTTGTTTTGATTTTTTGACGATTTTTTCAAATTTTTACTCGAAAATTTAGGGGGGTTCTGAGCATTCGATTGCGTATAAAAACAATAGGCTTCCAGTGTTTACGGATTGTGATTTTTGTACCAAATTTCGTTCAAATCGGTCCATTTGTTCGTCAGTTATCGTCTCCACAGACTCACTGACACACACACACACACACACACGCACACACACACACATACTTTCACACACACACACACACAGACATCACTTCAAAAATGTTTGATTCGTGATCAGGGATGCTTGAAACGTGCTCTCCCGTCGAAAACTCGAATTCGAATTTTCGACCCCGTCACAATACTTTCCTTATACATTATGTATATAAGGAAAGTAAAAAAATCATTGCATTATATAAGTCATAGCAGCATAAGAAAGAATCTTCCTCATAAAATGCTGATAATTAAATAACCATTTTTAACACTTTACTACATAGTTGGAAAGTGGTTATGACTTTGTTCATTCTGTCTGTTTGTCCGTTAGCACGATAACTGCCGTAAAAAGCCATAGAGAGCCAGGCGATTTATATTTCGATGACGTCATTTGAATCAAGTTCGTTTTTTGCGATGAAGTTTTTAAGTTTTCAAATATAATTAATTATTACAGTATATTACCGTTGAATGTATCGCATTTTAGAGATACTCCGTACGAAGAACAGGCATGCTGCTAGTTAGGCAATAAAATTTTACTCTGCACGGTGAACGCAGATGGGTCAATTAGAACCCGATACAGAAAAATTATAATTTTGGATAAAAAATTGAAGACTTCTTTATTCTACTACATTCCGAAGTCTAAATTAAACATTGCTCTTCACAACATTCAAATTTGTAAAGCTATAGTAAGAGAACAAAAATTATGCTCTGGCCTGGATACAGCAGTATAAATATACACCGATGCACCAATTGTCATGTTTCGTAACATCATGCGATTTATAAATTGAATAGGGAAGAAATACATTCCAAATTTAATTTTTGAGGAAATGATCATTAGATTATTATCATTGGTCAAGTGCCAGTTTCAATTTGTTTTATTTTTAAATTTGTCGCAAAAAAGTTTAATCTCTTTTGTACTGTGATTGTTTGTCTGGTTGTGGAAATATGAAATCCAATAAATAAATGAAAATAAGAAATCCAAGATACTGTTTACTTTAAAATTTATCACTGATATTTTATGCAATTTCTTCTATGATTTTAATTTCAGTTCTTAGATTTCGAATGTTTCTAAATTATCAAAATTAAATAAATTTTATTCTTAAACACAGTTCCGACGATTTCTTTCCTATAACAAATGTTGAATAAAAATTTATCTGAGCAAACTGTCATAATTTGAAATCAACATATAGATAATGCGAATTATTGTCCTTGAATGTATTTATTCCAAACATCTTACACTTTTACTAAAATTATTAAATTTTAAAAATATTCATAATTATGTCATAATTAAAGAAAATATTATCTCTATCTATATTTACATAGAAAGTTTAATCGCATTGAAAAGTTTTTAACACTAACAATTGTGGCATATGACATGTTTGTTTTGCTACTGCTGCAACGAATCTTTGATGCTGATGAGTAGTTCTAACTAAATAGTCATTGCACTGTTCACTGATAAATGAAGAAAGCATTTTTAAAAACATAATCCCAGTCTTTTTTATCCCTTCTCATCTTCAACCAAAATGATAAATAAAAATTCATTTTATATTAATGCTCATTCTTGACTTTAATTATTTTTAATTTGAAATTAATTTTAAAATTTGGCTTCCTTTACATTTAATACTATATGTGATGAGCTTGTGCTTAATTCCTTAAATGGCAAATTTTAATTCGCATACAAGCCAACAGGTTTCAATGTATTGAAAATATTCAGGCCGGTCCGCGTTGGAGTTGGTTTTGAGTGTTTACGGTACGGCTCAGGTGAATTCCAATGAAAAAATTTCGGGCTTTGGACGAGTCAAATCTTGACATTTTTGAACCGGGAAATTTTTTTTAATTAGACCTGTGCAGACCTCTAGTCTCTAAATAACTGACTTTTGATCTTCGACTTTTCCTTTTCTTTTGCCGGCTCCAAGAACTGGGATTTTTCCAAATTTAGATAATTCCCCCCATTATTGCAGTGACGCAGTAGCCGAAACACATTTTTTTTTTAATTCTTAAATTCTAAAAACTCCTTACTTATTCCCATTATTTATTTATTTATTGAAGATAAAAACTGGTTGCTTTTCTAGTTCAAGGACTCCAGAATGACAAACTGAATGATTGAGTAAATATCTTTTATCACATATGTGTTTAGGAAACATTTTGAAACTTTTTAATTTCGAAGGGGGGTTAAATACGCCTATGCGCATGTGCTTAACACGTGTGTTAAATGTTTAATTGGCTGAATAACTGAGAAATGCCCAGTCTAAAATGAGACATATATTTGAAATTTGGTGCATGAGTGAACAGTCTGAAAAAGACAACTGAAAAAATTGAATTATTTAAAAAATCGTGTTTTGTAGGTTTGCTCATTAGGAGGCCGTTGAATTTCAATGAATATTCAACTAGTGTTTAACTATTTGGTAAACCAATTAGATTTTCCCATTAAAATTCCTGCTGCGTTAGGTTCTGTCCCGCATTTGAATTTATGAGTGTACAAAGATTTAGTCTTCTAGGTCACAGGAAGCTTCTGAAGGGTTTGGAACGACAAATACACGCAGAATAATAATTATACAGGTATTTATTGAATTACAGTATCTGTATAAATGAAATCCTTTTTCCTTTCTTGTTTTTAAATAATTTTTATTGTTTGTATAAATATTCGGTGAACTAGTAGTTTTTCTCCCTCAAAATTCCGACCGTGTTAAGTTCTGTACCGAAGTTAAATTTTTGAGTATACAAAGATTTAGTCTTCTAGGCCACCGGGGCTTTTGAAGGGTTTATAAAAACAAAACACATGCAGGACAATTATTATATAGGTCTCTATTGAGTTACTATGTCAACAAATGAAATCATTTTTCTGTAAAAACGCCGTGAAAGTGCAGTACCGCTACTAGAGACTAGCTATTTGAATAGAATTGCAGTTCCGCAGTGCCCGTGTAATGGCAACCGCCATTTCTATTCATTACTATGCAGAACCCGAGATTTCCGAGTAATCCCGGTTAAAACAAATCGTTTTCAACACATGGAATTCTCATGCTAAATACTATAATTTCCAAATATATTCTGCAAGGCTAAAAAATGCGGTATGTAGAATATCACATATTTTTAGTGCTGTATCGTCCATTTCAAACTTCAAATTTCATACAATGCACTCTAATGTATACTATTTAAAAAGGAAATAATGATATATTCAAAATGACTAAATAAGTATTAGTTTTATACCATCGCTCTGGACTCATAGGCACAGAAATATCATTAATTTTATTTTTAATTCCAGTTTTTTAATACACACATTTTAGTGTTGTACCTAGATTAGTCTCCAAAACACACATTGAAGTTACACACACACACACACACATATATATATATATATATATTTATATTATAATTATATAATAATCGGTTAGGAGAACTCTTTGGTTATTCCTTGACAAGAAATAGAATGGATAGGAAACTTTCCTTTCATTAAGTGGGAAAAGCCTCCAGTTACGTTTTTTTCATTCTTTCATTCATTTACTTCGTCCCCCAAACCACACACCCTTCTAAGATTCCCCCCTTTATCCTCTTGGACAGGCGAGCAAGTCATAAACTATAGAGGTCCAAGGGCCTTTCGTCACCTTTACTTACTCTCATTGGCCTATCAGATGCCAATCATTTGAAAAAAGGAACTGCTCATCTCTTGAGCCACCGGGTGCAATTTTCAAGGGAACGGTGATTTTTTTTAACTGAAGCGTCCCCTTAATAGTTATTTGTGACGTCATTCTCAGGAAAATCAAGCTTGACATTTTCCCAAAATTTGTATTAGTTCTTTGTAATATTTTTAAAAATTTGAAAGCGTTTAAACTAATTTTTGGAATTTCATTGTATATTTCTTGTATTATTTTGTAGCAAGTTCATTTACCACTTTATATTTTTATGCAAATTTGCTTTAAACTGGTCTCTATATATATAAACATTCCATGCTTTACTATTCATGTAGCCACCGATGAAGGGCGTATATATATCCGAAAGCGCTCTGGCAGTTTTCAATATATGTTTTGTACGTCTTTTAGGATGTTTTAAATAAAGACCTTTCGTTTTAAAGATGCTTTGTCCTTGATTTTATTTATGTTTATGACTTTGTTCATTCTGTTTGTCCATTCGCACGATAACTGCCGGAAAAATGATTTTATCAAAATGAAATTTTAGTATGCTGTTTAGAATTCAGACGGTCTGTGGAACCTATGAGAAAATTGCTTGGAAAGTTTTAGAAAAATATTCAAATTATCCCATAAAAAATATGAAAAAAATTTCAGCAAAATATATTTGGTAGTTTTTAAAATAAAAATTAAAGTAATAATTACACTCATATTATATGAAGAGATCACATGATCCACTTCAAAATAAGGTATGGCATCCATCTTGTGTCAAAATCGTGATTTTTCAAGTTTTTTTTAATTTATATTTAATGTTGTATCCGTCCTAAAACCACTTTATTTTTGCTTGATTTCTGTTCATCTACATTCTGAAACAACGTAATTACAATATATTTGAGTTTAAATGATTAAACATTGATCCACGGTTTTAAGTTTTTAAATAAAATAAATTATTGTAGATCTGAAACAACGTAATTACAATATATTTGAGTTTAAATGATTAAACATTGATCCACGGTTTTAAGTTTTTAAATAAAATAAATTATTGTAGATCTGAAACAACGTAATTACAATATATTTGAGTTTAAATGATTAAACATTGATCCACGGTTTTAAGTTTTTAAATAAAATAAATTATTGTAGTATTGTGATAAATGAAAGGAATGGAGTGTATGAATGATATATTTACAGCTTTTACATAGAGAGCCAAGTGATCTGTATTTCAATGACATCATTTGAATAAAGTACATTTTTTTCGATGAAGTTTTAAGTTTTCAAATGTAATAAATTATTGTAGTATTGTGGTAATTTTAAAAATATTACCGCTGAATGTATCGCATTTTTGAGATGTTTAAATAAAATTGCATTGCAGTTGAAAAGTGTTTCATAAATGTTTTATGCACAATTGATCTTTCTTGTTAATTTTATGCACATTTGACTATTTTCTTTTACAAGTTAAATATCATTAAATTTGCAAAAAAAATGGCAGGAAATGTCGTATTTTTATTAGAAAGATGCACTTTATAAAACATCACATGCCATAACAGAATTTGTGTAAAAAACCATCACCAAATTCGAGACCATACAAATCATGGGGAAAAAAATGACCATTTTCGTAAGAATTTTTTTAAGAACTACACAATACTTTAAATTTTCACCTGTTTTTAAATCTGTACAAAATTTTTATCGCAAAAGGTAACTTATAACAAAAAAGTAAAAGCTTTAAATTTGTTTTAAAATGTTATAGTATCATAGTACGAAATTAATTCAAATTGTTACTTACCAATATTATCGCATTTAAAATAATTTTAATGTAAAAGAAAACACTCCGATATTAAATTTTGTTGTTTTTTCAATTTTTCTTAAATCTTATCACACCTTGACCTTACTAACTCGTTTAAATATGAAACAGTAACCAGAAAATAAAATTCATATTACATGTTCAAAAATACAATGGTTAAAAAAAATCAATTATCATTTCACCAATATTAAAAAAAGGTGAAGGTGATTAATATATAAAAAAAACCCACTTGGATGAATATTCAATTTTGCAGTATTTTAATTTCTTATGTTTTATACCATATGAAATATTGTTTAAAAACAAACTAATTATTCTTTGTAATCAAAGTTTAATAGAGGTAAATTATGGTGCAGGAATATTAGGCGTTCTGCATTTTCAGGTTGCAGTCTATTACGTTTTGGTTCATAAACATTTCCTGCTTCTTTCTGAAAATAAACGTTCACTATCAACGCTGCTAGCTGGTGCAGACAAGTACTTTCTTGATATCTTTGCAAGTATGGTACAAAATAGAACATTTTCTATTTTAAATTGGCATGAAATAGAAATATTACCTCTAAACAGTGGTATCATATGATGTGATGATTTTAAGAGTGAACACAGTGAGTAAGGGCACAAAGCACAAATAGAACATGTTTCTAGATGCACAGAACACAAACTGCTATAAAATGAATAAGAATTTTTTCGACTAATTATATTTCTTTTAAGTATATTTTTAATTCTAATTATTTCTAGAAATTACAAAAATTATAATCTACTGCGTTATGAAATATAATTTTGTGTATAGTGTTTTTAAAAAAATTCTAAGAATTATGTTTGTTTTTATTTCTTTTAAGTATCATGTTTATTTTCTTTTAAGGCTTTTTTTATTATCAACTTTTTTTTTATTTTCTTAAAGTATCAAATTTGTTTTAATTTAGTATTGTGTTTTTCAACATTTCACCCCTATATCAACTTTTTAAAAAAATTTTCTAAGTAGCGTATTATTTTAAAATTTCTTCCTAGTATATATATTTTTTATTTCTGCAAATAACATTAAATTAATTATAAAAAAATTATACTTTAAATGAGTAAAATAATTTTATATTTAACACTGTCTAAGCAGAGAATAAGTGAAAACGTGGTCATATTGCATTTCTTATGCATGCATGTTTATTTCAAATCCTGTAAAATCAAATTATTCTTTTACATGTTTTTTTATAGATTTTAGTTTAGACATGTATAATTACACTAAATGAAAGTTGCTTTATTTACTATGTATATATGTAATAGTAAATAAAGCAACCATAAAGATACCATACTAATTATGGAAAACAAAAATGCCCATATTCATGAATTTAAAAGTTTCTAAAAGGCGATAAACTTAGAAAAGTAAAAGCTTTAAACTTATGTTTTAAAATAAAAAAAAATCTTAAATAACAAGAAATATTATAAACTAGAAAGAGTTTGTTAAGGTAATGAAGTGCATGTTATTCAGTATCGTGTTTTTATAGCATTCTGCGCATGCATTAGCAGAAAAGTACTATGAAAATACTGTACAATCATTAAGTGAACAAAATCGTGCAGAAACAGTATTCTGCAAATAATATTAAATTAATTATAAAAAAATTATATTTTAAATAAATAAAATAATTTTAATATTTAACACTGTCTAAGCGGAAAATAAATGAAAACGTGAAAAGAGATTGCATTTGTTGTTATGCATGCATGTTTATTGCAAGTCCTGTAAAATCAAATTATTTTGTTACATGCTTTTTTATATATTTTAGTTTTAGATACGTATAAATTTACACTATATGAAAGTTGCTTCATTTACTATTATATAGATTAAAATTATTTTAGTATAAACACTAACCAACGCTAATAAATAAGTATTTTTACTTGCAGGTAGGTTATAAATGAAGCTACTTTCATTTAGTGTAATTATACCTAAGTTTAAATATATAAAAACATGTAAAAGAATAATTTGATTTTACAAGATTTGAAATAAGCATGCATGTATGATAACAAATGCAATCTCGGATCACGTTTTCATTTAATCTCCGCTTAGACAGTATTAAATATAAAAATTATTTAATCATTTAAAGAATACATTTTTTATAATTAATTTTATATTATTTGCAGAATATCGTTTCTGCTAATACGATTGTGTTCACTTACTGATTCTACATCTTTTCATAGTAATTTTTCCGAGCATACCACGAGGCTGAAAACATGCACTTTTCTCGTTTGCTTTTAAAGCAATATTTAATGCTAAAAGTAATATATGCATACTATAATGCTGGGAAGATATATATAAAATAAAATAAAAGTTACAGTTAAATATAATTAAGTTAAAATATATAAATTAAGCAACGTGTGAAACACACGAAGATATAAACCGGGGGGGGAAAGCAAAGAATGAATTGCACTCCTGAAAACATGCACTTTTCCTGTTTGCTTTTAAAGCAATATCTAATGCTAAAAGTAATATATGCATACAATAATGCTAGGAAGATATATAAAATAAAATAAAATTGAAGCTAAATATAATTAAATAAGTTAAAATACATAAATTAAGCTACATGTGAACCTAACACACGAAGATACAAACCTACAAACAGGGCGGGGCGAGCGTTTCCACAGCAATCGCTTGACCGCTGCGTTGTGGGTTCGAGTCCCACGTAAGGCATGGATGTTTGTGTTGTGGGCGTAGTGTGTTCCGCCCCCCTCTGGTGCGCCTGGGGCAGCGTGTTAGGACGGCTAAATGGTTCACGTTCTGGCCGCTGACAAAAGGCGAATGATGAAAGTTAAGTGCCTGGCCATTTAAAAAAAAACAGGGCAGGAAGTGGCAAGGCCACCAAGAATAAGAGGCCCGGACATTGCCAACTCAACCGCAGCAACGGAGGGAACGTATCTCCCTTGCGTAACACGTACGGGATCTGACACAGATGAATTTCTACAGTAATAAATAAGATTAATATGAAAAAATATATCTCTAAACTAACAAGTAAATCTAAACTAACAAGTAATTTAGCAAGGTTGCAATTTGATTCATTGATACTTTAGATTAACTTAAAATAACATATCATGATGTAAGGAGTAATTTGTAACAGATTTTGTCTTTCTAAAGTCTAAAAAAATATACGATTCACGATCTCAACAAAAAAGGCAAATATTTACTTCACAAAAGTCTGTAATAAAATTATGCTTAAAATGCAAGGTTCAGTGATGAATAACAAGTCATTCAGGCAATATTAAACATGAATTAAGAGTACTTTTCTCAAGATATAAGACTATTCGTACAGATATAGCAACATTCGGTGCTACACGTGCTATGTGTTACAAAAATGTTAAAATTGCATGCATAAAATAAGACAAAATAAAAAGTAACTCACCATTTATGAAGTCCTGTTTGCAGTAGACACTATAATCCAAATGGGCACGTATTTAAATTATTTTTTTTTTATTTAAAAGTATGAATTTTTGAAAGTCACTCCTGTAACTTCAATTCACTTTCGTACACTCGCAGTGATTGCATATCCCTCCGCGGCTGACGTCACGTATCCCATGATTCCTAGATGTCCGAGCCTTGTTTTAGATAGCCTTGGAAGTGGCCAAGGCCAAGACGCTTACTTTCGGGCTACCATGGGATCGAAGGTCCCTTACGCCCACATCAGAATATACAAATGTCTCTGTATGTAGTTGTCTCATGGAGTTTTGATAGCAATATGCACACATCTTTATGGAAGGGTGCTGAGTAGAAGTCAGTGGCGGCTGATGGTGTGCCGCCTTCGTCTTGGAGTGGCTGTATGGCAGAGTACTGAGCTGTGGTGGCTGAAAGAGAAGGGGAGGGCGGGGCCAAGGACTGACGGGCCAATGGGAAATCCTGCTGAAATGCAGAGCGAAATTTACAGTTTTACATAAAGAAATTAAAGTTTACAATAATAAATTTAAGTTTACAAATACATTTAGGTTTTAAACTTAAGTTTTGACAATAAAAGTGTTAATTAAGTTTACAGAAAAAGTTTACCAGTTTAGAATTCAGAGAAATACACTATAAGGAATTACGATTGCAATTTACAAATTTTACAAGAGAGTCACTCGTGCTGCGAAAAAAGAAGGCCCTTATCAGGCACACAATACAAATAAATTAAACAGTTTAAATAAAAATGCAGTTCAAGTTATTTACAGAAGCAACAGTGCTATCCAGAGTCAGCGTTTGCTGACATACAAGAGGACCGGGCTGGCATCAAATACAGCCGGGTAATGGGGATTTGCCGGAGTTCCTAGCCTCTTGGCTTTTAACTCCAATCTGATAACAGTGTGTGCGAACATGACATCATTTGAGCAGTAGCAGTATGAGAACATAAGAGCGGCCCATAGGCCAGACCTTCCAAGGAAGGGGTGCTTTAGGAGCTGCGGTGCTGCCCTGTAGGAGAGGAGCAGGCAACCACAAGGGGAGAAGCCTGTATCTTTAAGAGATACACAAGTTCCTACAATTAAGGCTTGAGATCAGTTTAAAAGATAAGTACTAAACAAGAAATGAAGGATAATGCGGATGTGGAAGGCAGAGAATTTAAAAACATCATGGTGGTTCGTAAAGAACAGACCGAGGTCTCTTCCTGTGTAGCCTCGGGTCGTAATCAGGGAGCGTAAATAAGGTTTCGTTATTGATGCTAGGGAGATTTCTGAAGAATTTTTTAGTATGCTTGCGAATAGTAATTTTAATGGTCTTAATTTTAAAATCGCGATGAATAATGTCGTTCCTGAGAAAACGGGGAGCTTTGCGTATAATTCTTAAAATGCGGTTCTGCTCTGTCTGGAGTTTGGCTATACTGGATTTGCATGCGAAGCCCCAGACAGGGCAAGCGTAGAGGAGGATGGGGTTGATGATGGACTTATTTTGTTTTTAAGCTCAAGGTGGCTGGAAAAAAGCAGGTGCCCAAGGGTGCCCACCAGTTTTCTTGACTTTTTTAGGATGTAACTGAAGTGCTCGCGCCAAGTAAGTCGGCTGTCCAGATGGACGCCGAGATACTTGACCGAGCGGGCGAAACACACGGGTTGATTGTTGATCATGATGTGGGGGGGGGGGGATCCTGATACCGGAGAAGAAAATGGTCTGTGATTTAGCGGGGTTAATTTTAATTTTCCAGTTGCTGTAATATTTTTCCAGGGAGTAAATGTGCTTTTGCAGGTGGGCGTGGAGATAGTTAAGGTTGCGGTGCTTAGAGATGATACACGTGTCGTCGGCATAGAGACAGGGGGTGGTATGGGGGACCGGGGGGACAGAGTACATACCTGCGAGCCCTGCTAACCAACTAGGGTTTATAGCATTCAGTGGGACATCGAGGCGCAACCACTTCATCTTTTTTCCAGCAAAGCCGCAACCTCGGTCGCGAAACACGGCGGAATCATTCACCGGGCAGGGGCCGAAGGCACCTGCCGGGCCCGACTCCGGTCACCGGCCAGACCTGGGCTCAGGGCATAAATAGCCACAGTCCCGTGATCCGGCCACCTGGAAGAGTCCGGGGACTGCCTCGTCACTTCCGCGATTGCATCCGTGAGTCATCAGCAGCGAGGTTGAGATACCCCCGGATTAATTTACCCCCCAGTTTGGAGGATCAAGGCTACAGAGCCAACATCCGAAACCACCATCTTGGGTGGCCCGCCCCGGGGGGGAGGGGGGACCGGGGGGTGTCGTTTATGAAGCAATTGAAGAGGAGAGGGGCAAGAATTGATCCTTGAGGGACTCCAGCGTTGATGGGTTTGATGTCGGATAAAGTATTAAGCATTCTGACGTGAAATTTACGTTGATTCAGGTACGAGTTAATGATGAGGGGGGGGATTTCCATTTTGATGAGCTTGAAGATGATCCTAGTGTTCCAGGCTTTGTCGAAAGCTTTTTCGACATCCAACATGATAGCCCCAGCCGGGGTTTTGGTCTGAAGCCCCCCAGCCACGAACTCAACTACACGAAGGACCTGGTGGGTGGTGGAGTGAGCAGGCTGGAAACTGAACTGCTCAGGAATGATGAGATCCCTATCATTAATAAATTTAAGAAGCCTGGTTTGAATAATTCTTTCGGTGATTTTACTAAGGGCGGGGAGGAGGGAGATGGGGCGGTAAGAGACAGGGTCGGAGGGGGTGCCACCGGGTTTGAGGATGGGGACGATAGAGGTTTTCCAAATGGACGGGAAGTGCCGGTAAGAGAGGACAGCATTAATAATGTGGGTAATATAGAAAATGATGTTAAGGGGGAGAAACTTGAGGGCCCTATTGGATATTTTATCGATGTCCGGGGATTTTTTGTTCTGGAGCTTGCTAATAATTTGGACGATTTCAGAGGGGGTACAGGGTCGGGGTGGGGGGCCATAAGAAAATTGTTGACTGTTAGACTGATGTCGTGGAATTCATTGTTGGGGATGTCCAGGGTGAACTGCTTTTCATAGCAGTTCGCGATGGCATTCGCTTTTGGAAGGTCTGAGAAGGCCATTCCCGTGTTGGTGCTCAGAGGCGGCAAGCGCGCGAATGGTCTTCTCACACGTTTGATCTCCTTCCAAATAGTTTTGTCGTGGGGGGAGAGGGATTCTAAAAATTCTTTCCACCTATTTTGACTATACTTAGCAATATCACTGCGGATGGTTCTGTTAAGGGAGTTAAGACGGTTTTTGATTAGAGGGTTCCTGGTAGCCTGCCATTGCCTACAGATATCGTTACGGGTTTGGATTTTAATTTTTATATGATGGGGAAGGGAGTTATAGCGGGGGGTGGGGGCGGAAAGAGGAGGCGTCGGCGAGGGTTCTTTGGATCTCACAGGTGAGGTTATGGACCGCAGAGTCAAGGTCGGCGGGGCCGCAGATTTTAGGGTAAAGGAGGGTGGAGTTAGTGAGATTGAATTTAAATTTTTTCCAATTTACGGAGGGGGGTATCAGAAACGGGCAGAAGGGTGTTCAGGTGGATGGTGAGGAGGATGGGGAGGTGGTCAGAGTTGAGTTCGTTGAGGGTTTCCAAGGTATACGGGAAGTGCATGTTTTTCATGATGGCGAAGTCAATGGTGGCGGAGAGGGAGAAATGGGTTGGCTTAGAAGGGACAGCAACATGGAGTCCGTTGTCAGTGATGAATTAGTAGATTTGTCTGCCATAAGTGTTTTCCTCCGACGACAGTTGCAGTTGGTGTGATGGGTGTTGAAATCTCCGATGCAGATGATACGATGATGATTGCTGTAAATTTGGGTAAGGTCCGGTACAAGGTCCACTGGCTGACACGGTTTAATGTAGAGGGATCCAATGATGAAGGGCGGCTGATTGGGGAGGGTCAACTTGATTAACTTGTTCTCAACAATTACTGTGTCAATGGTGTTAAGCTCATGGTGCGGAAGGTTACTTTTAACATAAATAGAAACTCCACCGTGAGCACAGTTAGTACTGCGCAGCGCAGTGTAGTTTCTATAGTTGGCTATTTTGAGGGGGGGGGGAACGACCAGGTCTAATCTCTCGAACAAGGATGATGTCAACAGGGTTGTTTAGGACGAAGTCCCTGAGCTCGATGATTTTTTGACGGAGGCCGTTCGCATTCCAAGAGAGGAGGCGAAGGGCGTCAATATTACAATTACTCCCCATAATGGGGGGGGGGTTGATCAAAAGGCCTCTTCTAAGGCGGTCATGATACTGAATAACTTGTTCAGGGGGTTGTCTGCCTGACTCATTATGATTTGGACTGCTGTTATAAATTTTTTGATTTGACTGAAGTTTATGTTGAAATCTGAAATTTTTTTTCTAATCTCTTGAATGAGCTGTATGATATCAGAAACTTGCGATGTGGCGGTAGGAGTATTAGTTTGAGGATTTGAGTTTGAAGCATGAGTGGTTTGAACAGTATTAGCATCTTTGGCGGTAAGAGGGGTGGGGGGGGGGAGCTGTGATGTAGGAATACACGTTAAGTTTATCGAGCGGGAGCCTTTTGGGGTCTTTTGCTGGCTGGTAGATTGGTACATTGGTTTTCTTAACAGTTTTGGTTGCTATCTTTATCATTTTCCCGGGGGGGGGGGTTGAAGTAACTTCAGAGTAGGACTTGTTGGCTTCGCTGACAGTGGAAGCATGTTGAGTAGCTTGAATTTGGTGATTACCTGAGGTCGAGGCGGCTGTCTGTAAGGGGGGAAGTCTTTTCTCCGCGGAGCTGGCTGCGTAGCTTGAGGGGGGACGGCAGGTTGCGTAATGTTGATCAAGTTGAGGTTTTTATTTTGGGGGTTAGAGGGACACATACGGTATTTCGCGGTGTGGGGACCGTCACAGTTTGCACATTTAGCGGGGGTGAGGGGGGACTTAGTGCATTCCCGGGTGTAGTGACCTTGGTCGCATTTTAGACATCTGAGGGGTTGCCTACAACAGTCGCTGGAATGTCCATACCGCTGACAGCGGTAGCACATTTTGGTTCCCCTGGATTGGAAGTCTTTGACCTGGATAGTGATATCTAGAATGGTGTCAACGTTCCTAATTTTTTCCCAATTAGGGGTGGGATTTAATAACAGCAGAAAAAGGGGGAGGGGGGCTTTGTTTTTGAGGTCCTTTAGTTGGGTGATTCTATGGACGCTGAAGCCGAGGGAGCGGAGCTCTTCAGTGATTTCAATTATCGGCGAATTTATTGGTAGTCCTTTTAACAAGATTTTGATTGGTCTATCAGTCTTTAAATTTATGGAGTGAAACTCAATTCCCTGATTTATTAGGTGCCTTTGCACTATTCTATAATCCTCAACTGATTTAGGGTATATTTTGATTAATTCATCAGTTAGTTGTGCTCTAACGTGGGATTGTACCTGAGTGTTTATATTTTTGATTAACTCTCTCCAATTTGTGGGACAGTTGGCAAAAAAGGGTTCTATTTTAGTATTATCTAAGTTGGAATCTCCATTAGAGGGGTTATCTGCTTCGTTGGATTGATTAGATTCGGCGGCTCGAAGATTTTCGGGGGGGGGGGGGCAGTATCCATGTCGAGAGCTGCAAAGGAGTTGGCAGGAGGAATTTCTTCGTTAATTTCAGAGGCATCTGGCCAGCGGCAGTGCTTTTTGGCAAGTGGAG
The DNA here is from genome assembly GCA_951213105.1 of Amaurobius ferox. Taxonomy (NCBI): domain Eukaryota; kingdom Metazoa; phylum Arthropoda; class Arachnida; order Araneae; family Amaurobiidae; genus Amaurobius; species Amaurobius ferox. Next base: position 102,564,160 of record OX578141.1, on the reverse strand, counting down.
AACTAGGGCCTTCCATACCCGCGGGGTTGTTAGTAGCATTAGGTGCTTTAAGGATTAGTAAGTATCCATAGCAGTAGGTGCTTCAAGGTATTGAGTATTTAAAGAGTTAGTATTACATTCTGATTCAGTGCAAGGTTGGTTAACGTTAACATGAGAATCAGCAGCATTTATTCTATTAGTTAAGTTTACAGAATCTACAGAGTTAGTTTGATAACCAGCTTCACTGGAATTGTTGCCTTTACAAGGCTTACTTTTAGAATTTTGGTTTAAATTATTACAGTTATCAGCATTACGTTTAGAAGACTTTAACACACTCATAAAAGATTTGATCTCAGCATAAAATGGGGTCCTATCATTAAAGTTCCCTAACTGCTCAAAATGAGAGGTCAAAGAATCGCACATACCTGCAACTTGATCGATGGATCTTTCAGAGTGTCCATTCTGCAGTTGAGTCCATTCATTCTGAAGGAAGAGGCCTGTATGAGTCAGGAGATTGTTGTATTGGAGTCGTCCATGATCAGAGTCCGCGTGGTCCGGAAATTGCAAGTTCAGGAACCTGAATATTGATTCCTCGATGAAAGATGTGAAATCTTCAGGTAAGGTTGAGAGCGAAGGTGCGGACGCCATGTCCGATGCAAGAGAGAGTCCAGCAATCGCAGGAAAAATCGAAGTCGAGAGCACGCAAAGTTCGTAGAATGCCACGTGTAAGTAACAGCCACGAGGGAGCAGGAGAAAACCGGTCCGTACTGCACGGAGTCTCGAGGTCGAATGATGCCAAAAAACCTATGTATCCTGGCATCAAATACGCGGGCAAAGCAAGGTATAACAAAGGATTGAGAGCTCGCCGGGGAGGACGAATCAGGATTCTCCATTTCACTCCAGGTTTGCCGAGACATTCCCAGGGTGTAATGGTCGCCTTCTCCGCCGTCCGGCAAGCAAAGGTTAGGAAACACTTGCCTGGGGCGTAGTATATCTGGGGCGCTTCCACGGGGGCGCCGTAGGCCCGGAAAGAAGGTGTCTAGGTCTTCTTTTTCCAAGGTAGGAGGATGAGGAAGTGTCGTAGCTACTATCTACGTTTCTCAGGCAGGGCTTGCTAGAGTTCTTCCTGAAAAAATTTAGAGAAGTTTTCCGAATATGCCCAGCAACGTGTGGGACTTTAAGATCATGATGAATCACCTCGTTCTGGACAAACCAGGGCGCATTTACAATACAGCACAAAACTTTATTCTGAAACACTTGCAATTTCTCAATGTGCATTTTTGCAGCCGAACCGCAAACAGGGCAGGCATACAAAAACGCAGGTGCGATGATTTGTTTGTAGATGATCAGTTTATTATAAAGGGACAGGTGAGACTTTCTATCGAGAAGTGGGAGAAGGGCTACAAAGGTTTTATTGGCTGTTACAACCTTATTCATGATGTGCTCTGCGAAAGTTAATTTGGTGTCCAATGTGACACCCAGATACTTTGCGGACAGTGAAAAGGGGATCATATCATTGAAAATTTTAAGGAGGAAGTTAAGACTAAGTTCTCGGTAGTTAGGACGAAATATGACGACTGCACTCTTGGTCGGATTAATTTTGATTTTCCAGGTCACGAGCCAGTGCTCAAGACTATTCTTTATGTAGCTTTGGAGTGTATTGATAGCGTTGTGTGGTGAAGAGCTTCTCGAAATCAGTGCCGTGTCATCAGCAAAGATGGCCAGCTGTACCTGTGGGATCCTGGGTATATCATTGATATACAGATTGAAATGTAGCGGGCTGAGGTTACCGCCCTGTGGAACCCCGGCTCTGATTGGCCGAAGAGAAGAGTAGGAATGTTCAACTCGCACGCGGAAAGAACGATTAGCAAGAAGTTGAAGTGAGCCAAAAGTTGTTGAGACCCAGACCGTCCGACCTACCAGAAAGGTGTAAGGTAACCGTATGGACGGCCGGGAAGAGCCACCCAATTTAGACCGGAACCCAGTGGGGGTGGCATCCACAGGGACCGTACCCTCCTTCCCCTACCACCAACCTCTCGGAAGGACTTACGGACCCACATGTTTAACGTGATCGTACTCCGCATGAACACGGCGGCATTTGTGGCAGTGTGCAAATCTAGCGCGCAAACCACGGGGATACCGCACCCGAGATGGCCAACAGCACGCGGCGTTCCGAGGTGGTCACCCACCAAGTACTAACCGCGCCCGATGCTGCTTCACTTCGGTGATCTAACGAGAACCGGTGTTTTCAGCACGGTACGGCCGTTGGCCCAGAGCCAAAAGTTGTGTCGAAATACCAAGTCGGACCAGCTTGGTTAGCAGACCCGGGATAAATGCTTTATCAAAAGCCTTACTGATATCGAAAAACACTATGCTGGTATACTGCTTGTTGGTAGAGTTTTTGTGAATAGTTTCCACTACACGCATGAGTTGGGAATGCGTGGAAAAATCAGATCGAAAACCGTGCTGTTCAGGAATTAAAATGTCTTTCGATCTGCAGAAACTAGTCAAACGTCTAAGCAACACTAACTCAAAAATTTTGGAGAAGCTAGAAAGAAGACTAATGGGTCTGTAGCTTTCTGCTAATTTAGGATTTTGATTAATTTTGATCAGAGGGATAACATCAACAGTTTTCCAACTCTGGGGAAGGTAACGAAGATTCAATATATGATTAAGGAGCACGGTGAGCCAGCACTCATAAGCAAGGGGAAGGTTCTTCAGCATTCTGTTGCTGATTTTATCAGAGCCGGGTGATTTCTTCACTTTGAAGCTGTGTATGATGTTATGAACTTCAGCCAAGTGTATGGACTCGAGGTCGTTTGGTGCTTGTACGTTAAGTGCATTCTGATTGGTCTGTTGGAAATCGTGTAAAGTGCTTGTGTAGAGATGGCTGAAGTTCGGGTCTTCGTGTGGTGAGAATTGGAGTTCCAAGCTATCTGCAATTGCATTAGCTTTTTCCTCCGCAGTCTGAGCGAGAGAGTTTGGGCCATTAATGGGCGGAATTGTTGTTCTCGTGGTTCTCATGTTTTTAGCTGTTCGCCAGAGACTGTGATTCGTGGGTGTAAGTCCCTCAAGGTGAGTACGCCAGCGTTGCTGGGTGTGAGTTCGAATCATAGACTTGACCTCGCTATGAAGATTACGGAGTTGCGCTTGAAAAGGAGGATACCTACTGCGCTGCCAATTTCTCCGTAACCGGTTACGCTGCTTAATTTTGGCTTTGATATCACTCGGGAGCGAGTGATAGTTCACACGTGAACGATTTGGTTTCGAGGCTGCAGCATAAGCCTCTAGCAGTAAGTGATTAAAATCTTGGACGCTATTATCAATATCGTCCGTGCTGGTAATTTTGAGAGGAGGGGGGGGGGGGTAGTACTAGAAGTATTAAGAGAGTGACGAAAATCGTCCCAATTTGTATATAGCTCCACCGGGTAGTCCAAAGAGATACTATTAAAATTAAGGGTAAGTATTACAGGAAGGTGATCAGACGTCAACTTATTATCGACTCTGATCGTATGATGAAAAGGAATGTTTCTAAAAAGAGCCAGATCAATTACTGTTGGGGACCTTCCTGTAAAGAAGTGAATGGGAGTGGGCGGAGCTATGATCCTGAAGTTGGCGCACTGGGCCAATCGTTTTAGTTCTCTGCCTTTTCCGTTCGAAGCTGTGTCCCAGGAAAAGTGGCGAGAGTTTAGGTCACCAGCGATAATAATATTACTGCTCAGTCCTAAAAGTGCTTCAATCTCCGATGAAGGTAATCTAGTATTGTTAGCAGGTGGGATATACACTGAAGCAAGTGCAATCGGGACCAAATTTGGAATAGTGACTTTGATAGCTGTGGCCCCAAGCTTCGTGAAGGCCGGGACATTTAACCTATGATGAGGAATGTTGTTTTTAACATAGAGTGCAGTTCCGCCATTGACACCCCTCGCCACCGCCCCAGCCCTCGTTCTATACGAGAAGTAACCTGTATAATTACAGATTGCTGGGGAGGTGGGTCTCATTCACCATAAAAATATCGAAGTTTTCATCTACAACATAATCACGCATCTTGTCGAGCCTTGATCGCACTCCATTGGCGTTCCAAAAGTCGACTTTGAGAGACTGCAAAGTGTGAACGTGAAGAATAACTGCACTCAGTGTTGCCAGATACGCAGAACGGACCGAGTTGAGGAAATTGATTCTTGCTGGAAGCTTCCAGAACAGTGGGACGTCACGTCCGATCACCGAAATCAAGTAGCATCGGACGTGGTTAGTACTCGGGAGGGTCAAGATAAACATGAAGGGAGTTCCCTGACCACCTGTGTTCGAGGAGAAAGCTGATAGGGGATTAGCAAGAAGCCCCAAGGGGAGAGAGGGGGAATGGTTATTTTTACGTATGAAAAATGGTAATTTTAACGTAATATAAACGGTATTTATAACGTATGATAAACGGTAATCAATGAAAATGCCTTCGGGAAAAGGGTTCGAGAACAAAGCTGAAAGAGGATTTGAGCAGGGGGGTTAAAAGAAGGGAGCGATAATGGTTATTTTTACGTATGATAAAATGGTATTTTTAACGTAATAAAAGCGGTTATTTTAACGTATAATAAACAGTAATACATACGTATTTAAAACGGTATTTCTACATACGGTATGTTCATACACGGTAATTCATTCATACGTATGATATACGGGATTTTTATATACCGTTTACTCATAAAGGTATTATAACTGTTGTATTACCGTTTATCGTATAACACATACGAAAATATAACGTATAAACAGTTTAACAACGGTTATAATACCGTATGTGTGTTACTTGGGTTGGATACATACATTGCACAGATAGACACGCTCCCCTTCCCTCCACACAGACGTCACGCTAAAAATAAGGTTTTCGTGTTCTAGGGTGTTCGAAACGCGTAGATCAGGCGAAAACTCAAGTTACGATTTTCGACATGATTTCAATACTTTCTCTATACATTACCATGTTTTGCAGGGAAAGTAATAACACAAGCTACTATAATTTCCAGTTGCACGTAAATTTCAGATCATAAAAACAAACCATCAGAAAATGATCAGCAAATCAGTAGTTAATCATGAAGTTACAGGTTTATTTTTCTTAATACTATTATACAATTTTATGCAATAATATATACTTACTATCTAATAACAGTATTTGCAGTCAAGTATTAAAATTCAATGCTCTGAAATTCCCTTTTTAGAAGAAATTAACATGCGTTTATGCAAGTAATTTGCAAATAAAACTTTGGGAATTTTTCACGTATATATTGAATATAATTTCTTTACTTTAGCCTTTAAGAGGATATTTAAAAATCCATTATTACTTTTCCCATGGTAATGTATAGGGAAAGTATTGGAATCGTGTTGAAAATAGCAATTCGAGATTTCGACGGATCTACACGTTTCGAGCACCTTGGAACATGAAAATACTATTTTTAGTGGAATGCCTGTGAGTGCAATGTATGTGTCCACTCTAACTCAAAACTAATTGACCAAATTTCATAAAATTTGGTAGGTAAGTCACTTGTGAGTTACCCTGGTGCTGGTTAGGTTTTGGTACAATTGGGGAAAAGGAACCTACCTTTTTTTGCGAAATAACCTGCAAAAATCCTCAAGATCTAAAACAAAATACTGCGAATATCTCAATTAAATGCTTGTATCCACTCTAGTTGAAAAACTAATTGACTAAAGTTTACAAATTTGGTAGATAATTCAACTGTGGGTTACCCTGGGGGTGCTGATTCAATTTTGGCATGATTCAGTAAGTCAGAACCAGCTTTTCTTTGCGAAATGGTCCTCAAAAATGGTACGTATTCACTTTAGTTGAGAAACTAGTTGACCAAATTTCACAACATTTGATAGATACGTCGCTTGTAGGTTGCTGTGGTGCTGGTTAGACTTTGGTACGATTCGGGAAAAAAAAAATAATAATCTGCCTAAATAGCCCGCAATAATCCTCAAGTTTTAAAATAAAATACTACAAATGTATCAATTAAATGCTTGTTTTATGTATAATATTTGACGAAAAGAATAAGACCAACCCGATTATGGACTATTCTCGACATTTTTTTTTTTTTTTGAGAAACTGTGGATGTTTTTCACTGCAGTGAAAAAACAATTCAGTAAAATTTCTAAAAATTTAAAATTTACGTCTTTAGAGGGTTATCCTGATACTGATTAGATTTTGGCATGATTCAGAAAAATATAACCGACTCTTTTTTGCGAAATGGGACGCAAAGGACTTGGAAAATCTGAAATAACTAAAATTGCTGAAATATATTAATTAAATACTTGTTCTTCATGTAATTTTTTGAATGCAAAACAAATAAGACTGACCCCTACGACTGTAGTATTAACCGTTCTCGAGATATTTTAGGTTTCGGGAATTTTAAGGAGCTGAAGTAAATTGCATTAAGTTGCTAAATGAAACGAAGATGTATTAAAAATGCAAATTGGATATAATGTTAGAAAAGTACCCATGTTATTTTCTGCAATTAAACTTAATTTAATGTATGATAAAATAAAAATTAAGGAAACGTATTTGAGTCTGTAGGGATAGTCATGTGCTGCTCACATAAGATTTTTTTAAATCTGCAAGTATGCCCGAGTGCAATTCTCGCGCGCTAACCACTGGGCTACCGCGCCTTTCAGCTGCATGTGTGTACATGTATTTCATAATAACTAGTTTTCAGATTTTACTATTTTTCTAAGCAAAGGTAGTTATTAAAGGGGCGAAAAGTTTGAATTATTTATAGTTTTATTTAAAAATAACTTTTTCTACAAAAAAAAGCTTGTATGAAAAGAAAACAGATGATATGGAAAAATGAATGGGAGTAAAGCACATTCGAACACCAAAGAGATAAGATACCATGAAATTAAGGACATTTTCCGAGTTCAATAACTTGAATTTAAATCTGTTAACATCGATCGTCTTCACTTCATTTATATATTTCATTTTAAACACTTTTATAATTTTAAAATAAAGTTAATTAAAAGTGTAAAAAAAATAAGTTATAAAATTTATACATCACTAGGGGGCTCTGCTCCCTGCTCGCTACGCTTCGCAAACTCCGTTCGGGAGGCTTCGCCTCCTATTCGCTGCATACCTCTCACTCCTAAAAATTCTACTTTCAAAAATCTAATTTCTATCCCTACCTATTTTCTGCAGGAGGTAAAAGCAGGGATTTTTTTTTAGCCCAGGGAATCCAAAAACTGAATTTCTTGATCCTGAGCTCGCTTCGCGAGCTATTTGATGCCAAACTAAAGTTTAAATCGATAAACGGTTTATTTCATCGTGTTACCCTATTATTTATCTATAAATTTACCAAATTTCCTATTTTTGTATGATACAGTTTTTGCAGTACGAGACAGAGAAATCGCCAGATGTGCCGATACGAAATAAAAAAAAATCACTTTAGAAGTGCATAAAAAGTAAAATATCTCATAAACTACATAGAAATTAAAAGATGGGGCTCGGTCCTGCAAAAATTCACCCATGTAGGTACCTGCCTGCAAAAATTTGTGGTCTTGCTATTGTTAGTCTATCCAGGACGTGAACTCGCAGCTCAAATATTTTGTCTTTGATATTAAATATTTCTTAAACAACAATATGTATCTAAAAACGATTTATTTTAACGCATTCCCCAAAGCTTTTTCTACAAGTGTACCAAATTTCATATTTTCATATATGCAATAGTTTGTGAGATACGAAGCAAAGAATCTCGAGAAACGAGAAATTTGTTTAAGGGTGAGCGTCAGTAAATTTTCTGCCTTATCCGCGCTTTATTAACTTTCGCGGCACACATATTTCGCCGAAATTCTGCTCAAACAGTTGCGAAATATTTTCTGAAAGATAAAATGCAATGCTTAGATTATATTAAAACTAAATTTAATGCTCCAAAAAACATAGAATATATTTTTTATTTTAATCCAAAATATTTTTGGTGCTGCCATCTGTTGTTGTAATTTAATTCATACTGATTATTTTTACTTTTTAATGAACATTTTTAAATATCTATTCCTTCTAATACAGTGTTAAATACAACAAATCATATATAATAATGCCACAATCACGGAAAGGTAATTTATCATTCTATAAATTTGATAAGGGATCTGAATGTACATCACTGAGGACTGCAGTTTTGTCTTCAAGTCCAAGTTCAATTACGTTTCCGTGATTATGGCATTATATATGATCTGTTGTATTTAATAGCGTATTAGAAGGAATAGACATTTAAATATGTTCATTAAAAAATAAAAATAGTCGGTATGAATTAAATTACGACAACAGATGGTAGCACCAAAAATATTTTAAATTAAAATAAAACATATATTCTATGTTTTATTGGGTATTAAATTTAGTTTTAATATAATCTAAGCATAGCATTTTATCTATGCGAAAATATTTCGCAACTGTTTGAACAGAATTTCGGCGAAATATGTGTGCCGTGAAAGTTAAAGCGTGGATAGGGCAGAAAATTTACTGACGCTCACCCTTAACAGCGACAGCTACTTTTTCTTAATATAGAGATTTATAGTTTCTTCTAGGACCTCCCGCACCTAGAATATTCGAATGCAGCATAAGGTAAATCAGGGACAGTCTTTGGGTGTAATCCAGGGCCTGGCTTTAATTCGGAGTCCTAATAAAGTTTTGGGAGTGGGGAGGGGAGTCAAGATCGGAGGTCCTATTGTACGTGTAGAAAACTTCCAAACATTTTATTTCAAAGTAATATATGAAGACTTTAGGGGATGTTAAAAACAATTAACATATTTTTTAATTTAAAATAAAAACTAATACTGCCAGTTTTAAATAAATTAAAAAATTATTTCTGCTTAAATTTTTTTATCACATACAAAATTTAGGGGCGGAGGCGCCTGCTCGTGCGTTAATCAGGCTCTGGTGTAATCAATTACTTGTAAGACATTTAGTCCTTCTTTACAGATGAAGATTGGCGTAAAAAATGTGTAGCCGTCAGAATATTGCCCACCTTTGAAAAAATATTTGGAAGGGGGGGGGGGGGGGCTCAAGCCCCACAAAACTGTACGTCTATGCATACTTCTTATTATTAAGATCATTACTTATTATGTTTTTGAAATGACCAATTCAATTTTATTAAAAAAGTCCGAAAACTTTACTGAAAAATTTGGTGAAAAGGATTTTTGTGCAACTGGTGATTAAATCGTTTTAGTTTGTAAAGAAATATTTTTAAATGCAAAAGTGGATTTACAAATTAATTAATAGTACTTATATATATTAAAATTCTGCAAATTTATGCATAACATCTAGTGTTTACTATAGAAGAATAGATAAAAAAATATCTGTAAGAATCAAAATGAGTGAAGTAAACAGTTCCACTGTACTCTACTCTTTCTTACTTATCATTTGCATAAAATGTCAAAAAGTCTGAAATATTTTCAAATAAGCAATATCCAAAATAAGTAAATTTCAAGAAATTTTTATCGGTTTATCACACATTTTAATAAGTATTCCTTAAAATTTCTTGAAATCCAATGATTACCTGAAATTTGATAAAACTTCATAATGTATTAAATTACTTTTTTTTTCTGTATTCCTTAAAAGGTGCTTAATTATTTTAATGTAAAATATGCAAGAACTTTGGTAAGAACTCGTAATGGAAGATATCTGAATATAATTACAGGAATTTTAACTTTCTGGGAAATTTGAAACTAACTCTGGAAAACATGAAAAACTCTTAGAATTTTAATCGCCATGGAAAATTCCTGGAAACCCAGTGAAATTTTTTTTCACTCTGGAAGTTTGTAATCTTGTGACAAAATGGGAAATTTTTTTCAATATCTTTCAGTTAGTTCTATTAGTTAATTATTTGAAAACCATTCAGAAATTTTGAAGAAATCTCATAAATATAATTGCACAATCTTCCATTTATATTAATTTATTGTGATAAACTGTTCCATTTTTGTAATATCTGCATTGACTACGATACACTATTCCTGTGATGATAAAGGACACACAGACAGAGATGGTATATATAAATAAGTGATACTAATTCCAGAAGGATAATGCAATACAGTAATGGCATAGACATAGAGATCTGCAAGTAGTAGGACCACCTCTTGTGGTGATACAAGCAGCAACCCTTCCAAGGAACAGATGCAATGAGCATGCAGATAGTTTCTTGAAGGATGGATGACCATATGTCTGCAACCATCCTCCACAGCTTGTCCTCTGTTTGAGACGGGGGCAGAGTAGTCAAACGGCGGCCAATCACGTTCCATACATGTTCGATGGTGAGAGATCTAGAGACAGCAAAGGCCAAGGAAGCACCTAGATACCTTGCGAGGATTATCTGCTGATGGTTGCCATGTGCAGTTGCATGTTATCTTGCTGGAAAACAGTATTTTGCAACCACTGAAGGTTAGATAGTGCAACCAACTGCATCACTCCATCCACATACCGCTGTGTGACTCTGATAGGAACCAGAAGTGACTGGTTATCTTATCGAAGCTGATAGCACCCAAAACCATAATGCCGTGTTGTCGAGCAGTATGGTGTTCAACAGTCACAGTAGGATTGGATCTGTTTCCATGTCGCCTCCAAGCTCTTACACAGCGAATGTCATTCGACAAACAGAACCAAGACCATAGGCGACAGATGTTCCTGTAGGTGACAGACAGTGCCGTAACTGGGGTAATTCTGACTCCACAGGGGTAACATTGACCCCTGGGGTCAATTTGGCTTCAAAAGTTGATTTTTAACTATTACCGGTGGTTTTAAATAAAAAGAACTCTAATGTATGTCATAGCTTAATATTTTTACTTTGTAGTGCATATATTATGAAATTAATAAGTGAATCCAATCACTTTATAAAGTTTTTATAACTTAGACATGAAAATTTTGGAAAAAAAAAAAAAGACTGAAAAAGCTTTCTATCAGCAGGAGTGGTAAGGCCTAGGTACATGGGGGGGGGGGGGGGGTCAAATATGGTCTAATTTACTTATTTTAATGAATAATTAATATTATTTCATTTTTCTAGAAAAAATATTTCAAACAAAAAAATTAATTTTTTGACATATTTTTTTTTCCCACCTGGGTAACATTGACCCCTCAGAAAAATGTGCATTTAAACATGTTTTGTGGGTTTTAAGGCATTCTCAGCAGTAGGAACAAAATGAGTAAAATAAAAAGAGTGAAATAAAATGCATTCATTATGTTTTGTACATTTTAGAATATATATATATATATATATATATATATGTTCATTTTTATTATCGACATTGTGGCTGTGGTTTGACTGCTTTGGTGATTTTAATATTTCATTTTATCGACATTATGGTCGTGAATTTGCTTCTACGGTGATGTTAATATTACTTGAATTTTTTATTATTACATATTTCTAATATATATATATATATATAATAAAAATATATGAAAATTCAATGATAGAAAAGAGAGAAGTTGTAACTCATAAACCCTAAATTAAAATATGCCTACAAATTAAATAGACAATCAACCATCATGAGAAAATTAAATGCTTATTTCTTATTAATTATGACTTATTATTTCTAACTATTCATATTTGCAGAGTATCCTTAACTCTTTTAGTTTGCTTCTGTAATTATGAAATTTTTAATATATATATATACAGGGTGTCCCAAAAACATTGACCTTGGCTTTTATTCCTTAAATATTGATCTTAGACATATATAATAAATTACAAAGTTGTGCAAAAACTGGTACAGAATTTTATGAAATCAATAAAAATTTTTAGGGGATTAAATTTGAAGAAATACAAAATTTAAATTTTTATATGGCCCCCGTACAAAAAAATTTCCAATGAGTAAAATGTGCCCCATATACTAATAAGGTGATGTACAAAATTTCAGCATTTTATTATAAAAGTCCCAGAAACATGTTTAAACAAAGTTGGTGAGGGATTAATCACAAAAATTAAAATGTAAATGTTTACAGCAAGAGTGCAAATGACGCAACACAGAAATGCATCACAGGCAAATAATATCTGCCTCTTATCTTTAATGGATCTTTGGCATGGATGGAAAACATTTTGAAGAAGCTTTGTAATCTTTCTGTAAAGTTATTTCTACACAGTGTAGATACTTTTGTACCAATAGCAAAATTATTTATTTATGTAATCATTGTTTTCTTTCATAATTTGTGTATGACCCATGAAACATGATCTGCAGACATGATTTTCCCCCTTTGAGAACCTATGTCGATTCATCGAAAAGTGGTTTAAGTCAGCAATTTTGTCTTTTCATATCTCTAGGACTTTTTATGATAAAATTCTGAAATTTTGTACATCACCTTATTAGTGTATGGACATATTTTACTCATTGGAAATGTTTTGGTGCAGAGGCCGTATAAAAATTTAAATTTTGTATTTCTTAAAATTTAATTCCCCTGAAAATTTTTATCGATTTCATAAAATTCTGTACCTTTTTTTACATAACTTTGTAATTTATTATATATGTCTAAGATCAATATTTAAGGAATAAAAGCCAAGGTCAATGTTTTTGGGACACCCTGCATATATATATATATAATACTAATAGTTTGAAAATCCAATGATAGAATAAAGAGAAGTTGCAACTCAAAAATCCTAACTTTAAAAAATGCCAACATAATAAAAAGAAGTATTAAATAGAGAATCATTAATCAAATGGAAAAAAATGCAAATTTCTAGTCATCAAGCTAATGATAATCAACAAATATCAATGGAATGAAATCGATAATTGAAAAACAAATAAAATCCAAGCATTAAAGCTATACAGGTGGATAAGCACTAGGCCTAAATAAATGAATTGGTCATTTTGAAAAACTTTTCGTCAGGTCCAAGTATTTATTAAAATGAACACAAAATGTGTGTTTCTGATATTAGAGATAGATAATATCTATAAACTCTAATAACTTGGACAACAAACATAAAGATAGAAAAATTATAAAGGAAACAAGAATACCTGGAATAAAAACACATTGCAAATGTGCTAACCACTGGAGCCCAAAATGAAGAGACCAGTGTTGCCAATCGCAATGTTTAAAAGTAGAGATCCACTGTTGCCAATCATGTGAAACAAATAACAGTAATGCGAAAAGGCAATAAAAGGTGATATTCTACAGTGAGCTACAAAATAATGGGGCGTATAATCGAAAACAGTGAGGCTAACATTTAAGGGGATGTAAATACAATGAAATGTTAAATCAAGAGAATGTTGATGTCTGGCCAATATAAGGTACAAAGCAGAGAATTCATGAATATTCAGCTAATCCAAACTTTTTAACAATACCATTAACTAAATGTGCTGGATATTTATATAATTTGCTGGTAATTTTTTGATTATTTATATGCATAGCAGGAAATTTTTTATCTGATAATCTATAAATTCTAAAAAGTTGATGAAAGTTGAATAATATTTCTAAACAATTGAATCAAGTTGCAGGAATTAAATGGTAATATTTTATTAATGTTGAAATTAAAATAGTCTTTTTTATCATATAAATTAGTAACTATCCCATTAGTAGGCTCAATAATTACATTTAAATCCAAAAAATTATTATTATTACTAATAGTAGCTTCATTAGGAATTAATTCCAAATTGTCTGGATAGAAATCTATATCTATGACATAATTTTCAGTATATACTAAACAAATCAGATCAACATATCTGTAAATTTTATTATCTCTCTCTATTGAAGTAAAAGAATATTCATAATGATAAAGGTATAAATTAGCTAACATACTGCTACTGCAACCACCTTGTGGAACCCCTGAGACTTGTAAGTATAATTTATTTCTTTGAAAAATATAATTATTGAAAAGGACAAAGTGAAGAAGTTTAGGAAAATTGATAAAAATGGTTTGAGTAGATTGATTACTAATATAAGCATTATACATAGCTAAAATTACAGTATATATATCAGAGATTTTAATATTATTGAAAAGATCTTTAATGTTAAAAGTTTGAAATAAAATTAGTTTACTAGTGATGTTAATTTTTATTTTTTAATTCTTTACTATTATTTAGAATAAGGTAATTATTGCTAGAATAATGTAAACTATCATTTATTAGATTTAAATAATTAAGTAGTAATTTATTCGCTGTATTAGTGTAAGTATTATGACCACTAGTAACTGTTCTAAATTTAATAGGATTTTTATGAAATTTAGGAATAAGTATATGGAAATATATATGGAAATTTAAGAAATTTATAATTGATATTTAAATCACTATACATAGATAATTTTCAGTTTGATACTATTAACCCTTTCTGGACGGCGGCATTCCAGAACTACCATGGCCCAAAGGACAGAGCACTTCGCTTTTGAACTGTTCCTAAAGGACTGCTAATTGTTTGCGCTAACCTAACTCTCAAAATAAATTCACTAAAAATCACCTATTCAACATAGAAATCTACTTTTTTCAGGAATAAAAGAAATACTTATTTTCTATTTGATGTATATTTTTCATACGAATCTCAATACAAAATACTCCATCAGTTGTTTTTACTATGAATTTTACTATTTATTCATCATTGAATTTTACTATTTATTCATCATTACTATTTATTCATCATCGAAAAATATGCTAAAAAATTAATTTTCTTATCTAAATTAGGCGGCATAATATTGTGATTGATTCCAAGTATGCTCAAAAACTCAAAAGAATTCAGATCTTTCAAATCTCCCGTTCAAACATCATTCGCAGAAACAGCTACTGAAGCTGGCGGAGTTGTAATAATAGTACTCAGAATCTGAAGAATCTCTTTCATTTTCATATTCATCTTCAGAAATACCACAGTTCCACGAATCTTTACCATCTGCATCACTTCATTACTGTCCGGTTCGTTTATCATACGAGTACATTCTTCCACAGAAAGGAAATGCCCTAGCCCAGCCATTTTTTTTTTATCCGAAAAAACCTAATAATTTCACTGCCGCACATTCCTCTAAAATCCAAACTTAAAAAAATACTCTTATATTCCTATGATTCACCAACAAAATTATAAAACAAAAATCAAAATGAGAGCCGAAATTCAATTATAAAACAGTAGATGCTGTGAGAAGTGCTCTGTTTATTTATATTACAAAACCATGTTTCACAGCTCCAGATGGAGAATTAATCCTTTCCGGACGGCCGACGAGCCCGCGCGTCGCCTGCGAACTTGCATTCAAGGACAGCCATCACACATATGCGTTGAGGAAAATTTTACCCTAAAAGACGAAGGTCACGTATGCGAGTTTTCATATGAAACGTTCTTACTTGAATTTATTTGTCTACTAGATGGCGTTCAATGTCCATGCGAACAACTCCAATGTATTTTGCAGGTATTTGACCTTGGCATAGGGGGGATTCAATGAATTAATTTTCCATCTGGAGCGGTGAAATGTGATTTTGTAATATAAACAAACAGAGCACTTTTTGCAGCATCTACTGTCTTATAATTGAGTTTCGGTTCTTGTTTTGTTTTTAACACTTTACAACAAAGTTGAAAAGTGTTTATGACTTTGTTCATTCTGTCTGTCTGTCTGTCTGTCTGTCTGTTAGCACGATAACTGCCGTAAAAATGACTTAATCAAAATAAAATTTTAGTATGTTGTTCAGACGGTCTGTAGGACCTATGGGAATATAAATAAATAATATCACCCAATTAGTTTTGGATTGAACCCGGGTTGAAAAAATGAAATACATTAAACCCTATGGGACTTAATTTTTCAAACATTTTTTAAGCAGATTTAAAATTCACAAATTGCTTCGAAAATTTTAGGTAATATTCAAATTATTCCATAAAATATATAAAAAAAAATTCAGCAAAATATATTCAGTAGTTTTTTAAATAAAAATTAAAATAATAATTACACCTCTTATATGAAGCGATCACGTGACCATGATATGAAATGATCACGTGACCAACTTCAAAATATAATACGGCATCCATCTTGTCTCAAAATCGTCATTTTTAAAGTTCCTTTTAATTCAAATTGAGTGCTGTATTCGTCATAAAACCTCTTTATTTTCGCTTAAATTCTGTGCATCTACATACTGAAACAATGCAATTACAATATATTTGAGTTTAGATGAGCATCCAACTTTGATTATTTCTCTAACGAAGCCTATTTTTCACTTATGTGAAATGTAAACAGCAAAATATGTGAGTTGTATAGGAATTGTATTTTTTTAATGCAAAGGAATTTAGCTCATGGAGTCTTCATAGCTGATATGAAAGAAATATTCATTGACTTTACCGAGAGAAGGTCGATTTTTTGCGATGAAGTTTTAAGCATAGAGTACAATTACTTATAGCTCCATGGTCTTAATTTTTAAATAAAATAAATTATTATAGTATTGTGATGAATGACATGAATGGGAAATTATTTATGAATGAAATGCTGCTTTTTTAGAGAGAGCCAGGCGTGTTATTTTTTCTATGACGTCATTTGAATGAATTTCAGTTGTTTTCGATGAAGTTTATCGTGGTATTATGATAATTCTAAAATTGTTACCGAGTAATATATCATATTTTAGAGATGTTTAAACCAGACAATTTATATTTCAATGCCGTCATTTGAATGAAGTTCATTTTTTTCGATGATTGTTTAAGTTTTCAAATATAATAAATCAATGTAGTATTGTGAGAAGTTTTAAAATATTACCGAGGAATGTATTGCATTTTAGATATGTTTAAAAAATTGCATTGAAGTTGGAAAGTGTTTCATAATCAATGCTTTAAGCATGATTGATCTTTCTTGTTCGCTTTATGATTTCGTTGGTGAATCATAGGAATATAAGAGAGTATTTTTTCAAGTTTAGGTTTTAGAGGAATGTGTGGCAGTGAAACTATTAGGTTATTTCGGATAAAAGAATGGTTGGGCCTGGATGTTTTCTTTCTGAGGAAGAATATACTCGTATGATAAGCGAACTGGGCAGTAATGAAGTGATGCAGATAGTTAAAATTTGCGGAACTGTGGTATTTCTGAAGATTAATATGAAAATGTAAGTGATTCTTCAGAATCTGAGAGTACTATTATTACAACGCCACCAGCTTCAGTAGCTGTTTTTGTGAATGATGTTTGGACAGGATATTTGACACATCTGAATTCTTTTGAGTTTTTGAGCATACTTTGAATCAATCACAATACTATGCCGCCTAATTTAGATAAGGAAATTAATATTTTAGCATATTTTTCGATGATGAATAGTAGAATTCATAGTACAAGCAACTGACAAGTATTTTGTATTGAGATTCGTAGGAAAAATATACATCATATAGAAAATAAATATTTCTTTTATTCCTGAAAAAAGTAGATTTCTATGTTGAATAGGTGATTTTTAGTGAATTTATTTCGAGAGTTAGGCTTAGTGCAAAAAGTTAGGCATCCTTTGGGAACAGTTCGGAAGCGAAGTGCTCAGTCTTTTGGGCCATGGTAGTTCCAGAACGCGGCCGTCCGGAAAGGGTTAATTCATTGGATACACCCTATGCCAAGGTCAAGTATCTGTAAAATACACTGGAGTTGTTCGCATGGACATTTAATGCCATCTAGTAGACAAATAAATTCAAGTAAGAACATTTTATATGAAAATGAGCATGCGCGACCATCGTCTTTTAGGGTAAATTTTTCCTCAATGTGGATGCATGACAGTAGTCCTTGAATGCAAGTTCGCAACCGACGCACGGGCACATTGACTGTCCGGAAAGGGTTAATAGAATGTGAATCTAGTTTAAATAGACTATTATTCTTTAAATAATCTAACAGAAATTGTATATAGAATTTTTTACAGATAATAGCATAATTATTAGAGTCTTTTTCAATATAAGTAATAACAGAAGGTCTTTGTAAATCACTAATGGAGTGTTTTATATTATCAATAGATCTAGACAATTTAATACTACAAATGGTATTTTTAATAAATTTTAATAAAGTAAATTTTCACATATTAAATGCCTCTAAAGGCAGAGCATATTTTGAAGCTAATTTATAAATATATTTAAGGTCAAGATTTATTGACTTTAAAACTTTAAAAAAATTATTACAAGATGATATCCTGAATTTAGTGCCAAATGACATAATAGTTCACATTTTTACCATTTTATTTACAATTTTCCCAAAAGTGATTTATCATTTCACCAAAGCATGGGTCAATGTGTAGAGTTAGTTAAACTTTTGCAAAAAAATTTGATTGGTCCTGTTCCCAAAAAACAGAAGATCGTTGCGAGTTCTGGCAAAGCAGTTCTTGCTGCCGACATGCCAAGTACCAGTAAAGTCATTGACTGTTAAACCTACAAAGAAGGCTGTAGCAGTATTTAAAAATTTTTTTAAAAAGAAAATGAAAGCAGGAGAACCCAGTGAAACATCCAAATCTATTAATGAAATGCTGACTTTCAAAGAATAGAAAAACAATTAAGTTCACAAATAACAAATTGTGGGTCCTGTAGAAATATGAACCAGCTACTTTACTAAGTATTTTTATTCGGAAAACTGTTTCATTTCCTTTCATATTTTTACATATGTGTGTCATTTAAAAATTGGACAAGTGAGTTTTTCATATTTCATGGTGTTTCAAAAAGATTGCACAACTAAATATCTTTTGAACAATTGGTCTTCAAATTAAAGAAATACTTCAAATAAGATAGACTTTTAGACTATGATAGTTTTGGTCATGTGACATGTTTCAGTAAAAAGTACTCAATTTAATATTTTACATTGGGCCCTTAAAAAGGAAGCTTAAATTAGCAAATTGTTCCTTGTTTATTTAAAGATATCTTTTGGGGGGAAAAAACCAGATTCTCTAATATGCAAAATTGGCTGTAAAAAATTACCAAACCATTTCGACTCTATCAAAACAAACAGCAAAAAGATATTATATTAGGAATCATACAAAAATGGAATTTCATTACATAAAATTTTCATTTGATAACTTACCTGTGTGCCTATCTTTAGTAAATATTTGTTGAAAACTTAAATTAATGAAAACTAGGGCAATTTTGATTGTATGTCGATAAAATTTTTTTTGTTTGGGTAATTGGGCTATGATAAATATTTTTGTAATTGAAACTGTTTTTAGAAGGCCCATATAAAAAGTTACATTTTGTACTTTACTTGGAACCATGAGTCTACGACAAATTGTTTAAGAGATATTTAGTTGTGAAATCTTAGAAAAATCCTGTATAACCAATGTAAATTTTGTTAAATTTTTGGCTAACAAAATTTTAACAGTGAATATTTAATGCTTTTCTTAAAAACTGTTAGAACTGATTTACAATTCAAGTGACTTAAATGTCATCATAATAAAAAAGGAAATATTACAATAGCACACATTGCAAAAGAACTTTTCAAACCATTAATACTGTATCTTTTCATCTAGAAGCTGTTATATACATAAAATTTTTTAATTAGCACCATAAAGACAAATCAGTAAATCCGGATAATCCCCCACTCATAATTTTTCAAAGTACCAAATAGCACCCAGTTGGTGGATTCACAGTGTTTTGGAATAGGCTTTTTCCTGCCAAAGTGACAAATTCTCCCCTTGTTTAGAATTAGGCTCCTTCCAAAGTGATTCATTCCAACCACTATATGAAATTAAATTTAGAATTTAAAATAATAGTTTTGAAATAGAAAGAAGTTGTCATTGAAAGTTATCGAGATATATAAAAAATATCGAAAGTTACATAATTTACTAATTACTATGTTATGAAATATAATTTTGAATATAATAGATTAGCTATTTAATGCTGGAAAATAAAATATAGAATTAAATAAATTTGCAGGTATAAAAAACATTGAAAAACAATAATTTGTAAGACTTTTTACAAATCCAACACTCATAAAAATTCCAAAAATTTGTGGGATTTTGCCAATATTTTAGAAATCTAACATTTATAAAATTTTTAGAACTTTCAAAAGAATGAAAATTATAAAATTTGTGAGACTTCTAAAAAATTATATGCACGAGAGAGCAATTTTCAAAACACAGGATAAATTAAACAACGTTTTACAGAACTATCACCCATATCCATTTGAAACTATAATCAACAATAAACAAAATTTGCAAGACAGGCTATAAATGAATTAGAATAATCCAAAAAAAGTCGCAACAAAGAAAGAAATTATATTGCTAATGTAACATAAAAACATGCTTTAGACACTATCCGACCATGCTTTACAAAACTATAACCCAAAATCATTTAAAATTATAATCAACAATTTAAAAAATATGAAAACAGGCTAAAAATGATTTAAAATAATTCAAAAATAGGCACAACAAAGAAAGAAATCAATTTGCTAATGCAAATGTTAAAAAACGTCAAGCTACGTTTTATACAGAATGGCTGCAAATATGCGTAGAAATACCTTTCTTAAAAACAGTTGCAACTTAAGTTGAGTGTAGATGATTGGATTTTATGCTATCTGTAGGATACCAAATTTGGCAAGTACAGGCGTTTAGAAATAGGCTCCTCCCACCAAATTGATGCATTCAACCACTATATGAAATTAAATTTAGAATTTAAAATAATAGTTTTGAAATAGAAAGGAAGTTGTCAAAAATGTAAAAGTACAAGATAAAATACTTTGAAAGTTGTACTTTGGTTGCTTGGATAAATCTTAACAGTAACACTTAGAAGATTATTTTTTAGATCAACCAACAAATCATACAGCAGATAGATTGAGCAAGATTTTCATGTGAATTTATTGGTATAATTATAATATTAAAAATATAAAATCTGTTATAGTCTATATAAATTTGTAAATAAATAAAGTTTATATATATTTAACAATTCAAACAATAATATAAAACTGATATGTAATAATTTGAAACTATTATATATATCATTCAACCCTGAGTATAATATTTTGAAATTATTATACAAATATAACACAATTAAATTATCTTTGGCTTATCTTTACCATAAAATTTACTGTTTAGAAAATGAAGTAGAAGGTTATTATTGACTTTCACACATTCAAATATGTTCATTTCTGAAATCCCCTGATATTGCATACATAACAATTCTTGAATATCTATATCTACTGTTTCTAAGGGGACACTCATAAATTTTGCTTTTATTACAAATACACCAAGGTCTTCTGCTGGACAAATCTCAAAGTTTACATTTTTAAATTGACATGTATCAAGATCCTTAATTTCAATTAGTATGCCCTTTTCATAAAGTTTATTTCCAGATAATTTTATTGTTTTTCTGTTTTGCAACTGGCCAGTTGTAGAATTTCTACAAACAAACAGTTTTCCATTCCGTTTTCCAACCATCATATTTTCTAAGCATACAGCTATGTATTTATTATAGTAATCTAACTTCTCTAAATAAAACACAGTCTTATTGTCAAGTTGTTTTTGTATTTCTATCAATTTTAGAATTTCTTTTTTACGGCTGATTCTGTATCTCCAACGGTTAACAATATCCTTTGCAATGTTATTCAGAATTTCTTGATAGTTATCTGCACTAGAAACATAGCCACACAATTCCAAAGAGTTCAGGTTGAATTGTAAAGCTGACTGAAGTGCAGGCAATGTTTTCCAATTACGTGATTTTCTAATCCAATCTCGAGAAAAATCTGCATCTCTTTGTTTCATAAAGCAAATTTTCTCAAACTGCATTTCTTCTTCAAGAGTAGGTTCTCGTTCAACTAAATCAGTTATATTAGTCACATTCAAAAATACCTGAAGCAAAGTTATAAGCATGAATTTTGTTTCAACATAAATCTTTTCTTCATCTGTTTCATCTTCAACATCTAGATCATATTTACTTTTTAAAGATAGGCATATTTCTGTATTTAAAAACTCATCAGAAGGGTCAAATATATTTTCAAATGAATTAAGGCTAAAATCCTCTAAAATTTCATGTAAGATATCATTGGAATCAGGAGCTAAATCATACTCTTTTTCTATTAAAAGTTTGTGAAAGGTTTGAAGTTCATTTAAACTCATGTAGATTTCAGGAATTTGCATAATGGCTTCTGAGAAAATGTCAATATTAAAATGCTCTTCCAGTTCTTCAACTTTACATACATCTTCAAAAAACAACATAAATTTTTTGTGATAGTCACTAAGGTATGGATTGAGACACATAAGATGAGGTGTATCTTCTGTGTATTTCTTACCAGTAACAGAAAAATGCAAAAATTTTGCAATTTCTGATAATTTTAGCCTTTTATAATCAGCTATATGTTCACTATGCTGTGATGCCATAATATCGAATACATCTGGGGCAATTATGACAGGATTAATATAACGATAATATAAGAAATTGGCAACAATTTTATTCAATTCTTCTGATGATGATGATGGATATTTTTCCTGTAGATTTCGTTTCAACATTTTAGAAATATACAAAATTCCATAAGGAATTAAGGCTTGGCCATTTACAATAGCTTCACAAAATGCAAGAGAATATCTAAGTAAATTTTCAATAAATTGATTAAACCGATTATTAACTTCTAAATGGCCAAGGGCATCATCAACTGTAACATCATGAGGCATTGAAGACTTCTCGCCTGTTTGCATTTCCAGCTCATTTTGCCAGACTTTATATATTTCTACAGGATCTGTACTGTTTAGCATACACTTATCTGCCAATACTTCTGAAATCAGTGGTTTAAGTAACAATTTTAAACAATCATGCCAGTAACTTTTACGGTAAAATGAAATAATTATTTTCATAATTATATTCTCACCCTTGATGATATCACTAAGGTTATCTCCCTTCTGCTTGATTTCTTCTTCTAAAGTCAGGCTAAGCATTTTCAGTAATAAATACTCTTCACGTGGAGTGGAACCAAAGTTATACAGAGAAAATATAACAGACTCAATCAAAGATGTTGCTTGATTTGTTGGTAAAGAAACAATGAGTTGAGCCAGATATATTGGTTTGGTCTGTATCAAATATAACAGATTTTCATAGAACTCTATTAAAGTATTATACTTTTTGCTAAATAACTTGAAACTCAAACTCTTGAAATCAATTGTTGAAATTTCAGTTTTCTTCACTTTTACACTGGCTTTTTTTTTTTGAATCAACAAATCTTCTAGTGTTATGCGATTTCTTATTAATAGTCCAATTTTTACATCCATTTCATTAATTTCCTTTAATAAACCTTGATTGTAGCGTATAGTTTGAACAGCTTTTCCTTTGATAGTATGCAATTTGAACTCTTCTGAATAATCATCGTTACTTATCTCTAACATATAAATGATCTTCTGCATTAGTGCCAAAGGAGGATTACAAGAATGAGCAAGTATATTAAGATTTTGATTAACCTTGAAAGCTCGCCAAAGCTTTTGAATCACCCTAGCCGCTGCATGCAACCTCAATTTTTCAGATTTCAACTTTAAATATTTTTTTCTAACTAGGGACATTCGTATAAAAGATTGTAACTTTAATGCTGCTTCTGTGTGTATATGTGTATAGCTTCTAGATATCTCCATTCTTTGTGAAAACTTCCTACGTACTAAACATCCACGAATATGTGACTGTAAAGATGTAATAAAAGACTTTAAAACTTCATATTTATAACATTTACATACATTCTGTACTTTGTTAATAGAATTTAAAATTTCACTTTTATCCAAAAACAAAGAGGGGGAATTTTCTTGTTTATTCCATGCAGTTTCCAATGTTTTCAAATTTAGATAAAATGTTATTTCTGGTGAAACTTCCCACTTTATCCATGAATAAAAGCTGAGGTCCTTTTCTGAGACATATTTATCATACTTTTCTTGCTTTAAAAGTTTAAGTTCAATTAAATAATTTTCTTTACATCCTGTACACAACCTTTCACCTTCAAATAGTGCTTTTAAGGAATCACATAGAATGGTAGCATCATTATTGTCAACTGCCATATTTACACTTGCTAGACATGCACAGTAGTATTCAGCTTTTAACACTAATTTATTTGCCAAATTAATTTGTCTCTGTATTTCTTCACGGGATAATATATCAGATTCATTTTCTGATTTGCACTTTAAAAGTAAATTGAAATAAAGATTTTTATGTTTTAGATTTACACTTAAAACAGAAGGGTCATCTAGTAATGAATTTATAAATAAACATTCATCTTTTAATGACAGTGCAATATTTATATTCTTTGCAGAAAGCATTGAATTTTGTTGAAGATTAAATTCAGTATTTACATCTGTAATACACTTTTTAATCTGCTTAGTTGACAAAAAATGTAAATCATCTTTGTATTTTAATTCATTCAAAGCATTAAAATATTGTTTCTTCAGAGTTTCATGTAAATCCCAACATATTATTACAGGATTTGATAAAGCTTTAAATGTTTCATCTTCGCTATTTTGAATTATAGCCATACTTAGATCAAGAAGAGCTGTTAAAATTGGCAAATTTTCTTGCAAATCCTGAATATCCAAGGTCCTTGCCTTCATTTTTTTCAGATTTTCCAACTGCAAATGATAAAACTGTCTTCCAAAATCATGTAAATGAATCCCAAGAGATAAAGATTTTAAAATATTAAAACTTACAAAATAGTCATCACTCGTAAGAATGTTATTTAAGTTAATTAGTGCAATATTTGTTTCTTGAGCTTTTTGTTCATTATAATTTACAGAAGACACCAAAGATTGTAAATCTGTTTGATTAAGAAGGCTAGTTTCAGCACTCTTTAAAGCCTCTTTAAAATTAGATATATATACATTAGCATTTTCTGAAATAATATCTGATATGCTTAAAAGAGGTTGCTGTATAATATTCATAAAATCATTTGTTCTGTGATGTAATGCTGCATTTTTTATTTCAATTAAAGCACTTTTCAAATTGACTGAATCAATTTCTTCTTGAATTATTTTGTAAGTTAAAAAATCCCAGCATAATTCAAATTTATTTGGATTTCTCAGTTTCATTTCTAATGCTCTCTTCGACTTAATTCCACATAAAGCATTTTGATAATCTTTTGCATTTTCTTTGAAAACATTCTGAAGCTGAGCATTTGGATTCATAAGTGCTGCAAATAAATGTTCACTGTTTTGGTGATAGATTGCAATATTTATTGCTATAATCGCTGCATGCAAAGTAGCATCATTGGGAGAAATTTCATTAGCAAGGATTCCCCCGATTTTACTGAATGCAGGTAATTGGATTCCATATTTTTTAAACTCTTTAGATACAGAGCATATTTCTTCAGGACTAAAGTGGATTTTACCTATTAAATCCATAATTTTCATACCTTTTCCACATCTATGAAGATATAAATTAAGTACATGCAAACAGTACACAGCCTTGGGCATGTTTTTTTTCCCATACACATCGAAAGAATTTGGATAAAAGTACGAAGGCAATCCAATAGCTTTCATAGCTGAAATCCAGTAATTTATGTTGTCTGTATGCCTGTAATGTAACCCGGAACAAATGTATACATTTTGATCTGCATCGAAAATTTTCTTTAAAGGTACAACATGAGGAGCAATGAAATTACCTAATTTAGCCAAATACACCCCGTTACGTAATCTAGTTTCCAATTCGGTAGAATGAGGAAGGTGTTCTTGAATACATTCTTCAATCCAAAGCCTTGCTTCTTCTAAATGACACAGATACTCGTAAGCTGCCTTTTCTCGTCTCAATTCATCTATGTCAACAACAGACAGTCGTGAAGATTTTGGAGAATATGAAACACGATCTGATTCAGAATCCATTGCTTTAAAGTATCTCTACACCTGCAGTGAGGTGTGAATGCAAAGAAAAATTAAAGGTAAACATCACTTAAAAACCTTTTGAAATTTTGTGGGCAGTATGACGTATTTAAGTGTAGAGTTGTTACGAAACTGTATTTCTGTTTATAATATTATAATGTTTTATTCATTTAAATTAAAATAAAGACTGCTAAATGTTAGCATAAATATTCTTTTTGAATTTATGTATAAGTATGTACTAAGTGTTTAATCATCAACATAGTAAAAAAATTACGCCAATTTCGAGAATAGGCTGATACGCGCAATACACTCCCGCTTACTGAGGCAAACGAGGTTCTAGCAGTAAGTATGGGCGGGGCCAATGTTAACATAACATCCTTGCGTCACTTCTCTTACACTACATCTTTTTTCCTTTCTTTATGGCGGTTTTCGGTCGTTTTCCACCCATGTTAAAGTATAGGCCATTCCTATTATCATAACCGCAAAAGAACGGCTGTGCAAATCCTTTTGGAATTTGTACGAGTGATAGAATGATATATGTAGTTTCTTGTGTAGTCAGAAAATTCGTATAATATCAATTAATTAATTATCTATAAATAAAATACTCAAACAAAATTATAAAGTTTTAGTTTCACAGCTGTGAAATAGATGGCGCTATAGAGGCGTCGCACAGCGATCGGTGTACTTTAAAAGCCGTTTTCTTATTTCCTACACCGAATATTTTACATTTTCTGACTACAGGAGAAAATAGGGGTTTAGCTTAATCATGTAAATCCAATGTTTCTGTATTTTGTTCAATAATTTGCCCGTTTATATGATAATGCGATTTGCAGTGGTTGGCGAACTTTCATCCGTTTGTGCAGCAAATGCTCGACAATATTGGCGTAAGACCAGTAGCACAGCAACCCTAGCTGTGAATATACATAAAAACACTTTATCACTTTAAAAATATTGAAGAAAATGTAAATAAGGGTAAGTATTATATTTGATACATTTCTAGCACAACTCCACTATTCCTATAAAGCTTAAAATTGTAAACGCTGTTGCTTATTTATTGGGATGGGGTTCAGCGGTCAATTGACAATACAAAGTGAAATTTCTTTTTCTGTATTTGATACTGTAAGCTAGAAAATTTCTCTTAAGATTTTCACCTTATCAGTAAATGCATTAAAATGTAACTTGCAGACAGCTTATGTTAAATGGTAATAAATGCGTGCAATACACATTTTTTTTAACAGTAGGTAATATTGCATGAAAACATTGGAAAGTTTGTAATCGGCGTTCCCAAAATTGTGCTTCATGAATACCAATATTCTAAGATACAAATAAGTGCAAGCTGGTGCTGCACTTCCTTATCATGTATCTGAAAATATTTAAGAATGAAAAATTTATTTATAGTTATTTGACTACATTGGTTAAATATTTTACAGTGAAGCAACTAATTAAAGAATTCAAATTTAACAAGGGGAGAAAAAAGGGGTATAATTGAAAATTGCACCTTTTTTATATTCTGAGTAATCAAGATGCACAGTCTCCCAATACTATCTTAGCTAAGGATTGAACCTTGTAGAATAATATCCATAACAAACATCAGTTCAACAATACGTTCATCACATTTTATAGAATCCTGCTATCGCCCTTGAAAGTATTTTAATGCATTTTTATACTATTATATTAAACTAAATATATGAAAAAGTTTGATACTACATTGCCATGGCCCATGAGGATTTACATTCCAGCATTAATCATCGTATCCATCAATTATATGGCCTTATATAAAACATTGGTACTTCCACAATTGTAGAAATGATTTTTTTATCTTTTTTTTTCTTCTAAAAGTTAAAATTTTTCATTTTTTTCTTTTAAAAAGATCCTTTAAACTATGACCCCAAATAATAAAAACATCATGAATATAACATTGCAAAAAGAATAGGTTTATGGGTTAAAAAAGGCATAACTTCGTGCTCGAGTTTCTGCAACACAGCTTCAGCAAAAATACCAGACAGGGGCCTACCCTTAGAGGCACACAAAGTTTGCAAGTACATGTCACCACGTAAACCAAAATAATTGGTCTCTGCCACACCACAATATTCAATGCAGAGGTTATTGCATTGTTAGAAGGAATACTACAATTATGCAATAAAAGCTTACTGTTTATAATGTCAATAGCCTTATTAACTAGAACACTAGGCAACAATGAAACCACATCGAAACTGTATACAATTAGAAACAAATTTAGAGTTAAACAGATTATTAATAACCTGTTCAGTAGAAGTAACTGTATAGAAATGATTATTAAAAAATGGCTTAAGGAATTTTGCCAAAGCTTTCTCCAAAAAATAAGTTGGACCATTGTATTTTGAAACAATTGGCCGCATTGGGCAATGAACTTTATATAATTTAATTTGACCAAAGTGTTGAGGCAATTGTTGGGAGTTACGGAGAGCAGCTGATTTTATATTAGAAGATTAATAGAATTTTTAAGTTTGGTGATTCTAGAATCGCCAAACTGTATATACATACATATATACATACATAGTATATATATATATATATATATATAGAATAAAAAATTCAAAAGTTTATTTAAATTTTATAATGTATTTAAAATTTTTTTGTATCTAAACCCATCTATAGACATTGATAAAATGCTGTTCAACAATTATGCTTGTCTATAGACATTTTCATCTTTCTGCAGTTCCTGTCTATACCCGCTTAGGAACTGAAATCAGACACTATTGGCTATTAATGCGATAGGATGATTCATTTCAATACTAGAACTGTATTTAACTATAGTATCAGACATTTATTATTATAACCCAGACAATAAAGAATTAACTTCTAAATTTACTTTTTTAGATTCCAAAAAATAATTATTTTAAAATTAAAATATGGCTAAGCCTCCAAAATGGAGTGTGACATCATGCAGAATCAATTTTAATGATAATTATTTTGAAAAACTCACCCTGTGCATGAAATGACAGTTGCAGTCAGAAATAGTAATGTATTTATTTTATAAACCTAATTGATAATAATTTAAAAAGCCTTTATTAATTTTAAAAGATTTAAATGTACAGTCTATAGATGTTGCAGCATATAATTAATAATAATCAACATAATGGAAGCTAATGGAGTTGTGTGTTTAGAGTGTATTAATTATAATAATACTTACCCTTTAATTTTGTTTCATTACTTCTTTTGGATTTCAAATAATGAATTCTTTCTGTTTGTTTTAAGATCCCATGCGGTTTGAAAGTATCTAGAATTATACATATTTTCAAATTCAATCCTTGCATAAGATTATATTTTATGCAAGTATTTATATTACAACTAACTATTAATTCTTTGAAATTCAGTTAAGCAAATGCATAGCGCTCCCAGAAAGCCAAGTTAATCATGTATTTGAAAAACAGAGTTTTAATTATTTCTGTTTGTTTTAAGATCTCTTACAGTTTGAAAGTATCTAGAATGATAGATATTTTCAAATTCAATCCTTGCATAAGATTACATTTTATGCAAGTATTTATATTACAACTAACTATTAATTCTTTGAAATTCAGTTAAGCAAATGCATAGTGCTCCCAGAAAGCCTAGTTAATCATGTATTTGAAAAACAGAATTTTTTTTCGATAATCCTAATTTTTAAATGTCCTTAAATAGTCTTCCTTAAACCTTTCAAATTGTATGCTGGCGATACAAAATTTGACTCTGAAAATTAACTTTCAACCTTGACAATCACTCAATATTACCAACACAATGTTATACTTTTTCCTGATTCTATTTGTATCTACTAGCAGCCAGACTAACGATTGTCATTCTTATGTCATCATATTGCATCTTAACAATGGGATTTTTCTGATCTATAATTTATTTTAGTTTCTAGATAATAAAGAGGGGGGGGGGGGGGGGTAAGGGAAGCAAAAATTGTTTTCAGTGCCATTTGTATATTTTATCAAGTAAACTAGCACAAGAAGAAAAACTTAAATTTATAAACATTAACATGGTATTTTCTGACAACATATATTGCTTTCAGTAGTATATCATTGTGGAGCAGGATAGAACAATCATTCCAGGGTGCATTCTTCTCCTTTGATGCCTCTGGTGATGAATATATTTTTAGCTTAAGAACCAAAGACTATATTCATATTTGGAAAAGGGCACCTTGAAGTTTTTTGCTCCAGGGTGCCAAAACCCTAGTTATGCTAACAATTGCCTCACTATTTTGATTATTTGTTATGCGGTACCTACACAACTCTTACTCTAAACCAGTGATTCCAAACTTTCTTATGTGAATAACATTATGGTTGAGGCATCTCTGGCTGAAATCAGAGTGTATATTTCTGAACCTAATAGATAAAGTAAAATAGCTTTGTAGGAAATATGATTCTATTTATGAATATATAAAATTAATTTTAATATTTCAAACTTTTTTTTTCAAAAAACTAAAAAGTCTTTGCTTTACTTTGCTTGCTTACTTTTACTCAAAATATCTTCTAAACTATAAAACATAGATATAAATTGTAAAGGACAAAAATTTTCAGTATGAAATCCAGATTTTATATTAATAATTTATTTTTATAAAGCTTTTCTAGTGTTCAAGGAATCAGCTTGTTAAATTCAAAAAGATTGAAAATTTTTCATTTTTCAAGTTTGTAATACTTCTATCTTGAAAACTAAAAGTTTTAACCATGAACTATAAGAAGTGACTTGTAGTCCTACAAAGATATATAGTTAATTTGATATCAAATTAGGTTTTTAGTTTCTAAAATGTGGTTATAATTTCGATATTTTAGTATATTTTGAAAAAGTAGTTAACTTCGATATTTTAATATTTTGGAAAAATGGTTCTAATTTTAATATTTTTAACTGTTTTGAAAATATCTAAAGAAGACAAAATAGTTAACTTCGATATTTAAATATTTTGGAAAATTTGTTCTGATTTTAATATTTTGAACTGTTTTGAAAATATCTAAAGAAGACAAACTACTCACAAAGAGAGATGTTATTGACACAAAACCTTTTCGGCTATATGGGACTGGAGCAACTGCCGATTATTTTTGTTTAGGGAAATCCCTGAAATGTTTCATAAAATCTCAGGGAAACCCTACATGGTTAACACATATTAGACTATGTAGGGGTAAATTACAAAATAGATGTAAAAATCAATAGGATTGATAAATACTCATGTTTTTGAATAAAATATTACAAGAGTATTTATTGACTACTTCCTTTTACTGATTATTATTAATAAAAAATGATAGATATTTTCACTTTACATCTGACTTTTTAAAAAACTAACATTGTGTACATATTGTGTAATGATTTTGTGTTAATACAATTGTTATGTTAAAACCTTCAAACTTTAATTTTCTTTTTATTCAATTACAAAAAAAGTGTCAAGTTGTACTTATTTTTGCAAGAGTTTGTTCTCACAGAACCCTGGTGAAGAATCACTATTTTAAACATTGAATTTGAGTTTCTTTAGCTGCTAGATACAGAATTTTCCTAAAAATGTTAAATGACTGCGGGAAGTTTCTATATTACACATTTTGCATAAAAGATTTGAGCCTTTTCAATAGTGGCTGTGACCACTTAATCAGTCAAGAAATCCACCACTAATATGAGCCAATACTTCCATATGTTACGACTGTGCATGGAAGCATGGAACATTGTTATATTGACTAAAACCTCCTACAAAAATATCTACATTGATTACAAATGTACCTTTTACCATGCAAATTGTTTCCGCTCATAGAAAGAGAGGAAGTAATAGCTTGCAAAGAGTCATATTAGCCACTCCTCACTTCAGTTATATATTAGAGTGTAATAGTACTGACTCAATTGGTCATCATATATGACCTACCCACAAAATATACTTATTCTTCTGAATAACTTAGTTGGTAAAGCACTATATAGCATAAAATTGTGATTCTTTAGGTATGTATGTATATATAGCTTTACCTGGACTGGTGTATAGTAGCCACTTTATGCGCCAATCAGTGGGAAAAGATATATATTTTAAATGCATAATGGTATTTAAAACAGGTTTCATAAAAGTGAGCAAGAGCCCCTCTCGTCTTTCCCCCCATGGTGTATAGCAGTGGTGAGGAAACATTTTGGTCCATATATCACTAAAAAAATATAGAATGTTTTGAGAACCACATTAAACATCACTCTCACAATCACCTTAGGATGATTTAATATTTATAAAAATATCAGCATTTATGAAATAAGTATTGTCCTATGTGGTTAATTAGGATTTGTAATTCTATCTTGTCAACCACTATATAGTGACTACAAGTACAAAACTAAAATTTATTAACTAAATACTAGCCCCAGCTGTCTCTTGTCTACCACATAATTTAAGCTAGAGATCAAATAATCTTGGATTTAAAAATGTCCTACTCAGTTTTTTCACACAAAATTAATTTTTTTTATATCCTAAATGTATAACTTTGTAAATATTGAGAGAAAATTAATAATACTAAGGATTTAAATTTTATTGGTGTGATTTTAAAATCACTAGTTTTACTCATCTTTACTATTTAGAGCTGCTATTTAATTTTTTTTTTCATTTTGAAACATATTATTACTAAGCTTTTTAATTGTACCATGCATGCCATTTACAGTTAATTTCAATTTCATTCAACACCAGGGATGTGGAGTTGGTAAAAATATACCAATTCCAACTTCTAAATTATATAAACTATTTAAAAATAATTTTATTTTTAAATATTTAATTTTTTAATAGTTTTTTAAATAATTTTCAAGTGATAAATCAAAGAACATCAAATGTTTACCAATTAAAAAATATTGATATTAAAAATTGCAGTTGGAGTTGAAAGTTTGAGGTAGCAACTCCACAGCCCTGTTCAATACACAGTCATATATCTATCACAGACAGTAGCAAAGACTCCTTTTTGTTTTTCTCTAGTTCTAAGTGGGATTTTCAGAAGAGACTAATATCTATCTATCCGTCTACCCATGTCAGAAGATTTTCTATATATAGAACCAAAAGAAAATGCTCATGCAATTTCTACCCATGCTACAACATTTCTTTGATATTCATAACTAAGCCAGAAGGAAGGGACTGTTTTTTACCATCCTCATATATATATATATATATATATATAGTATAATATATATAGGGAAAATATTGTGACTGGATCAAAAATTTGAATTAAAGTTTTCGATGGAAGAGCACTTTTCAAGCATCTCTGAACTGGAATCGATCGGTTTTGAGGTGATGTGTATGTGAGTCTGTGGAGATGATATCTCATGAGCGAATGGAGCGTTTTGAATGAATTTGGTACAAAAATTACAATCGGCGAATACTGAAAGCCTATTGATTTTAAATGAAATCGAATGTTCTAAACATCCCCGAATTTTCGAACGAACTTTAAAAAAAAATAAAAATATTCAATATTGTTACATAAATAATCATTTCTTATGTACTTTTTCATTAGAAATAGGTTTTTTGTGGACTGAGTTTTTAAAAATATGAGACATTCATTTAAGATATTCAGATGTTCCAATTAAGCAGATTTCACCTCTTATTCATTAATTTTCATTTATAAATTAGAAGCAGGATTTATTAATTTAAATCATGATTAAAATCACAATTTAAGTCGATTTTTTTTTTATATATGTATCATTGATTTAAATCAGGTCTTGTGAGAAGAAAAACCCTTATTTGTGAAATTATTAGTTTGTTCTATTTGATTTTATATATATTTACAAAATAAATATATATTACTGACCCGATTATAATTATCTAAATATATATTATCTAATCTTAAATATATATTATCAACACCCGAAGGTGCTCTAAACCTAAAATGGAAATTAACAACGTTTGTGTCAGTAGCGCGATGTGTTTTGATGATGTTCTTTGTCAAGGAGTAGGTGTAATCCCGTCCTACCACTGAATCTGCTTCATCCATTCCTGAAGTCACGAGCTGTCAGTACTCGCTATCCAAAATTATCTTCACAGGCAGATCTGAAGAATGAAAGAAACATCCTGGTCCAAATGTAAAAAAATCTGATGTGGGCAGCACATTACTTTCTCTGCAGACTTAAATTTATATTTTTTTTATTTCTTTAATAATTCATTAGATTGAGTTTAATTGCACCAAATAACACTAAATTTGCATTTTTAATTCAATTTTTGTTTTTATTTGGTAATTGGACATTTTTCCCGATAGCGGCGTAACAAAAATACAAGAAATCTCAAATATCTTGAGAATGATTAGTCCTAAAGTATAATGGAGTGTTGAAGACCCAGGCTGTCCGACTCATCCTATGGACTCAAGCAACCGTTTGGACGGCCGGGAAAGAGTATAATGTGTGTTATATTCTTTTCCTCATCAAAAATTGCGTATAAAACAAGAATTTAATTGATACATTTCAGCATACGTAGTCTTTTTTTTTTTTTAGATTTTTGCGATTTTTGCGTGCCATTTCGTAAAAAAAAGGCAGGTTGTTATTTTCCAAATCGAATCAGCAACAGAATGTCCTACAAGTAACTTATCTACCAAATATTGTGAAATTTGGTCAATTAGTATTTTAGCTAGTGTGGATACATGAAATTTTTGCGGGCTATTTCGTTAAAAAAGGCAGTTTGTTCTTCTCCGAATCGTACCAAAATCTAATCAGCACCAGAGCATCTTAAAAGTAACTTATCTACCAAATTTTGTGAAATTTGGTCAATTAGTATTTTAGGTAGAGTGGATATATGAAATTTTAACGAGCCATTTCGCAAAAAAAAGGCGGGTTCTGTTTTTATGAATCCTACCAAAAACTAATCAGCACCAGAGTCTCATCCAAGTGACTTACATACCAAATTTTATGAAATTCGGTCCATTAGTTTTTGAGTTAGAGTGGATGCATACATTGCACAGAGAGACATACACACAGATGTCACGTTAAAAATAGTTTGTTCGTATTCTAAAGGTCTCAAAACGTGTAGATCCGTCAAAAACTCGAATTCCGATTTTCGACATGATTCCAATACTTTCCCTATACATTATCATATATTGCAGGGAAAGTAACAAATTTATAAAAAAAATATCAAATGTGATCAATATATCCTGAGATAAAAGAAAAGTGCTTTGAAATTGGATCAACATATGCCAAAATGAAAGCGCTAAAATAGTATTAACCCGTTCCATTTTTATTCTGTTTCAACATTTGGCTAAACTTCATACATGAGTTTGAAAAATCTTCACCAAAATAAAACTGATGACTTACTTATAAATTGAAAATATCAAAAATCCCAGTTGCCTTTCGAAAGCTGTAGGTGATGCAGTCCAGTCAAGCATGCAATTGCGATAAAATTTATTTTTTATATACTTTTCTTAATTATTTAAATCGCAAGGGATTTGATAAAAATTGTCTGCTGTATAAACTCTTGGGTTTAATTGCACATTTTTTTTTTTTTTTTTCCAAATAAATTTGCGGTAAAAATATGGTCTGCATAATGCTATCTGTCTAAGAAGTTCTTTTCTTATTAATATCTCGACAACTTCTGTTCCAAGTTTCAAGTATCTCTGAACTCGAATCGAACGCTTTTGGCGTGATATCTGTGTGCGTATGTGTTTATGTTCGTGAGTCTGTATAGACGCGACATCTCACGATCGAATGAAACGTTTCAAAATAAAGTTGTCACGAATGTTATAATCAGTGAATGCTATCGTATTTATTTTAAACGTGAACAAATTTTCGGAAGACCCCCCCCCCCCCCCCCCCTCACAAGTTCTGAAAAAATCAGCACTTTTCATTATGATAAAAAGAAAAACCTAAATTGAAACTTGATTATTCATTGAAAAACCAATGATACAAACTTTCGAATACTAATATGATCCGCTCTAGAGATTGCACGATTTTCGGAAAATTTTTTTGAAAAAATCCTTAAAAAATTAGACCTTTGAATACTGTTTATTAAAAAATCATTTCAAACTTTAGAACGCTAGCATGAACCGTTCTCTAGATTAGCACGTTTTTCAAATAAATTTATATAAAAATATATATATAAAATTAAAAAAGTAATAAGTATCGCCAAATATGTTAACTTTTAATATGCAACATCAGTCTCATGAATCTATATATATAGATGAATCTATATATATAGAAAGTATCCATAAATAAAATTGAATACATATTTCTTAAGTAATCGTGCTTTTCACATCTTACAACTTTCACATGATGGGCATATTATCAAAAGTGTTTAATATGTTCAGGTCGTGTTTTTCATCAAAATTACCAATGCTAAAATAATAATTCATGAATATTTTCTCTACGTACAGCCCAAATTGCTGTTAAAGTAATAAAACTAAAAAACTTCGTTAAAAGCATCATAATTTTTTACTGTATGTTGCTTTCAATGAAGTTTTTTTCAGTCTTAATATTTTCTCTATTATAGTTTGAAAACTTAAAAAGTAATAGGATATATTTTATTTTATGTTCCTCCTAGATGGAGGTCAGGACTGCTTTCTGTGAAATTTTCCGAAAGCGTCCTTGTTAATGAATGTGGACTCGATAACCATAGGCGATAGGCGCCGACTACGGGGGGGGGGGGGGGGGGGGGGGGAGCACGAGCCCCCGCTGAACTTTTCCAGAGGGAGCTTTGTCCCCTCTGGGAAATTAAAAAAATTTTCTAACTTCACATTTTACTAAATACCAAAAAATGAAATTTTTTAAACATAAAAATAATTGAAAGAAAATCCTATCAACGTAAATGTCACATTTCAGTTCAGTCTTGTTCACATCTTCCTTATCATAGAGCCGTAAACTATCTTGCACACAAACGAAGCTCATCTTTACTCCCAGGAAACATATTTACGCTAATGACAAAAACATCTGGTTACCAGAACTTTTTCGACTGACCACCGAATTCAAAGAGAAATGGAATATTTACAGTCATGTTATTGACATTTCCAAAAATTAGCTGTTTCCCTCCAGTAATAACTATAAATGATTACCACGAAGTAGAGATGACTTATTTTGTCGACCTTTAAAGAGATCTTATCTGTAATTATTCTTGGATTCTATATACCAGTGCTGTCTTTACAGGTGGTATCTATTCCGCTTGAAGTTGCAAACTCCGCGGGTAGCTTTATTCCTGGTGAGCTCCGGACGTTTGGCACAGCACCAGAGTCAGGCAAGGGCCAGAGGGAGTTAAGCGTCTACCACCACCACACACACTAAGTATACTCAGCACACACCCCTGATAAAAATATTAAAGTTTTAGTTGTGATGAGAAATGTCAACCAACATGTCATCCAAATTTTGCCAAAAATTTTATTTATGAGATTTTTTTTATAAATTGCTTTGTTTTAAAGATTTTTTAATTTAGCTGAATGTGTGGTTATAGTGATGATCAATTTATTTACATATTTAATTAGTAAGGATTTTCCCTGCCAGTTTTGAAGCAGTTACTTCCGGTTTTTCCGAAAATTTGCAACTGTGCAAGATGTTAAAAATATAAAAATGCTTAACAGTTCCATTAATAATTAACTATAAAAACTACACTACTTGCCACCCCATGAAGATGTCTTCATAAATTTTTTATTTCATTTATATTTCCAAAAACTATCTATTTGATCAGGGGGAAAAAAGAGAAAACTGTGGAATAAATATTTAGAAAGTTATAGTTTAGAAAAGCAAAGTCTAAACTGTCGCACTCGCAGCAGAGGGTAGAATGTGAAGTTCTACCACTGTCTATGGGCATAATATATCTCGAACAAATTGAGAGTCAAACAGTGGCGTCGCCAGGAATCCATGGAAATTCAGAGAAATGGGAAACAACATATTTGGTTATTCCACACACATTTTTTTTTCTGGAGACGCTGCTGAATTCATGTGAATTTTGATATAATTATCTCAATCAATCAGCGATTGTAAGAGGTCTATTGATTTTCAGGCAAATTGTACACTAAAAGAATGCTATCCACAAGCATTATATCTAAGTATAATGCATCTGGATTAATTTATTTTTTAAAACAATGTATAAATCATTTCATTGTCGCCCAGGGTGCTTCAGTCCCCTCCTCTCAAAACGAAATCGTCTTACACTAGATGAAATAACGTTTTGATTTATATTGTAGGGTTTTGTCCATTGTAGTATATGCATTGATTTCAATTTCGTTGTTTAGTTGAATTTTTTGAACATACATAGCTCAGTATTAATCTAGCCAAAGGAGGTGGTATATGAAGGCCCCCCCCACGGGAATGGAGTTACTGTATGAAAAATATAATAATAGGTACTAATTTATGCAGTTTTTATTTTGTTTATTTCTCAGTGTATTTAAGTAAAGGCTACAGTCTTAAATACTTCTGTGTAATATTGTCCAATTTTTATTAATTCTTACTTGAACTAAGATAAAACGAGCTCAAGATTAAAAAAAAACTTTCCCCATCCCACAAAAAAAAAATCTGAATTTGTTATTTCGTGTGATAATTTTTCCGTAGGGCTAGTGAAAACGCAAAATAAAAAGTAATTCTATTAGTTAGTTTTTATAGTTAATTTTATTAATAATTTTAATAGTCATGTTTAAAAGTGGCATTTCTCGTGTCGCTAATAGTGTGCAGCATGAAATTTCCCTTAGAAAAAAATCTTGCTACGACCTACATCTTGCATAAATTAGAACTATTACAATTTAGAATTAAATACCGTAACTATGAAATACATTTGGTAGAAAGAGAAATTATTAGTAAGTAATTATTAATGACTAAAAATGGAGGTAATCCCCAGAAGACAGGGGTCCTAAACAGACCTTTTGGCCATCCATTCATATTATTATAGTACTACTTTCAAATTTCTCTTTTATCCTGGATGAGTGAGACATACGAGACGTCAGTTTTGACTTTTAGTTTTAGACAACACAGTACATGTAGAAGCATTGTGGCAGAAAAGAAAAATCGTAAAATCCCCCTCCCCATCACCGCATTCCTTATTCAAGGTCACGGGGGCGTTCGTCTGCAATAGAAAGCGAATTCCAGCCAAAGTAACTTTAAACAAGGTTCCAACTCATAGACTTAAATTAGTTTATTCCCCGTGATTTTATTATTTTTCGTAGTGTTATATTTGACGATACTTACTATAGTTAATTTTATGCAATTTTACAGATAAATTTATTTGAAAAACGTGCAATTTCTTGAGAACAGTTCAAGCTAGCGTTCTAAGTGTGTGTGCCATTCGTTTTTATATATTAAAAAATTGCGTATAAAGTGATTATTTATTTAACATTATCGAATGTCTTGATTTTTTTATGATTTTTTCAAAAATTAATTCGAAAATGTGGGTGTCTTTCGCACGTTCGATCGCGTTTAAAATCTATATTAATCTAGTATTCATAGTTCGTAATAATCGTACAGAATTAAGTTCAAAACACTCCATTCGTTCGTGAGATATCGTTTCCACAGACTCACGGACACACTTCAAAAAAGTTTAATTCGAGTTCAGGAAAACTTGAAACGCGCTTTTCCGTCGAAAAGTTGAATTCGAATTTTTTACCTTGTCACAATACTTTCCCTATACATTATACTATATATGTAGGGGAAGTAAAAAATCGAATGTGGGCAGCAGATGACTTTCCCTACAAGCTCACATTCATGTTTTCTTTCCCTTTTCTTTCATAATCAATTAAATTGATCATTTTTTCGACTTATCACATTACAAAACGTTACTGGCCTGTAAAAAATAAAAATAAGTATCTCGAGAACGGTTGGTCCTAAAAAAAATGAGGTTGGTCTTATTTATTTTGACTTCAAAAATTGTGTATAAATAATTATGCATATCAATACAATTAAACATATTTAATTTTGAACTACATATTTTGACGATTTTTGCTGGCTATTTCGCAAACAGAGCAGTTTATCGTAAATCAAGTAGTCCATAAGTGACTTACCTTCCAAATTTTGTGTAATTTCGTCGAATAATTTTTTTAGCTACAGTACCTACATCGCGCAGGTATAGACAGGCACACACACACACAAACGTCACGCTAAAAATTGTTTTCTCGTGCTCTAGAGGGCACGAAACGCGTACATCCATCGATTTTCGACACGATTCCAATACTTATATATTACCATGTATTATAGGGAAAGTAAAAATCTGATATGGGTAGCACGTGTTTTCAAATAAATGACTAAAATTGCTAAAATATATTAAGTAATTGCTTTTTATGTCACTTTTGACAGCACAACGAATAAGACTGATCCCATGAACCGTTCTCGAGATATTTCAGTTTCTTGGAGTTTTGAAGAGCTGAAAACTTTAAAGTTCATCAAGTTCCCAAAGGAAACGAACATGCATTAAAACTGTAAATTGGATATAATATCAGAAAAGTATCCATGTTATTTTCTGCAATTAAACTCAATTTAATGCATAATGAAATAAAAGATAAGAAAATGAATTTGTAGGGAAGTCGTGTGCTGCCCACATCAGATTTTTTTTTGCTTACAACAGATAATATTGGCGACATGGAAACTAACGTAAGATGCATAACTAAAACAACTTCATCTTTGTAAATTACCAGCAAATATCAAGTCTATTGACCCTGCACATAATAGATTTTATAACCACTACGTTTTGAAAACTAAGAACCCTATCCAAAAAACTTGTATATACGGCTTTTGAATAGCTAAGAATTATTTTCTTACTATTCATAAATAGTTGTTTTCGAGATATAAGCATTACAAACTTAAAAATCTGATGTGAACAGCACATGACTTTCTCTGCAGACTCAAATTCATATTTTCTGTATTTCTTTAATAATTCATTAGATTGAGTTTGATTGCACCAAACAACACTAAATTTGCATTTTTAATTCAATTTTTGTTTTTATTTGATAATTGGACATTTTCCCGATAGCAACGTGACAAAAATGCAATAAATTTCAAATATCTTGAGAACGGTTAGTCCTAAAGTATAATGGAGTGTCGAAAGCCCAGACCGTCCGGCTCATCCGAGGACATAGAGCAGCAATAAGGACGGTCGGGTATAATGGAGTGTGTTACATTCTTTTCCTCGTCAAAAATTGCGTATAAAACAAGAATTTAATTGATACATTTCAGCATAAATAGTCTTCTTCTTCTTTTTTTTTTATTATATTAGTTGACACCCAAATGAAATAACTTTTTAAATATTACTTATTATATTATTTGATAATAGCCCCCCTCCCTCTCTTATCACCCATTTATGGGCGTTCATTATGTTCATCACATATTTTACTTATTAAGTAAAATTTGTTAGAAAATATTACTTATTTCCTTAAACAGTTTTTTACTATTTACCTTTTAATTTACTAAAACAGTTTTTATTTTCTTAAATTTACGGCGTGACCACGTGGCGAATTTTTAAGAATCACTTACATTATATTGTATCGCATTTAAAAGAGACAAACATTTATAAAATAGTTCTTACCTTCTGCCCTGATACAGATTCGACAATTACAAGAGATAATTAACTTGCTTTACAATTTACAATTACAATAGTTAATTAACTTGCTTTTCAATTAAAAAAATCGAATCCGATGATGTGCGTAAAGAGTTTTATTGTTCTTTTCAACGTTTGATTTTTTTTTTTTTAATCTGGTGGTCAGAACTTTTGGTGACTGTCTTATTACTGAAATTTTGTGGTAATCTTTACCAGAGCGGGGAGGGGGGGTGACCGGGCACACCCCCTGGCTACGCGTATGCACAAGTAACTTATCTACCAAATTTTGTGAAATTTGGTCAATTAGTATTTTAGCTAGTGTGGATACATGAAATTTTTGCGGGCTATTTCGTTAAAAAAGGCAGTTTGTTCTCCGAATCATACCAAAATCTAATCAGCACCAGAGCATCTTAAAAGTAACTTATCTACCAAATTTTGTGAAATTTGGTCAATTAGTATTTTAGCTAGTGTGGATACATGAAATTTTTGCGGGCTATTTCGTTAAAAAAGGCAGTTTGTTCTCCGAATCGTACCAAAATCTAATCAGCACCAGAGCATCTTAAAAGTAACTTATCTACCAAATTTTGTGAAATTTGGTCAATTAGTATTTTAGCTAGTGTGGATACATGAAATTTTTGCGGGCTATTTCGTTAAAAAAGGCAGTTTGTTCTCCGAATCGTACCAAAATCTAATCAGCACCAGAGCATCTTAAAAGTAACTTATCTACCAAATTTTGTGAAATTTGGTCAATTAGTATTTTAGCTAGTGTGGATACATGAAATTTTTGCGGGCTATTTCGTTAAAAAAGGCAGTTTGTTCTCCGAATCGTACCAAAATCTAATCAGCACCAGAGCATCTTAAAAGTAACTTATCTACCAAATTTTGTGAAATTTGGTCAATTAGTATTTTAGCTAGTGTGGATACATGAAATTTTTGCGGGCTATTTCGTTAAAAAAGGCAGTTTGTTCTCCGAATCATACCAAAATCTAATCAGCACCAGAGCATCTTAAAAGTAACTTATCTACCAAATTTTGTGAAATTTGGTCAATTAGTATTTTAGCTAGTGTGGATACATGAAATTTTTGCGGGCTATTTCGTTAAAAAAGGCAGTTTGTTCTCCGAATCATACCAAAATCTAATCAGCACCAGAGCATCTTAAAAGTAACTTATCTACCAAATTTTGTGAAATTTGGTCAATTAGTATTTTAGCTAGTGTGGATACATGAAATTTTTGCGGGCTATTTCGTTAAAAAAGGCAGTTTGTTCTCCGAATCGTACCAAAATCTAATCAGCACCAGAGCATCTTAAAAGTAACTTATCTACCAAATTTTGTGAAATTTGGTCAATTAGTATTTTAGCTAGTGTGGATACATGAAATTTTTGCGGGCTATTTCGTTAAAAAAGGCAGTTTGTTCTCCGAATCATACCAAAATCTAATCAGCACCAGAGCATCTTAAAAGTAACTTATCTACCAAATTTTGTGAAATTTGGTCAATTAGTATTTTAGCTAGTGTGGATACATGAAATTTTTGCGGGCTATTTCGTTAAAAAAGGCAGTTTGTTCTCCGAATCGTACCAAAATCTAATCAGCACCAGAGCATCTTAAAAGTAACTTATCTACCAAATTTTGTGAAATTTGGTCAATTAGTATTTTAGCTAGTGTGGATACATGAAATTTTTGCGGGCTATTTCGTTAAAAAAGGCAGTTTGTTCTCCGAATCATACCAAAATCTAATCAGCACCAGAGCATCTTAAAAGTAACTTATCTACCAAATTTTGTGAAATTTGGTCAATTAGTATTTTAGCTAGTGTGGATACATGAAATTTTTGCGGGCTATTTCGTTAAAAAAGGCAGTTTGTTCTCCGAATCATACCAAAATCTAATCAGCACCAGAGCATCTTAAAAGTAACTTATCTACCAAATTTTGTGAAATTTGGTCAATTAGTATTTTAGCTAGTGTGGATACATGAAATTTTTGCGGGCTATTTCGTTAAAAAAGGCAGTTTGTTCTCCGAATCATACCAAAATCTAATCAGCACCAGAGCATCTTAAAAGTAACTTATCTACCAAATTTTGTGAAATTTGGTCAATTAGTATTTTAGCTAGTGTGGATACATGAAATTTTTGCGGGCTATTTCGTTAAAAAAGGCAGTTTGTTCTCCGAATCGTACCAAAATCTAATCAGCACCAGAGCATCTTAAAAGTAACTTATCTACCAAATTTTGTGAAATTTGGTCAATTAGTATTTTAGCTAGTGTGGATACATGAAATTTTTGCGGGCTATTTCGTTAAAAAAGGCAGTTTGTTCTCCGAATCGTACCAAAATCTAATCAGCACCAGAGCATCTTAAAAGTAACTTATCTACCAAATTTTGTGAAATTTGGTCAATTAGTATTTTAGCTAGTGTGGATACATGAAATTTTTGCGGGCTATTTCGTTAAAAAAGGCAGTTTGTTCTCCGAATCATACCAAAATCTAATCAGCACCAGAGCATCTTAAAAGTAACTTATCTACCAAATTTTGTGAAATTTGGTCAATTAGTATTTTAGCTAGTGTGGATACATGAAATTTTTGCGGGCTATTTCGTTAAAAAAGGCAGTTTGTTCTCCGAATCGTACCAAAATCTAATCAGCACCAGAGCATCTTAAAAGTAACTTATCTACCAAATTTTGTGAAATTTGGTCAATTAGTATTTTAGCTAGTGTGGATACATGAAATTTTTGCGGGCTATTTCGTTAAAAAAGGCAGTTTGTTCTCCGAATCGTACCAAAATCTAATCAGCACCAGAGCATCTTAAAAGTAACTTATCTACCAAATTTTGTGAAATTTGGTCAATTAGTATTTTAGCTAGTGTGGATACATGAAATTTTTGCGGGCTATTTCGTTAAAAAAGGCAGTTTGTTCTCCGAATCATACCAAAATCTAATCAGCACCAGAGCATCTTAAAAGTAACTTATCTACCAAATTTTGTGAAATTTGGTCAATTAGTATTTTAGCTAGTGTGGATACATGAAATTTTTGCGGGCTATTTCGTTAAAAAAGGCAGTTTGTTCTCCGAATCATACCAAAATCTAATCAGCACCAGAGCATCTTAAAAGTAACTTATCTACCAAATTTTGTGAAATTTGGTCAATTAGTATTTTAGCTAGTGTGGATACATGAAATTTTTGCGGGCTATTTCGTTAAAAAAGGCAGTTTGTTCTCCGAATCGTACCAAAATCTAATCAGCACCAGAGCATCTTAAAAGTAACTTATCTACCAAATTTTGTGAAATTTGGTCAATTAGTATTTTAGCTAGTGTGGATACATGAAATTTTTGCGGGCTATTTCGTTAAAAAAGGCAGTTTGTTCTCCGAATCATACCAAAATCTAATCAGCACCAGAGCATCTTAAAAGTAACTTATCTACCAAATTTTGTGAAATTTGGTCAATTAGTATTTTAGCTAGTGTGGATACATGAAATTTTTGCGGGCTATTTCGTTAAAAAAGGCAGTTTGTTCTCCGAATCATACCAAAATCTAATCAGCACCAGAGCATCTTAAAAGTAACTTATCTACCAAATTTTGTGAAATTTGGTCAATTAGTATTTTAGCTAGTGTGGATACATGAAATTTTTGCGGGCTATTTCGTTAAAAAAGGCAGTTTGTTCTCCGAATCGTACCAAAATCTAATCAGCACCAGAGCATCTTAAAAGTAACTTATCTACCAAATTTTGTGAAATTTGGTCAATTAGTATTTTAGCTAGTG
This sequence comes from Amaurobius ferox, assembly GCA_951213105.1. Lineage (NCBI taxonomy): Eukaryota > Metazoa > Arthropoda > Arachnida > Araneae > Amaurobiidae > Amaurobius > Amaurobius ferox. Next base: position 102,519,335 of record OX578141.1, on the reverse strand, counting down.
TGGATACATGAAATTTTTGCGGGCTATTTCGTTAAAAAAGGCAGTTTGTTCTCCGAATCATACCAAAATCTAATCAGCACCAGAGCATCTTAAAAGTAACTTATCTACCAAATTTTGTGAAATTTGGTCAATTAGTATTTTAGCTAGTGTGGATACATGAAATTTTTGCGGGCTATTTCGTTAAAAAAGGCAGTTTGTTCTCCGAATCATACCAAAATCTAATCAGCACCAGAGCATCTTAAAAGTAACTTATCTACCAAATTTTGTGAAATTTGGTCAATTAGTATTTTAGCTAGTGTGGATACATGAAATTTTTGCGGGCTATTTCGTTAAAAAAGGCAGTTTGTTCTCCGAATCATACCAAAATCTAATCAGCACCAGAGCATCTTAAAAGTAACTTATCTACCAAATTTTGTGAAATTTGGTCAATTAGTATTTTAGCTAGTGTGGATACATGAAATTTTTGCGGGCTATTTCGTTAAAAAAGGCAGTTTGTTCTCCGAATCGTACCAAAATCTAATCAGCACCAGAGCATCTTAAAAGTAACTTATCTACCAAATTTTGTGAAATTTGGTCAATTAGTATTTTAGCTAGTGTGGATACATGAAATTTTTGCGGGCTATTTCGTTAAAAAAGGCAGTTTGTTCTCCGAATCGTACCAAAATCTAATCAGCACCAGAGTCTCATCCAAGCGACTTACATACCAAATTTTATGAAATTCGGTCCATTAGTTTTTGAGTTAGAGTGGATACATGCATTTCTCAGACATACATTGACAGACACACATACAGACGTCACGCTGAAAATAGTTTTTTTCATATTCTAGAGGTCTCGATACGTGTAGATCCGTCGAAAACTCGAGTTGTGATTTTCGGTATGATTCCAATACTTACCCTATACATTACCATGTATTGCAGGGAAAGTAAAAACGGAAATTTTTCTATACCTCAAATATAGATGTTATTCGCATCAAAATGATAAATGTTTGTGTCTAAAATAAAATATTTTAATCTATTTATCTAAAATAAAATATTTTAGACAAAAAAGAAAAAAAAATACGCTTACGTAAATGTAATTTCATTCATGTTACTTTCTAATGGGACAAGCGAGAACTTAGCTTTGACTTCTGTTTCTAAACGCAACGTGTACATGTGGAAATTGCGGAAGAACTATACTGCCCCCCCCCCTCACTCCTCCACCAAAAAAGAAGAAAATCATTCCCCATCTCTTGTATTCTTCACAATAATTGAAGGCCACGGTGTGGTCTGACGGGAAAGTTTCTTCAGCTAACGCTTTCTCTTTCTTTTTTCTTTCTTTTGTTTTTTGTTCTCTATGCTGCATGAGGCCAGGGTTTGACAATTATCACTTTGAATGAGTATACATATTGTCTATATATTCAGGTTTATGCTATACTTACTTGAAACAATAATTACAATTACGTTTCACTGCTATTTTTTTTAATGACAAGTGACAAAATGGACCATTCATTGTACGTACCCCGGGAAATAATCTTCGAGCAGAAATATAGGGTCACCCATATTTCACCTCGATGGAAATAACCGCATATCTGCAATAGCAACCAGCTAGAAAATTTTTTATATGTCACTTTTTTGTAAACATTTATAGAGACAGACAAATTCAGTTTTATCATGCAGTCAGCTTAAAATTTCTTCAAAAGAGATTATGCTTACTTTGCAACAATGAAGTTTCTACTTACAGTATAATTCATATACAGTTTATACCCGCCCATGAAATAAATGGCTGTTTGTGGATTGTGTAAAGACAAAATACAAAACTATTACAAATGGTGTCTTACAAATACCATTGTAATACACTATTTGTAATAATGTCTCACAAGAGATTACAAATTGTGTTTTCTCTCGTAAATGGAACTATAGCTAGATCCACGAGGATGATATGAGTCAATTCGTCGCGTAATATTTCATAAGGAAAGTCAACCTATTTAACGATACCTATTATTATTATTTCACTTTCATGTAAATATTTATATAAATGTGTAATATCGCGAAATCGGTTCGTACCAGAGTTATAAAATGAATGCCATGCATTTTCTAATGATAAGTGACATAAAAATAATTATTTATTTAATATTATTAAATATCCTGTCGTTGCGTCATTCTCCATTTTTAATAATCGTACCAAATTTCATTTAAATAGCTTGTTTCCACTTGTTTGTGAAATATCGCTCGTATATGGAAGGATTACATATCACTTCAAAAACAAGCTCAGGGATATTTAAAACATGTAAATCAACTGAAATCCACTGAACTTTATCTATATAAATAAAATTAAAAATCTGTCTGTTTATTTATTTGTTTGTCGTGTGTTTTTGTTTCATCATCACGAGAGAACGGCTGCACGGAATTTGATGAAATTTTCGGACTAGACATACAATAGTTCCACTTAAAATTTAATCCATGTTTCGAGTTCTTAGGACCAGGGGTTATCGGAATATTAATAAAAAACGCACTATTAAAGCTTCTACTGAGATAGCATTATGCAGACGATATTTGTTCCACAAAGTTATTTGGGGAAAAAATTATATGTTTCTAAGCAACGGAATTTAACCCAATGAGTTTATATTTAAATATATATATATATATATATATAAAGTATAAAAATAATTTGAAAATTTGAAAAAAGAGAAGGAAGGCTTAGCGAGAAGCTTACTCAATGGCGGTAAGGGGTTGTGACCTTACACCCCAGTTGTCAACAAGCTTGTCATAAATGCCGCGGCATTGCTTTTTATATTTATATCGTGTATAGTATTTGTAGCTGCTTTGCGCATAAATGCTATAACACTTCAATATCTTTAATAACTTCCAATTTTCATCTTATATATTATATATATATATATATATATATATATATATATATATATATATATATCATGTTGCTAAATGACGGAATTAAACCCAATAAGATTGATATGATTGATTAATGGATTATTGATATTTTCAAATTCTTACGTCATCTTATTTTTATTTATTACTTGAAAATTATTTTGATAAATTATTTTTCAAATCCATATATTAGTATGGGTATATCTTTTAATACACGGGTATAATCTTCTAATCTACGGAAATATAAGTAGCACGGGTATACCTTCTAATACACAGGTATATCTTCTAATCCACGAGAATAAACGAAGTATACTTCTAATACAATTTTACTGCTTTTATTTTGGCATATATTGATTCAATTTTATATTTACTGTAAATTTGTTTATAAACGGGATCAGGATGTTTTTTTATTCTGCAGGTCTGCCTGTGAAGATAATTTTGCATAGTGAGACCAGATTCTTAAACATCTTTTTAGGAGCATTAATTTAAATATTTTAATAGAATGTTTTGAGTAACAATGTTATTTAGAATATTATAGGAATTAGTACATGATTATGAATTTTAAGTTTCTTTTGTATATTCCGTACGAAAAACGGGTACACTACTACCAGTACAATAGTATAATGTTGCATGGAAAGTAATTTTTTCTCAAAAAATTTTTAATTCGATATTTTGACGGATAAACACGTTTAAAGACCACCTGAACACATTTCGAACATTTTTGGAAAGGTATCTGTGCGTGTATGTGCCTGTGAGATATGGACACCAAGTCAAAAATAAATACTTGTATCGCTATGAAATCTTATTTTGTCACGATATTACGTGAAAACATTGAAACTAATTAGAATATTTTGTGTTTTACACTATTAAAACACAAATTATTCGAATTTCAGGTTTTTCGCACAATTAATTTCTATAGCAAACAATCATAATTCCTAAAACATTGTGTTAGCATAACATAGAGTGGCGTCGCCAATGGGGAAGATTTGGAGGCCACAAGTCCCCAGGGACCCATCAGAACCAATTGAAATTCGTAGAATCGATATTTGGAGAAATGGGAAACAAAATATTTTGTTACCCCCTTCCAAAAATTTTTCTAGCGTCGCATTGATAACATGTATGAGATGGATGTAAAGGGTATTAAAATCAGTGGCGGGACCAAGAGGGGAGGGTCGAAAACCCCTTGTAAGAGTCCATTGAAGCTTATAGAAATGATATAGAGATATAAGAACCAAATATATTTTGGTTACCCACCGCTCCCTCCTCCCCCTCCAAAGAAAAATTATTGCGACGTTACTGATTAAATTATTATATAGTACAATGATCAGCCAAATGCATTAAATTAATTCGGGTGACAAACCTGTTGAAAAAATAATTTGAAAAAATAATTTTATTTTTCATTTCTACGAAAAATTAATATATTATCTGTGTACGAAATCCGATAAAATAATAATTGTCTTTTGATATTAATTATAAAAGTAGACCTAAACACTATGGCTTATGAATGTATGAGAAATTCGAGTGAAAACCCTTAATATTTCTTATAAAATATACGAGGAGCTACATAAAAGTCGAGTGAAGCCACTCTCTAGTTAATTTAAAGTAGAAAACAATGTACAAAATGATGACTATGTTAAAATGTGGGTCAAAAATTATATGTTATTTTTAATTTAGAAGCACAAGATATAATTTACAGAACGATAACATTCGCCGTTCGAACGGTGCTTCATGTTTTTGATCTAAAATATGACAAAAAATCATAAAATAAATATTCTTTTTTTACTGTTATCGAATGAGTCATTCATTGAGTTCAATCATTGTTTACTATTTATCATATATTTATCTAGATATTAAAAATGCTACTCGTCCAAATATAAATAAGATAACCATGGTCCATTAGAAGGAAATAAAACATAACAAAAACGTTGTGTTGATTTTTATTCAAATTGTCATTTTCATTTTAAAAATTTTAAAATATCACCAATTTTGGCGACAATATAACATCTTCGTGTATTTCTTTTTTTGATTTATTATATTTTAAGTGCCAAATCCCACAGTCTTTTCTCTGCAACTTGGAAAAACTTGATTAAGCTAGCACTTGAATTTGAAACTCTCTTAATACATCATTAATCAGAGGTCAAATAATTTTCCTATCGTTCTATAATATACAGTGATGAGAATCTACAAATCAATCGTTTTCACGAATTGGTATACGATACACGGCCGTTTTTATGCCAACATTATTAACCTATTTTGGGTCACATTTTATTTTTGCATTTAACATGTCCTGTGTACATGCAATATCGCAAACAGAATTTTCGACATCCCATTCAGCAAATGCCATAGAAAAAAGTTTCAATTTTAGATATGTTTTTAATTACTTGTGGCGCCTAAGTAGGCTACTCCCCCTCCCTCTTGCTCTGGAACACAATAATATAGTCCTTTATGTTGCTTTTTCATAATAAAATTTAGTTGAGTATTCGTAATAAGTCTTATTTTTGTGTCAGATATGTTTCAATATAATCCAGCAATTTAGATTTAGGGGTAAATCCTTAACCATTTCAGAAAAATTTATTTTCCTTAGAAATTGGTGGGAAAAATATGTCTAATGTCAGACGAATAGTCATGTATTACTTTAATTGTATGTCATTCTAAGAATTTCAAATATCCCCTTGTTGATAATTTGTTTTAAAGAATTTAAAAATACAAAAGTTTTAATTCAAAATTTTTGACGATATATTTTCTCCACAATCAACTATGACAGTTGCAGTTAATTATTTACAATATTTTGATCGAATTATGTACTTTTAATAGTTTTCGAACTATGTTTTACTTAAAAGCAAATCTAGCCTTTTCCCCCCTTTTAAGCAGAAAACGTTTCGGGACTTTTTTTTTTTTAATATTTTAAGGGTAATATTATTTTTTTTATTTTAGGTCATTTTCTACCATTTTTTAAAATAAATTAAATTGATCAATTCTAATTGTTTACAACAGTACATAGTTCTAAGACAACATCCGAAAATTCTGAAGTTTAAAAAATTGGGTGAGAGATGTTGATAAGTTGAAGTGAGTCCATTGCAGACAGAAAATACAACATGAAAATGTCATCAAAACCAAAGCAAGAGTCGCCAAGATAGAAAAAACGATTTTAAAAAGGACCCTCCGGCCCCCTTTCACAGCCTACTTTTTAAAAATATTTATAAATCCCCCCCCCCCCCCCCCAGCAAGACCGTACATCAAAAAGTATTTGTTTTACGGCCATTTCACCATTCTGATTTAAGTAGAATTAAAATCTTAATTGCTAACTTTAGAAGTAATTATCATAGAAACGTGATTTTTTCAGGGAATGCTTATAATACTGCTACAATCTTATAATTCAAAATTCCCAGCTTTGTCTGCAAAACTCGGGAGTTTAAAATTCTGAATTTTGAATCCTACTATCCAAGCTCCCAAGAGAGGGTCTCTTCCCTTATTACAAACTCCTCATAGATATTCACACCCCCACCCGCACCATATTCACTCGCTGGCTTTTGTACATCTGTGACCTTGACAGCTCCTTTCATACATATACGAGAACACTTTGTAGGAAGCGAGGCGGACAATCGTAGTTCAAAATCCCTCAGAGGCAAGAGTCCCCTCAGCACAACCCAGAATTTGAGACATAAAACGTCCGTTACCAGAGGCAATCGTGAAAGAAAAGACATACCGTTATTATACATATTATGATAGTAACGAACCGCCAACAAAAGTGTTTATATAAATTGCCAGATTATGCAAGGAAAAGGATTGGACAGGACATTTAATTATAAAATTGACACAGCAGAATAGAAAAAAAAAAAAAAAACCCTGATGCGGACAGCATATGACTTTCCTTACATACTCAAATGCATTTGCTTCTTATTTCTTTAATAATCTATTAAATTGAGTTTAATGGTACAAAATAACACACATAATTATTTTAAATGACATTGATATTGCACTTTTAATCCAACTTTCGTTTTCATTTGGTAACTAGACGTATTTTCAAAGGCGAAAATACTCAAATATCTCGAGAACGGCTAGTCCTAGAGTAATGTGGTTGGTCTTATTTTTTTAACATAAAAAATTACGTATATAAAATAAGCATTTAATTGATATATTTCAACATACTTAGTCTTTTATTATAGATTTTGTCGAATTTTTACATGCTATTTTTTTTTTTTCAAAAAAAAAAAAGGGGGGGGGGGGGGACAGGTTCTTTTATCCCAAATTGTGATAAATCTAATTGGCATCAGAATCATCCACAAGTGTAAAATTTGGTGAATTAGTTTTTGGGTTAGAGTGATTATATACATTGCACCAACAGACACATACGCAGACGCCATGCTAAAATTAATTTTTTGTGTTTTGGAGATCCCTGTAGATCGGTTGAAAAACTCGAGTTGCGATTTTCCACGATTCCAAAACATTCCCTATACATTACCATGTATTGCAGGGAAAATAATATAAAAATAACATATTTATTTGTCTAAAAATTCAGACAATGACACGATGAATATAAATAAATAGCGATTCAAGACACAAAATATTACGTGGATTATTACAATTAGTTAAAAGAAAGGTTTTATCGAAAACCGGGATGAAGTTATCATTAATAACAATTTGGAATAAAGCAGTGGAAAGTTTGTTTTTATGTTTTAAGTTATAGTTAGTAGGGGGGGGGGGGGTCTTACAGGTGACGGTAGGATGTGAAATTCAGCCACTGTCTCTGTGGGCACGATATATCGAACAAATTGAGAGATTCAAACAGTGACTTCACCAGGAATCCACTGGAGTTCAGAGAAATGAGAAACAAAATGCTTTGTTACCCCCCACCCCCTGGGGCGCGGTAGCCCATTGGTTAGCGCGCTGGAGTTGCACTCGGTAGGCCCGGGTTCGATTCCAGCCACTGCCAAAACTGCCGCCGTGTTCATGCGGAGTACGATCACGTTAAACATGTGGGTCCGAAAGTCCTTCCGAGAGGTTGGTGGTAGGGGAAGGAGGGTACGGTCCCTGTGGATGCCTCCCCCACTGGGTTCCGGTCTAAATTGGGTGGCACTTCCCGACCGTCCAAACAGTTACCTTACACCTTTCTGGTAGGTCGGACGGTCTGGGTTTCAACAACAACAACCCCCCACCCCCTGGGGCGCGGTAGCCCATTGGTTAGCGCGCTGGAGTTGCACTCGGTTGGCCCGGGTTCGATTCCAGCCACTGCCACAACTGCCGCCGTGTTCATGCGGAGTACGATCACGTTAAACATGTGGGTCCGAAAGTCCTTCCGAGAGGTTGGAGGTAGGGGAAGGAGGGTACGGTCCCTGTGGATGCCACCCCCACTGGGTTCCGGTCTAAATTGGGTGGCCCTTCCCGACCGTCCAAACAGTTACTTTACACCTTTCTGGTAGGGGGCGCGGTAGCCCATTGGTTAGCGCGCTGGAGTTGCACTCGGTAGGCCCGGGTTCGATTCCAGCCACTGCCAAAACTGCCGCCGTGTTCATGCGGAGTACGATCACGTTAAACATGTGGGTCCGAAAGTCCTTCCGAGAGGTTGGTGGTAGGGGAAGGAGGGTACGGTCCCTGTGGATGCCTCCCCCACTGGGTTCCGGTCCAAATTGGGTGGCATTTCCCGGCCGTCCAAACAGTTACCTTACACCTTTCTGGTAGGTCGGACGGTCTGGGTTTCAACAACAACAACAACACCTTTCTGGTAGGTCGGACGGTCTGGGTTTCAACAACAACCCCCCACCCCCTTTACACACACAAAATTTCTAGCGACGCTACTGGATTCATGTGAATTTTGATATAACTATAAACCTTAATTATCGATTGTAAGAGGGCTATTGATTGCATACTAAAGGAAGGTCATCCACAAGGATTATATCCCAGTAGGAATAACATGAGTAACAAGAAAAGTTATTTTTATTTTAAAACATAAATAGAATTAAGCAGTTTTACAATTGTAATGTCACATTAAGCAAGAAAGATCAATCATGCATAAAGCATTGATTATGAAACACTTTCCAACTTCAATGCAATTTTATTTAAACATCTCTAAATTGCGATACATTTCTCGGTAATATTTTTAAAATTATCGCAATGCTACATTAATTTATTATATTTGGAAACTTAAAACTTCATCGAAAAAAATTAACTTCATTCAAATGGCGGCATTGAAATATCAATTGCCTGGTTTAAACATCTCTAAATTCCGATACATTCCTCTGTAATATTTTTAAAATTATCATAGCACTACAATAACTTATTATATTTAAAAACTTCATCGAAAACAAATGAAATTTATTAAAATGACGTCATCGAAATATAACACACCTGGCTCTATCTATAAAAGCAGCATTTCATTCACAAACTTTTTCCATTCATTTCATTCATCATAATACTATAATAATTTATTTTATTTAAAAACTTAAGACCATGGAGGTACAAGTAATTAAACTATGCTTGAAACTCATAGAAAAAATCGTCTGCTTCTCTGTGTAAAATCAATGAATTTTCATTCATATCAGCTATATTGTAGACTCCATAAGCTAAATAATTTTGCGTTAAAGAAATGCAGCAATTCTTATACAACTCATTCTACATCTTTTGGTATTTACATTCTCCATAAGTGAGAATTAGGCTTCGTTGTAGAAATAATCAAAATTTGATGATCATTTAAACTCAAATATATTGTAATTGCGTTGTTTCAGTATGTAAATGCACAGAATTTAAGCAAAAATAAAGCGGTTTTAGGACGGATACAACACTAAACATGAATTAAAAAAAAGAATAAAAATCACGATTTTGACATAAGATGGATGCCATATTTTATTTTGAAGTGGGTCACGTGATCTCTTCATATAATTCTCACGTGATCTCTTCATATAAAAGGTGCAATTATTATTTTAATTTTTATTTAAAATCTACTGAATATATTTTACTGAAAATTTTTTATATAATTTATGAGATAATTTAAATATTTCCTAAAACTTTCGAAGCAATTTGTGAATTTTAAATCCGCTTAAAAAATGTTTGAAAAATTAGGTCCCATAGGGTTCAATGTATTTCATTTTTTCAACCCGGGTTCAATCCAAAACTAATTGGGTGATATTATACATTTATATTCCCATAGGTCCCACAGACCGTCTGAACAACATACTAAAATTTCATTTTGATAAAGTCATTTTTACAGCAGTTATCGTGCGAACGGACAGACAGACAGACAGAAGGAACAAAGTCATAAACACTTTTCAACTAATGTTATAAAGTGTTAATAAGGAAGAATTTCAAAATGTACATTATATAACAAAATTATACAACAATAATAATAATGGGAATAAATAATATACTATAATTTATGACATAAAAGTCATATAAAGTTCTTCAGAACAATATTGCCATATTCTCTAAATACATAATAATACAAGAAAGATCAATCATGCATAAGCATTGATTATGAAACACTTTGCAACTGAAATGCAATTTCATTTAAAAATCTCCAAAATGTGATACATTCAGTGGTGATATCTTTTACATTATCACAGTACTACAGTAATTTATTACACTTAAATATTTAAAACTTCATCGAAATATAAATCGTCTGATTCTCTATGCAAAATCAATGAATATTTCATTCATATAACTTGTATTCCAGAGCTAAATAATTTTGCGCGAAAAAAATTCAGCAATTCTTATATAACTCACCTTACAATCGCTTGAGATATTTGCATTCTGCATAAGTTAAAATTAGGCTTCGTTGTAGAAATAATAAAGGTTTAGGGATCATTTAAAATCACAACTATTGTAATTGCTTAGACACGGAACTTATATACACAGATAATACACAGATAATATATGTGTGTGTGTATGTATTCAAAGTATTCGAATCGTGCCGAAGATCGAAACTCGAATTTTCGAAGGTTCTACGCGTTTTGGGACTTCTAGAACACGAAAAAACTATTTTTAGGGAGACGTCTGTGTGTGTAAGGGTGTATCTGTGTGTATTTCTGTGTGTCTGTGAGGATATTGCATTCACTCTAACTGAAAAACTAATGTACCGAATATCATAAAATTTGGTAGGTAAGTTTTTTGTGGGAAACCCTGATGCTCATTTGATTTTAGTACAATTCGTAATAAAAGAATCTGCCTTCTTTGCGAAATGGCCGGCAAAAATTGCCTTTATCCACTCTAGCTAAAAACTAATGGACCAAATTTAACAAAATTTGGTATATAAATCACTTGTAGGTTATTGTGGTATGATTCGGGAAAAAGGAACGGCCCGCAAAGATCGTTAAATCTAAAAATAAAAGACTACGTGTGCTCAATTATATCAATTAAATGCTTATTTATACGTGATTTTTGACAACAAAAAGAATAAGACTAACCCCATTACTCTAGGACTAGCCGTTCTTGAGATATTTTAGTTTTTTCGCGTTTTCGCTACGCCACCTTTGACAATAAGTCCAGCTATCAAATGAGAACTAAATTTAAGCTTAACGTGCAAATTCAATGTCATTTAAAATACTTATGGATGTTATTTTGTACAGATAAACTCAAATGATTATTGAAGAAATAAAGGGAACGTGAATATGAGTCTGCAGGGAAAGTCATGTGCTACCTACATAAGAATTTTTAACAATCTTACAACAATGATTCATAGAAGTGAACGGGGATTATTTGCAGGCCATTTCGAAAAAAATGTAGGATCTATATTTGAGGATCCACAAATTTTTGTAGAATAAAATGTTCTAATAATTTAAGTTGTGTACCAAATTTCAACTCTCTAGGACGTAGGAAAGTATATTAAAAATGCCAACAAATAAGTATAACATGAAGAGTTATATAAAATTAAAAAAAAAATTAAGTTGAGTTGAGTTGATCCTCATTCAAATCTGCATTATGTACATTTGAGAAAGTTGAGTTTCCATTTAAGGATATCAATATGCATTATGAAAGTATGAAAAGTTATAGGTAGGGCCAAATACATCGAAAAGAACGGGATCAAATTCAAACCCCTTCTGAAAAATGGCTTGAAAATTTGATCTGGATTGAAACATCACCATCTTAATATTTAGTTGAGATGTTGATGCATCAACCTGGATTTAAATATTTGATCTTCTTTGCAGAAAGAGATTGAACGTGTTATACAAAAATATGAAAAAGTTGAGTAGAGCCTTATACCCTGTATAATTTTTTAATTCTGATATTGATTACATTACAAGTAGACCCAATAAATTTGAATTATAAAGATATGAGGAAGTTGTAAATGGATTATGACGGTATGCCAATGGAATATAAATATAGAAAAATTAATTTTATAAAGTAATAATTTAGCAGGGTGTTTTTATACAGCTTATAGAAATGTGGTCAAAAGAAATTATTTCCAATTGTAAGGTATGAATGTGAAAAATGTTAAACAATAATGCCTGTTTTTGTAGCAAGAACTTCTGCTGCTGTTATTTTGTAGTCCTCATTTTGCATTAAAATATGAATACCAGATAATAGGTGAAAATTTTGGAATTCGATATTTTGACGAGAAAACACGTTTTATGGACATCTATGACGGAAAGATAAGTTTTATGGACATCTGAATACATTTCGAACACTTTTGAAAAATTGCCCATCTGCGTGTATGCACACGATAATTTAAGAACGAATGCGCGTACAGCTATGACATTTTATGTGTCATTTTATGTGTACATTGTGTAAAAAAAACGAAGTTGAAAAAAAAATTGTAATTTAGATGATTAAAATTCGAATTATTAGAAATTTAAGAATTTTATAACATTTATTCTTATGGAGAAAATTATAATTTCCAGAAAAATGGTGGTGGTACGGCCAATGGATAGTTTGACCATAAGGATATAAATGCTAATAAAATACAAATTAGTCAAATTTCTACTATTTTTCTGCATCACTGAGCTAGTACCAACTTTAAAAAGAAACTCTGAAAAAGTTTAAAAAAATTCAGCGAAATGATTTATTTTTCAGTTTAAAGTGTATGCTTTTTTTATGAGCTTTCGTTTGCAAATTTCTATTTTTTTTTTTTTTTTAAATCTGAAAAAAAAATTATTTGTTGATAATAGCAACAAGTTATTTAGGTGAAGTGATGCATTTGGCTAATTTGCGTTGTGTTATAACTGTTTCCAACTTGAAATATATATATATATATATATATATATATATATATATATATATATATATATATATATATATATATATATATATATATATATATATATATATATATATATATAATAATAGTAGTTTGAAAATCCAATGAACGAAAAGTAAGAAGATGCAACACGATAAACCTAACTTTTTAAAACACCCACAGAATAAAATATAAAATAGCAAATCATATATATATATATATATATTTACTTTCTAAGATCAAATTATATGGGTCGAAATATATATATTATAACATATTATCAAAATATATGGGTTCTTTTTTTTTCATTCATTCTGATATTGATTATGAAAAAAAGTGAATTACCCCAACTTCAAAAATTTATTGGCGCCATATCTCTTTGAATGTTGACCAGGTGCGAAACTACATAAGACATGTAACACCTTCAATGTAGGTGGTTTGAATAATGTTTGCAAAATCAATGTCGTAAGGAATAAAAACTATTGAAGACTATTATATATATAACATGATTCGTGCGCATCAGGTGCATGCATGATTCTTACTTTCCCTACATTTTACAGTATAATGTATATAAGGAAAGTATTGTGACGAAGTCGAATATTCGAATTCGAGTTTTCGACAGAAAAGCACACGTTTTAAGCATTCCTGAAATAGAAGCGAACGTTTTTGAGGGAAGGTCTGTTTGTCTGTAAGTATGTTAGTGTGAGTTTGTCTGTAAGTACGTTAGTGTGTTCATCGGTGAATAATGAAAGCCTATTGATGTTAAACGCAATCGAATGTTTGGAACACTCGGGGTCTGATAAACGCACGTGCCTACGGGGCAGCGTCCTGTGTCCCCAAATTTTAGGGGCCTCTAAATATTGTATGTGTTAAACCATTTTATTCAGAAATAATTATTTATTTAATTATTTAAATAATATAAGCTGATAATGTTAGTTTTTATTTTAAATTTTGAAAATATGTGTTAATAGTTTTAAATATTATACATATTTTAAAGTTTTACTTTTAAATAAAAAGTTCTACATTTACAAAAGTGCCTTCGGGTTAGTGATCCTAAACTTCCAAATTTGCTTTATGATTTTTTTTTCTTTGCATGCATTTGGTATGCCGTGAGTGTAAGGGGGCCCCCAATTAACACCGAACCTCACATTGGCTTAATCAGGCCTTGGGAACATTCCCTTAATTTTCAAATGAAGTTTTGAAAACTTCTTTAAAAATTGGGATCTTTAATAATCATAAATAAATAATCATTTCGACCGTAATTTTTCATTAGAAAACGAATGACAGAAACTTTAGAACTCTAGCATGAACCGTTTTCGAGATGGTGCCTGTTTTTCAAAAACATTTATAAAAAAAATTACTTAAACTTAAAAATGCAGAAGTATTATCAAATATATAAAATTCTCGTCTCGTAGAGAGCTATGGAGAAAGTTCTTCAACCATTCTAACAGGAAGACCCACCCCTGCATTTCTCAGAATTGTTCAAAGAAGACACGGATGATTAGTTCACATTCTTTGTCAAGGTCACAGATGTCCACCGTTTACGCCGAGGAGGGCATTCCGCCTCTGGCATTTACTTTTGGGGAGAATAAGAGGCAAAAGGGATCGTACTCGTACTCACATGTGTGTATGAGGTTATGCAAAAAGGAGTTGACTCAATTTTCTCCTACATTCATACAGTAGATTAGTTCATAATTTGCATGCCTATTGAGAAGGGGGTGGGAACAAGGTGATTGTGATTCTTCTATATATATATATATATATATATATATATATATATATATATATATAAACAATAATTATGGAAGTAAAAAAATAATTTTTTGCGCAAAATATTTTTCTTTCTATCTCCAGGTAAAAAAAAAAAACAATGTGGTACTGTAACAAATCTGATTTACAAAGGGACAAAGGTGTTCCATTTCTAATGTTTTGCTCATTCAAGAAAAAATTAATATTTATATTTATTATTTTCCGGTTTCGTCTACTGTATTTTTTATAACTCGAACATTTTGCACTTTAAATTTTCTCTAAAATACACAAACTACTTTAAAATTAAGCTCAGTGTGAAGAGAAATTGAAATAAGGCCTAAGCAAAATAAGGCTCGCGAGCCCGGATTATCTATCTCTCCATAACCTTCATAATTTGTATCAAAAACCTATAGAAAACTAGCATGGACCGTTTTAAAGATATTGCACGAGTTAAGAATACATTTTTCATAATTAGCACTTTGAATATTGTTACATAAATTATTTCATACGTAATTTTTAATTAGAAAATGATTTTAATTTAGAACAGCATCAATCGTTCTCGAGATATTGCATGTTTCTCAAATTAATTTAAAAAAAAAATCATACGAAATTAAAAATGTAGTAAGTATTGTGAAATATGTTAAATTTCCATATGCAATGTCATGCAACATCATTCTCGTGAATCTAAATCATTCTACTCGCAAGAGATGATACTTTTTGTAATAGTTTCGTATTTTGACTCTTAAGAATTCGGTAATAGTCAATTATTTCATACAATTGATATTAATTAAAGGTTAACTGCATATATATGGATCAGAATTTTGTACCTGAGCATGAATAAGCCATGTGTTTGAAATCATAAGTTGCAAAGAGAGCCCAATTTCAATTTATATGTTGTTAATTCAATGGCAAAATCATAGTTTTGTGGATCTTGTTCGATTAATTCGTTATGAAATAAATAAAGTTACTGCGTCACGTAGGGAAATTTAAAATCATGTGCTACTCACATTATACTTTTTACATAATGTATATCCACACTTAAATTTTTATAATACACACATACGGACATATTTTTAAAAAATATTCAAAATGTAAACGTGTCTGTCCGTCAAATCACGATTTCCAAAGTTTTCTACATGTAGAAAGTATTGTTTCCGCGAAAATTATCAAATTCTATAATTTGAGGAAGAGCGCGACCACCTGAACGACGATATTTTGACGATGCTCACGCTCACTACTATGTTTGAAGACATTTACTATAGATCAATTGTTCAGATAAATTTATTTGAAAAACGTTCTTGAGAACAAACAGTTCGAACTAGCGTTCTGAAATATGTGCCATTCGTTTTATAAGAAAAATTGCGCATAAAATGACTATTTATGTAACATTATTAGATGTATAGATTTTTTTTTTTTTTATGAATTTTTCTGGGAACTGCTGAACGTTTGATCGCGTTTAAAATCAATACAGGGTTCCAGTATTCACAGATCACACAAATTTACGTTCGAAATACTCCATTCGGTCGTGAGATATCGCTCCCATAGACTCACGGACACACACTAGCAAACATACACACAGACATTACCTTAAAAACGTTCAATTCGAGTTCAGGGATGCTTGAAACGTGATCTGCCGTCGAAAATTGAAATTCAAATTTTTGATTCCGTCACAATACTTCCCCCTATAAGAGAGGTTGGGGTACAATGGACAACTTATGTACATTTTGATGTTTTCTTTTAAACGATGAGGAAAATGACCACTTCGAATGAGTATCGTATTATCTACATATTCAGGTTTAAGCTATTAAATTTTGCTGCAGAATATTTTAAATGATAAGTGACAAAGTGGACTACTGTACCCGGTCGCATATATGCAATAGCAACCAGCCAAAAAAAATTTTATGTGTCACTATTTTGTAAACCATTATGGAGACAGACATATTCAGTTTGCCATGCAGGTAGGTGGCTTAAAATGTCTTCAAGAAATTAAGCTTACTTTGCAACAGTGGAGTTTCTACTTACAGTATCAGCTTACACCACTAATGTCCCATGAAAACAAATGACTATTTGTCGAATGTTTAAAATTAAAGTACAAAACTATTACAAATTGTGTCTCTACCCATTGTAATACACAATTTGTAATAGTGTTTTACGAGAGATTACAAATAGTGTCTTCTCTTGTGAATGGAACGCGCTAGATCCACGAGAATTTTATGAGTCAATTCGTCGCGCAATATTTCATATGGAAAGTCAATCTGTTTAACGATTTTCATTATTATTTCAATTTTATGTAACTCTTTTTATAAATGTGTAATACCGCGAGATCGGTTTTTACCAGAGTTATAAAATGAATGCCATGCGTTTTCTAATGATAAATTACATAAGAATAGTTATTTATTTAATATTATTAGATATCCTGTTATTGCGTTATTCACTATTTGTAATAATCGTACCAAATTTCATTTAAATAGCTAGTTTCAACTCGTATGTGAACTATCGCTCGCCCATGAAAGGATTATACATCACTTCAAAAACGAGCTCAGGGGTATTTAAAACATGTAAATCAACCGAAAACTCGAATTCGAAATCATCACAATATTATGCATTAATTATATTATAGTATATACTTTATATATATATATATATATATATATATATATATATATATATATATATATATATATATATATATATATATATATATATATTATTTTTTTTACGTAATCTGTTTTCAAAACTATGCAGTATTAGATGAATGAGAATAATGCGTAATAAGCAAAATAACATTTCATCTGAAAACACTAAACAGCAATTTGCAAAAAAAAAAGAACATGAAAAGAAAGGAAACATTGTTATGACATACGTAAATGACGTAACGATGCAACGCAATGCCATGAACATTTAATAAATAAAACTGTTCAGCGAGATGAACTGTGTGCCGAGTTTTAGCTCCTTACATGATCTGGTAGCTGAGAACGAGACTGTCAAAGATGTTGAACAAAGAAAAATGGGGAATATACGAGGTCATCAAAATATATACTAATAATAAAAACTTTCAAATAAAGTTTATTTATAGAATATAGGACGTAAATTTACAAATTTTCGCCTTAAAAAAGAAATTTCAGTTTTAATTTTCATGAAATCGAAGAAACTTGTATATAAACTAGAAAATGTACACGACTTTGAACGGAATTTAAGATGCAAAACTTTGATTAAAATTACACCATGACTCTTCTAAATGCGCTTAATTACAATAGCATCTTTGCAGTAGCTCTCGACCACGCAGAAAATGTACCCGACGTTGCTCGGGATGTAAAGCAGGAATTAATTAAATTCATTTATCTAATTTTTCCAAAAACGTAGTCGATCGCTGCGCGAGCTCACGTGCGACTGCACTCGGCCCGATTTAAAAAAAAAAAGAAATCTTTATTAGGCGTTTTTTCTCAGGAGTCTAGGTACCTCTATATCTAATATCATTGCCGTACGGAGATTAGATTTTTCCGCTACAGGCATCTTTTTTATGATATGGACAGGGGAAATAATATGGAATAATGGAATATTAGTAAATATATATAAAAAGTCGAGTGGAGACTCATTTGGAGAGACCTCTTATCGTATTCGGAAAAGCTTTATTACAGTGAATTACAAAATCTGATGTGAGCAGCACATGACTTTCCCTGCAGACTCAAATTCATTTCCTCTTTATTTCATTAATAATTCGTTAAATTGAGTTTAATTGCACTAAATAACACGCATAATTAATTGAAATGACACTAAATTTGCACTTTTAAATACGTTTTCTTTTTTATTTGGTAACTGGACTTATTCTCAAAACCGGCGTAGCAAAAATGTGAAAAAACTAAAACATCTCGAGAATCAGGGGCGGATCCAGAAATTTTTGTCGGGTGGGGCGCGTAGCTAGAAAGCTAATTCACACTTATTTTGTTAAATTTGTGGTCGTGATTTGGTATGCCCTTGAATGAACTCGCAAAACATTGAGAAATCAAAGAAAAACCCAAACACATTCATAAATATATATTTTAATCATCATTTTTCATATCTTAATATAATTTTATTTCTATCATTTTATATCTCATACAACTTTTAATATCTTTATTTTTTCATATCTCAGCCATGAGTATTTATAAAATAAACTTAATTTCCTTTGTGGCAAATTAATTTATTACGACCTCTACATCAACTCAAATATGGGGATGATCATTCATCAAAGCGAGTCCTGTCAACCGGTCTTCGGCCATTTCAGATCTCAACCAAGTTTTAAGTCCTCGCAAAGTAAATAAACCTCGCTCTGCTGTGACAATTGACATCCGAAGTGCGGTCTTGTACACTTTAATAAGGTGAGGGTAAATATCGCCATCTTCCCTCAATTTTTCCAATACGCCGAGCGAAAAAGACTTACTGAAGTTTGGCCTCTGACAAAAGAGTTTTACTTCTGCAACAATTCGTTGTAGGAGGTCTTGATCTGAATCGTTTAGTGCCATGAGGTGGCATGCTGCTTTGATGATCCTCCTGAAGTATGATTTAACATCCGTAGACTTTAATTTGTTAAATGATTTGAAATCCTTTGGCGAGCGAAAATTTTCTCAAAATCATAGGATATATTTGAGCAAAGAACGCAAACAGTCCACTTCCAGTGCGCTGTTGATGAGGAGTCTCCTTCAACTAAATTTTTAACTTGGTACTGTTGTCTACCAATTAGTCTTGGGATAGTTTGTTCGACTCCCAACTCCCGCTTTCCTCCTCCATCGCTAATTTAGTATAGAACTTCTTAGGGTAGGTATGCTTCTTAGCATTTTGACCGTTTGCTGGATTTTTATAGTGGCTTCGTGTGCATCCAAGCAATTCTTCTGTAGAAACTATAGTTCAATGGAGCAGAGATAAATCCCCCGATGTTCAAAACGTTTCTAGCGACATTTCCGACACGTAACTCAACCTAGATTTTGCGCCAAAATTCCAGGGAGCACCATTATAATTGTTACCTTACAATTTTCGAAGCACCGCACCTGAGATTTCTGAAAACTGAAATCAGGTAGGTAGCTATCGTTCACTGTAATCTTAGCGAAGCCCATGTTTTCAAGTCGGTATGCAAAGCCCGGCTTATAGCACTTGTGCCCACAAACATGCAGAAATATTGTTGTTTTAAAGGCAAAAACACAAGTCAATGTTATTTTTCGAAACGCACTGCTTGAACTTTCGTTTGTTCTTCCCGACCACGTTTTGGTTAATAAATGAAGGATACTTGTAAGCTGAATCATCTTTCCAATGATATTTTAGCAGTTCCTATTTTATCAGTTCACTTGCCAAACTGTTGTTCCGTATGCATATACTGGCAAATGTAAAAAATTGAAACCATTGTTGTTTAAATTACTTATTTGAGAAGAAGTACATGTGCACACAAACAGTACATACAAAAGGAAAACAAAATTAATAAATACTAAATAGTGATTTACATACCTTTCAGAGTTTCAAACGACATGATGTCAAAACAGCATTAATAGCTAAAAGCACTTTAATTACGGGGAAGATATTCAAAATTATATCTGCTGAACATATAGCTTTAAGAATACACCATTATTTGATTATTGAGCTGAGCATAACAAAGCTCTTTAGGATCCGCCCAAATGCCATTTTTGTCACCGTTTTCCTTAAGAACATCTGGCTTTAAAAAGCTTAAAGTAATTGCACAGTGGTCATAACTAAAATTTTGCACAGTTTTCACAACTAACGCCGACTAGGTTTTTAGCTATAGAAATCGAAAATAGTATAAAAAACTAGAAAATAGTGTGAAAAGTATGAAAAACGAAATAATTTTCCTCAAAACGACTTTAAAGATTGTGATGAAATTTTCTTTGAAGTTAGTTCGTATAAATACAATTGAAGCCATATTAGTCACTTTCAAGTAATAATTTTGCTTCTACTCCCTTCAACCAAATCTCACCGTCTCCGCTGCAGTCACAGAGACAAATCATTAAACTAGTTCTTAAAATTCTCTCTAATTTGATGCCGCTATTTCTGATTTTAGTTAAAAATTGTGTCTATTCCATAGTTCTCCATTATTTCCGTACGATATACATTGCATATTCTCACATTCTGTTGCATATTCTCGCATATGCAATCAACGCCCACCTATGTCAAGGCATAACTCTAAAACAGTGTATTGTATCATATGCAATCTCGCATATGCAACTCTCCAAATTCAAGATATAACCCAAGATCCGTTATCAGTGCGTTGTAGAAATTGACAAACCCCAATTTTCCCTTGGCTTTACTTATGCTGCGATGTCTCGAGTACACACGTTTGAGGAATTATTGATAGAGGTATTCCCAGAATCACAACTGCTTGGTATCAACGACCAATTAAAAAGGTCGAATTTGCACGATTACAAACACTGTAAGATAGAAATTCTTATCGAGATATTCGCATTCGAAAGACTAGAATCTGCAATGTACGCTGGTTTCAGTTATAGTCTGTGAGTTTCAGTTTCCTGTTCACGGTAATTTCCTTTTCGTTCATTAAACTCCGAAAACCTTTTATTTTCCTACTATATTTAACTTTTTCACAAAATTCGTTCCAGTTACAAAATATCGAAAAATAAGGCATAATTCAATAAAATTTTACTTTTTTATTAGCTTGCTCAACTCGATTAGCTATTACCGCTCTGAAAGCACACCTACCATACTATCTTAGAAAATTCGAGGAAAGTCTTGCCAAGTATTTCTTTCAGGACTTTTTGGCCGGGGGTGGGGGGCGAATGAAAATTTATGGGGGGGGGCAAGTTTTCTATTTGTCCAGTATACATATATCAAAGAGCTGTGTCCCATAAATAGAAACTAGGTTAACAAAAAATGTCGCAAGGGGGGCTTCGTATCCCGGAGGTATGCCTGAAAGAGACACTGGGCTCTGTATGAACACATCGTTAGACTATCATAAAATGTTTCTGAATTTATTTTCATTATTCGACCAAATGTATTTCATTTGTGAAAATAAATAACACCTACTGTGCTGTAACCAAGTCACGACCTCCTCTTTCTTTTTTAATTTCTAGATACTTCCTTGAATTCAGCTTATATTTTCTACTTTAGATTGTGTTGTCGGATTTTTTTAAGCATAATTTAAACATTCCTGTATTTATTTTTATTTATTTCCTATATTTTTATTTTCTAATAATTTATATTTTTATTTTTTTCTGCCTTGAAATCCTATTCTCGGGGAGGGCGCGCGCCCCTTGCGCCCTCCCCCTGGATCCGCCCTTGTCGAGAATGACTATAGTCGAGTAATGGGGTTGATCTTTATTCTTTTCATCGTCAAAAGTTACATGTAAAACAAGCATTTAATTGATATATTTGAGCATACGTAGTCTTTTATTTCAGATTTTGACAATTTTTGCGGGCCATTTTGAAATAAAAACCGGGTTCTTTTATTCCGAATCTTACCAAAAACTAATCAGCACCAGGGTCATACACAAGTGACTTATCTACCAAATTTTATGAAATTCGGTCCATTTGTTTTTGAGTTAGAGTGGATACATACATTACACAGACACACACACACACAGACGTCACGCTAAAAATAGTTTTTTCGTGTTCTAGAGATCCCAAAACGTGTAGATCCGTCGAAAACTTGAGTTGCGATTTTCGGCACGATTCCAATACGTTCCCTATACATTACCATGTATTGCAGGGAATGTAAAAACATATATCTGGAGTGTGAGTTCTCTCTCTCTCACTGGATTTTCTCATAAATAGAGTTTAGGTCTACTTCTATTTTGTTTTCTCACCAAATGGTTCATATGTGTTTCATCAAGAAAATAAATTTTTATGCTTTCTCTACACCTCATCTATTTCCCAATTTTCTGTAAATTACACCAAATGTTAAAAAAATCCCCTTTATGCAGACAGTGGATGGTAGCACAGCTGTAGCTAACGTTTTCGTGAGTTAAATATCACTGTCATTTTATTTGCTTTAAATATATTTTCGACATTTGTCATACACCTTTAACATTGGATTGTTAATAAAAACATCCAAACATATTTTTTAAATCAACATATTTAAATGGCAAAGTTGTTAATTTAAAATAAAAATAAGCAGTTAAATATTTTTTGAATTAACAAAAAATCTGTATTTTTCTATCTTGCTTATAAAGACTTTGAGTATGAAATGATGTCATTTACTTATATCCTTTTCATCACATAAATCAAAAATAAAAAGTGAAAATATTTAGTCATATCAATTAATTTAAATAATTTTTACATTCTAATAACAGGCCGCCCATAGGTGGATGTGACAGATACCACTCGAGTGGCGGTCCCAGAACTCAATATTTTTGAGGCTGGAGAAAACATAAAAAATTTACTGAGGAGAAAAATCCAACATAGTTGGGGTGGGGACATGGTAAATGTTTGAAGTTGGCTCATAATTTCTATGAGCAGCCCTGCTAAAAATGTCTTGCACCTTTAACATTGATTAGCAGCACAAAAAGATTAGCAGCACATAAAAAATTGTAGAAAAGTATCAGCCGGTTTCAAAGGCAATAAAGAACCTTCTTTGTCATAATAAATGAGATAGAGCATTAGCATCAGATCAACAAACGTTATGCTGTGTTCTAATGAAGTTGTAGTTTTTAGATTCTTTTTGACAGCAGTGAAAAGAAATTTTTTTATATCTTTACAATATTGTTTAAGTTAAAAAAATGATTATATTTTCCATTAACATTTTAAGTTTTGATATCTTAAAACTGATTTAAATCAGTAATTACTCCAATTCAGATTAAAAATAAGATTTCA
The DNA here is from genome assembly GCA_951213105.1 of Amaurobius ferox. Taxonomy (NCBI): domain Eukaryota; kingdom Metazoa; phylum Arthropoda; class Arachnida; order Araneae; family Amaurobiidae; genus Amaurobius; species Amaurobius ferox. The sequence goes on along the minus strand of OX578141.1, from coordinate 102,495,752 downwards.
TTGACCAAAGGTAAATGTCTAGCATTACTGATATTTCACAGGATATAAATATCAATAGTAAGTGAAGAATGTATTATTTTATCAACTTCTAATGGTACTATATGCAAATGAAAATTAATATATTTTTTCATGTTCAGATTAGGTACTCACTTTCACATTTAAAGATTTAATACACATTCAATTTGTAATGTGTGAGGTTCAAAATGTGGATATGCAAAGTTATATATATATATATATATATATATATATATATATATTACATTTTCAAACCTATTACAATCCTTCTCATTACATATTTATAACAATAAACTTTTCCCCGAGCATTCTATTATTCTTAACTGCTTTCGCTCTGTTTGAATCAAAAATTAACTCATCGCATATCATATCCTCATTACCATCTTCCCCAAACATGTTCTTTACCTAGTTACAAAAGCATGTATTAAAACTACACCTAGAAATTTTTAATTTCATCAAAATACTTTACCTTTATATAAACCTTGCATTGAATGGAAACAAAGATATGAAAGTAAAATATATGTAATATTAATTACAATAATTTTATTTTAAAATAAATTTATATTCTTTAGATATAATTATATATATTTCTTTGTAAAAAGATACTACATTATACATAAATAAAATATAATGTAACACACCTTGCAATTTGTGCCTACTCCTGAAATAAGTAACAAAGCTAGAAGGAAGCTTAGGGGGCTATGCAATGTTGAATGCCCAAAGTTACATTATTACTCTCCCCAGTGATTTTTCACATGTACATGGTATTCTACATTGCATCTGAAATTATGGGTTCTATAGGGAGTACAGGGTATATTTTACATTGCATCCTACCAAAAGAATATTCATAGCTCCACTTATGGAGTGGGGTGCTTGCCTCATGTGCAAAACTACAGAAAGTTGATAATGATTTAAAACTATTTTGATATGTAAAAACAAATATGCATTGAAAATTGAATTATATACAACTAAACTTATTTAAAGCAGATACCGAATATGACTGAGCACATGCCAAAATTCTTTCATTGTATCCTTTCCCATAATGTATTTTCTTTGATCCTTAAAATAAATATAAATATGTTCACCACAAGAAGTGCCTCTTTCTTATTCTACACCCTGGAGCGATCACTCCATCTCACTCCATGACAGCATGCCACTTATGGGTACTCAATGATTTTGTTGAACTGAATGGGGTTATGACTTCTGCCCTACACTGCACTTGCTATGGTGTAATAGGTTGAACTCAGGCCTTCCAATAAGATATAATTTCTTACCAATGCTTACTTACAGAAACTGAATAATTAAACTATTTTAAGAATATTAAGAATGTATGTACATTAAACTGTATAACACAACAATTATTTATATTAAGAATGTAGTATACTACAAACTATATAATACTATACTATAAATATATATATTAAGAATATATTCCAACAATTAATGCATACAAAATTTTAACTTGAAAATTCTATTATTCAATCTGTATTTAATATGTATATATACCTATATTGAACAATAAAATATATGTAGTTTTATATAATAATAAAAAAAAAATTAGAATATGAATCTAAATGAATAAATTATGCAAACATGTCAGCAACAAATGCACAAGCTTATCATTTCTGCATCACATTTTGTAATAGTTCAGAATTATATTTTAAAAAATAACATAACATATTCCAGTGGTGAAGAGTGATAAAATAATTTGAAGAGACATAAAAATAGGGGACCAAAATTTACAAATAACGTTTTATGCTATATTTTTTAGCAAGGTTACAAATAAAATAAAATATGCAGTAAACTTTAGATAATCCAGCATATTTCAGATTTCAGCGGTACCGAATAACCAAATTTACAGAATTATCAGATGTTGAACTAAAATGCTATAAAAATTGGAAAAAATTAATGGAAAAGAAAATAATGGAAAATAAATGTGATTTTTTTTTATTAGAGTTACACATACTGAATTATACTGTACAGTTTGCGAAAAAATATTTAAATAGATTTTAACATTATAAGGTAAACTTCAATTAACATAAATCTGGATATAAAAGCATTCAATTTATTACAGTAAATATAACTCAATAAAGCCATATGGACCCTAAACAGAGCAACCGACAGAATTTTTGAGTTCCTATACAACAAATGTATACCCCTATTTTCCAAGTTATTGGTCTTTCTTTGTAAACTGTTTATATAACATAGAACCTCTAAGCTAAGCATCATTTTGGCTCTACTTGTCAGCGGCTCTAAACCTGAATATAATGTAAGAGCTGAGATGGACACATTCCGAATAATTAGATGTCGAATAAACCAGAATTTATTTAATAACTCAATTACACTGAAAATAAATTATGACATTTTGCAATTTTACAGTGGAACCCTGGTTTTACATTTCTCTTTGGAGTAAATTAAAAAATGTTATAAGTGGGCAAAACACAATACATAGGAAACTCCATTATATTTAGAATATAAAATTCAAGGAAAACATGTAAGAAAATAAACAGATCACTATTTTATTTCAGAAACAATTATTACATAGGTTAGAGTGGCCTAATCTGAACAGGTTAGTTGTGGCATAATGTCCATTCAGATAAAAGGCATCAAACAATAGTTTCACTAGTATTTGATGCAGTTTAATTTAATAGCAAACATCTAATTTAACCTCACATATAAACAAATGAAAAAATCAAAACAAATAAAAAAGAAAGTAAAGGAAATAAAATAATAAAAAAACAAAATGCGTGGATAAAAAATGTTATAAGCGGTACTGTTATAAGGTAAACTTCAATTAACATAAATCTGGATATAAAAGCATTCAATTTATTAATCAAGCGGCAGTGTGTACTTTTAAACAGACAAGAATAAGAAGGGCTTATTCTTTCAACGGGAAAGAGATAGGTATGTGAATTTTATCTAAAAATTAAACTGCAAATTTACAATATCAGCCTAGAGTAGACCTAAAAATAGGAACTCTCCACTCACCATAGGTCAATTACACAATCCAATGTAGTGATTAAATGAAACAACTTTGGGCCACTACATCCCTCTTCTATTCTGTTTTAATCAGAAAACTGTCCCAAAAGTTTACTAACTGTTATCTCCAATTCGTATCCCTCATATCTATATATATAATAATATATTAAGTAAAAAAATTGTGATACAGTGGCCACCAAACTAAAACTGTGAACTTGCTACTAAGTGAAAAGTTGAATTTTCAAGTTTAAGGGAGATTATCCTTAAAATTTATAGTTGAAGTGAAGCGTATTCCATGATTTTCCACTGGAAAACAGCATAATCCTCACCCCAGACCTTCATTACAACCAAGATATGTTAATCTGTTTTAGCCAAATTTGTTGAGATATCAAAGATATAGGGCTTTAGTTTAAATTTTAAAGTACAAAAAATTAGGGTTATGCATACTAAGTAAGGAACATAGGTTCCTAATAGGTATACAGTGTCTGTCCATTATTACATTTTATATAAAAAATTACTCCAAAACTGCAATAGAAAACAAAATAAAAACTTCATAATACAGCATACCAGGGCTGCAAAAAAGCTGGCTAAATTTAATAAAAGCCACGTGGGTGGTTTTTATTGGTTTTAACCAACTTTTTTTGGTCAAAATTGGGTTTTTTTGGGCCAAAATTGGCTTTTTTTAAAAAAAAAAGCGTGAAGAATTTTAATTTTAAATTATACATTTTTATGTGTTCTTTAACTAATTTTAAAGGTATTTTATTGGGTTAGAATTTAATAAATAACTTTATTTCTCAATAATGAAAACATTAATATTGGAATACCTGCTAGTGCAAAAAAGCCAGCTAAATTTTAAAAAGGCATACCAACTGCTTTACTTAGTTTACATTGGCCGCGAACACATTTTTTTAAAAATGTTATTGCTTTAAATAATGAAATATTTTATTTTAGGACAACAGTTGCTTAGTGATATATTTTATTAGTTAACTAATTTCAAGGATTTTATTGATATGTAAGAGTCTTATTTTCACTTATAAATATTTAAAATCATGCATAAAGTCATAAAAAACACTATTTATCACTATTAAAAACAGTATTGGGAATAACATATGCATGAACTCTTTTGAATAGCATAAAGCTTTTAAAAAATTTATTTTAACAAGTTTTAATTTGGGAACAATTTTTAACCTTTTTTGATTGCTCTCTCTTGTTAGCAGTGTGTAAATAGTAGTGTGTAAAAAAAATGTTTTTCCTTTTTGATGTAAAATTCATTTTCTTCCTTTTTGATGTGTGGTGATTTGTCTGTTTAATTAATTATAGTCTTTAAAATGTGTAGTATACGTAATTTTTTTTTTTTTTAATCAAATGGCCAGGCACTTGACTTTCATCATTCGCCTTTGTCAGCGGCCAGAACGTGAACCATTTAGCCAGCCTAGAACGTTGCCCCAGGTGCACCAGAGGGGGGCGGAACACACTGCACCCACAACACAAACATCCATGCCTTACGTGGAACTCGAACCCTCAACGTGGCGGTCGAGCAATTGCTGTGGAAATGCTCACCTTGACCACTCGACCACTGCGTCGGCAGTATATGTAATGTAGAGCTACGCATTATGTAACAGAGGCTTTCAAAACACCATCTTGGTGTCTAATTTAATGCATTCTCCTCAATGTATATATATTTTTCCTTTTAGACATATTACCTTCATAGTATTTTTCTAGTGGTCGTAAAATCTTGTGTACTTGGTAATATTTAATAGAAGTTTATAAACATTTAGGAGTGCATCAAAGATAAAGCAATACAAATTTAATGTCAATTGGCTGTAAACCACCTTTTCTTAATAAAAGCCGGCTTTTTTTAAGTGGTTAAAACCAAAAAACAGCTGGCAGGCTTCTTTTGGTTTTAAGTGGTTAAAACCAAAAAACAGCCGGCAGACTTCTTTTGGCCTGGCTAAAATCCGGCAACTCTGCAGCATACATTAAATTTTTGCCAGTTGACTGCTAAAATGTAATGTATGCTGTATTTTGACAAAGTTCTTATTTTATTAGTATATTCTTATTACATTTACTGTTAAGACTCTGTTATTTTATTGAATAAAAAATGTATAACCAAATAAACAGCTGAATTTCAATCAGTAAAAACTCATGATATACATTGAGAGAATTTATGAGAAATAACCCTTTGAGTTAAGAAAAGTAGAGGCTATGCCTTCAGAGAATGATGATGGTCAAAGATTTTATTTTATATAGAATTTCCTTTTGTTCACTTATATTATCAATAGATAAAATATAATATACAAAGCTAACTATAAGAAGTAGCTTGAAAAATGCAGACATACAAGCAAACATATTTAAAATGCTGAATAAACGCAAACAACAAAAAATATTTGTCATTTTTATATGAACCTATTTATTCACTTTTGTTGTCTGACACAGTTTAGAATTGAGCATAAAAAATAAACAAAATATTAATACATAAAAAATACTAGTTAAGTATATACTAGAATTTATATACCTCATGAGCATTGAGAGTAAGAGCTAACAAAATTTACAAATAACTTAACAAACAATGCTTAAAAACATAAATCATAGGCGCAGCAAATATTTAGTGTTGGAAGTTTTAAAATTCAATAAAATCAACTTGTCAGTTTTGCATCAAATCTCTACTAATATTCAATACTATTATAAGAATATGTAAAATGTTGTTATACAGCATTTTACTTTATTTATAGGGGCTTTAAGTTAATTTGCATGTAATATAAACATAAAATATTATCAATATAAAAAAAAAGATAAATCTTACTTTTTTTATTGCCCATTGCAAGGCAATTGCTTTAGTTATTTCATATTTCATGCTGTACCCTAACATTAATATACAATATAATTTGAAAAACACTTGAAAACATGTTGAAATAAAGCTAAGTATACTTCTCGGAAAAAAAAAATTTGTCCATTGATCTGAATAATCCCCCTAATATTAGGTTTTGTTTGGAATTAAATTGAAAGTGAAGAGTGCTACAGCAAATTAAACAATCGCCTTTTGGCATATCTTGCCAAACCTGCAATATTCAGTATCATCTGTTGATAAAAGGTGGTGACCTGGTGGTGGGTGTTTCTAAAGCCACCTTAACTTTGATGTGTACACATCTTAACTGTGCCAGTTTTATTTAGCATTGTTCCAAAAGAAATCTTGTTAAAACATACCATTTTAGCTAAAATGTTAAAACTTATAAACACAACATTAATCTTAAGATTCTGGATAGCATGAGCATTTTAAGCAAAAGGCATTTAAATTGAGCAGCGCATGAAAGTCAAATACTTTTAATTTGCATATCTTATAATTAGTTAGAATTGGTAAATGGTAAAGAGAAGGGACTGGGGATAGAGACTTTGAGCTAAGAAGACAGCAAATTATGATTAATGTTAGAGATAACATGCATCTGGTAATTTTCTGAAGGAAATCCAAATTTCTATAGATTTTGGCATTAGGGTTTCTGGGATATAAATTAGTTTATGATTCTATTTATATTTGATAACTAGCACCTGCTATTCATGGTTGAAATGATATTACCATATTAGTATGATTTTATATTTAAGATTTTAGTGTGAGTTATAATGTTATTTATTTGAATTATAATAGAAAATTGTATAGTAATTGCAATTTATTTTTCAGATAAGCATTTAGATCTATTTCACCTTAATATGACAAAAATCAAGACTGGCACTTCGGATAAAGAAAATATGAAAATGCTAAAATAATTTTCGATTTTAGTAAAATTGTTAAATATTTTAATATGCCCGTTTAAATCCTGTGTGTACATATATGGGTTATTATGTATAGCGAGCAGGGAACATAGATCCCTAATACAGTAACTGTCGATCATTACATTTACTGCTATGATTCCGCTACTATATTGAATTTAAAATATATACAGTTGAATTTTCAATCAAACAGAAAAAATTTCAATGTTCGCTAACACTGGATTTATGGGGAATAAGAAAAGGGATAAATTTGTCAATATCATTTCAAGCCAATATAAACCTTCATTTCATTCTTTTTTAAGTCTGTGTTTTAATGGCACTAATGCAGGGCCACAACAAGGAAGTGGTTTCGACTATTCATCATTTGGTTAAAGATGAGTAAAGTGACTTCATTATAAAATGTTGGTGAAGTATTCATTTCTTAGAATTTTGTTTGTTATGTTATCAAGAGAATAAAAACAATATACAAAGTAGTTCTACAAATGGTTAAGAACATACATCATAGGTAGAAAAGGCAAAATATGTAAATTGCTGAAAATTCAATACACTCCAACAACAATATACAGGAATTTCTCAGTTTTACTTGAAACCTATTTGTTATTGTTTCCTAAAATAGTGTAGAATTAAGCATAAAAGAATAAAGACATCATTATGAACGCATTACAAGACATTATCAATGCAGGTTTTATTTTACCAACCCATGAGCAATAGAAAAGCAGAGATACTAAAATACACAAATGCTTAAGAGTGTAAGTGATAGGCAAGACAAGCAAACCCATTTAAAGTGTTAAAGTTTCAAATATACTTCAACAGCAATGAATGAATAAACTCGTCAGTTTCCCATCAACACTCTTATAACAAATATTTATTACATTATGAATAGGCATGCTACAAATTCAATTTAAATTATGAATACGCATAAAAGATTTAAAATTTATACTGGTCGTTGTAAACATGCAATATAAATATGAAATTTTATTATCAATATGAAGAAAGTTTCTACATACTTTTATGTGTAGTCCTCGTTTCGAATTTATCAGCCGATGAAAGTAAGTTCTAATTTGAATGCATTTCATAACATCCGGTTTCAGGATTAATCCGGAAGTGAGACTATGGCTACCGCAAAAACAACATAATCGCTGTTTGGCGCAAGGTCGGATCTCGCCAAACCTGCGATATTCAGAGCCATCTATCGGAAAAAGGTAACTTTACGGATCGGTCTAAATCCGCCTTATGCTACCATATTACTGGATATAATTTTTTAAATAGTTCGAAGTTATTTGATGTATTTAAGAAAGAGGATTTTCATTAGTTTGCTATTTATGTGTTCTAGAACACGGAGATTCAATTTTTTTTTTGTCTTCATCGTATTTCGGATGGAAACATTTCTATGTAAGTAAAGCATCTTTTTCTATTTACATATGTATAATTATCGAAACTCATTCAAACTACGATTCATATTTGAGCACATAATGTAATTTTTGAAATATTTCAGCAAGTTGGGTATTTTTTCTTTGGATTAGCTGGATTTTAAAACATTTAATTCATTGTAAGTTTATCTTGCTCGCATTTTTAAAATCATTTTAATCATCAGTATTATTTTGTGTTGAATTCGAGTTTCTCTTACTTTTAAGTTATCTACAACATATTTAAATCTTGTAAACATGAATTTAAACTATTTTTATTACGTTACTAATGTTTTGCTGCTAAAACTACTAATGTTAATTAGTAAAGCATGATTTATACATGTAGTTATAGTTACAATGTGTCAAAACTACCTAATATATCACCCACTGTATTTTATAAACAATGATCCAAAATATTTAACATAATATACCATTAAAGCATTGATAGGCCGGGTTTCCACTGACGCGTTCGTCCGTTGCGTTGGCTATCCGTCAGAGGAGCAACGCAGAGCATCGATTTCCACTAATCCGTCAACGCATGGAGTTCTCGAGAGCAAGGGATTCTCCTCTTTTTCCACGCTGTATGAGGCGATGGGGGTGCAAATGGTGTGGGAAAGAAGAAATCTTTGTGTGGCTAAACTTGATTGGTTAGGATTTGTTTACTATTTGACAGCAGCTGTTCGATTGATTTTCATATTGTTCTATGATAACATATTCATTTTGAAGTCTGCTGAGGTCTTGTTCATTAGCGCAGGCCCGAATTGTCCTGTGAGTCGGGTCGGGCTCAGTATTTAAAAAGTCGGGCCGGGCGTATTTAAGTTTGAAAAAAAAAATTAAGTAAATTTTAATAGAGTACATGAGATTATTGTGTTGAATTTAGCTATATGTAAATATAAATGTTTGAAAAACTTTTATTTTAGTTTTTTGTACAAACACATTTAGATAAAAATCATTTCGATCGTGACTTAAGGGTCTTTGGTCCGGGAACGTATTCTAAATTATGACGGGCTTCATATTTCAGTTTCCCTTGTGAATATTGTATGTCTTCTCCAGCTTAAAAAATTACTGGAGGCCTGGGCCTGCCGCTCGAGTGGTGTCCCCTCCCCCGGGCCGGGTAAAGGACGCAAATCTCATATTTTCCTGGATATGGTCATATCCCAGTATATATGTAAATCTGTCTTTTCAAATTCTCTATTTAGGGATTTTACAAATAAAATCCTATTTTGGTAAATTCTTGAATTGAGCTTATGTGTATTTTTGACCACAATTCTCGTTTAATATGAGATTATTTATTTGTGAAAGTCTCTCTGCCAATATTGCAAAAATCTTAATTATTTAGTAATTTCGAAATGCACCAATTTACCAACAATTGAGAATTGATATATTAGCATCTATTACATCTTCAAAATTAATATCTGCCAGTATAAATTTAAATAAACAGCCTGAGTTTATATATATATATAATTGTAAAAATAAAATCGTTTGAATTCCCATTCATTTTCTTATAAAAGAACTCAGATTTTTAATAGTATATTGGATGTGGAAAATCACCTAATTTATGAGATCTTTACCAGATATGTTACATTTTTTAAAAGTAAAGTTGAACGATACTTACCTTAAATATAAATGTTATTTTGCTTTCCAAATTTTATAATTTTTGATCAAAAGGCTTCGTGAACCTTGTGCACTACTTAAGAGGTTTTAGTACACATGTTGGTAGATATACCATTTTGCAAATTTTAGGTGCTTCTTAATGACAATTTCGTGCCCATTCTGTTATACATATTTATTTTACATAATATTTTGCGTCTTTTGTATATTCATCAGTGTTTGTTTGGCTACCAAGGTATACTATTTACAAAATACCTAGACTTTCTTGATATTTTAAGTTTTACAACTTAGACAGTGAAAAGTATTATCAAAACACAAAAAATTTAATCTACTTTTTTAAGCAATAAATTAACTTCATATCTGATCCAACTTAAGCTAATCCTGTTTCCTGATGTGGAACAATCAAATATTAACATGATTTAGCTTTAACTGACTTTACAATTATATTCTGCAACTGTCAGCAAATAATATTGAAATAGACAAATGTGATTAATAAGCCACTGACTCACAGTTAATGAGAATAGTGTTAAAAAATTATTACATCAGATGTCAGCATTTTGTGTGAAGTATAAATATAATCCGACAAGACAAATGCTTATTTCTCTCACATAAACCAATGCTCTTCCTACCTAATATCTTCAATAAAACAATGAACATTACTACCAATTCTTTTCGCTTCTTATTATTATTTGATCTTTGAAATATTAAATTGCTTCAACAGATTAAACTTGGTAAGCTGAAGTTTATGGAAGAAAAAATTGACATTTTAAAAAAATTGCAGTAACTTCTTTCTTATAATATATATTTTTACCTAACTTATTCTTCAAAGTAAAAAGAAGGAAATCTGAGTGATACAAACAGCCAATAAAGCACCAGTAAGCTTTCCAATATATATTAGGGGTAAAATCAGCTTGCCTTTATAAATAAAACTATTTTCCCATAATATTGTAACTTTTTTCCACTTGCATTTATAATTTTTTTTTCCCATTTCTTTAATCAGTTTAGAATGCTAGGTCAACAACTTTATAATACCAGCCAATGGCAAAAATTTTTGATAACCTCACTCAATTTCAAGCAGGATTTTACTGGGTATTTCACACTACTTCATGGGGGCCAACGGCCGTACCGTGCTGAAAACACCGGTTCTCGTTAGATCACCGAAGTCAAGCAGCATCGGGCGCGGTTAGTACTTGGTGGGTGACCACCTCGGAACACCGCGTGCTGTTGGCCATCTCGGGTGCGGTATCCCCGTGGTTTGCGCGCTAGATTTGCACGCTACCACAAATGCCGCCGTGGTCATGCGGAGTACGATCACGTTAAACATGTGGGTCCGTAAGTCCTTCCGAGAGGTTGGTGGTAGGGGAAGGAGGGTACGGTCCCTGTGGATGCCTCCCCCACTGGGTTCCGGTCTAAATTGTGTGGCACTTCCCGGCCGTCCATACAGTTACCTTACACCTTTCTGGTAGGTCGGACGGTCTGGGTCTCAACAACAACACTACTTCATGGAGAATACAAAACAGATAAAAGGAATAATCCACATTGTCGTGCATTTTAAAATTATGTCGGTTTGAGAGCAATCAAAACTGAGTTTGTTGAAAACCCAGACCAGCCGAGTACATATAGCAGCTGGTTGAGAAGCTGGTAACAAGCTGTTTGTTGCAATATCAATATATTTATATAGTTTAATTAAATAAAAAGTATTTATAAATATAAATAAAATTCTCATCATTGATGATACAGCTTCATCAGGCCATCTTATAGGTTTTCTCTGTAGTTCCTCTTTGTGGCTACTTCGCCAGTTTAGCTTTTCCCATCGACATCAAACCATCAAAGTAATATGCAAATTATATTTAACAATGAAAAAAATTTAATCCAATTGGACTTCCAGAATTAACATTTAGTTAAAAAAATAAAATGTGCTCATTTAGTTAGAATTTGAGTTGTGATAATTTTTACATTTGTTTAAAATGTCAAAGCTGAGTTCAATAATTGACATGCTCACTTAAACACATTTTGATTTTATTAACATGATTTTAATAATGCTTTTTCAACTTTCAAACCTGTAATGTTATATTTTTTATATTAATATAATAAAACTAGCTTATAACCATTGAAAATCAATGATGCAAGATACCGTATGTGCTTGTATAATTTTTTTCAGCTATTGTTTTTACTTCCACTCAAACCAGAAAAATACTGAATAATGAAAAAAGAAAATGAAGAAATAAATTATCATTAAAGGAGAAAAATAATTATTTTTTATTAATGTATTAACATTAATTGAATGGAAATGAAAAACAGATGTTTCTTATAATAAATCTAATAGAATATTTCAGTATAAACTACATATTTTGTAAATTTTTTTTTAGCAAATTAACTGAAATCCACATTTGAATCCAAACTAAAAAACAATATAACTAACTGTGAATCCAGTTTTGAAAACATATCTAAAGAATTCCAAATTTGTTGATTAACTGCCCATTGCTGAAATATTTTTCCTATATACAGAAAAGTGTTGAACTTATTGGATCTTACCACAGCCCTTTTAGTTAGGTGACAGTTTGCTTACAACAATGGTAATATGAATAGCTGTTGTTATAACATAGTTAAAAAAGAGTCTAATATTCAGCTTCGCTTCCACAGAGAACATTTTAATAAGAACAGTGTAGCTGAATATTGGATTTGTCTTATTCAATATTTTTCACCAGATACTGGGGCCAAGATACCCCTCCAAAAAACTTTGCATCATGATTACTCGTGCACCCTTTTGGAGTAAGAATTAAATACTTACCAAATTTCAGCTTCCTAGACATAATGGTTTTTGAGATATTTTTGTCTCAACATTGAATCCCACACATGTGGATAAATTCAAAACATACTAATTAACAATAAAATCAAATACATAAATTTAATTTGTTTATTTTTCAGAAGTATACAGCTGAAATTCTTAGATATAAGAAATACAATATTTTATAACAGATTATGTTCAACAAATATGAATATTTTTTTAAAACAAAATTAGATCCAGTCAAACTTTCTTTAAAATCTCTAGTCCATACTTGAATTCAGAAAAACCTGTAAAAAATAAAATGTATACAGTTTTAAAGATGTCTCATTTTTAACTATTTTACAAAATTAGATGAACAGAATATCAGCAAAGGCCTGACATAAACCACACATGGCTTCACTTTTTTTTCTGTTAGGAATACTTTTTTTTAAACTTAAAATTATATTTGAAATTTATGCATTTGGATTGATATATACCATAAAGCAGTAGATTTTGATCACAAAAGTGAGGTTTTCAGTTCTATCGTTAGTCGTACCTGATAAAAAAAAGTAACCACTGGCTGTCGGCTAGTTATACAAAAATGCAATTTTCTACAACCAAATATGACTTTTATGCAGGAGAAGCTGATTAAAAATAGTGCTGCTATCTTTGCTTATATGAAAATTTTCAAAAAATAATGTTTCATGGACAATGAAAATGCTTCTAAAATATTGGAATGATATGAAGCTTTAACTTTAGTGGCAACAAGTTGCTAAATCTTAATCCCCATTAGCATGGCATATTTCACGTTATGTTTTGTGCCAACGGCCCTACTGTGCTGAAAACACCGGTTCTTTTTAGATCACCGAAGTCAAGCAGCATCGGGCGCAGTTAGTACTTGGGTGGGTGACCACCTGGGAACACTGCGTGCTGTTAGCACATTTCGAGCACGGTAGCCCGGTGGTTTGCGCTGGATTTGCATGCTGCAACAACTGCTGTCGTGTTCATGCGGAGTACAATCACGTTAAACATGTGGGTCCGAAAGTCCTTTCGAGAGGTTGGGGGTAGGGAAGGAGGGTACGGTCTCTGTGGACGCGTCCCCCACTGGGTTCCGGTCTAAATTGTGTGGCACTTCCCGACTGTCCAAACAGTTACCATACACCTTTCTGGTACCGGCCGTCTAATTAGTTGCTCGTTCTCTGGATGAGTCAGACGGTCTGGGTCTCAACAACATGTTATGTTTCTATATATATAATGGTCATTTGCAATATGTTTACAAACTGATCATTGTGAACACCCAGGGCTGTGCAGTCGTTAGTAAAAATATACAGACACTGACTGCTAAATTAAACTATGTGAAAGTAATTTTATCTTGGAATAGTAAATTCTTTTATTAGTCAAAATAGTTTTAAAAAATCATTAAATATTTACCAATTAAAAAACTAATGAATTGAAAAATTAAAAATTGCTATCTATGACAGTCACTGTTTTAGCAATAACTTTTATAAACAAATAATATGTGAGCACTGTTTTATTTAGATATAAGTTGCTATTCTACTCTACCTAAAAATAAAATGTGACCTGTGCAAACTAAATATATGCACCCACTATTCAGTAGAATAGGCTGTGCTAACAAAGAAAATATTAAAATGCAGCTTATCCATATTAAAAATATGGCATGTGCTACTACTTGGTATCATAGCCTGCATATGTCCTAAATAAACACCTTGTGTGTGGGCAATAAATGTATTTGATATGTTGATGCATAGTGGTGGTGTCCCAAGCTAGCAGTAACTTTTTAAGACAAATGAGTTATGTTATTACATGTGCAATATATGAAACAGATTAAATCTGTCCTACGATGAATGCAGTTTAAATTGAATTTGATCCTTTTCACAATAGTTGCAATTTAATTTGAAACAGGGCATTTTCACAAGATACAATTTAAATCTAAAACCAGTAACCTTTACAGCTGATTTCAAATTGTTTAGCTTGCTTATATAAAACTGAAAATCGGAATAAAATTAGCATTTATTCTAAGAAATTTTAGTTGATTGGTTGATTATTGTAATGAAAATTAAAATTTTCAAAACTTTAATTTCAAAAATGCTAAATTAAATTTCTTGAATATATTTTTTACTCAGTAAGCTGCTTGCATGCCTACTGCACAGGTCAGGTCTTTCCAAATGATCATCGGAAAGTCCTTGAAAATGAAATCACTAACCCACATGTGTGTGTTTAAGAGACTGATAAACAAATCACGAGAATTCAAATTGCAGATTGTGAATTAAAATGACTACAGCAAGATAGTATTTATATGATAGATGTGTTTGTCATTACAAAAATTTACTTAGCATATATTATAAATATGGAAAAGTTTACCCCACAAAGTCCTATATACAAGTATTTGACTTTTAACAGCATAGCAACATCTAACGTTTACTTAAATTCATCCATTTTACACTTTTTAATCACCAATTAAAGAATTTCTAATTTACAGTATATCAACTAGGAATAGTAAATGCCAAGCACTGAAATTAATGTGACAAAAACATACCGTAACTTCTTCACAATCTTAAGGGATCAGAGCAGAGATGTCTGCTGACATCAGCAATAGATTTTTCAGTCCTTCAAGAAATAGAGGGCTCTTTCTACACACTTTAAATTCCTGTAACAAATTAAATCAGAATTAGTATCACTTTATAACCCTTGGTAAAAAAAAGCACATCAAAACTGCTTGTACTCAACTATTAGAATGAATATTTTTAAATTATGGTATCTAGCTGTAGATAAAAATTCATGGTAATAAACATCAGACTTGAACTTGAATACCACACGCACCTAGAAAAATATTCCTAAATAGATTTTCTATCAATATTTCTGTTTATCAATATTGATAGAAAATATATAAAAACACGTATCCATCACTTCAAATGAGAATTTATAAAAAAAAAATTAAAACTTCAGAATCCAAATTTGTGGAAACATGAAAGAAAAAAAAGGTCAAATAATACTAATTATTTTGTCTGTTAAGTTTTTACTACAATTAAAATACAAATGACTGTTAATTTTTACGATGATTAAAATATACATTTATAAAAAAAATATGCACAGAAACTTTTGTAAACTGGAATTAAACTATGAAAAAGTATGATATCGCAAAACTTGAAATGCCGATAAAGTCCGGAAGGGATAGAAATATTTAATATGGTCATAATGAATAACTGAGTGCGATTATATGTTATGTTTCTATAAAATATTTGCAATAAATTTTACTCAAATATCCATTCATTGAGAGCGTACTAGTTTACATTGTTTAACATTAGAAATGGGGAAATTACTTTAATCACAGATATGCATTTTTAAATTGGATCCAGTCGGGTCATTTTGTACAGTTCTAAATTAGTAAATTGGGCGATCGATATACATTAAAATAAAATTTTATGACCACACGTTCAAATGAACAAGTGATCACACAAGTAATTTATCTAATGATCGTCAAACTGGTATAGATTTAAGAGTAAACTTCCCATGTTTCTTTTAAACAAACAAATCATAACTCACCAATCGGAATATTTTTCATATTGTCTGCTGTATATCCGAAATCATTCTTGCATTGGGAAATCTTCTGCTCGAAGTGACGGCCATCTTGTTTCAAACGAAGCTTTTTCATTGGTGTCCTTTTCAGCGGTAACGCATCACGTGACCAACGCATCCGTTAAACATGAACTTGAACCATGTTCAATGAATGAACGCACGGTCGTGCGTTCGAGCCTGTGATTGGTTGACGTACAGCTCCCAACGGAAGGGCAACGTACGAACGCGTCAGTGGAAACCGGGCCATAATCTAAATTACTTCATAGGAATGCTGTTGTGAATCTGAGATTTTATTTAAACTTTTATGTCAGCTTTATATTGTTATGGATGCAGTTATATTATCTGCAATAAGAGCCTGGGAGACAGCAGAGTGAACCTGGCCTACCTCTCGGTTTACAGGTTTAATTCCACACCAATGGGTATCGTCTACCAACGACTCAGCAAAGTTGAGGTCCAGGAGAGAACAGGTGGTGTAGGAGCCAGTCGTGGGACCAAGAAGAGACTCAATTCCAAGAATTGAAAACCCGACCTCAGAACCACACAAACCACACCCCGGGGAGGTCGGGGAGCAGAAGTCCAGAGCCTCACGGCTCCAGGAGCACTCAGGGGTTCTCAGCGGAACTTCCCTTAATTGAGGAAACTTGAACGAGAAAACGCCCCAACTCCATGAGGAATGCAAGGGCAGCAGGAATCGATAGTTGTCGAATGCAGTAACTGCCTAGAGGAGTCAGAAGAGCTAAGGAGGAGTAGCACAAATTGCTGAATTTGGATGAATTTTGCAGAGGATTTCGACTTTCTACCGCTAGGTAGTTATGCAGAGGTAGCATACAACTTAAAGAGGTTCGTACTGCCAGGTTAACTTAATCTAAAGAAAGATGGCTAAGAATGGCCGGGTAGGAAAAAGATCGAACTGAAGGAAGCAGATGTGGAGAGATCGTTGGAATATTAAAATATTTAGAGAAAGCGGCTAGAGATGGCTAAAAGAGGGAAGATACGTTCCATAGCATGGAGTGCTAATATAAGGGGAAGGCGAAGAACCTAGGAAGACGAGACTTAGTATTTACGATTGCATTGGTAAGACAAAGGAGGAGGAATGAGCCTAGGACGGGAGCCCTCACGCTGACCCTTAATTTCACCCGCAGACAAAGCCCGAAACGGGAAGGAAAAGCTGACCACAGAGAAAAAGAGGAGGGAGGAGACAGGAACTTAAGTAACTAACGTGTAGCTAAAACTAAGTCCTACTTAACTAAGGATAGCCTATAGCGAAAGAATAACTAGGGGAGGCAGCCAGGGAGAATAGGCTATTAAGCCAAGAAAGAGACTGAGGAATACGTCGACGATTGGCATTAGCCATTCTAGGCGAAATTAAAGTCCTGGTGGGCAACTAAGAAAACTGTAAAAACAGGATTAGTCTATAAATAAGGATAACATTAAGGAACTAAGATGAGACTAGGGATAAAACTAAAACGACTATCGCGGCGTAACTAATTAAAACTAGAGCGCGCGCAGGGGAAAGACTCTTAGGCCCGGTTTCGGCCGGATTCAGACTGATCCATTCGTACGTTGCCCATCCGTTGGGAGCTGTACGTCAACCAATCACAGGCTCGAACGCACGACCGTGCGTTCATCCGTTGAACATGGTTCAAGTTCATGTTTAACGGATGCGTTGGTCACGTGATGCGTTACCTTCTGAAAAGACACCAATGAAAAGGCTTCTCTTGATAAACAAGATGGCCGTCACTTCGATCACAGGATTTCCAAATGCAAGAATGATTTCGGATATACAGCAGACTATATGAAAAATATTCTGATTGGTGAGTTATTATTTGTTTATTTAAAAGAAACATGGGAAGTTTACTCTTAAATCTATGCCAATTTGACGATCATTAGATAAATTACTTGTGTGATCACTTGTTCATTTGAACGTGTGGTAATAAAATTTTATTTTAATGTATACCGATCGCCTAATTTACTAATTTGGAACTGTAGAATGACCCGACTTGATCCAATTTAAAATTGTGATTAAAGTAATCTCCCCACATCTAATGTTCAATGTAAACTAGTACGCTCTCAATGAATGGATATTTGAGTAAAATTTATTGTAAATATTTTGTAGAAACATAGCATTTAATCCCACTCAGTTATTCATCATGACCATACCAAATATTTCTATCCCTTCCGGACTTTATCGGTATTTCAAGTTTTGCGATGTCATACTTTTTCACATAGTTAAGAAATCTGTCAGGATGTGTAGTATGTGATGCTATTTATAAATTGTTGAAATTCCCTTTAGATATAACAGTTTTTCAATAAATTATAATTAAATCCGAAAATAATGATTTAAATAATTATTTGTATAATGTGTTTAGTATGTTTTTGAGTCCTAAGTATAATATGTGTTGTTTTTAAGCATTCCATATTCTGTATCCTTATGTGAATAAAGTAAACAACCCAAACCATATTTTGTTGCAGACTTCACATATAGCATATTTGTTATGTGGCATGCAAATTTGGGAATCTTATACACTTTTGTAATTTTTTTTATTGTACAATTTATTTTGGCATTTATATTAGCATTTATCAACTTCAACACAGGGTCCTCGTCCTAGCTATGAATGTTCTGATAATATATACTATTGAGACTACTTAACACGAAAGTGAAATATTGGTTAACACGATATGCAGGCTGTACCAATATATTTGTTTGTTTCATGCAAAATAATAGTTAAGATGCAGTGGTGAATTTATATACTGACGAATGCCAGGGACCTCGCTTCAGAGGAGAGCCTCATTTTGAACGAAAAATAAAAGTAAAATATCTTTAAGAAAAAAAAATTTTTCTTAAAGATTTTTAGTAGTGAAGAAGGAAATAAGGACGAACTCGAAAATGAATTCCAAAAAGTGGATTTAAAGTGTTTGTATTCGTATCTATGTGGAGAAAACATAATTCAAGCATTTCCAAATGTTGAAATAGTACTTCATACTTATCTGCGTTTGATGATCTCCAACACTAGTGGGGAAAGGTCATTCTCTAAATTAAAACTAATCAAAAACAACTTAAGAAGCGTAATGACTGAAAAGAGGTCATCAAATCATTTGTCAATTCTTAGCATTGAAAACTACCTTGTTAAAACGTTAGATTTTACTTATTGATACTTTGTTGCATCAAAAGCCAGAAAATGTCCAATTTAAAGTACCATAAAAAGTTTTAACTCTTTTCTTAGTATTGTGCTGTAATATCAATATTTACCGCACAGTTTAACAAATAAAAATGTATAATATTTAAACACTTGTATCGTTTAATATTTTCATAAAATATTATTATTCTCATCTTAATTTAATTTCTGTTCAAACTTTTGGGTGCAAATATTTCAAGTATGTTTATTAGATGAAAAAAAAAAGCGTAGCAGGATTTGTATAGAACGAGATTCAACGTGTTTATTTTTAAGTACTTTTTTTTTCTAAACTGGCTTTTAGAGTGTGTGTGTGTGTGTGTGTGGGGGGGGGGGCTCTTCGGAAAAGATTGCCGGGGCCACATTCTCCCATGATTCGCCACTGTTAATATGAAATGTATGTTCTTTTATCCAGTGCCAATGCACTTCTGTGTAACAGGCGGTTTGTACTTACTCGCATTTTATGTGTAAATCCCAGAGATCTTGAAAATAGTGACTTTTAGATTTTGCAATTGTAAATCAATATTTGTGTAACAACATTTTGTCCATTGCATCTGTAAGCAACATCTTAATCGCTGATATGTTATGTATATATTTATGTTAATTTTTTTACATAATTGTCTATAAATTTTATTGTAATTATTAGTTTTTTTTTGTTTTTTTTTTCAAGAAAAAAATGCCAAAAGAGTTAAAAGCACAGCTATTATATTTATATAATACTGGTATGTGAAAAAACTTTTGGCGAGTAATCACTGAGCTGAAATTTCTGAATTATTCACTCGTTATTAGTATAATTTTATAGCTTATTATGCAGCATTACAATTAGATTTGTTATATTTTCATTTTGCTAACTTGTTTGAATACAGAAGAAATCTATTTAGCAATATTCTTCAAAGTTCGTGTGTAGATCGATTGCGTGTGGTATTCAAGTTCAAGTCTGATATTTATTACCATGAATATTTATCTACAGCTAGATACCATAATTTAAAAATATTCATTCTAATAGTTGAGGACAAGCAGTTTTGATGTGCTTTTTTTTACCAAGGGTTATAAAGTGATACTAATTCTGATTTAATTTGTTACAGGAATTTAAAGTGTCTAGAAAGATATATTTCTTGAAGGACTGAAAAATCTACAGCTGGTGCACACATCCTCTGCTCTGATCCCTTAAGATTGTGAAGAAGTTAAGGTATGTTTTTGTCACATTAATTTCAGTGCTTGACATTTACTATTCCTAGTTAATATACTGTAAATTTGAAATTCCTTAATTGGTGATTAAAAAGTGTAAAGTGGATGAATTTAAGTAAACATTAGATGTTGCTGTGCTGTTAAAAGTTAAATACTTGTATATAGAACTTTGTGGGGTAAACGGTTCCATATTTATAATATATGCTAAGTAAGTTTTTATAATGACAAACACATCTAACATATAAATACAATCTTGCTGTAGTCATTTTAATTCATAATCTGCAATTTGAATCCTCGTGATTTGTTTATCAGTCTCTAACACACACATGTGGGTTAGTCATTTCATTTTCAAGGACTTTCCAATGATCATACGGAAACACCTGACCTGTGCATACAAGCAGCTCACTGAGTAAAGAAATATTATCAAAAAATTAAATTTAGCATTTTTAACATTAAAGTTTTGAAAATTAAAATTTTCATTTTCATTACAATAATCAATCTGGTCAACTAAAATTTCTTAGAATAAATGCTAATTTTATTCTGATTTTCAGTTTTATATAAGCAAGCTAAACAATTTGAAATCAACTGTAAAAGTTACTGGTTTTAGATTTAAATTGTATCTTGTGAAAATAACCTGTTTCAAATTAAATTATAACTATCGTGAAAAGGATCAAATTGAATTTAAACTGCATTCATTGTAGGACCAATTTTAATATGATTCATATATTGCACATGTAATACATAACCCATTTATCTTAAAAAGTTACTGCTAGCTTGGGACACCACCACAGTATGCATCAACATATCAAGTGCATTTATTGCCTACGCAGAAGGTGTTTATTTAGGACATAAGCAGGCTATGATGCCAAGTAGTAGCACATGGCACACTGTAGCAGGCATATATTTTTAATATGCATAAGCTGCATTTTAATATTTTCTTTGTTAGCACAGCCTGTTCCACTGAATAGTGGGTGCATGTATTTTGTTTGCATAGGTCACATTTTATTTTTAGGTAGTGTAGTATAGCAACTTATATCTAGATAAAATAGTGCTCACATATTATTTGTTTATAAAAGTTATTGCTAAAATAGTGACTGTTATAGATAACAATTTTTAATTTTTCAATTCATTAGTTTTTTAATTGGTAAACATTTAATGATTTTTTAAAACTATTTTAACTAATGAAAGAATTTAATATTCCAAGATAAAATTACTTTTATATAGTTTAATTTAGGAGTCAGAGTCGGTATATTTTTACTAACTCCGACTGCACAGCCCTAAGTGTTCCCAATGATCAGTTTGTAAACATATGATGAAAATATTGCATAAAAGGAAGAATTGCTAATGACCATTATATATATAGAAACATGACATGTGAAATATGCCATGCTAATGGGGATTAAGATTTAGCAACTTGTTGGCACTAAAGTTAAAGCTTCATATCATTCCAATATTTTAAAAGCATTTTCATTGTCCATGAAATATTATTTTTTGAAAATGTTTCATATAAGCTAAGATAGCTACACTATTTTCAATCTGCTTCTCCTGCATAAAAGTCATATTTGGTTGTAGAAAATTGCATTTTTGTATAACTAGCTGACAGACAGTGGTTACTTTTTTTTATCAGGTACGACTAACGATAGAACTGAAAGTCTCACTTTTATGATCAAAATCTACTGCTTTATGGTATACATTAATCCAAATGCAGAAATTTCAAATAGAATTTTAAAGTTTAAAAAAAAAAGTATTCATAACAAAAAAAAAAAAATGAAGACATGGGTTGCCCATGTGTGATTTATGTCAGGCCTTTGTTGATATTCTATTCATTTAATTTTGTAAAATAGTTGAAAATGATATTTCTTTAAAACTATACATTTTATTTTTTACAGGTTTTTCTGAATTCAAGTATGGACTAGAAAATTTAAAGAAAGTTTGACTGGATCTAGTTTTGTTTTAAAAAAATTTCATATTTGTTGAACATAATCTGTAATAAAATATTTTATTTCTTATATCTAAAAATTTTGGCTGTATACTTCTGAAAAATAAACAAATTAAATGTATCTATTTGATTTTATTGTTAATTAGTATGTTTTGAATTTATCCATTGGGATTTAATGTTGGAACAAAAATATCGTAAGTATTTAGTTCTTACTCCAAAAGGGTACATGAGTAATTATGATGCAAAGTTTTCCGGAGGGGTGTGCTGGCCCCAATATGTGTTCTGTCTGGTGAAAAATATTGAATAAGACAAGTCCAATATTCAGCTTCACTGTTCTTATTAAAATGTTCTCTGTAGAAGCGAAGCTGAATATTTGACTCGTTTTTAACTATATTATAACAATGGCTATTCATATTACCATTGTTGTAAGCAAACTGTCACCTAACTAAAAGGGCTTGCAGATATTTAAAATATGGAAACTAATATGGTTACACATAAACTAAGAAATATCTCTATGATAAAAATATTTATCAGACTGCTGTAAGACCCAATAAGTTCAACACTTTTCTGTATAGAGGGAAAATATTTTAGCAATAGGCAGTTGATCAACAAATTTGGAATTCTAATTCAGATATGTTTTCAAAACTGGATTTGCAGTTAGTTATATTGGATTTTAGTTTAGATTCAAATGTGGATTTCGGTTAATTTGCTGAAAAAAAAAATTACTAAATATGTGGAAATACTGAATATACTGAATAATAATAAAATATTTTAGCAATGGGTAGTTGATCAACAAATTTGGAATTCTAATTCAGATATGTTTTCAAAACTGGATTCGCAGTTAGTTATATTGGATTTTAGTTTAGATTCAAATGTGGATTTCGGTTAATTTGCTAAAAAAAAAAAATTTACTAAATATGTGGAAATACTAAATATACTGAAATATTCTATTAGATTTATTATAAGAAACATCTGTTCTTCATTTCCATTCAATTATTGTTAATGCATTAATAAAAAAGAATTATTTTTCTCTTTTAATGATAATTCATTTCTTCGTTTTCTTTTTTCATTATTCAGTACTTTTCTGGTTTGAGTGGAAGTAAAAACAATATCTGAAAAAATTTATACAAGCACATCTTGCATCATTGATTTTCAATGGTTATAAGCTAGTTTTATTATATTGATGTAAAAAATATAACATTACAGGTTTGAAAGTTGAAAAAGCATTATTAAAATCATATTAATAAAATCAAAATGTGTTTTTGTGAGCATGTCAACTACTGAACTTAGCTTTGAAATTTTAAATGTAAAAATTATCACAACTCAAATTCTAACAAAATGAGCACATTTTATTTTTTTTAACTAAATGTTAATTCTGGAAGTCCAATTGGATTAAATTTTTTTTATTGTTAAATATAATTTGCATATTATTTTGAGGGTTTGATGTCGATGTGAAAAACAAAACTGGCGAAGTAGCCACAAAGAGGAACTACTGAGAAAACCTATAAGAAGGCCTGATGGAGCTGTACCATCAATGATGTGAATTTTATTTATATTTATAAATACTATTTATTTAATTAAACTATATATATATATATATATTGATATTGCAACAAACAGCTTGTTACCAGCTGCTATATGCTCTTGGCTGGTCTGGTTTTCAACAAGCCTGTTTTGATTGCTCTCAAACCAACATAATTTTAAAATACACGACAATGTGGATTATTCCTTTTATCTATTTTGTATTCTCCATGAAGTAATGTTGTTGTTGTTGAGACCCAGACCGTCCGACCTACCAGAAAGGTGTAAGGTAACTGTATGGACGGCCGGGAAGTGCCACCCAATTTAGACCGGAACCTAGTGGGGGAGGCATCCACAGGGACCGTACCCTCCTTCCCCTACCACCAACCTCTCGGAAGGACTTACGGACCCACATGTTTAACGTGATCGTACTCCGCATGAACACGGCGGCATTTGTGGCAGCGTGCAAATCAAGCGCGCAAACCACGGGGATACCGCACCCGAGATGGCCAATAGCACGCGGTGTTCCGAGGTGGTCACCCACCAAGTACTAACCGCGCCCGATGCTGCTTGACTTCGGTGATCTAACGAGAACCGGTGTTTTCAGCACGGTACGGCCGTTGGCCTCCATGAAGTAATGTGAAATACTCCGTAAAATCCTACTTGAAATTGAGTGAGGTTATCAAACATTTTTGCTATTGGCTGGTATTATAAAGTTGTTGGCCTGAAAGCATTCTAAACTGATTAAAAGAAAAATTATAAATGCAAGTGGAAATGTTAAAAGTTCCAATATTATGGGAAAATAGTTTTATTTATAAAGGTAAGCTGATTTTACTGCTAAAATATATCGGAAAGCTTAATGGTGCTTTATTGGCAATTTTTATCACTCAGATTTCCTTCTTTTTACTTTGACGAATATGTTAGGTAAAAATATATATTATAAGAAAGAAGTTACTGCAATCTTTTTAAAATGTCAATTTCTTCTTCCATAAACTTCAGCTTACCAAATTTAATCTGTTAAAGCAATTTACTATTTCAAAGATCGAATAATGATAAGAAGCGAAAAGAATTTGTAGTAATGTGCATTGTTTTATTGAAGATATTAGCTAGGAAGAGCATTGGTTTATGTGAGAGAAATAAGCATTTGTCTTGTCAGATTATATTTATACTTCACACAAAATGCTGACATCTGGTTTAATAATTTTTTAGCACTATTCTCATTAACTATGAGTCAGTTGTTTATTAATCATATTTGTCTATTTCAATATTTGCTGACAGTTGCAGAATATAATTGTGAAGTCAGTTAAAGCTAAATCATGTTAATATTTGATTGTTCCACATCAGAAAACAGGATTAGCTTAAGTTGGATTAGATATGAAATTAATTTACTGCTTAAAAAAGTAGATTAAATTTTTTGTATTTGGATAATACTTGTCACCATCTAAGTAGTAACACTTAAAATACCAAGAAAGTCTAGGTGTTTTGTAAATAGTAATACCTTCTTGGTAGCCAAACAATACTTTAACAAACACTGATGAATATACAAAAGACACAAAATATAATGTAAAAAAAATATGCATAGCAGAATGGGCACGAAATTGTCATTAAGAAGCACCCCAAATTTGCAAAATGGTAAATCTACTAACATATGCACTAAAACCCCGGAGTAGTGCATAAGGTTCATGAAGCCTGTTAGGTCCAAATTATAAAATTTGGAAAGCAAAATAACATTTATATTTAAGGTAAGTATTGTTCAACTTTACTTCTAAAAATGTAACATATCTGGTAAAGATCTCATAAACTAGGTGATTTTTCACAGCCAACATACTATTAAAAATCTGAGTTCTTTTATAAGAAAATGAATGGAAATTCAAAAGATTTTATTTTTACAATTATATATATATATAAACCCAAGGCTGTTTATTTAAATTTATACTGAAAGATATTAATTCTGAAGACACAATAGATGCTAATATATCAATCCTCAATTGTTGGTAAATTGGTGTATTTCGAAATTACTAAATAATTAAGATTTTTGCATTATTGGCGGAGAGAGACTTCCACAAATAAATAATCTCATAAATATATTAAACGAGAATTGTGGTCAAAAATATACAGTAAATACAAATAAGCTCAATTCAAGAATTTACCAAAATAGGATTTCATTTGAAAAATCCCTAAATAGAGAATTTGAAGAAACAGATTTACATATATACTGGGATATGGCCATATCCCAGAAAATATGAGATTGTATCCTTCACCCGGCCCGGGGGAGCGGACACCACTCGAACGGGAAGCCCGATACTTCCAGTAATTTTTTTAAGCTGGAGAAGACATGAAATATTCACAAGGGGAACTGAAATATGAAGCCCTCCATAAAGTTTGTAGGGGGGACATGCCGGCCTTGTCCAAAGAAATTTACAAATTTAGAACACGTTCCCGGCCGGAGGACCATAAGGTCACGGCCGAAATGCTTTTTATTCAAATGTGTTTGTACAAAGAACTAAGATAAAAGTTTTTCAAACATTTATATTTACATATAGCTAAATTCAACACAATAATCTCATGCACTCTATTAAAATTCACTTAAATTTTTTTCAAATTTAAATACGCCCAGCCCGACTTTTTAAATACTGAGCCCGACCCGACTCACGGGACAAATCGGGCCTGCGCTAATTGACCAGACCTCAATATGAATATATTATCATAGAACAATATGAAAATCAATCGAACAGCTGCTGTCAAATAGTAAACAAATCCTAACCAATCAAGTTGAGCCGCACAAAGATTTCTTCTTTCCCACACCATTTGCACCCCTATCGCCTCATACAGTGTGGAAAAAGAGGAAAATCCCTTGTGCTCGAGAACTCCATGCGTTGACGGATTAGTGTGAATCAATGCTCTGCGCTGCTCCTCTGACGGATAGCCAACGCAACGGACGAACGCGTCAGTATGAATCCGGCCTTCCACTGACGCGTTCGTACGTTGCCCATCCGTTGGGAGTTGTACGTCAACCAATCACAGGCTCGAACGCACGACCGTGCGTTCATCCGTTGAACATGCTTCAAGTTCGGCCGGATTCATACTGACGCGTTCGTCCGTTGCGTTGGCTATCCGTCAGAGGAGCAACGCAGAGCATTGAATCACACTAATCCGTCAACGCATGGAGTTCTCGAGCACAAGGGATCTTCCTCTTTTTCCACGCTGTATGAGGCGATGGGGTGCAAATGGTGTGGGAAAGAAGAAATCTTTGTGCGGCTCAACTTGATTGGTTAGGATTTGTTTACTATTTGACAGCAGCTGTTCGATTGATTTTCATATTGTTCTATGATAATATATTCATATTGAGGTCTGGTCAATTAGCGCAGGCCCGATTTGTTCCGTGAGTCGGGTCGGGCTCAGTATTTAAAAAGTCGGGCTGGGCGTATTTAAATTTGACAAAAATTTAAGTGAATTTTAATAGAGTGCATGAGATTATTGCGTTGAATTTAGCTATATGTAAATATAAATGTTTGAAAAACTTTTGTCTTAGTTCTTTGTACAAACACATTTGAATAAAAAGCATTTCGGCCGTGACTTAATGGTCCTCGGGCCGGGAACGTGTTCTAAATTTGTAAATTTCTTTGGACAAGGCCGGCATGTCCCCCAAAATTATGCCCCCCTACAAACTTTATGGAGGGCTTCATATTTCAGTTCCCCTTGTGAATATTTCATGTCTTCTCCAGCTTAAAAAAATTACTGGAAGTATCGGGCTTCCCGTTCGAGTGGTGTCCGCTCCCCTGGGCCGGGTGAAGGATACAATCTCATATTTTCTGGGATATGGCCATATCCCAGTATATATGTAAATCTGTTTCTTCAAATTCTCTATTTAGGGATTTTTCAAATGAAATCCTATTTTGGTAAATTCTTGAATTGAGCTTATTTGTATTTACTGTGTATTTTTGACCACAATTCTCGTTTAATATATTTATGAGATTATTTATTTGTGGAAGTCTCTCTCCGCCAATAATGCAAAAATCTTAATTATTTAGTAATTTCGAAATACACCAATTTACCAACAATTGAGGATTGATATATTAGCATCTATTGCATCTTCAGAATTAATATCTTTCAGTATAAATTTAAATAAACAGCCTTGGGTTTATATATATATAATTGTAAAAATAAAATCTTTTGAATTTCCATTCATTTTCTTATAAAAGTACTCAGATTTTTAATAGTATGTTGGCTGTGAAAAATCACCTAGTTTATGAGATCTTTACCAGATATGTTACATTTTTAGAAGTAAAGTTGAACAATACTTACCTTAAATATAAATGTTATTTTGCTTTCCAAATTTTATAATTTTTGGCTAACAGGCTTCATGAACCTTATGCACTACTCCTAGGTTTTAGTGCATATGTTAGTAAATTTACCATTTTGCAAATTTGGGGTGCTTCTTAATGACAATTTCGTGCCCATTCTGCTATGCATATTTTTTTTACATTATATTTTGTGTCTTTTGTATATTCATCAGTGTTTGTTAAAGTATTGTTTGGCTACCAAGGTATTACTATTTACAAAATACCTAGACTTTCTTGGTATTTTAAGTTTTACTACTTAGATGGTGACAAGTATTATCCAAACACAAAAAATTTAATCTACTTTTTTAAGCAGTAAATTAATTTCATATCTAATCCAACTTAAGCTAATCCTGTTTTCTGATGTGGAACAATCAAATATTAACATAATTTAGCTTTAACTGACTTCACAATTATATTCTGCAACTGTCAGCAAATATTGAAATAGACAAATATGATTAATAAACAACTGACTCATAGTTAATGAGAATAGTGCTAAAAAATTATTAAACCAGATGTCAGCATTTTGTGTGAAGTATAAATATAATCTGACAAGACAAATGCTTATTTCTCTCACATAAACCAATGCTCTTCCTAGCTAATATCTTCAATAAAACAATGCACATTACTACAAATTCTTTTTGCTTCTTATTATTATTCGATCTTTGAAATATTAAATTGCTTTAACAGATTAAATTTGGTAAGCTGAAGTTTATGGAAGAAGAAATTGACATTTTAAAAATATTGCAGTAACTTCTTTCTTATAATATATATTTTTACCTAACATATTCGTCAAAGTAAAAAGAAGGAAATCTGAGTGATAAAAATTGCCAATAAAGCACCATTAAGCTTTCCGATATATTTTAGCAGTAAAATCAGCTTACCTTTATAAATAAAACTATTTTCCCATAATATTGGAACTTTTAACATTTCCACTTGCATTTATAATTTTTCTTTTTTTTCTATTTTTTTAATCAGTTTAGAATGCTTTCAGGCCAACAACTTTATAATACCAGCCAATAGCAAAAATGTTTGATAACCTCACTCAATTTCAAGTAGGATTTTACGGAGTATTTCACATTACTTCATGGAGAATACAAAATAGATAAAAGGAATAATCCACATTGTCGTGTATTTTAAAATTATGTTGGTTTGAGAGCAATCAAAACAGGCTTGTTGAAAACCCAGACCAGCCAAGAGTATATAGCAGCTGGTAACAAACTGTTTGTTGCAATATCAATATATATATATATATATAGTTTAATTAAATAAATAGTATTTATAAATATAAATGAAATTCACATCATTGATGGTACAGCTCCATCAGGCCATCTTATAGGTTTTCTCAGTAGTTCCTCTTTGTGGCTACTTCGCCAGTTTTGTTTTTCACATCGACATCAAAATAATATGCAAATTATATTTAACAATAAAAAAAATTTAATCCAATAGGACTTCCAGAATAAACATTTAGTTAAAAAAATAAAATGTGCTCATTTTGTTAGAATTTGAGTTGTGATAATTTTTACATTTAAAATTTCAAAGCTGAGTTCAGTAGTTGACATGCTCACAAAAACACATTTTGATTTTATTAATATGATTTTAATAATGCTTTTTCAACTTTCAAACCTGTAATGTTATATTTTTTACATCAATATAATAAAACTAGCTTATAACCATTGAAAATCAATGATGCAAGATGTGCTTGTATAAATTTTTTCAGATATTGTTTTTACTTCCACTCAAACCAGAAAAATACTGAATAATGAAAAAAGAAAACAAAGAAATGAATTATCATTAAAGGAGAAAAATAATTATTTTTTATTAATGCATTAACATTAATTGAATGGAAATGAAGAACGGATGTTTCTTATAATAAATCTAATAGAATATTTTAGTATATTTAGTATTTCCACATATTTAGTAAATTTTTTTTTTTTTTAGCAAATTAACCGAAATCCACATTTGAATCTAAACTAAAATCCAATATAACTAACTGCGAATCCAGTTTTGAAAACATATTTGAATTAGAATTCCAAATTTGTTGATCAACTGCCCATTGCTAAAATATTTTATTATTATTCAGTATATTCAGTATTTCCACATATTTAGTAAATTTTTTTTTTAGCAAATTAACCGAAATCCACATTTGAATCTAAACTAAAATCCAATATAACGAACTGCGAATCTAGTTTTGAAAACATATCTGAATTAGAATTCCAAATTTGCTGATCAACTGCCCATTGCTAAAATATTTTCCAGCTAAAATATTGCTAAAATATTTTATTATTATTCAGTATATTCAGTATTTCCACATATTTAGTAAATTTTTTTTTTTAGCAAATTAACCGAAATCCACATTTGAATCTAAACTAAAATCCAATATAACTAACTGCGAATCCAGTTTTGAAAACATATCTGAATTAGAATTCCAAATTTGTTGATCAACTGCCCATTGCTAAAATATTTTCCCTCTATACAGAAAAGTGTTGAACTTATTGGGTCTTGCAGCAGTCTGATAAATATTTTTATCATAGAGATATTTCTTCGTTTATGTGTAACCATATTAGTTTCCATATTTTAAATATCTGCAAGCCCTTTTAGTTAGGTGACAGTTTGCTTACAACAATGGTAATATGAATAGCCATTGTTATAAGATAGTTAAAAACGAGTCGAATATTCAGCTTCGCTTCTACAGAGAACATTTTAATAAGAACAGTGAAGCTGAATATTGGACTTGTCTTATTCAATATTTTTCACCAGACAGAACACATATTGGGGCCAGCACACCCCTCCGAAAAACTGTGCATCATAATTACTCATGTACCCTTTTGGAGTAAGAACTGAATACTTACGATATTTTTGTTCCAACATTAAATCCCAATGGATAAATACAAAACATACTAATTAACAATAAAATCAAATACATAAATTTAATTTGTTTATTTTTCAGAAGTATACAGCTAAAATTTTTAGATATAAGAAATAAAATATTTTATAAAAGATTATGTTCAACAAATATGAATATTTTTTTAAAACAAAACTAGATCCAGTGAAACTTTCTTTAAATTTTCTAGTCCATACTTGAATTCAGAAAAACCTGTAAAAAATAAAATGTATAGTTTTAAAGAAATATCATTTTCAACTATTTTACAAAATTAAATGAATAGAATATCAACAAAGGCCTGACATAAATCACACATGGGCAACCCATGTCTTCATTTTTTTTTTTGTTATGAATACTTTTTTTTTAAACTTTAAAATTCTATTTGAAATTTCTGCATTTGGATTAATGTATACCATAAAGCAGTAGATTTTGACCATAAAAAAGTGAGGCTTTCAGTTCTATCGTTAGTCGTACCTGATAAAAAAAAGTAACCGCTGGCTGTCAGCTAGTTATACAAAAATGCAATTTTCTACAACCAAATATGACTTTTATGCAGGAGAAGCAGATTGAAAATAGTGTAGCTATCTTAGCTTATATGAAACATTTTCAAAAAATAATATTTCATGGACAATGAAAATGCTTCTAAAATATTGAAATGATATGAAGCTTTAACTTTAGTGCCAACAAGTTGCTAAATCTTAATCCCCATTAGCATGGCATATTTCACATGTCATGTTTCTATATATATAATGGTCATTAGCAATTCTTCCTTTTATGCAATATTTTCATCATATGTTTACAAACTGATCATTGAGAACACTCAGGGCTGTGCAGTCGGAGTTAGTAAAAATATACCGACTCTGACTCCTAAATTAAACTATATAAAAGTAATTTTATCTTGGAATATTAAATTATTTCATTTGTTAAAATAGTTTTAAAAAATCATTAAATGTTTACCAATTAAAAAACTAATGAATTGAAAAATTAAAAATTGTTATCTATAACAGTCACTATTTTAGCAATAACTTTTATAAACAAATAATATGTGAGCACTATTTTATCTAGATATAAGTTGCTATACTACACTACCTAAAAATAAAATGTGACCTATGCAAACTAAATACATGCACCCACTATTCAGTGGAATAGGCTGTGCTAACAAAGAAAATATTAAAATGCAGCTTACGCATATTAAAAAATATATGCCTGCTACAGTGTGGCATGTTCTACTACTTGGCATCATAGCCTGCTTATGTGCCTAAATAAACACCTTCTGCGTAGGCAATAAATGCACTTGATATGTTGATGCATACTGTGGTGGTGTCCCAAACTAGCAGTAACTTTTTAAGACAAATGGGTTATGTATTACATGTGCAATATATGAATCATATTAAAATTGGTCCTACAATGAATGCAGTTTAAATTCAATTTGATCCTTTTCACGATAGTTATAATTTAATTTGAAACAGGTTATTTTCACAAGATACAATTTAAATCTAAAACCAGTAACTTTTACAGTTGATTTCAAATTGTTTAGCTTGCTTATATAAAACTGGAAATCAGAATAAAATTAGCATTTATTCTAAGAAATTTTAGTTGACCAGATTGATTATTGTAATGAAAATTTTAATTTTAATTTTCAAAACTTTAATTTTAAAAATGCTAAATTTAATTTTTTGATAATATTTCTTTACTCAGTGAGCTGCTTGCATGCACAGGTCAGGTGTTTCCGAATGATCATTGGAAAGTCCTTGAAAATGAAATGACTAACCCACATGTGTGTGTTAGAGACTGATAAACAAATCACGAGGATTCAAATTGCAGATTATGAATTAAAATGACTACAGCAAGATTTTATTTATATGTTAGATGTGTTTGCCATTATAAAAACTTACTTAGAATATATTATAAATATGGAACAGTTTACCCCACAAAGTTCTATATACAAGTATTTAACTTTTAACAGCACAGCAACATCTAATGTTTACTTAAATTCATCCACTTTACACTTTTTAATCACCAATTAAGGAATTTCTAATTTACAGTATATTAACTAGGAATAGTAAATGTCAAGCACTGAAATTAATGTGACAAAAACGTACCTTAACTTCTTCACAATCTTAAGGGATCAGAGCAGAGGATGTGTGCACCAGCTGTAGATTTTTCAGTCCTTTAAGAAATATATCTTTCTAGACACTTTAAATTCCTGTAACAAATTAAATCAGAATTAGTATCACTTTATAACCCTTGGTAAAAAAAAACACATCAAAACTGCTTGTCCTTAACTATTAGAATGAATATTTTTAAATTATGGTATCTAGCTGTAGATAAATATTCATGGTAATAAATATCAGACTTGAACTTGAATACCACACGAACATTGAAGAATATTGCTAAATAGATTTCTTCTGTATTCAAACATGTTAGCAAAATGAAAATATAACAAATCTAATTGTAATGCTGCACATAATAAGCTATAAAATTCTACTAATAACGAGTGAATAATTCAGAAATTTCAGCTGAGTGATTACTCGCCAAAAGTTTTTTCACATACCAGTATTATATAAATATAATAGCTGTGCTTTTAACTCTTTTGGCATTTTTTTCTTGAAAAAGAAAACAAAAAAAAACTAATAATTACAATAAAATTTATAGACAATTATGTAAAAAAATTAACATAAATATATACATAACATATCAGCGATTAAGATGTTGTTTACAGATGTAATGGACAAAATGTTGTTACACAAATATTGATTTACAATTGCAAAATCTAAAAGTCACTATTTTCAAGATCTCTGGGATTTACACATAAAATGCGAGTAAGTACAAACCGCCTGTTACACAGAAGTGCATTGGCACTGGATAAAAGAGAACATACATTTCATATTAACAGTGGCGAATCATGGGAGAATGTGGCCCCGGCAATCTTTTCCGAAGAGCCCCCTCCCCCCCCCCCCCACACACATACTCTAAAAACCAGTTTAGAAAAAAAAAAGTACTTAAAAATAAACACGTTGAATCTCGTTCTATACAAATCCTGCTACGCTTTTTTTTTTCATCTAATAAACATACTTGAAATATTTGCACCCAAAAGTTTGAACAGAAATTAAATTAAGATGAGAATAATAATATTTTATGAAAATATTAAACGATACAAGTGTTTAAATATTATACATTTTTATTTGTTAAACTGTGCGATAAATATTGATATTACAGCACAATACTAAGAAAAGAGTTAAAACTTTTTATGGTACTTTAAATTGGACATTTTCTGGCTTTTGATGCAACAAAGTATCAATAAGTAAAATCTAACGTTTTAACAAGGTAGTTTTCAATGCTAAGAATTGACAAATGATTTGATGACCCCTTTTCAGTCATTACATTTCTTAAGTTGTTTTTGATTAGTTTTAATTTAGAGAATGACCTTTCCCCACTAGCGTTGGAGATCATCAAACGCAGATAAGTATGAAGTACTATTTCAACATTTGGAAATGCTTGAATTATGTTTTCTCCACATAGATACGAATACAAACACTTTAAATCCACTTTTTGGGATTCATTTTCGAGTTCGTCCTTATTTCCTTCTTCACTATTGAAAATCTTTAAGAAATTTTTTTTTTTCTTAAAGATATTTTACTTTTATTTTTCGTTCAAAATGAGGCTCTCCTCTGAAGCGAGGTCCCTGGTATTCGTCAGTATATAAATTCACCATTGCATCTTAACTATTATTTTGCATGAAACAAACAAATATATTGGTACAGCCTGCATATCGTGTTAACCAATATTTCACTTTCGTGTTAAGTAGTCTCAATAGTATATATTATCAGAACATTCATAGCTAGGACGAGGACCCTGTGTTGAAGTTGATAAATGCTAATATAAATGCCAAAATAAATTGTACAATAAAAACAATTACAAAATGTATAAGATTCCCAAATTTGCATGCCACATAACAAATATACTATATGCGAAGTCTGCAACAAAATATGGTTTGGGTTGTTTACTTTATTCACATAAGGATACAGAATATGGAATGTTTAAAAAACAACACACATTATACTTAGGACTCAAAAACATACTAAACACATTATACAAATAATTATTTAAATCATTATTTTCGGATTTAATTATAATTTATTGAAAAACTGTTATATCTAAAGGGAATTTCAACAATTTATAAATAGCATCACATACTACACATCCTGACAGATTTCTTAACTATGTGAAAAAGTATGACATCGCAAAACTTGAAATACCGATAAAGTCCGGAAGGGATAGAAATATTTGGTATGGTCATGATGAATAACTGAGTGCGATTAAATGCTATGTTTCTATAAAATATTTACAATAAATTTTACTCAAATATCCATTCATTGAGAGCGTACTAGTTTACATTGAACATTAGATGTGGGGAGATTACTTTAATCACATTTTTAAATTGGATCAAGTCGGGTCATTGTACAGTTCCAAATTAGTAAATTAGGCGATCGGTATACATTAAAATAAAATTTTATGACCACACGTTCAAATGAACAAGTGATCACACAAGTAATTTATCTAATGATCGTCAAACTGGCATAGATTTAAGAGTAAACTTCCCATGTTTCTTTTAAATAAACAAATAATAACTCACCAATCAGAATATTTTTCATATAGTCTGAGGTATATCCGAAATCATTCTTGCATTTGGAAATCCTGTGATAGAAGTGACAGCCATCTTGTTTATCAAGAGAAGCCTTTTCATTGGTGTCTTTTCAGAAGGTAACGCATCACGTGACCAACGCATCCGTGAAACATGAACTTGAACCATGTTCAACGGATGAACGCCCGGTCGTGCGTTCGAGCCTGTGATTGGTTGACGTACAGCTCCCAACGGATGGGCAACGTACGAACGGATCAGTCTGAATCCGGCCTTCATGTTCTAACGGATGCGTTGGTCACGTGATGCGTTACCGCTGAAAAGACACCAATGAAAAAGCTTCGTTTGAAACAAGATGGCCGTCACTTCGATTAGAGGATTTCCCAATGCAAGAATGATTTCGGATATACAGCAGACAATATGAAAAATATTCCGATTGGTGAGTTATGATTTGTTTGTTTAAAAGAAACATGGGAAGTTTACTCTTAAATCTATACCAGTTTGACGATCATTAGATAAATTACTTGTTAAAGACCCAGACCGTCCGACTCGTCCTGAGGACTTCCCAATGCAAGAATGATTTCGGATATACAGCAGACAATATGAAAAATATTCCGATTGGTGAGTTATGATTTGTTTGTTTAAAAGAAACATGGGAAGTTTACTCTTAAATCTATACCAGTTTGACGATCATTAGATAAATTACTTGTTAAAGACCCAGACCGTCCGACTCGTCCTGAGGACTTGAGTAACTATTTGGACGGCCGGAGATAAATTACTTGTGTGATCACTTGTTCATTTGAACGTGTGGTCATAAAATTTTATTTTAATGTATACCTATCGCTCAATTTACTAATTTAGAACTGTACAAAATGACCTGACTGGATCCAATTTAAAAATGTATATATGTGATTAAAGTGATTTCCCCACATCTAATGTTAAACAATGTAAACTAGTACGCTCTCAATGAATGGATGTTTGAGTAAAATTTATTGCAAATATTTTATAGAAACATAACATATAATCGCACTCAGTTATTCATTATGACCGTATTAAATATTTCTATCCCTTCCGGAGTTTATCGGCATTTCAAGTTTTGCGATGTTATACTTTTTGACATAGTTTTCATGAAGAATCTGTCAGGATGTGTATGTGATGCCATTTATAAATTGTTGAAATTCCTTTAGATATAACAGTTTTTCAATAAATTATGATTATATTAAAATCCGAAAACAATGGTTTAAATAATTATTATTTGTATAATGTGTGTAGTTTTTAAGCATTCCATATTTTGTATTCTTATATGAATAAAGTGAACAACCCAAACCATATTTTGTTGCAGACTTCACATATAGCATATTTGTTATGTGGCATGCAAATTTGGGAATCTTATACACTTCCGTAATTTTTTTTATTGCACAATTTATTCTTTCATTTATATTAGCATCTATCAACAACTTCAACACAGGGTCGTCGTCCTAGCTATGAAGGTTGTGATAATATATACTTTTGAGACTACTTAATACGATAGTGAAATATCAGTTAACACGATATGCAGGCTGTAACTATATATTTGTTTGTTTCGTGCAAAATAGTAATAGTAGTTAAGATGCAGTGGTGAATTAACATACTGGCGAATGCCAGGGACCTCACTTCAGAGGAGGGTCTCATTTTGAACGAAAAATAAAAGTAAAAAATCTTAGATTTTTAATATTCAAGAAGGAAATAAGGACGAACTCGAAAATGAATCCCAAAAAGTGGATTTAAGGTGTTTGTATTCGTATTTATGTGGAGAAAACATAATTCAAGCGTTTCCAAATGTTGAAATAGTACTTCATACTTATTTGTGTTTGATGATATCCAACGCTAGTGGAGAAAGGTCATTCTCTAAATTAAAACCAATCAGAAACAACTTAAGAAGCGTAAGGGCTGAAAAGAGGCTAAATCATCTGTCAATTCTTAGGATTGAAAATGACCTTGTTAAAACGTTAGATTTTACATGTTATTGACACTTCGTTGCAGCGAAAGCCAGAAAACGTCCAATTTAAAGTACCCTAAGAAGTTTTAACTCTTTCCTTAGTTTTGTGCTGTAATATCAATATTTACTGCACAGTTTAACAAATACAGAAGTCTAATATTTAAACACTTGTGTCATTTAATATTTTCATAAAATATTATTATTCTCATTTTAATTTAATTTCTGTTCAAACTTTTGGGTGCAAATATTTCAAGTATGTTTATTAAATGAAAAGAAAAGCGTAGCAAGATTTGTATAGAACAAGATTCAACGTGTTTATTTTTAAGTACTTTTTTTTTTTTTTTTCAAACTGGCTTTTAGGGGGAGGGGAGCTCCCAAGATTCGCCACTGTTAATATGAAACGTATGTTCTCTTCTATCCAGTGACTGAGTGCCAATACACTTTTGTGTAACAGGCGGTTTGTACTTACTCGCATTTTACGTGTATATTCCTGGAATCTTGAAAATAGTGACTTGCAGATTTTGCAATTGTAAATCAATTTTTGTTTAATAACATTTTGTCCATTACATCTGTAAGCAACATCTTAATCGTTGATATGTTATGTATATATTTATGTTAATCTTTTTACATAATTTTCTATAAATTTTACTGCAATTATTATTATTTTTTTTCGAGAAAAAATGCTAAAAGAGTTAAGCACAGCGATTATATTTTTATGATACTGGTATGTGAAAAACTTTTGGTGAATGAACTTTGAGCTGAAATTTCTTACCCTGAATTATTCACTCGTTATTAGCAGAATGTTATAGCATATTATGCAGCATTACAATTAGATTTGTTATGTTTTCATTTTGCTAACTTGTGTGAATACAGAATTTGTGCATATTTAATACTTATGTGAAAGTTGTTATTTAACATAATACAATGGGGAATGTTTTATATATTAAAATAATTTATTTTACTTTACTCTTAAAAAATAAGTACAGAACAAAAGTTTTAAGGCCTGACCAGACCTAAAAAAATTTAAAAATTAAGCCCAGCCTAAGCCTGTATTAAATTAGAAAATTTAGACTAGCCCAAATCTACATTAAATTGGAAAATTTGACATGGTCAAGACCGGTCTTAATGTAGGTAAGAAGTAAAATTGGTATTGAGTTGTATATCTGAACAGCTTGACTAGGATGGGGTGTGCCATATTTCAAGTCGGATTACTGGATTAGCTGAAAAAGTAGACTGTTTTTGGTCGTGAAATAAACGTTCATAATTTTGTTTTGAAGTAATAATCTACAGGTTTCGATGGTGGGACACTCATATACATTACTGAAGTGCATTAGCTGTGTACTGTAAGATCACATCTTTTCAGTGGGGTGGGGGTGCTTAATGTGTGTCGTTATTATTTGAACTTTATTTATTAAGTATTATTTGACCTTTTTTTTCTTTCATGTTTCCACAAATTTGGATTCTGAAGTTTTAATTTTTTTTTACAAATTCTCATGTGAAGTGATGGATACGTGTTTTTATATATTTTCTATCAATATTGATAAACAGAAATATTGATAGAAAATCTATTTAGAAATATTTTTCAAGGTGCGTGTGGTATTCAAGTTCAAGTCTGATGTTTATTACCATGAATTTTTATCTACAGCTAGATACCATAATTTAAAAATATTCATTCTAATAGTTGAGTACAAGCAGTTTTGATGTGCTTTTTTTTACCAAGGGTTATAAAGTGATACTAATTCTGATTTAATTTGTTACAGGAATTTAAAGTGTGTAGAAAGAGCCTTCTATTTCTTGAAGGACTGAAAAATCTATTGCTGATGTCAGCAGACATCTCTGCTCTGATCCCTTAAGATTGTGAAGAAGTTACGGTATGTTTTTGTCACATTAATTTCAGTGCTTGGTATTTACTATTCCTAGTTGTTATACTGTAAATTAGAAATTCCTTAATTGGTGATTAAAAAGTGTAAAATGGATGAATTTAAGTAAACGTTTGATGTTGCTATGCTGTTAAAAGTCAAATACTTGTATATAGGACTTTGTGGGGTAAACTGTTCCATATTTATAATATATGGTAAGTAAATTTTTATAATGACAAACACATCTATCATATAAATACTATCTTGCTGTAGTCATTTTAATTCATAATCTGCAATTTGAATCCTCGTGATTTGTTTATCAGTCTCTTAAACACACACATGTGGGTTAGTCATTTCATTTTCAAGGACTTTCCGATGATCGTTTGGAAACACCTGACCTGTGCAGTAGGCATGCAAGCAGCTCACTGAGTAAAGAAATATATTCAAGAAATTTAATTTAGCATTTTTGAAATTAAAGTTTTGAAAATTTTAATTTTCATTACAATAATCAATCTAGTCAAATAAAATTTCTTAGAATAAATGCTAATTTTATTCTGATTTTCAGTTTTATATAAGCAAGTTAAACAATTTGAAATCAGCTGTAAAGGTTACTGGTTTTAGATTTAAATTGTATCTTGTGAAAATGACCTGTTTCAAATTAAATTGCAACTATTGTGAAAAGGATCAAATTCAATTTAAACTGCATTCATCGTAGGACAGATTTAATCTGTTTCATATATTGCACATGTAATACATAACTCATTTGTCTTAAAAAGTTACTGCTAGCTTGGGACACCACCACTATGCATCAACATATCAAGTACATTTATTGCCCACACACAAGGTGTTTATTTAGGACATATGCAGGCTATGATACCAAGTAGTAGCACATGCCATATTTTTAATATGGATAAGCTGCATTTTAATATTTTCTTTGTTAGCACAGCCTATTCTACTGAATAGTGGGTGCATATATTTAGTTTGCACAGGTCACATTTTATTTTTAGGTAGTGTAGTATAGCAACTTATATCTAAATAAAACAGTGCTCACATATTATTTGTTTATAAAAGTTATTGCTAAAATTATTATTGAAATTATTATTAAAATATTGACTGTCATAGATAGCAATTTTTAATTTTTCAATTCAATAGTTTTTTAATTGGTAAACATTTAATGATTTTTTAAAACTATTTTGACTAATAAAAGAATTTAATATTCCAAGATAAAATTGCTTTTACATAGTTTAATTTAGGAGTCAGTGTCTGTATATTTTTACTAACGACTGCACAGCCCTGAGTGTTCACAATGATCAGTTTGTAAACATATTGCATAAAAAGAAGAATTGCTAATGACCATTATATATATAGAAACATGACATGTTGTTGAGACTCACACCGTTCGACTCATCCAGAGAACATGAGCAACTAATTAGACGGCCGGTACCAGAAAGGTGTATGGTAACTGTTTGGACAGTCGGGAAGTGCCACAAAATTTAGACCGGAACCCAGTGGGGGAGGCGTCCACAGAGACCGTACCCTCCTTCCCTACCACCAACCTCTCGGAAGGACTTTCGGACCCACATGTTTAACGTGATTGTACTCCGCATGAACACGGCGACAGTTGTTGCAGCGTGCAAATCCAGCGCAAACCGAAATGTGCTCGAAATGTGCCAACAGCACGCGGTGTTCCCAGGTGGTCACCCATCCAAGTACTAACTGCGCCCGATGCTGCTTGACTTCGGTGATCTAACGAGAACCGGTGTTTTCAGCACGGTAGGGCGGTTGGCGCAAAACATAACGTGAAATATGCCATGCTAATGGGGATTAAGATTTAGCAACTTGTTGCCACTAAAGTTAAAGCTTCATATCATTCCAATATATTAGAAGCAATTTCATTGTCCATGAAACATTATTTTTTGAAAATTTTCATATAAGCTAAGATAGCAACACTATTTTTATCAGCTTCTCCTGCATAAAAGTCATATTTGGTTGTAGAAAATTGCATTTTTGTATAACTAGCCGACAGCCAGTGGTTACTTTTTTTTATCAGGTACGACTAACGATAGAACTGAAAACCTCACTTTTGTGATCAAAATCTACTGCTTTATGGTATATATCAATCCAAATGCATAAATTTCAAATATAATTTTAAAGTTTAAAAAAAAGTATTCCTAACAGAAAAAAAAAATGAAGACATGTGTGGTTTATGTCAGACCTTTGCTGATATTCTATTCTTTTAATTTTGTAAAATAGTTAAAAATGAGAATTCTTTAAAACTGTATACATTTTATTTTTTACAGGTTTTTCTGAATTCAAGTATGGACTAGAGATTTTAAAGAAAGTTTGACTGGATCTAGTTTTGTTTAAAAAAAATATTCATATTTGTTGAACATAATCTGTTATAAAATATTGTATTTCTTATATCTAAGAATTTTAGCTGTATACTTCTGAAAAATAAACAAATTAAATTTATGTATTTGATTTTATTGTTAACTAGTATGTTTTGAATTTATCCATATGTGTGGGATTCAATGTTGAGACAAAAATATCTCAAAAACCGTTAGGTCTAGGAAGCTGAAATTTGGTAAGTATTTAATTCTTACTCCAAAAGGGTGCACGAGTAATCATGATGCAAAGTTTTTTGGAGGGGTATCCTGGCCCCAGTATCTGGTGAAAAATATTGAATAAGACAAGTCCAATATTCAACTACACTGTTCTTATTAAAATGTTCTCTGTAGAAGCGAAGCTGAATATTAGACTCTTTTTTAACTATGTTATAACAACGGCTATTCATATTACCATTGTTGTAAGCAAACTGTCACCTAACTAAAAGGGCTGTGGTAAGATCCAATAAGTTCAACACTTTTCTGTATATAGGAAAAATATTTCAGCAATGGGCAGTTAATCAACAAATTTGGAATTCTTTAGATATGTTTTCAAAACTGGATTCACAGTTACTTATATTGGTTTTTAGTTTGAATTCAAATGTGGATTTCAGTTAATTTGCTAAATTTTTTTTTATAAAATATGTGGTTTATACTGAAATATTCTATTAGATTTATTATAAGAAACATCTGTTTTTCATTTCCATTCAATTAATGTTAATACATTAATAAAAAATAATTATTTTTCTCCTTTAATGATAATTTATTTCTTCATTTTCTTTTTTCATTATTCAGTATTTTTCTGGTTTGAGTGGAAGTAAAAACAATATCTGAAAAAAATTATACAAGCACATACGGTATCTTGCATCATTGATTTTCAATGGTTATAAGCTAGTTTTATTATATTAATATAAAAAATATAACATTACAGGTTTGAAAGTTGAAAAAGCAGTATTAAAATCATGTTAATAAAATCAAAATGTGTTTTTGTGAGCATGTCAATTATTGAACTCAGCTTTGACATTTTAAACAAATGTAAAAATTATCTCAACTCAAATTCTAACAAAATGAGCACATTTTATTTTTTTTAACTAAAT
Organism: Amaurobius ferox; assembly: GCA_951213105.1. Lineage (NCBI taxonomy): Eukaryota > Metazoa > Arthropoda > Arachnida > Araneae > Amaurobiidae > Amaurobius > Amaurobius ferox. The sequence continues at coordinate 102,452,610 of OX578141.1, read as the reverse complement.
GTTAATTCTGGAAGTCCAATTGGATTAAATATTTTTTATTGTTGAATATAATTTGCATATTATTTTGATGGTTTAATGTTGATGGGAAAAGCAAAACTGGCGAAGTAGCCACAAAGAGGAACTACAGAGAAAACCTATAAGATGGCCTGATGAAGCTGTATCATCAATGATGAGAATTTTATTTATATTTATAAATATTATTTATTTAATTAAACTATATAAATATATTGATATTGCAACAAACAGCTTGTTACCAGCTTCTCAAGCAGCTGCTATATGTACTCGGCTGGTCTGGGTTTTCAACAAACAGTCTGTTTTGATTGCTCTCAAACCGACATAATTTTAAAATACACGACAATGTGGATTATTCCTTTTATCTATTTTGTATTCTCCATGAAGTAGTGTGAAATACCCAGTAAAATCCTACTTGAAATTGAGTGAGGTTATCAAAAATTTTTGCCATTGGCTGGTATAATAAAGTTGTTGGCCTAGCATTCTAAATTGATTAAAGAAATAGGAAAAAAAAATTATAAATACAAGTGGAAAAAAGTTACAATGTTATGGGTAAATAGTTTTATTTATAAAGGCAAGCTGATTTTACTCCTAAAATATATTGGAAAACTTACTGGTGCTTTATTGGCTATTTGTATCACTCAGATTTCCTTCTTTTTACTTTGAAGAATAAGTTAGGTAAAAGTATATATTATAAGAAAGATGTTACTGCAATTTTTTTAAAATGTCAATTTTTTCTTCCATAAACTTCAGTTTAGCAAGTTTAATCTGTTGAAGCAATTTAATATTTCAAAGATCAAATAATAATAAGAAGCGAAAAGAATTTGTAGTAATGTTCATTGTTTTATTGAAGATATTAGGTAGGAAGAGCATTGGTTTATGTGAGAGAAATAAGCAGTTGTCTTGTTGGATTATATTTATACTTCACACAAAATGCTGACATCTGATTTAATAATTTTTTAGCACTATTCTCATTAATTGTGAGTCAGTGGCTTATTAATCACAATTGTCTATTGTAAGAAACTCAGGATTTTTCAGAGTTGGATGCTCGCCATTTTTTTCTCTGAAGATTCCTGAGGTCATTACCTCCTTGTGCCCAGACCTCCAACTTAGCGCTTGGGAAAAACAGAGCCATAAACTTCCCTCAGATTTCCACGAAATCTAGCCATTTTGCCATTCCACTTGTCATCAAAGAGCGGGGGAGAGATCTCGACGCTACAAGAATGTGTGGTCCCGATACGACGGGGTCATGAGAAACAATCTCAAAGTTCATGTTGTTAGGTGGTCTCAGAATTTTAGCATGAAGATATACTCAATGCAATGCACGCATCGAGAGAGACCGGTCATCACCCCCCCTCCTTCAAAATTCCAAATTACAAAAACTATGTTGCGTTCAGGACTCAAAATTCAAACTCCCACTCCATATATGGAGGCGTTTCGGCTTACATTAAAAACAACATCCCCCATTTTGAACTGTCAACCATCCCTACTAACTATATCGAAAATAAACTAATCAATATTTCCCTCCCCAATCAACCGCCCATTGTAATTGGCTCCATTTATGTCCGTCAGGCTCGCTCTGTAGATATAATCCCAGATCTCACCAATTTATTCAGCAACAACCACAGAACTATTCTTGCCGGCGATTTTAATGCCCATCATACCTTTTGGAATTGCCGTCGCCGGAATCTCTACGGAACCCAGATCCACAACTATGTATCAGCCAATAGCATCCACGTTGCAGCGCCCCCAGATCCCACTCACTTTTCCCTTTCGGCCACATCATCCACCATCGACTTTGCCCTCCTTAAAAATATTCACTACCCCTATACGACCGAAACTCTTGATCAATTTAGTTCCGACCATCTCCCTGTACTTTTAACTCTTAATCTAAATTCTTTTCTTCCTATTACAAACCTCCCTACTTCCACAAACTGGAGAAAATTAAAAAAAAACCCTTAAAAACTCCACCCTTTTAAATCCAAAAATTAAAAGCCCTTCCGATCTTGACCTTGCTGTCAATAAAGTCACTTTGGAAATCCAGCGCGCCATATCTGACGCGACAACCACCCGTCCCGCTCCTCGTTACAACTCTCTTCCCCCTTATATTTGCTCCCAAATTAAACTCAGAAATAACACCCGTAAACTCTGGCAATCTACGAGAAATCCCCAAATCAAAACCACCCTAAATTCTATCAACCGCAAACTTCGAGCCGACATTAAAATCAAATAACTGGAAACAATTCATTGAGTCCCTCTCCACTGAAGACAGGTCAATTTGGAAAGAAATCAAGAGAGTCAGAAAGCCCTTCGCACAGCTCCCCCCCTTGCACTCAAACTCCGGCATGGCATATTCCAACCTTCAAAAAGCAGATACACTAGCAGAAAGCTACAGAAAACAATTCAAGCCCAACAAGATCAGAAATAACTCCCACTTCCAGGCACTTGTAGATCAAGAAGTCGCAAATTTCATGAACTCCACCCACCCAGGTACGGTCACCCCCACCACCCCTTCTGAACTTAATGACATCATCAAAAATTTCAAAAACAAAAAAGCCCCTGGCCCCGACAAAATTTCTAATAAAGCCCTTAAATTTCTTCCCATCAATATCCTATTTTACCTGGTACATATCGTTAATGCAATCCTTTCCCACCGGCACTTTCCTGACCAATGGAAAACCGCCATCATCATTCCTATTTTTAAACATGGCGGCGACTCCTCAGACCCCACTTCATACAGACCCATTTCCTTGCTCTCCTCCCTCAGTAAACTGGCTGAGCGTGTAATTCATAACAGACTGTTCAAATTTATCAATTCTAATAATATTATCATCCCCGAACAATTCGGTTTCCGTCCCTCCCATTCTACAACCCACCAAATGTTGCGAGTTGTGGAATTCGTCTCTGATGCATTCCATAACAAGCAATCAGCGGGTGCCCTGATGCTTGATGTTGAGAAAGCATTTGATCGAACGTGGCATAACGGATTAATATTCAAACTTATTAAAATCAACATCCCCCCGCCCCTTATTCAAATCACTTTTTCGTACCTTACAAATCGTAACTTCCACGTACTAATACCCTCTCCACTAAGAAATTCGTTAAAGCCGGCGTCCCACAAGGATCAATTCTTGCCCCCATCCTTTTTAATATTTTTGTTAATGATATCCCCCGTGCACCCCACTCTACCCTCTGCATGTACGCAGATGACACCTGTATCATCTCCGCACATCGAAACGTAAATTACCTACATTCAAATCTCCAGCATCACATCTCCATCCTTGAAACCTTCTACAATAAATGGCGAATCAAAATTAACCCTATTAAATCACAAGCAATTTTCTTCTCATGGAAAAGGTTCCCTCCCCCTCCAATAGAAATTTGCGATCAGCCAGTTTGCTTCAGCCGTACTGCAAAATACCTTGGAGTCCACCTTGACAGCCGCCTCACTTGGCAAGACCACATTAACTACCTAACTAAAAAATCCAAAAAACTCGCAGGCTCCCTCAACCACCTTATTTACTCCGACCATCTCGACCTTAAAAATAAAATCTTGCTTTACAAAACTATCATCCTCCCTCTCCTCCTTTATGCCTGCCCTGTTTGGGGCTACGCCAGTAAGACCAACCTAAACAAAGTCCAAATCGAACAAAATCGAGTCCTCCGTTCAATCAGAAGAGCCCCCAGATTCTTGCGTAACGACGTGATAAGGAAAGACTTTAAACTAAAAACCATTAAATCAACTATCACCAAGCTCTCCACAAAATTCTTTAATAATATCCCCACCATCAATAATGAGACCCTGTTTAATTTAACAGATTACGATCCCAGGAGGCAACGAAAGCGGCCACGAGCTGTACTTTACGACCCCCCTTGAGCATTATAATTCTGTAATCCTTCCAGATCCTTCTAATTAATTAGTTCTTTCAAACTTGCTTAAACTCTAACTTACTTGTCTCTGACATCCCAAAATTCCTAGTACTCTCAAATATTACTTCCTGCACTCCATACTCCACCTTTTCTTGCACCATCTTACCAATAGATGGCGGCACCTTCAAATCTGCTCCCCTTTAAGCTCTCACACCTTACACTGCTCAACTAATGCAAATAATGAGATAAAACTTATCAGATCGGAGGTTGAAGTCTTATCGACTGGGGACTCCATTCAACGAACACATTGGGACGGCATCGAGAGAGACGCTTAACATCCGTACATGCAGCAAGTCGATGCACTGCGACTTGTCGTCTCAGGCCAATTTTACCCGGCTTTTGTAATCGTCAATATTATGTTCTGCTGAGTTTGAAATAAAACCATATTTTAATGATCCAACTTTTGATTTGAAAGCTTCTTGATTTTGGAAACTTTTCCTATTTGCATTTTACCAATTTTACAATTATCACCTTGTCGGAATCCTGGATTCGACACTTACGTTATCCAAGAGTACGTCTACCTTTAAGCAGTTGGTGTTCCCGAAATGACACCGACAACCTGATCACAGGCATTTAATTTATATATCGACTGAGCCAATACAGTCGAACGCAGCGATTTGATCTCCGCGAGCGAGAGAACCCTACATCTATTTCAATATTATTTGCTGACAGTTGCAGAATATAATTGTAAAGTCAGTTAAAGCTAAATCATGTTAATATTTGATTGTTCAACATCAGGAAACAGGATTAGCTTAAGTTGGATCAGATATGAAATTAATTTATTGCTTAAAAAAGTAGATTAAATTTTTTATATTTTGATAATACTTTTCACTGTCTAAGTTGTAAAACTTAAAATATCAAGAAAGTCTAGTTATTTTGTAAATAGTATACCTTGGTAGCCAAACAATACTTTAACAAACACTGATGAATATACAAAAGACACAAAATATTATGTAAAATAAATATGTATAGCAGAATGGGCACAAAATTGTCATTAAGAAGCACTCAAAGTTTGCAAAATGGTATATCTACCATCATATGCACTAAAACCTCTTAAGTAGTGCACAAGGCTCATGAAGCCTTTTGATCAAAAATTATAAAATTTGGAAAGCAAAATAACATTTATATTTAAGGTAAGTATCGTTCAACTTTACTTTTAAAAATGTAACATATCTGGTAAAGATCTCATAAACTAGGTGATTTTCCACAGCCAACATACTATTAAAAATCTGAGTTCTTTTATAAGAAAATGAAAGGGAATACAAATGATTTTATTTTTACAATTATATATATATATATATATATAAACTCAGTCTGTTTGTTTAAATTTATACTGGCAGATATTAATTTTGAAGATGTAATAGATGCTAATATATCAATTCTCAATTGTTGGTAAATTGGTGCATTTCGAAATTACTAAATAATTAAGAAGGAATACAATTAAGATTTTTGCAATATTGGTAGAGAGAGACTTTCAAAAATAAATAATCTCATATATATATTAAACGAGAATTGTGGTCAAAAATACACATAAGCTCAATTCAGGAATTTACCAAAATAGGATTTTATTTGAAAAATCCCTAAATAGAGAATTTGAAAAAACAGATTTACATATATACTGGGATATGGCCATATCCTGGAAAATATGAGATTGCATCCTTTACCCGGCCCGGGGGAGGGGACACCACTCGAGCGGCAGGCCCAGGCCTCCAGTAATCTTTTTAAGCTGGAGAAGACGTGAAATATTCACAAGGGAAACTGAAATATGAAGCCCGTCATAATTTAGAACACGTTCCCAGACCAAAGACCCTTAAGTCACGATCGAAATGATTTTTATCCAAATGTGTTTGTACAAAAAACTAAAATAAAAGTTTTTCAAACATTTATATTTACATATAGCTAAATTCAACACAATAATCTCATGTGGGCCAACGGCCGTACCGTGCTGAAAACACCGGTTCTCGTTAGATCACCGAAGTGAAGCAGCATCGGGCGCGGTTAGTACTTGGTGGGTGACCACCTCGGAACGCCGCGTGCTGTTGGCCATCTCGGGTGCGGTATCCCCGTGGTTTGCGCGCTAGATTTGCACGCTGCCACAAATGCCGCCGTGTTCATGCGGAGTACGATCACGTTAAACATGTGGGTCCGTAAGTCCTTCCGAGAGGTTGGTGGTAGGGGAAGGAGGGTACGGTCCCAGTGGATGCCTCCCCCACTGGGTTCCGGTCTAAATTGGGTAGGCACTTCCCGGCCGTCCATACAGTTACCTTACACCTTTCTGGTAGGTCGGACGGTCTGGGTCTCAACAACAATAATCTCATGTACTCTATTAAAATTTACTTAAATTTTTTTCAAACTTAAATACGCCCGGGCCGACTTTTTAAATACTGAGCCCGACCCGACTCACAGGACAATTCTGGCCTGCGCTAATGAACAAGACCACAGCAGACTTCAAAATGAATATGTTACCATAGAACAATATGAAAATCAATCGAACAGCTGCTGTCAAATAGTAAACAAATCCTAACCAATCAAGTTTAGCCACACAAAGATTTCTTCTTTCCCACACCATTTGCACCCCCATCGCCTCATACAGCGTGGAAAAAGAGGAGAATCCCTTGCTCTCGAGAACTCCATGCGTTGACGGATTAGTGGAAATCGATGCTCTGCGTTGCTCCTCTGACGGATAGCGAACGCAACGGACGAATGCGTCAGTGGAAACCCGGCCTTATGCTTCCAACCCCACAACTCGGGGGGTAGTTGGTTTCCCAACCAGAGCTGCACCTGATGAAATGTGCGAAATGAATGCTCTTTTGATGCCCCCTCGCTTGGTGGAAGTGATGAGAGATCTGGTTTGATATTTGTTACGGATTTCAAAAATGAATGGTATCGGTAGGTGTTGAGGGAGCTTTCCTTTGCTGGGGCGCCGTACCTATTTTAGCATGCATAATCGTCCAGCTTCCTCAACATCAGCATGTGAGGAGGAGTGGTTGTTGAACACTTCGGCTGCTCTTTGAACATCAGGGTGTTTTTGGTAAAGTTTTATAAAACCGAGTTTACTCTTCCAGAATGCTGCAGATGTTGAATCGCAGCCAGTAAAAGCATGCAGGAACAGAATTTCTTTCATTCCTACCTGCTGCATTTGGTATGTGGAGTAAACGTTGGTTTGAACTTTTCCTCTGCCAAGTTTTATGAATAAAATATTGTGGTTAGGTGGCGTATTTGCAGTAAGCATCGCTGCAAGGTCTACATCTTCCCCAATGACAGCCACATTGGATGTTTCTCTTATGGACTGTTCAATAGCTGGGCTTACAATCAGCACGTCAGCATCGTGTGATGCTTGTTGCATTGTGATGCCGTTTTCCTGGAGTTTAGATCTCAGTAGGTTGATCAGTCTACCTTTATTGTGCTGATTGGAGAGGAATAATTCTTGATTCACTGTAATTTCGGTGTCTAGATTGAAATGGATGTCCACCGACTTTTTCATTCGATAGCGCCTTCCCTGTTCTGTTGCCTTAGTGCTGCTTGATGAGTTGTTGTATCCATCAAAAACAATCGTGCATCTGTTCACTGGGTAGTGGGTTTTGACGAATTTCACGTATCCATCACAAACTGCAGAAACTGAGGATCCCCTTTGCCAGATGACTTTATGTATGAGAAATCCCCCATCAATAACCAAATAATAGGTTGGTAGATGTACGCTCTTGTTGGTTGGTTCAAACAGCTTGAACAGGACAGATTTTTTGGTTTTTTTCATACCACCTTCATTGAATAAGGTTAAGGGAAATGGGACCAATTCGTATCGCAAATAATCCTTCAAGTCTTCATTACTGTTTTTGCTAATGGAAATCCTTTGAAAGAGTAGGAAAGGGTCTACTGCAACGTTTTCATCATGGATCTTGATGGATGAACTAACTGAGGAAATAGAGAGTGTCCTGTCTTTGCGTGACAACTTGACATCTGAAAATGGCAATGTTACCATTTTATTCATTGCTTGCCACGTGTTACAGCGTCATAGCAGGTTACTGTATCATCTCCCGCCACCTCTGTGGCTATCGACATAATGTCAATGGCTTCAGGAAAGGGAGGATGATAATGTAAATGGATGTAATGTAATGATGATGCAAATATATATTTTTTTTTGAAGGAAATTTAATGCTCTACAACTTCTTTTTTGACGACTTTTCTGTAAAACAAAAGGCTGAGGAGTTAGAAGGACAAGTTTGACGAAAAACGTGAGGCAAAAAAAAAGTTTTTCGAAAATTATCGATTTTCGTTGGCGAATATCTCGGAAACTATAACACATAGGAAGGAAATAAATATAGACATTCTTGTAGGAAATTTAATTATCTTTAATTTTGTAATGAATACTTTTTCGTACGACGCACAGTTTCCGAGTTATAAGCGAAAAACCGAAAAAAGGGGCCTCCCCCCTGAAGCGGCAGGGCTGGGGGTGGGGACTTTTAGCATGTTTACCTCCTAACTACCCCCAACACATTCCCGAAGAGAAAAATTCTCCCCCCTCCATGTCCTCTAGAACCCCTTCGTTGACTGGACTATATCTCCAGCCTCAGAAAATAATAAAGTCCACTGTTAGTGAGTTTTGAGTAACAAGTGAAATAGCAATACGCACTCGTCAATTCTTGGGTGCTAGGTTGAGGTCAGAGACGGCTGATGATCTGTTGTCTTCGTCTTGGGCTGGTTGAAACTGAGCTGCGGCGGTTAGAGAAGAGGGCAGGGCCAGGGGAAGAGAGGACCAATAGAAAAACAGGAACTTTAGGAGTTCCCTGAAGGAAGTTAAGAGTGTTCAGTATGGAACATAAAAAGATACAATTATATTTTAATAAAAGTTTACGTTTAATTTAAATTTAAGTAAATTAAGAAATTTAAGTTAAATTAAGATAAATTCACACCACAAAAAGCAAGATAAGCATTTTAAGGGAAGTCCGGGCTGGCATTAAAACGCGAGCTAATGCAAGGCATTGTTTTCTGGGATTGTGGGTTCACCGGGTGAGGTGAATCAGGGATCCCCATCTCACTTTGGAATTGCCTAGGCAATAGCCTAAGTGGCACAGAGTCACCGATATCGTCGCCCGGCGAGGTGATTAGGAAACTCTTGCCTGGGGCGTTAGATATCTGGGGCGCTTCCACGGTGGCGCTATGGGACCAGAAAGAAGATGTCTAGCTCTTCTCTTTCTGAGATAGGAAGAGTCGTAGCTACTATCAACGTCTCTCAAGTAGGGTTTGCTAGTGCTTTTCCTGAAAAAATTTCGTGAAGTTTTCCGAATATGCCCAGCAACTTCACGTCCGGGACTTTCAAGTCGTGATGAATCACTTCGTTCTGGACAAACCAGGGTGCATTAACAATGCAACGTAAAACTTTATTTTGAAAAACTTACAGTTTCTCGATATGGCTTTTGCAGCTGATCCCCAGACGGGGCAAGCGTACGGTGATGTGCCCTGTGCGAAAGCAGTCATATATTATTTTACTAGTGGTTGGTTGAGTATACAACAAAGTATTAGCAAACAGAATCTCGGATGACCTTACTTTTTTACGAGGAGTGGTATGTTTAATATTTTATTTATATATATCCTTTGCCTAAATGAGAACTGCAATTCACTTTTTTCTATTTGCTTTAAAAAATATGGCGAAAATTTATAACAAATCTTATGTCTTTTAACATATTAGTTTGTATTTTGCTGCTTTGGGATATTTGTAAGGATATTTCTGAGAAATTATTTGATTTTACTCGAGAGTTTTTCTGGATCGCCTGTACTTATACAATTAAATCAATGGATACAATCGGTCAAATGAATGTATCACTTCTACTTCAAGTCCAGATATAATACAAGAAATCAAGGTACTTTTGATGTCTATTTATTTAATTTACTTTAATACAATTATTTGCTTTAAAAGAAATTTGGCGAAATATAAGTACCTTTGGCCAATCAATCGTTTCTTTTAACTATATTATTTTGGTGCTTTGAGAGAGGTAAGGATTACTGTGAGAAATTATTTGATTTCACTCGAGTTATTAAATTGATTTAAATTTCATTTCACCTACCAGATCTAGGTGGCATCTTACTTAGACAGACATGATTTTTTATATGGTGCCTATGTTTTGATACTATTTAGAATGTTCATTTTCGAAAATGAAAAATAGACAATTTTTTAGGGTTATTTTGTTTTCCTTGGAATATATATGCACCATATAATGTTAAAAATACTGTGTATGTTTGATACTGTTTTTCATTATTGTTTACCATTAATCTTCCTTTGAAATGAGGAGTTAACTTATTTGTGTTAAAAACCTATTTTCGGGGATAATATTAGTAATATCAAGATTACACGTCCTCGAGATTACACGTTAATGCAAAAATAAAATGATGTGCTTGGTTTGTTAAATAGTATTTAAATTCATATTTTCATGACAAAATAGTGAAACGATAATTTTATAGCATGGGATCCTAAATTCGCCCGTCATGGAAGGTTCGAATAATATACGCGTAAGAGCAGTGTTATGTGTTTAAAAAGATGTTTATGAGAATTGTCTTTATTGTGGATGAAAGAAAATATTGTAGGTATGAACAATAAGTTTACCTTTCCGCGAGATATAAATGCAAGATGTTAAGAAAATATTAAAATAAAAACTGTATCCGAACGATTTATCTCAGCATATAAGAATTACTTGCTTTAGATTAATCGGGAAAATTTTTCTTGGAAACAAACCATTTGCTAAATATAGCTGTGTATATTTATTATGTTATTTTCGTTTTCAATTTTTAAGAACCTCTCTAAAGAAAGGTTGACTTTTATGATTGATCTCTACAGAAAAATATCATTGATTTCTCATATTGGTGGCCTCTGTAATGACAATTGATAATTTAAAAAGTGTGCTTACTTTAAAAATTTAAATATATTTTTTAACTTTTTTACTTTAATGAAAACAAGGAAATTTCAAAAATGAAACATGTATAGTTATGCTTTATAAAATGTAAGAGAAAAGTATATATTATTGTGTAAATAAGTGTGTAGGGGGCGAAAGGTCAGAACAGACTCTATAGACTCTTTCAGAGAATTTTGTTGTATTTTAATTGTAAATAATAAACATTAACATTATAATAAGATATAGGTTAAAGTGGAATGCCACAATTATGTAAATAAAAATGTTCAGTTATAAATAGGACTTTTGAAGTTACAACATATTTTAAAACGCATCTAAAGGTAAGATTTTAGATTTATGCAGTCATACCTCGATTTAACAAGGTGATTCACTAAGAATGTATACTTTTCGTTTCGTTTCTGCTTCTGCTTCAAAAATTTTCCTTAAAGCACGTGTTTCTCAGAATTGGCTACAGATAGAGATAATGACTGATATTGATTATGTATTAAATTATGGAGGAGATAAGAGACTCACTGAGGATTTCAACTTCCGGTTCTAATGATGTCACTTAGTATTCAAAAACGCACATTTTACTTGAAACATTTAGTTATTGAAATCTGTTATAAATATAACTCAGATGATAACTGATATGGTACGCAGTTCGTCACGGTATGCACTGGTCGTCCCAGGTGCACCTGACGTCCGACGAGGGCCGACAAGTGTTCAATGGGAGAGAGATCCGGCAAGGCTGCCGGCCGGGAAAGGATGTGAATTCCGTTCAGGCTGTGGAGAGTTCGTTGTGCGGTGTGCCATTGTCTTGCTGGAACACCGTTGTTGTTGTTGTTGAGACCCAGACCGTCCGACCTACCAGAAAGGTGTAAGGTAACTGTATGCTGGAACACCGTGTCGGGGATGGCCTGCACCAGTGGCCGAACCACAGGTATCACAACTTGATCGGACCGCAGTCAGATGACCTGCAATGTGCACTAGAGCAGTCGGCTGATCGAATATGATACCGCCCCAAACCATGATGCCCGGTGGGGGCCGGTGTGATGCTCAGTGATATGGGATGGCAATTTGCGTTCCCCGGGAAGCCGCCACACCCGTCCAAGATTGTCATTTCTCCACAGGCAGAAGCGAAATTCACCCGTAAACAATACCCGATGCCATTCATGAGTCCAGTTGCGATGACGACGACACCACGCCAGACGTGCATCCCTGTGTCGAGTGCTTAATGGCACCCCAGTGGCTGTCCACCGTGTGCGCAGCTGTACTTCATGCAGCCTGTTGCGAATGGTTTGGGTGCACGCACGGGAACTGTTGATGGTGGCAGGTTGTTCCGGATGTCACTTGCCGTTGCGAATAGATCTCGACGAGCCGTTGGGTGAATCTGCCGTTCTGTGCGCTCTGTCGTGCACCTTATCGATCCAGTCCGTCTTCGGAGTGTTCACTGATATTTTTGCGTTCATCGTGTCACATATCGCTGGGTGGTACTCATGTCGTGCTCAAAACGCGTGGCAATTGCACGCATCTACAAACCCACGTCGTACATCGACAAACCCACGTCACATTCTTTTGCATATCTTTGTTTGTTCTTTTAATCATTTGCACATGACTCTCTCTTTTACCGGTACTGTGATTTGTATATGACTACGTTCATGCCTTCATGGTGTTGCAATTTCACTTTTGACGAGTGTATATTACACCATAATAGCTAATTTAATTATTTTAAATATGTATATATGTACATTTTTGCATACTTTGATTACAGGAGTAAATGTAAATAAAAAATAGTGTATCCCATGTTCTTGACTGTTAGCTTATTACCATACCTTAAAATCTAGACTTACCGACGAATTGACTGATCGGTAAAATATTACTGCTTACCATGAAAAAAAAAAAAAACTGTATGTTTCAATCAATTCTTCTTGTTTCTTGGACAGTCTTACTATTGATGCAATTATCAGTTAAAAATCTTGCATTGATTAATATTTTTAGCATTTCAAAATCTCCCTGAGTAATTGAAAATTCTTGAAGTTTTGAAACAGCTTTCAGAAAATCGTCATATGATTTAATAGAAAATTCTGTGAATAATGGTTCTCTTGGGAATAAATGGCTGAAATAGTTGGGTGATTTTTCCGTTTATTCATTGTTACAACAGGTGCTTTATTGACAATAACAAATTATTTTGAATTGGCTGTCCGTTAACGCGTTGTGCAGATTCCGTTTCACACAGGGGAAATAACACAACAAATTTCTTATATTTTTTGACGGGGTTAAAAATATTTTCCGCTTATGACAGTATTCCGTTTCCTGCAGGTTTTGTTTTAAACAGGTTTGACTGTATTTAAGAAATGCAAGGTTTGTTTATTTCCAATAAAATGTATAGACAAATGTTGCTTTATATTGAAAATTTAATCCAGTCCAATCCACAGCTTGCTTAATTTTTTTAAACGTATTTTGTATTTCAAATGTATTTTGAAAATACATGTATTTTGTATTTGTAAATTTTTTAAATGTGACAAGTATTTTGTATTTTATGCCCTAAAACCAATGTATTTTGTATTTTGTATTGGAAATACATTTTCGATGTATTTTGCCCAACTTTGCATATTCGCATCCATTAACTTTTTCGCTTTCGATTGAAAACGTTTACCGCTTGGCCCATTGTTATTGCACGATTTTTGTCAATTAAAAGGAAATTTTTTTTACGATTCTAAATTTCTCCTACTTCACAAAATGGCCACTATGTGTCGCCACTATTTGTTAGATTTTTGAATATCCTCCTCATGAATCATCGTATTCTAGGTATACTTCTTTGCCACTGCAAAAATAGTTTATCACGTCCTAAGATTTTTAAGTTCTTATCCGCAAACATTTACTCTTTCTGTTTACTCCTAAAAAGTCCTTTCGAAGTGCATTTTCTTATAATCATGTTTTGTAAAAGAAATCGTAAAACGATGGTCCAAATTATAGAAATAATGAGCAATTGAAGAGTTATTAAATTCCAGTTTTTTTAACAAAATTTTCGTGTTTCTCAATATGAAATTTGAGAGCACATTTAATTTGGTCAATATAAAAAAGACCATACTGGCAAGGAATACTGTAAATGCCCTAACTATTAGAAATTTCTAGGATTTTAAGATTGGAAAACCTAAATTTATGAATGTGTGTAAACACAATATTGAAATTGAATTGTTTAAGAATTTTTACAACCAAGTTTGCAGGAAAGCTTAAAATGTTTCCTAAACCTTCCTGTAAATTCGTTTAGTAAGGAATTTCAATAATACTATCATTTCACTATCTTTTTAAAATTAGCCAGCCTCAGCAGATTGCTGAAATCATTAAAAAATTCAATATTGTGTTTACACCTATTAATAAACTTAGGTTTTCGTTTCCCATTTTAAAATACCTTAAAGCAAATTCTAATAGCTGGGCATTTTTACAGTATGTTTCACCAGTATGGCCTTTGTTATATTTGCCAAATTAAATGTGTTTTAAATTTCGTATAAAGAAACATGAAAATTAAATAAAAAACAGGAATTTAATAAATCACAATTGATCAACGTTTCTTTAATTTTTACCACCTTTTGAAATTCGTTTTAGTAAGAATTATATAAAATTGCACGTTGATTTATGGTCTTAACTTTTCTGAAGCCAATATGTGAATATTCATACTATTTTAATATTCAGAAAAATTCTAGTACTTTATTTAATGAGTTGTCCTCTAATACATTTTTCCCATGTTTGACTGGGTGCTCTGTATTTTAATGTTTTATTTATATTTGTTCCATTTGAGCTCATTTCTTAGCCTTTGGAATTCTTGTTACTTTCTTTATACGTATATATGTATAGTAAGTATAACGTAAAAGGAAAGTATTGTGACGAGGGTCGAAAATTCGAATTCGAGTTTTCGACGGGAGAGCACGTTTCAAGCATCCTTGAATATGAATCAGACATTTTTGAGGTGATGTCTGTGTGTGTGAAAGTATGTGTGTGTGTGTGTGTGAAAGTACGTGTGTGTGTTTGTGTGTGAAAGTGTGTGTGTGTTTGTGTGTGTGTGTCAGTGAGTCTGTGGAGACGATATGTCACGAACGAATAGAGTGATTCGAACGAAATTTGGTACAAAAATTACAATCCGTGAATACTGGAAGCCTATCGTTTTTAAAAGCAATCGAAAGTTTAGAACCTCCATAAATTTTCGAGTAAAATATTGAAAACAATCATCAAAAACTCAAAACCGTTAATAAAATTAAGCAAATAGTCATTTTTTATGTAATTTTTCTTTAAAAAACGATTGACATAAACTTTAGAACTTTAGCATGACCGTTCTCGAGATATTGTACATTTTTCAAATAAATGTATAAAAAATCACATAAAATAAAAAAAAAATATTAACTATTGTGAAATATGCTTACTTTTCATATGTAATATCATGCGATAAATTTGGTGGCATCATTCTCGTGGATCTAGCTCGCTCCATTCATGGGAAAAGATACTTTGGGTAACACGTTTGTATTTGAACGCCAATAGACATTTATCTGCTATAAGAATAACTTATTTTTCCATTCATAATGCTTGGTGAGATTTTGGCGAAGAATTTGTCGAAATGTTGCCAACTTGGCGACTTTTTTAAATGTTGCCAAATTAACGAAAATGTCGCCAAATTGATAAAAATGACGCTAAATCAATGAAAATTACGATTAATTGACGAAAATTCAATATCTTGGAAAGAATATAAGTATCTACTATAAGAATAACCTATTTTTCCGTCCGTAACGTTTGGCAAAATTTTGATAACGGATTTATCGGAATGTCTCCAACTTGCTAACTTTTTAAATGTTAACGAAAATGTCACCCAATTGATAAAAATTTGCCAAATGGATGAAACCGACGCTAAATCAATGAAATGAGGACCAATTGAGTTCAATATCTGGAAAAAGAACATAAGAGTAGAATATAAGAATAACCCATTACTTCGTCCGTAACACTTGGCGAGAAATTTAGCGGGATTTCGCCAACTTGGTGACTATTTTGTATGTTGCCAAAGTGACAAAAACAAAGTGATAAATTGCTAAAAATGACGCCAAATGGGAAACAATGTTTCGCAAATTTTGATTTCCGTCATATGACGGGTTTACCTTCTAATATATCAGAAATGCTTTCCTTTCCGTTTATCTGTAACACTTGCTGATGCATTTGACGAACTTGGAGAATAATCTAGCGACGTATCATCAATTTGGCGATATTTCACTCCAGATTGATGAAAATATCGTCAAAATTGCAAAAATGACTGTAAATTAATGAAAATGACACTTAATTACTGAATTAATTATTAAAATATTTTAATATATGAGCTATTTCGCTTATTGAGGATGTTATCAATATTGATAATTGTTTATTAAGAGTTGCGCGAAATATGAGTTAATTGAGTACTTTTAAATAGTTTTATATGGTGTCATCCGGAAAATCACCAAATGTACAATTTAACGTTAAAAACGTAGTGCCGTGGATCTTATACATTATTTTTTGACTGTAAAAGGAGTAAATTCATTGCATTATATAAGGAAAGTCATGTGATGTCCACAACAGATTTTGCCATTTTGCTTTGTTTTTGTCTTGTTCGTACTTCTTTCATTTTGTTAGGACTTTTCTCGTATTGTTGTTGGGACATTTCTGTTGTATTTTGGGATACTAATCTTATGTGTTAGTTTTATGTTTCGAATAGGCTAGGTTGCTGTTAGGTTAGCTCTTTTAAGTAGACTTTGAACCCACCGACTTGCGTATATAAACCTCTCAGTTTCTTCCATTTCTGCCTATTTTATCTTTTTGACTTCAGGTTTATTGGTCTGTCTATCACACGAAATAGGGATTCAATATATTCTCGTATGCCACATTGTTCAACAATTTATGTGTTTAGTTATGTTGCATAAGTTTTCTTTATCTACTTGTTACAAGGGTACTACTTGTAAATTCAACTATACCCAGGCTAAACGGACGCTTAAGGTTAGGCCATGAATTTGATGAGAAAAAACACTTAAGTATGAACTTAAAGTAATAAATGAAAACTTTTATAATGATGCCCTGTATTCCTCGTATAAGCTTAGGTTGTAATGTAGATATAATTATAAATTTTATTTGGTATGCATTACACAAAATAATTCATAAAACGGTTTTTTTGAAACATTCTGTATGAATTATCCCATTTCTTCCTTTTGTGCTTATTTCATTCTTTTAACTTCAGATTTGTTGCTTTGTCCAGATAATGTCCCCTAAATTAGACAAGGCCACCATTGTTATGCTGCAAAGGCGGTTTCTATAATGATTAGTAGGCATGTTATGGGATTCAAAGCATAGAAGTTGCTTTGTAAATCTGCTATACTCAGCGAACACCTAACCTGTCGCACTGACTACAACCAGTAGCAAAGCTACAACTGTCTTTTCACTTAGTTGCCGGTGATTCGGTTTCCAGATCACAGATATGAATTTTGGTGACACTGAATAATTGTAAAAAAATATTTTCACTCGTGCAGTATTCCTAAAGTGCAATTGATTATATGTATATAAAATATAATAGAATTACATTTGCTTAACAATACGATTATGAACTCATCTATGTACATATAAAATTAGGAAGAATTAAAAAATTAACATATATTAAGCGGGTCTCTCTCTCACAATGTCAATTCAAGGATTCATAGAATTCATGTTAACCATATGCATTCATTATTCATAGTAATACGAAATTTTGTATATTATTATCTTTGGCGGTATATGGCGGTACATTTTAGTTCTTTTGATTTTGAACCTTATAGGGCTAGCCCGTCCTGCTGTGCCATGTGAATGTACTAGTTTTTGGGTAATATTTCGAGAGTAAGAGCAGCTATAAAGTCCAAATTCAGTATTTCGTTTTCTTCTGTTGTATATTTTATTTCGCTGTTCAACCATGTTTGTATATCGGTTTCCTATAGATGTCTTTGGAATGTTTTCATAATGCACATTACGATAAGGTGCATTGTCAATAATGATCACACTGTTTTCTTCAGTATTCAGAAGGAGTTTTACCTTAAATCAGTTTTCATACGATTCACCATTCATTTATTTCTCCGTGATATTATCCAGCATATTTTTTGCTTGTAACATTTCACAAGCGTTTGACGAGAAGCCATCGTCGCTTCCAGAGTGTATAAAAATAAATCTGGACCCTTTTCTCATAGGGACTTTCAGTCCAGTTGACAAACCACTTAAAAAAGCTTGTTTCACAGACTGAATTACGCAAAATGTTGCTAAAATAAACATGTTGTGAAAATAAACATAGAATATCAAATCACAGATCAAATGATATCATGGTAAACTGGATTATAGAATAAACGATTTGAGATTTGACTGTAAAAGAAAAAGAAAACCTTCGCTGATAAAACTTTACCACATCTGCCGAGTATAATAAGGCGAAAATAAATTTGTATTATTTATTTTTTTTTCAAAATATATTTTTATCATGTCGGGTATGTATTTAAGGTGAAATTTTCTGAAAAAGTCAAATCCGTTTAAAGTTTGGTTCTATCTTTAATATGTAGTTTAAAAAATAGAAAGTTTGACTGGATATAAAAAATAAATTTTAACCTTTGCAAAAACGATTGCGACCCTTCATATCTTTCCCGAACGACGATTTCTCGTGTGTGCGCCCCGTGTGTGCGCCCACGCGGCAGTTTATTTATATATTTATTTTTTAATATTATAAACGGGTGTATTGATAAAGCGTTCTTTGGTTTTCGAGATATCGCTGTATGTTCCGGTAAACGAAATTTAAAGAACGCTTTAATAATACGACAGCTTATAATAATCAGAACGACAACAACAAAAAAATCTCGCCGAGGAGCTTTGTCCTGGTTCCTGAAGTACCAGTGCACCAAATTTCATGGCCTTACGATGCTTATATTTCCCGCTACAAACTGCACATACACACAGACATCTTTTTTAACACTTTACAACAAAGTTGAAAAGTATTTATGACTTTGTTTATTTTGTCTGTCTGTCCGTTAGCACGATAACTGCCGTAAAAATGACTTAATCAAAATGAAATTTTAGTATGTTGTTCAGACGGTCTGTAGGACCTATGGGAATATAAATGAATAATATCACCCAATTAGTTTTGGATTGAACCCGGGTTGAAAAAATGAAATACACTGAGCCCCATGGGAACTAATTTTTCAAACATTTTTTAAGAGGATTTAAAATTCACAAATTGCTTCGAAAATTTTAGGTAATATTCAAATTGTTCCATAAAATATATAAAAAAAAATTCAGCGAAATATATTCAGTAGTTTTTTAAATAATTATATGAAACGATCACGTGACCATGATATGAAACGATCACATGACCCACTTCAAAATGATATATGGCGTCCATCTTGTTTCAAAATCGTGATTTTTTTAAGTTCTTTTTAATTCATATTGAGTGTTCTTTCCGTCCTAAAACTACTTTATTTTTGCTTAAATTCTGTGCATCTACATACTGAAACAACGCAATGACAATATATTTGAGTTTAAATGCTCATTTAAATTTGATTATTTCTACAACTAAGCCTACTTTTCACCTATGTAAAATGTAAACAGCAAAATATGTAGAATGAGTTGTATTAGAATTCCTGTATTTTTTTAACACAAAATAATTTAGTCCATGGAGTCTGCATGGCTGATATGAATGAAATATTAATTGATTTTATAAAGAGAAGGACGATTTTTTTCGATGAAGATTTAAGCATAGAGTTTAATTATTTATAGCTCCATGGTCTTAAATAAAATGTTTAAATAAAATAAATTATTATAGTATTGTGATGAATGAAATGAATGGGAGAAAGTTATGAATGAAATCCTGTTTTTATAGAGAGATCCAGGCGTGTTATTTTTTCTATGACGTCATTTGAATTAATTTCAGTTGTTTTCGATGAAGTTTTCAAATATAATAAATTATCGCAGTATTATGGTAGTTCTAAAACTATTACCGAGGAATGTATAACATTTTAGAGATGTTTAAACCAGGCAATTTATATTTCAATGCCGTCATTTGAATGAAGTTCATTTTTTACGATGAAGGTTTAAGTTTTCAAATATAATAAATTAATGCAGTATTGTGATAAGTTTCAAAATATTACCGAGGAATGTATTGCATTTTAGACTTGTTTAAATAAAATTGCATTGAAGTTGGAGAGTGTTTCATAATCAATGCTTTAAGCATGATTGATCTTTCTTGTTTATTTTGTATAACTGTACCCTCGCGGAGTATCTGTAAGGGGCAGGAGAGCTTAGTTATTAAGCAAGGGAATTGCCCTCTGAGGATCCGAATTCGTGTCTCGGCTCTGTTCAAACTGTCCCTGTGGAGTACGGGCACAATAAATATGTGAGTCTGAAAGCCCTGAAAGGCTGGTGGTAGGGGAAGAAAGATACGGTCATGTGGATGTCGCCCCCACTGGGTTCCGGTCTAAATTGGGTAGTAGCTGTCCAAACAGATACCTTACACTTTACGGTCGGACGGTCTGGGTCGAAAGAAAGAGAGAGCACCTGTGTTCTAGACATCTCTGAAATTTTTAGCGATAGGACTGCGAAAATAACAGTTTAAGTGGCTCTAAGTTTTACATTTCTATTTGGCTGAGACTTATTTTAATATATTCTTTGCCTGTCAAAATCTGTCAGCTTCATTTCTCATAGCTTCATAAACAGCTTCATTGGGAGTCCATGCCTTTCTACCTGCATTATAACTAACTATGCCATTGCAATCATTCTGGCTATGTACCATGAGTAACTGCTAATGGCTATGGTATCTCTAAATTAATTTGTAATATTCTTGTTTTGTGTTTAGTTAATTTATTTAATTGTTTTCTACTTTTGTATCATTGTGTGATGTCAGTCATGTAACGGATTGATTTCCAATAAAGCCATATGTAACGATTTAAGTGGCTTTATGTTTTTCATTTCTATTTGGCTGAGACTTATTTTAATTTATTCTTCGCCCGTCGACATCTATCAGCTTCATTTTTCATAGCTTCATAAACAGCTTCATTGGCAGTCCATGCCTTTCTACCTGCATTATAACTAACTGTGCCATTGCAATCATTCTGGCTATGTACCATGAGTAACTGCTAATGGCTATGGTATCTCTAAATTAATTTGTAATATTCTTGTTTTGTGTTTAGTTAATTTATTTAATTGTTTGCTACTTTTGTATCATTGTGAGATGTCAGTTATGTAACGGATTGATTTCCAATAAAGCCATATGTAACGATTTAAGTGGCTCTATGTTTTGCATTTCCATTTGGCTGAGACTTATTTTAATATATTTTTCGCCCGTCGAAATCTATCAGCTTCATTTCTCATAGCTTCATAAACAGCTTCATTGGCAGTCCATGCCTTTCTACCTGCATTATAACTAACTATGCCATTGCAATTATTCTGGCTATGTACCATGAGTAACTGCTAATGGCTATGGTATCTCTAAATTAATTTGTAATATTTTTGTTTTGTGTTTAGTTAATTTATTTAATTGTTTTCTACTTTTGTATCATTGTGATATGTCAGTCATGTAACGGATTGATTTCCAATAAAGCCATATGTAACGATTTAAGTGGCTCTATGTTTTGCATTTCTGTTTGGCTGAGACTTATTTTAATTTATTCTTCGCCCGTCGAAATCTATCAGCTTCATTTCTCATAGCTTCATAAACAGCTTCATTGGCAGTCCATGCCTTTCTACCTGCATTATAACTAACTGTGCCATTGCAATCATTCTGGCTATGTACCATGAGTAACTGCTAATGGCTATGGTATCTCTAAATTAATTTGTAATATTATTGTTTTGTGTTTAGTTAATTTATTTAATTGTTTGCTACTTTTGTATCATTGTGAGATGTCAGTTATGTAACGGATTGATTTCCAATAAAGCCATATGTAACGATTTAAGTGGCTCTATGTTTTGCATTTCTATTTGGCTGAGACTTATTTTAATATATTCTTCGCCCGTCGAAATCTATCAGCTTCATTTCTCATAGCTTCATAAACAGCTTCATTGGCAGTCCATGCCTTTCTACCTGCATTATAACTAACTGTGCCATTGCAATCATTCTGGCTATGTACCATGAGTAACTGCTAATGGCTATGGTATCTCTAAATTAATTTGTAATATTATTGTTTTGTGTTTAGTTAATTTATTTAATTGTTTGCTACTTTTGTATCATTGTGAGATGTCAGTTATGTAACGGATTGATTTCCAATAAAGCCATATGTAACGATTTAAGTGGCTCTATGTTTTGCATTTCCATTTGGCTGAGACTTATTTTAATATATTTTTCGCCCGTCGAAATCTATCAGCTTCATTTCTCATAGCTTCATAAACAGCTTCATTGGCAGTCCATGCCTTTCTACCTGCATTATAACTAACTATGCCATTGCAATTATTCTGGCTATGTACCATGAGTAACTGCTAATGGCTATGGTATCTCTAAATTAATTTGTAATATTTTTGTTTTGTGTTTAGTTAATTTATTTAATTGTTTTCTACTTTTGTATCATTGTGATATGTCAGTCATGTAACGGATTGATTTCCAATAAAGCCATATGTAACGATTTAAGTGGCTCTATGTTTTGCATTTCTGTTTGGCTGAGACTTATTTTAATTTATTCTTCGCCCGTCGACATCTGTCAGTTTCATTTCTCATAGCTTCATAAACAGCTTCATTGGCAGTCCATGCCTTTCTACCTGCATTATAACTAACTGTGCCATTGCAATCATTCTGGCTATGTACCATGAGTAACTGCTAATGGCTATGGTATCTCTAAATTAATTTGTAATATTATTGTTTTGTGTTTAGTTAATTTATTTAATTGTTTGCTACTTTTGTATCATTGTGAGATGTCAGTTATGTAACGGATTGATTTCCAATAAAGCCATATGTAACGATTTAAGTGGCTCTATGTTTTGCATTTCTATTTGGCTGAGACTTATTTTAATATATTCTTCGCCCGTCGAAATCTATCAGCTTCATTTCTCATAGCTTCATAAACAGCTTCATTGGCAGTCCATGCCTTTCTACCTGCATTATAACTAACTGTGCCATTGCAATCATTCTGGCTATGTACCATGAGTAACTGCTAATGGCTATGGTATCTCTAAATTAATTTGTAATATTATTGTTTTGTGTTTAGTTAATTTATTTAATTGTTTGCTACTTTTGTATCATTGTGAGATGTCAGTTATGTAACGGATTGATTTCCAATAAAGCCATATGTAACGATTTAAGTGGCTCTATGTTTTGCATTTCCATTTGGCTGAGACTTATTTTAATATATTTTTCGCCCGTCGAAATCTATCAGCTTCATTTCTCATAGCTTCATAAACAGCTTCATTGGCAGTCCATGCCTTTCTACCTGCATTATAACTAACTATGCCATTGCAATTATTCTGGCTATGTACCATGAGTAACTGCTAATGGCTATGGTATCTCTAAATTAATTTGTAATATTTTTGTTTTGTGTTTAGTTAATTTATTTAATTGTTTTCTACTTTTGTATCATTGTGATATGTCAGTCATGTAACGGATTGATTTCCAATAAAGCCATATGTAACGATTTAAGTGGCTCTATGTTTTGCATTTCTGTTTGGCTGAGACTTATTTTAATTTATTCTTCGCCCGTCGACATCTGTCAGTTTCATTTCTCATAGCTTCATAAACAGCTTCATTGGCAGTCCATGCCTTTCTACCTGCATTATAACTAACTGTGCCATTGCAATCATTCTGGCTATGTACCATGAGTAACTGCTAATGGCTATGGTATCTCTAAATTAATTTGTAATATTATTGTTTTGTGTTTAGTTAATTTATTTAATTGTTTTCTACTTTCGTATCATTGTAAGATGTCAGTTATGCAAAGGATTGATTCCAATAAAGCCATATGCAACAACATATACAGGGTGATTAAAATAAGATGGGCCAAACTTTACGAGGTGGTAGTACACACCAAACCAAGCATTTTCGTCATTGTTTACCGGATCAGAAATGAAGCATAAAGGCGTTACAGGGTGATGGATTGGGCGAGGTGGTCCCACAGCTTGGCCTCCACGATCGCCCGATCTGTCGTGTCTTGACTTCTTTTTGCGGGGATATCTCAAAAGTCTCGTCTATGACACTCCCCTTGAATCTGAAGAGGAATTTCGGCCGCTGCTGCCGAAGTGTGCGATATTCCTGGTCTGTTCGAGAGAGTTCGCCAATCCCTCCATCGTCGCTGTGAGACATGCATTCAGGTTGGCGCTCGCTATTTTGAGCCAGTACTGTAATTATTGTTTATTAAATGTCATTTTATAACTTCTAAGTCATTCTTGTGTTTTTACCTCACCTCATCGATTTCACCATTAAACGGCCACTGGCGCCTTTATGTTTCATTTCTAACACGAAAGATGCTTGGTTTGGTGTGTGCTTCTACCACCTCGTAAAATTTGGCCCATCTCTTTTTAATCATTCTGTATATCTACAAAAATAAGTCGTTAGTTACGAAAATAAGGCCGTTCTCCATGTTTGCAATGTTTTAGGCAGCAAGTAGGGAATGATCAGAGAAATTGATTTCACCAGGTTTCATTTGTCTGAATGAACAGCGTGGGAGTAAAACACTCCAAAATACTTCATGTTGCGTTGTCACACGTTAAAAAAATATATAGAGAGATATTAGACGCTTTTTAAACTATCTTACAAAAATGGTTATTATACTTTTGCGTTGTCACATGTTAAAAGAATGCGCGTCGGGGAAAGAAGATTTCCCCTATTGTTGGCGGTAAACAGCTAATTTAAACACTTTAAAAAAGTTTTAAATAAACGGCAATAATTGCCTTAGTTTAATGCTTAGTTAAATGAATGTATGTTAAGCAAATAAAAATTTGAGATAAAATTTATGATTTTTAAAAATATGTGCAGCAAAAAATGCATTTGTGTTCTTTTCCTTTTTCCTTTCTTTTCCTCCCAAAGTATTTTTAACACTTTACAACATAGTTGAAAAGTGTTTATGACTTTGTTCATGCTGTCTGTCTGTCTGTCTGTCCGTTAGCACGATAACTGCCGTAAAAATGACTTTATCAAAATGGAATTTTAGTATGTTGTTCAGACGGTCTGTGGGACCTATGGGAATATAAATAAATAATATCACCCAATTAGTTTTTTATTGATCCCGGGTTGAAAAAATGAAATACACTGAACCCTATGGGACCTAATTTGTCAAACATTTTTTAAGCGAATTTAAAATTCACAAATTGCTTCGAAATTTTTAGGAAATATTCACATTATCCCACAAAATATATAAAAAAAATTTCAATAAAATATGTTAGGTAGTTTTTTAATTAAAAATTATTTAATATAGGGAGAAAAACAAATTCAATTAAATTCTTACTTTTGGGATATCCTCCAGAAGGAAAAAAGAGATATATTATACAATAAATATCTTTCTAAGAGTTTAATCATTTTGTATATGAGACAGGCTTCACATTTTAAAATAAATTTGGTAGATAACAATTTTTCAAATTTTTTTTTTATTTTATATAACTCTTCATGATATACTTATTTGATGGCATTTTTAATGCATTTTCCTACGTCCTAGAGAGTTAATATTTGGTACACAGCTTAAATTTGTTGAACATTTTATTCTACAAAAATTTGGTGGATCTTTAAATATAGATCCTACATTTTTTTCGAAATGGCCTGCAAATAATCCCCGTCCACTTCTATAAATCATTGTTGTAATATTGTTAAAAATTCTGATGTGGGCAGCACATGTCTTTCCCTGCAGACTCATATTCACGTTCTCTTTATTTCTTCAATAATAATTTGAGTTTATCTGCACAAAATAACAGCCATAAGTATTTTAAATGACATTGAATTTGCACGTTAAACTTAAATTTGGTTCTCATTTGATAGCTGAACTTATTGTCAAAGGTGGCGTAGCGAAAACGCGAAAAAACTAGAATATCTCAAGAACGGCTAGTCCTAGAGTAATGGGGTTAGTCTTATTCTTTTTGTTGTCAAAAATCACGTATAAAATAGGAATTTAATTGATATAATTGAGCACACGTAGTCTTTTATTTTTATATTTAACGATTTTTGCGGGCCATTTCGCAAAAATAGCCCGTTCCTTTTTCCCGAATCGTACTAGAATAACCTACAAATGATTTATATACCAAATTTTGTTAAATTTGGTATATAAATCGCTTGTAGGTTATTGAAATATTATACACCAAATTTTGTTAAATTTGTTCCATTAGTTTTTAGCTAGAGTGGATAAAGGCAATTATTGCCGGCCATTTCGCAAAGAAGGCAGATTCTTTTATTACGAATCGTATTATAATCTAATGACCATCAGGGTTTCCTACAAAAAACATACCTACCAAATTTTATGAAATTCGGTTTATTAGTTTTTCAATTAGAGAGGATGTAATATCCTCACAGACACACAAAAACATACACAGATATACCCTTACACACGCAGAAGTCTTCCTAAAAATAGTTTTTTCGTAGTTCTAGAAGTCCCAAAACGTGTAGATTCTTCGAAAATTCGAGTTCCAATCTTCGGCACGATTCCAATACTTTGAATACATGCACACACACACACACATATTATCTGTGTATCTGTGTATTATCTGTGTATCTAAATTCCGTGCCTACGCAATTACAATAGTTATGATTTTAAATGATCCCTAAACTTTTATTATTTCTTCAACGAAGCCTAATTTTAACTTATGCAGAATGCAAATATCTCAAGCGATTGTAAGGTGAGTTACATAAGAATTGCTGAATTTTTTCACGCAAAATTATTTAGCTCTGGAGTCTGGAATACAAGTTATATGAATGAAATATTCATTGATTTTGCATAGAGAATCAGGTGATTTATATTTCGATACAGTTTTAAATATTTAAGTATAATAAATTACTGTAGTATTGTGGTAATGTAAAAGATAATCACCACTGAATGTATCACATTTTAGAAATTTTTAAATAAAATTGCGTTTCAGTTGGAAAGTGTTTCATAATCAATGCTTATGCATGATTGATCTTTCTTGTTGTTTAATGAATTTGTGGATGATTTGGGGTCATAATCATCTCAGAGACTTAAAGACTACTGTGGAATAAAAATCACACTCGAATTCAGTTTATGTTTATGCCATCTGTGAACATTGTTGCAGTACATTACATACAGATAAATATTAGAAAGGGTTACACATTTTACTTTCAACATTGATACTTTTTATTCAGAAAATGCTTATAAAATGCCTTGAAATAATTAAAATGTTAAATATCAGCACAAAAATCATAAATTAAAAACATTTTGTGAAGTGTTGAAATGCTACTTCAATTTCGTAAACGGATTCTGATTGGAGGGAATAGACATATTCAATACACACATTTACAACTTTAAATACATAAGATACATACACTAAACGTTCATGCTGTGCTATATTCAGTAAAGGAAGTGTTATTTTAATACAATTATTTTCACTGATTTGTAATTTTATACATTGTTGTAATACTCCAATATAGTGATTGGACAAAATAATATGAACACCTGTGTAATAATAATACTCGAGGGAAACCTGTCGTATACGCCCGCTCTCTAATGTTGAAGCGTGCCACCTAGCGGTCTAGAATGTACACACATCAGTCTGTTTTTCCCGGCCGCCCATCTAGCTGCTTCATGTCTTCGGACGAGTCGGACGGCCTGGGCTTTCGACACATCAGTCTGTGAGTAGCAGTGATAGCGGTCGGATGCAAAATATACTGCGGCGTTAAAACTTCGTTATGGCTGACCTCTCAGATTTCAAAAGAAGAAAGATTGTTGGGGCCCGTCTTGCCGGAGCCTCAGTAACGAAAACGGCCATCCTTGTTGGTGTCGGGAGAAGTACCTTGTCGACTGTAATGACAGCCTATATATCAAGCAGGGAAAGACATTTTATAACTTCTAAGTCATTCTCGTGTTTTTGCCTCACCTCATCGATTTCACCATTAAACGGCCACTGGCGCCTTTATGTTTCATTTCTAACACGAAAGATGCTTGGTTTGGTGTGTGCTTCTACCAGCTCGTAAAATTTGGCCCATATTTTTTTAATCATTCTGTATATCTACAAAAATAAGTCGTTAGTTACGAAAATAAGGCCGTTCTCCATGTTTGCAATGTTTTCAGCAAGTAGGGAATGATCAGAGAAATTGATTTCACCAGGTTTCATTTGTCTGAATGAACAGCGTGGGAGTAAAACACTCCAAAATACTTCATGTTGAGTTGTTACACGTTAAAAAAATATATAGAGAGATATTAGACGCTTTTTAAACTATCCTACAAAAATGGTTATTATACTTTTGCGTTGTCACATGTTAAAAGAATGCGCGCCGGGGAAAGAAGATTTCCCCTATTGTTGGCGGTAAAGGTCTAATTTAAACACTTTAAAAAAGTTTTAAAATTTAATTAAAAATACAATTAAAAATTTGGAAAAGGCCTCCGAGGAGCATTAGATCAGGTACAACTGATACTGGGCGCATAACCTTTGTTCTGTAAGTGCGGTAGATATCGCTCAGCATCGCGGACAGACAAACAAACAGATTTTTCCTTTTATTAATATAGAAATATATTATTTTCCCTATATACATAATATAATGTATAGGGAAAGTACTGTGACGGGGTCGAAAATTTGAATTAAAGTTTTCAAAGGAAGAGTCCGTTTCAAGCATCGTATCAATCGGCGTGATTTGCATGCGGCAAACATTCACGGTAGAACGGCGATTCCAAAACCATTGGTTACACCATGCAATATCTTGAAAAGACGAAAATGGTGTCGCGAGCATAAAAATTGGACACAACAACAATGGGAGAATGTCACCTGGTCAGACGAATCGTCGTTCATATTTTTACAGACCAACTGACGTGTTTACATTTGGAGAACTCCAGCAGAAGCCTATCATGTTGATTGTCTCCTTCCTGCTGTTCAGCATGGAGGGGATCAGTGAGACAATGGAGCGCGATGTCGCACTGTGGTCTCGTCCCACTTGTTGTCCTGCATGGGCGGGTTACAGCACGGGATTATGTCAGTATTCTGGCCGACCATCTTCATCCAATGGTGCAAACTTTGTTCCCTGGTGAACGACCTGTGTACCAAGACGATAATGCTCCCATTCACATTGCTGGAATTGTCCGAGACTGGTTTAATGAACATGGGGATAAAGTACAACACCTCATGTGGCCCCCTTAGTCCCCTGATCTTAATATAATTGAACCTTTGTGAGGTATTTCGGAGGGCAATCTGCTCAGTTGGTTTTCACCTCCAAGGGCACTTTCTGAATTAGCTATCTTTTTGCAGGAGGAGTGGCTACGTATCCCTGTGACTCTTGTATCACTTGTCTCTTGTATTACTCTTGTATCACTTGCATCCCTTGCATTTGTCCATCCCACGTCGGATACAAACTGTAATTCATTCAAAAGGAAGGCCATCAGCCTATTAATAAAGATTTTGTCTCTTTTCACAGGTGTTCATATTATTTTGTCCAACCCCTGTATATTGAACTTAGAGATGGCATTGTTTCTATTCTATAATGACACCAATTAAGCAATTGCACTGTTAAAAAAAATAGAACACTTTTAAAATGTGGTGATACTCATGGCAGATTTCTCAGAAGCTGGACAAAAAGTTCTATGGTGACAGAAGCGTAGCTACAGTAAATGGCTATTGGGGTCAAGGTATAAAATTGGCGCCCTTCCCATACACATGCATGTAGAAAAAAAATGTTAAAATAAGGTAATGCAATTTATGAAATGCATACATATGCTATTTTTTACTATTAGTTGCGCCAATTTATTTCCTCAAGCGCAAGTCGAAAGGAAATTGAAAAAAATAGCTAAGCAAAGCGCAAGAGAAATCTGCTTCTAGTGTTCTATAGCCAAAAATATGATCACTATTGACAACCGCTTTTGCCCTTCTGTAACTCCTAGGACAGCTGACAGGAGGAGGAGGAGGAGGAGGAGGGGGGAGGATGCATGACATAGGAGCCAAAGCTGCATAAACAGTTTAAGAAAAAGTTCAATATGTTGTAAAATAGGGAGGCCAGAAAAATTCTATTGGCAACGTTGGTAGTCCCCTCTTTTTTTATAAATATGAACCGTCCATCCGATAAAAACCAAATTTGGCATGCAGATGCAGAGGTTCATAAACTAAGTAAAAGTATATATAAAAACTAAAAAGTAAAATATTGGTTAAAAGCATGCATTAAAAATTAGTAATGACATGATTTATTGTTTTATTCTGTGATGTCAACCTATGTTTTACTTTTTAGCTATGTTTACAGAAATAAAACTTATTAAAATTTACGTCATTTCCGGCGCCCCTAATGACTAGCGGCCGGTGACAGTTGCCTCCATCTGACCCCTCCCCCCGCATTATTACGCTTGTGTAAGGGGATGTATCGTATGATAACGAAAGCAGGGAATAGGGAGAAAAACAGAAATTGTGGAGCGGTATAGGGGTTATTTCTAAGATTTTATCAAAATTATTAAGCAGCACTCAAAAGCAGTACTCAGTCGATACATTATGCTCGAAAATGGGATCACATAACATTATCATATAGATTGATTCTTCTATAACGGATAAACAGGACTGACGGCGGGGAAGCATAATTATTGTAAAGATGTATATAAAAAATTGGCAAATCTCATTTCCTCTACCGGAACGTATTTTTGCTTACTGAAAACTGTTAGTGTGCCGACCCTATACACAAACTATTAGATTGAAGTTCATAGATCATGATGGCCTGTCTAATCATTAGATATAAGTTTGTTATAAGCGGAGCTAGGATTTTTATTTTGGGGGTGTTAAAGATCCTTTAAGGATGCTAAAGCTGTTTCAGTTCCTATCATTTGAGTTGAAATGTATAATGACAGAAAATTCACTGGGTGTGTTTAACTGTAGCGTCGTCAGAAAAAAGGTGGGGGATGTAACCAAATATGTTTTTTATAATTTCACCAAAACTCATTTTGACGAACTTTAATAGGTTTGATGGGATTTTTGGAGATTATGACATCCCCTTGTCAATGCCATTGGTGCTTAGTACTCCCAAGCTCTTCTTACTTCCGCCTATGAAGTTTTCAAAGTATTTTTCAGCTTTTGAGTTCTATGAGTAGTGACATTATTACCCAAAAAGTGAATTTGGACTAACCATAACTTTAAAAGTTTTAGGGTATGATCTCAACATTTATAGTCATGACTCCTTATTCAAAACCATATAATGGTAAAGCTTTTATTTTTTCGTTTCAGAAAAAATCGCTTTCACCATAAATGTATGTATCTTTGATGATAGAGAGATGGTATTGCATTAGTTGTTCTCCACTCGCACAGCTTAATTATTGTAAAGATAGCTGTAGGCTAATATGAATCTCATTTGTAAACAGAAGTGAATTTATTTGCCAGAGCACAAAGTGATATTTGTGTGGGCAAGTTGAACAAGTATATCGGAGTTTGGGAAAATGGAAAAGCCATTTTTTATATTAAACAATGTATTATCAAAGAGCAAGAAATTGTTGATCAGATAACTTTAAATTCTGCTAGTGAGTGGCATTGTTTGGTAGTTTATTTTTCTTGTTCAGTGAAATTACGTCTTCTGTTTGGAGTTTTATTTTGCCTTACTGCATTGTTCTTGTTCACATTGTTTTGTTTAGTATTAATTAATTTGTTGGTACTAAATTATTGTCTTTGTTTATTCCCTTATAGACTTCATAAGGAATATATTCTTCGGTTGTAAGCTTCAACATTTACAAATAAATCTATTGCTGTTCAAATCCTTCGAGTCGGACGGTCTGGTTTTGGTAGTATAGTGTAGTGTACCGGTGTTTGGGAGATTTAATGGATCTCACACTTAGTACACTTCAATTAGGCTTACTTAACACAGTTTAGTTAAAAATATTATCCCTCCTTTGTCATCGTTACAGCATCAAGGGACAGTTGGCGAGATGTTATCGCACACTAAATAATATCGCACAGTCCACTTCGACACTAAGAGCTTGTAACTTCGTCCAAGTAGTTCCACGGTAGAGCGTCGGCTGGCCAGGTCGGAGATCCAGTGATCAATTCCCGGTTGGGGCAGAACGTCTCTTTACAATGACCCCCTAACAAATCAGCCCTGTAGCTTAGTGCAAAGATGTCTGAGGTCTGACAGTGACAGTCGTACGAGTAGTACAGTTTCAGAGGACTCTGGAAGATTGAGTGCCGATTTCAAATTGAGAGGATAACGACCACGCATGATTCTAACCTCGGTAAAAATAGCAGTAGCAGGAGGCTAACCTGAGGTAAAAATAGCAGTAGCAGGAGGCTAACCTGAGGTAAAAATAACAGGAGGTGGTCATTCAGATTGTCAGTTACACGCCAATCTGACATTAGAGAGTGGATAATGCATGTTCAACAATAAGAGCTTCCAATTTCGTTCCAGTAGCTCAACAGTAGAGCGTCGGATGGCCAATTCGGAGATCCAGGGTTCGATTTCCGGTTGGGGCAACAAGTCTCTTTACAATATACACCTAACTGTCTTGTAAGAAGTAGAAATCTAGTTGCATTGTAGGAAGTTTTTTGTAGCAAAGAAAATTTAACAAATGAAAATTTAAAAAGAAAACTTACTGCGGTCGGTACTTGCAGCTCTCGAATTGGATTGGAGTATTTTTGCTCTATTGTTCTTTTCATGTTTACCAGGACTACTTTGACAGGGGACTACAGTTTGAAATAGCCCTCGACTTTAAATTGTTCCTAAATTCCGAACCACTAACAGTATGAATGCATACATTAAGTTCTTCCCCGTACCCTGAATTCGATTCTCCTAAGCATCTGAATGCCCAACAGTGAACAGTTTAACCACAAATAGGCCTTACAGCGTCTCCTATCATTAAAATGTCTGTTGGTGTCTCTAGGAATTTCTTGTTAAGAGGTGTGTTGGTTCGGAAAGCATTGTGTTTGCTAAAAGAAAACTACTGACTTTCCACAATGAACTGTTATCGCAAAGAAATCTTAAAATTTTTACAGTGTAGGGTTTTCTGGGGTTTTTGTAGTTGTTAATTTGCTTAGTTAATAAAGCCTGTACACCACCTTGGTCATATTTTTTATGATGTTATCTGTCTCCTAAAAGTTTAGTGTCAATGTGACACTTTGTGACACATAGACAATGTGGTGCCGCCTACTTTCGGCTGTTAAACAGTCTGACATCTCAAAAAATCATCCAATAAACAATCAAAACTTCTCATTTTGAGAACTGATGATGTAGCTGTCACTGAGAAACCCAAATAACCGAAATTAAGTGATGTGATAACTCATTCTCGCAGACAAACTTTAAAATTTAGAGTGTCCAAACAAAAGTTAGTTGGGCCATACATATGGATAAAACGACGGAATCGAAACTAAAAGTAATTTTTTAAGATATTTCCATAAATTTTATGGCGAATTAAATATGTTTTAGGTCGGTCCTGGTTAGGCCTAGGTAACATTTTCATAAGGGCACGGAAATTTAAAGAATCTGAAAATATTCAGGGTAAGGGACGGTGGTAGATATTATTATTATTAGTGTTATTTTTTTTCTTTTAATCTCAGTGACATTATTGTGTAGTCCCTGTACAAAAATATTTTTGTTTGGTCATGGCCTTAACTTAGTCTGACTTTATTTGGACATTATGGACTTGACTCCGGACTATCACAATTTGAATTTCTAAATGTATTAACAATTTGCGTATTAAGCGGTTGTGTCAGATGGTATATTAATTTGAAGTGAATACGCAGGATTTGCATATTTTTAATGCAGCGGCCAGACATTAAAAAAATTCACATGCAATGATGCCTATGATATAAAATTCTGTCTATGGAGACTGTTAAAAAAGAAATATTCATAAAAATATTTTGCTTTGTTAATTTTTTCAAGTAGTGTAGTTCTCAGTACCTTTAAATTATTTTAAATAATTTGAGCAATTATAAGTATAACAAACTGGGAAATATAGTATTAGCAGAAGTAGGGTTTGATTTCTTAGTTTTAAAATTGTAAGTTATATTAGATTGTTTAATATCTTATTGTATATATATATATATATGTAGTATATCTTATTGTTATACAGACAATATATATTAAATTGTTATATTGAACTGATATTATAGAATCTGAATTGTCGTGCAATTTTGTACTCAAAATATAGTAATAAAATATCTTTGATTTCAGTTCAAAAAATTGCTGAGATTCCAAATGCACCTGATACATTTAAGATTAAAAATTCATTATAATGATTAGGACAGGGACGCCTATACAAATTGCGGGCCCTTTTACAAACATTTATCCGTAGATAATCTACATATTTATAATGGACACCCCCTGTATATTTGAGTTTTCTTCCTTGGGAATATTTCATGTTTTCCTTTCCTTTAAAAAAATAGGTTTGAAACCTTCTACTCGAGTGGTATCTTTCCCATCCTAGGGTGAAAAAAAACCCACGGCGACCCTGCTTGGAAACATGAAAATGAATAAAAGAAATTCAAAATGCTTTTGAAAACCGAAAATACTTTGATAAAATACTACTTGTTTGCTATAGTATAAGATGTTTCTCCTAATATTGGTTTATAAATAGTATTTATATTTTCACGATGAATAATCCTTAAAAGTATGTGATGTTCAGTTAAATAAATTAATGATTATGTGCGTTCTCATTTAGTTACACGCATATACATTATATATAGAAATAGTGTCGAATATGTAGATGCTTGTGATATAAATAGAAAATTGTCACATAAATGTTTGTTATAAGTCAACGGCATCGGATTGGTCCAGTTGTAAAAGAATTAATTCTCTTTCTAATCTAAAAATTTGATTTCTCAAATTATCCATTTGCACAGCTCTTACTGGCTCATCTGCAACATTGTTATTTTCATGCGAAGCTGTTTTATTTACATCACTACTCACACTTTGAGAATTCTGTCCTCTGTCATCTACACTAGTCTTCGATATAACATTGCATTTGGCACTGATTTCAGAAGCTGCTTCTCCATTTTCGTCAGCAAGCATTATTTGCACAGAATTTGACTGTTCATGCGTGATTGTTGGTATGTCATTTTCTGTATTGAGGTTTATACCTCGCATATCTATGCGAGAATCATTTACAGAGTTCTCTTGCATTTCATTCTGCACAGTCCTAAGACTGGATGAGCATCTTGTCGGGGAATCACCTGCACTGATTATAGCATTGCTGGTCTCTTGTTTGCTCTCATCATTAATGTCAGTAGAAATATCACTAACAGTTACTCCACTGATACTAGTACTGCTTCCCGACAGAGCATTTGTATCGCTTTTATTCGAAGAAAATTCGCAAAATGTCGAATTTTCAGGACTATTAACACTTGAAAGCTCTTTATTCTTTGATTTCATATTTTTTTGATTCATTGAAATGCCATGGGATCGTTGAAATGAACCTTCTTCACAAGACATATAATTGGACCCAGTATTATTTTCAATGGATCTTAATGCACTGTTGTTACTACCATTTCCATTATTGGAAGAAGATATAAAGTCTTCTGGCGGTGTTGAGAATGATGTACTGTCGTATAACGGAGCTGTAGTAAAATCACTTGCTCCACTGGTGTTTTTAGAGAAATCGGATAAACTATCTCGAAAGAAGTATACTTGATTTAAAGATTTGCTTGGACAGCTAGAAAATTGTAAATTACCTTGACTAATGCCCGAGTGGAGTTTAGGCTCTGATCTCCGATGTTGCTTTTCTGAAACTGAAGGTAATAGATTTTTGAGTGGTATAGGGGATCCGTCAACGTCATCAAATATTGTTTCTCTTAAAGTCTGAGGTATTTTTATTTTGTTCAAAGCTCTATCTGATAAAAAACTTCTAACAGGTTTGGCGCATATCAAAGGCATGACATCTTGATTTTCAATCGTTAAGTTTACTATCAAAGGTGAGTAACTTATGCCGCTCAGTAGAGAATCAGCCTTATTTTGAACCTAAAATAAAATTGAAATATTAGTTTTATTGATATAGTTGTGAGAGAAATACAATAGACATACACGAGTATTGCATTAATGTGATAGAAACTGTAGAAATGAAAGTTTCATCATAGACTTCATACATAAATATCGACTTAAATAAGAACGTATGAAACATTGAAAAAACGTTTAAAAACTGCTGTAAAAGGAAACCTCATTAATATAAAGACTTCGCAAATACATCATAAATATAAACATATACTGGTCAACCGGTCTCGAAGATAGGAAACAGACTTCTTCAGGATCAACAAGAAGCCTTTTATTCAAGCAAGTTCGGCTAATGCCGTAGAATAGAATACGTAGCTGAAGGTTGGAGAGAAAGTTCGGAGAGGAAAGATTTGCTATTGTTTCTCAATCAAACTTTCTTGTTAAAGACCATTCTAACTTCTTCCCTTCCGCTTGGACATCTCAGGTATAATTTTTTCAATCGGGTCTGCTTCATTTTTCGGTTGTTTTTCTTTTTCTGGTTTTGAGTAACTTTCTGAAAATTTATTTGATGGAATTAGCTCATATGGCCTCCGAAATCAGTTGGATCCTTTATATTCTAATTACAATTTTTCTAATTTGTTCAAATTGGATATTTTCAGTTAATTCAATTCGAATATTTTCTACTTATTTTCCCTCTGTGCATTTTTTACAGCTGGTTTAAACATTTCACGCTCTTTCGTTACCATTTCACTAAGTTTGCTCACTATTTAGTTGCTTCTATTCGCTTTGCCGTTCGTTCTCTTACCGCTTTGTTTTTTTATGTTCTTTATTTTCAGCGATTCTTTCTCTCCGCCGTAATTTTTACCGTTTATTCGTAGCATCTTGTCTTTCGGTTTTCTGCTTCTTTGGTTTTTCTATTTTCATTTTTCCCAGAGGCGATGACAACTTTATCTCCTATATATCAGCCACGTGTGCTATTTTACTTCAGAAGCCGAACTTACATGAATAAGCTATGTTCGCAGTTCTTGTTGGCCATAACCCTAAAGTAGAAGGCTAATTTCTGCCTTTGAAACCGATTGACCAGTATATATTTGTGTTTATACTGAATTTATGAAGTTTTTATATTATTGAGTCTTAAACAGTGTTTATTAATGACTGCAATAATAACAAAATTTAACCTTTTAAACTACTTACGGATTTTTTTTTACTTAACACGAATTCCCCCCAAAAGATATATAGAAAACTGCGTAAGGATGAGTATAAAAGTAAGTATAGTCGATTAAGCAAATTGCGAAAAGTATACACGTATTTATTGAAATTTCTTAAAAGGGAAGTAGCATGCACGTCGTGTGGAAAAGAAAGATCTTCAGTAGAGTTAATGATAGTATGGAGCTAATGGGTGAAAGTACAATGTTAAAAATGTTCGTGCACTAAAAATGTTGTTAGCTGCATTGCATAAGAATTTTCGTGCAAAGTTATGCATCACTTATTTAGGAAACAGAACTCAGTTTTCCCGGCTGTGTGGCGTAATACTATTACAAGAAAATTAGTAGGCAATACAAATATAGACGTCTTTTAGTGCAATGTTGCACGACATTTTATTTAATAGTGTAGGAGTGTAAGCCGAAAATTTAAGAGATTGCGTCAATGTAAAGCTTCAGTATATAACAGTTTAAGCAAGAAGTATGTATATCCATTCAAAAAAGTTATCAGAAAGACTAAAAGACGTTTTTCTCGTACAGAATGAAATATCAAGAAATTGTTGTTTGTAACAGTTTTTCGGTTTGCTGAATTAAGCAAGAATTAACAAGTCTGTCTCAAAGAATACATTCATAGGAAATTAAAATCATCAATCAATATAAATTGTGTAAAATTGATTCAAAAACCGCCATTAACGTATCGATACAGGTAGGAGAGATTACAGTGGGTTAAAAGCCTTATGGCATGGAAAGGCCAAAGGCCAATGGTTGAAGGCAGTGGTGAAGCCTGGTATTTTCAGGACGGCCAGAGCCAAATAAACTTTTTCCTAACATAGAGGCTACATCTTAAAATTTCGAAGGTTATTTGCCGCCCTCCCCCTACATACATAGCTTTATAATCCGCTATTGTCGGTCACAATACACTATTTATGCATGAAAGTACAAATAAAAAAGAAGGTATAAATACTTTTGTAAAAAAGTCTAGGTTTTTTGTGAAAAACCGCATTTCGTAGGGAAAATGTTCTTGTCTCAATTAAGATGACTCACTTCCTGTTTACAAAACAGCTAAAGATTTGACGAAGATATTGCAGAAGTTCTGAACCTAATGGGTTTCTTGCCTTCAAAGTCAAGTTTTATGTCACCTTGCAGTATGCTTTTCTGACATCTGGCACCGTTTTTATTATTTTGCGAATATTAAAATATTTACCAAAAGGAATTGACACCAAATAACAACCAGTTTGGGAAGTGAAAATGCGTAGTGCATCCGGGCAGTTTAATAATGGTATCGTAAAAAGTACATAATCTATATGCAGAATACAATATTTTAATTTTTCTCTTAGTTCTGTTGATACTCTTTGCACCCGATTCGAAATTTCCGAAATTGTTGAATTCCAATCCTCACACCTTTTCACACGCTTCGTTTTCGAATAAAATTGTAGAAACTGTGAAATTTTTACTGTATATTACGTGGCCTGATGCATTTTTGAAACTTTTTCAGATATTTCCGGTTATTGCTTTTTCCCATACTATATAAAAAGATACTGGACGTTTTTACCGTCCCTTTTCCTAGTGAATGACTTATAACGCGCCCTATTAATTACCCGACATCGTACACGAATATTTTTATTTTTATTTTCACACCCCACATTTTTTTAATACTTGTCTTTCTTTTTATAATTAAATTGAAGCATCTGTGTTATATCTACTGTTTTGGGGTGGAGTTGATGTAGGTCTGAAAGTTGTTTCAGATGTGTTTGTTTCAATTTATAATTATAAATATTTTATATATAAATATTATTTATACATACTTTATACATAACTATACATAACTGTTACTTAATTTATATATAACAAAACAATATGGGATATTTTACTTTCCTCATTTACCCCAGTGATAGATAAAAGTTAGAAATGTTCGTTGTCTCGATTCCCCTATTTCTTTTTGTACCCTTCTCAAATATTTTTTATTTCTTCCCCATGCCCAAGCATTTCATTATCCCCCTTTTCTATCAACCTAACCGTCTGTATTATTTTCCTGTATTTGAGTTGGGCTCATATATTGGAAAAGTTTTTCATATGTGTTAGTTAATCGCCATAACATTTCTCATAAGTAGGGAAAAAACAAAATCTGGAACCTTTTAATACCCCCCCCCCCCCCACTAGTATATACAATAATTAGAAAGTTGGTATTTTCCTCTTTGTCCGGGTATATACAAATCTTTGATACCCCATTCGAATATTTTTATTGTTTTATAATTTCTACAAGACCACATTATACAGAGGCTGTTTGAATATTTTTAGAACGATTTTATTGCAAAAATGTAACAAAAATAAATTCAAAACATTTTTTTGGAAACAGTTCATATTATGAAAGCTAAATTATTATTTGATGTAGTTAAATTTTGTCTATTTCATAAATGGCGCATGCATATAAATGGATATGGAGATATGGTTTGAAGGATACGTTTTTGCTTCTTCCGAAGAGAAATACTCTTATTCTATAATAAAAAAACTTTGGGTAAATCATGGAATTCGCATTTAAAATATTATTATAACATAAGAAATATTAACATAAGCAATGTTAACGTAAGCAACATTATTATTATTAGTAAAGGGAAAAAGTGTCAAGCATTGCTTTTAAACGGAAAAAGAACAACGAATGAACACCAAAAGAAGGCGCGTACATTTACGACTATTTCAAAAGTAAAATATCTTGTCTCAAAAGGAAATCCACCGACTCAAAGAACAATTGTAATGTCTTTAAATGCCGTTGTAGCGACAATAAATATGATAATACATAAAGATTTAAAACTTAAAAATGCTGAAATGCATAATGTTCACAGCATTTTGCCTAGACACGTGATTGAGCGGCAGAACATGCTGTAGAATTCACTATGGAAATAATTAAACTGGTGACAGATGAAAATATATAGTGACAATTGATGAAGCATTGGATCTATTTAAATGACTGTAACAAAAAAAAAGATCGATTTACTATCGCAAAGGAAGAGAAAAAGACTTAAAAAAAACTTGGTTCCAAGAATTAAAAAAAAATGTTTTAGTAGAGGATTCATGATTATTGCTGGTTTTTTGTACAGCGGTAAATTAAAGTTAAGAAAAGTCGAAAAAAATATCAAAATCAATTCAAAACATTACCAAATTGATATTTTAACGCCTTTATTTAAAGAAGAAATACCATCATTTTATCCACAGAGTCTTAATAGAAAAACTTCATCGTGATAAAGCTGCCAGTCTCACATCAAAATCTACCGCTAAATTTCTTGAAAAAATGTCAAAATATACAGGTATTAAAACTAAACATTTTAATCATATTCCCTCAAAGGTCCCTGATGCTTGACCAATGGATAATTATGATTTTGAATTGTTAAAATGAGAACTTTCTAAAAGCAGACCTAAGACAATAGATGGATTATGGAAAACTGCATAAGAGAAGTATCACTCATGACTTTAAGGAAAGTTCTCTTATTTTGTAAATC
The DNA here is from genome assembly GCA_951213105.1 of Amaurobius ferox. Classification (NCBI taxonomy): domain Eukaryota; kingdom Metazoa; phylum Arthropoda; class Arachnida; order Araneae; family Amaurobiidae; genus Amaurobius; species Amaurobius ferox. The sequence goes on along the minus strand of OX578141.1, from coordinate 102,412,088 downwards.
AAGATGTAGAATGATAGTCCAGAGAAAGGACCACCAGAAAGAACATTGAAGAAATAAATATTGTTACTTCAAACTTTAATTATATTGCTTTAAATTTGTTCTAAAAATGTGTTAAATAGCTTCTGTATTATCTCCTGATTTTGTTTGAGCTTGAAGCATCCATATTACTTTTATTGTAATGGGGTTGTGTTAATGTATATTGGTGAATTGTTTCAGATGTTTTCGTTTATTTTTTTCCATAATTAATAAAAAAAGAAAACTTCGGTTTTTAACCCCCCCCCCCGTCAATGATGCCAAAATGAAACTTTTCATATTTTATTTTGTAAGAATGTTCCTGATTTATCTCTAATAATGTACTAAAATTTTTTTTCATAACATACTCAGTTTTTTTCTTGTTATTATCTTTAGTTTCTTATGCCACATTTTGTTCTTTTCCACAATTTAGAAAAAATAAAATCTTGGTCTTTTTTTACCCCCCCTCTACCATTAGAGCGAATATATAATGAAACATTTGGTATCTTAGTCTAGATGCGCAGGGATTTTGATACCGTAAGCTAATACTTTTATTGTATATTTAGCATCCATAGTATTATATATATTGTATTACACCTTCTTTGTATTATCAATATGCAGCAACCGTACAGTATATTATAATATATAAGAAAAATATTGTGACGTGGACGAAAATTCGAATGGGAATTTTAAAGCATCTTTGAACTCAAATTGAATATTTTTGAAGTGATGTCAGTAGGTAAAGATATAGCGTTCACATACACGTGGTGGCGTTGTGCTTCATCGTGCGTCGTTAGGTGGAGGTGGAAGGGTCATTACGACGCAATGTGAAGCAATTTTAACCGTACCCCCTCTTTTTAGGAATACAGCTTAAAGAGCTATAGAAGATAGTTTAAAATGCGATTAAGTATTTTGAAAGATAACTAAAAAAAAGGAAAGAATCCTGAATCACTTCAGAGTTTAACTACGAAACTCTGTTAAAGAGTAGTACATACATTTTAAGGTATTACTTTACCTAGTTTAAAAGTATGTAACAGGGTTATTCTAATTATAATTTTATTTTGAACAAGGAATTATTTTTAGTCATGGAAAGGCATGTTCTGATATTGGTGTTTTGTTATTGACTCAATTCGTTGAAATATGAAAATAAATATTATTAAGACACGCTATCTTTAGGTTAAGAATTTCTGTCCTGAAAGATTTTTTTTGTAGAATAATATAAGAGAAGTCGATCTGTTCATACCAATTCTCTGTTACCCTAAGGGAAGTAACTTTGAAGTTGGAGGGTTATGGCTATCGTCTACGTTTAAAAGAAATCATTTCATGCACAATTGCCTGTGAAAGAATAATGGATGTTCCAAAGGTTCCCCGACACCAAGAGTAATATTTCGGGAATGCGGCAAATATGCGAGAGCCGAGCATAAAATGTTTACATGTAGTGGAGTAATCATACCGAAACATTTTGACATTTCCCTTCTAAAATTCTGTGCTCTATGGGAGGCATTTCACCTTCACGGGGTTGCATGACCGTTTTACATATTTTTGTTTTCTTTTGGCGTTTTTTCGTCGCTGCAAATTAGCTGTTTGTACGGGGTATATAAATACATAACGTTCTTTGTCACGATTCGCGATATATATATATATATATATATATATATATATATATATATATATATATATACATATATAATATATATATATATATATATATTATATGTATATACATATATTATATATATATATCTATATAAATAAAAATGAAAATCTGTCTGTCTGTCTGTCTGTCTGTCTGTCTGTCTGTTTGTCTGTCTGTTTGTCCCATCATCACGGGAGAACGGCTGAACCGAATTTGATGAAATTTTGTGGGTAGCCCAGAAATAGCCCCACTTAAAATTATATCCGTGTTTTGAGTTTTTACGACCAGTGGTTCTCGAGATATTAGTAAAAAACGAAATTTTCGTTTGTCTCATCATCACGGAAAAACGGCTGAACCGAATTTAATGAAATTTGGTGGATAGCCTTGAAATATCCCCCCATAAATTTTGTCCAAGTTTCGAGTTTCTAAGACCTGGGGTTGTCGAGATATTAATGAAAAACGGAACTTTTTCCTAGGAGTTCTACTCCCTAACTCCGTGGTTTATCCAAACGAAAAGCTTGAAAATCGTTTGAAAGTGAATTAAAATTTAATCTCTGAGTTTGATGGGAGATTGTTTGCGTTAATTAGTCACTTTCTGAAAAAATGTATTGTTTGAAACATGATTTAAAGGGGAAATCTATCTCCATGGTTCATGGTTTATTTAAAACAAGCTTTTACGGAACAATGAGAAGTATAGAGAAATCAAAATCGTTATTTAATTTCGCAGTTTATGTTATAAGACATGACATATTTAACATGTTATAAGATTCTATCTTATATCATGTTACTCAGAAACGCAATTAAATTAAATCTGTCTGTTAATTTTAATAATTATTTTTTCGATTTGAATAATAAATAAATGGATATAAAAATATATTTTAGAAAAGAACGATTTGATTTTTCTTATAGCATTTTTGACTGGATAATATCAATTACGGTCTTCAGGTTTAAAAATTATTATTATTTATATTTTCGGGGATTATTGATTCAAGGATTACTGATATTTTCAAGTTATTATGCAATTATTTTATTATGACAAAAAATTGTTTAAACTCATATATTGTATGTTGTACGAATCTTCTACAAATACACGTGTATATCTTTTAATCTACGAGAATATAAGTAGTACAGGTATATTAACATATGTTTTGATATATATTGGCATATATTGGAATCAATTACGACCTTCTGGTATAAAGAGTACGGATATTATTGATGTTTTCAATTTATTACATCATCTCTTTTATTTTGGCAAATATTTTTGAGACGCATATTGTAATACGGGTAATCTTCTACTAACACATTGGCATATTTTCTGATCTGCGACAATATAATTAGTACGGGGTTGCATATATTCATTCAATTCCTATTTTTTCTTCTGTAAATTTGCTTACAAAAGGGGGCAGGATGTTTTATTCTTCAGATCTGAGCGTGAAGATAATTTTGCATAGTGAGAACATATATTCTTAAACTTCTCTTTAGGAGCAATAAATTTAATATTTTAACAGAATTTGCACATGATTGCGAACTATAAGTTCCTTTAAATTATACACTCCGTACGAATAACGGATTAAATTAAACGTGTTTGTTAATGTTTTTATTATTTTTTTTCGATTTAAATAATAAATAAATGGATAAATGGATATAAAAGTATATCTTATGAATGGACGGTTTGATTTTTCTTTTAATTATATTAATTGCTGACTGCGTACATCAATTTCATTTATTTTGGCAAAGAGTTTTCAAGCTTATATCGTATTTAGCTACTAAACTCATATATTGTGTTTAGCCAATAAATTCATATAGCCGATTGTTCAAACAGAAAGAGAGTAGAGCGGGTATATCTTCTAATACAATTGTAGTGTTTTCATTTAGTATATTGAAACGGGATAAGAATGTTTCATTCAGATCTGCAAATTCAAAGCTACGAATTTGGAGGGATATCGCTAATTTGACAACTTTTCTTAAACTTTGCCAAATTGACGGAAATGTCGCCAAATTGATATAAGCGACACACAAACAGCTGCCATAAACCTTCGGGTTGGTCGTGTGGCTTGGGTCTTCTACATATCAATGAAATTTTTTTTTGTTTTGTTAGAAGAGAGTACTGAAATGATGTTTGGTTAGCATTTCTCTGTCAGACCAACCATCCTACTTAGTAATACATTTAGCGAATTTTTAAAATGTCACCAAATTGATAAAAATGTTTTCAAATCTATAAAAATATCTTGAAATTGATAAAATTGCGCTACATAAATGATATTAATTGTTTTTTGTTAGGGGATAGTATTGTGATGATATTTCGTCAATTTGTCGCAAAGTGGAACTGTCAGTTCTACAGTCCCACTTGGCGATAAATTTGGCGATTTTTTAAAATGTCGCCAATTTGACGAAACTGTCGCCAAATGTTCCATAGAAATATAACTATTTAGACGATATTTTTTCTACCAATTTATTTGAAGCAAATGATATCATGTCGCTTAACAACGGATTTAAATCCAATGTGTTTATGCGGCAGACGATTTTTATTAAATCCTTTCCGATTTGAATAATGAAGATATGTATATAAAATAAATTTCATTGCCATTTCATTTTGGACTGGATAATATCAATTATACTCTTCAGGTTTAAACATTATTATTATTGATATTTTCAGGAATTTTTGATTCAGGGATTATTGATATTTTTAAGTTATTACGCCATTGTTTTATTGCGGCAAAAATTGCTGATACACGCATATTGTACGCTGTACGAGTAATCTTCTAGGAATGCACGGGTATATCTTCTAACCTACGAGAATATAAGTAGTACAGGTATATTGGCATATATTTTGACATATATTGGCATATATATTGGAATCAAGTACAGTCTTCTGGTATGAAGATTAAGGGGATTAATTATATATTCAATTTATTACGTCGTCTGTTGTATTTTACCAAAAAACATTTGTGACTCATATTGCAAAACGGGAAATCTTCTACTAATAATCGGACATTTTAAGTAGTACGTGTATATCTTCCCATATAATTTTAGCACTTTAATTTTGACATATATTGGAATAAATGACTGTCTTCAGATTTAAAGATTACGGGTGTATTGGTATTTTCAATTTATACATGTAATGTACTAATACAGGTTATATTTTCTAATATTCGCGTATATAATTAGTACGGGTCCCATACAATTTTAACGCTTTTATTTTGCATATATTGATTCAATTCCATATTTTTTTTATATTTGCTTACATAAGGGGTCCACGATGTTTTATTCTTCAGATATGTCCATGAAGATAATTTTATATAGCGAGAACAGAGATTCTTAAACTTCTTTTTAGGAGCATTATATTAAATATTTTAACAGAATATTTTGATTAAACATGTCATTTAGTATACTATAAGAATTTGGGCATGATTATGAATTTCAAGTTTCTTTATATTATATACTCCGTACGAAGAACGGGTATGCTGCTAGTCTATATAAATAAAAATGAAAATCTGTCTGTCTGTCTGTCTGTCTGTCTGTCTGTCTGTCTGTCTGTCTGTTTGTCACACCATCACGGGAGAACGGCTGAACCGAATTTGATGAAATTTTGTGGGTAGCCCAGAAATAGTCCCACTTAAAATTATATCTGTGTTTTGAGTTTCTACGACCAGTAGTTCTCGAGATATTAGTAAAAAACGAAATTTTCGTTTGTCTCATCATCACGGAAAAACGGCTGAACTGAATTTAATGAAATTTGGTGAATAGCCTTGAAATATTCCCCCATAAATTTTGTCCAAGTTTCGAGTTTCTAAGACCTGGGGTTGTCGAGATATTAATGAAAAACGGAACTTTTTCCTAGGAGTTCTACTCCCTAACTCCGTGGTTTATCCAAACGAAAAGCTTGAAAATCGTTTGAAAGTGAATTAAAATTTAATCTCTGAGTTTGACGGGAGATTTTTTGCGTTAATTAGTCCCTTTCTGAAAACATGAATTGTTTGAAATATGATTTAAAGGGGAAATCTATCTCCATGGTTCATGGTTTATTTAAAACAAGCTTTTACGGAACAATGAGAAGTATAGAGAAATCAAAATCGTTATTTAATTTCGCAGTTTATGTTATAAGACATGACACATTTAACATGTTATAAGATTCTATCTTATATCATGTTACTCAGAAACGCAATTAAATTAAATCTGTCTGTTAATTTTAATAATTATTTTTTCGATTTGAATAATAAATAAATGGATATAAAAATATATTTTAGAAATGAACGATTTGATTTTTCTTATAGCATTTTTGACTGGATAATATCAATTACGGTCTTCAGGTTTAAAAATTATTATTATTTATATTTTCGGGGATTATTGATTCAAGGATTATTGATATTTTCAAGTTATTATGCAATTATTTTATTATGACAAAAATTGTTTAAACTCATATATTGTATGTTGTACGAATCTTCTACAAATACACGTGTATATCTTTTAATCTACGAGAATATAAGTAGTACAGGTATATTGGCATATGTTTTGATATATATTGGCATATATTGGAATCAATTACGACCTTCTGGTATAAAGAGTACGGATATTATTGATGTTTTCAATTTATTACGTCATCTCTTTTATTTTGGCAAATATTTTTGAGACGCATATTGTAATACGGGTAATCTTCTACTAACACATTGGCATATTTTCTGATCTGCGACAATATAATTAGTACGAGGTTGCATATATTCATTCAATTCCTATTTTTTCTTCTGTAAATTTGCTTACAAAAGGGGGCAGGATGTTTTATTCTTCAGATCTGATCGTGAAGATAATTTTGCAGAGTAAGAACATATATTCTTAAACTTCTCTTTAGGAGCAATAAATTTAATATTTTAACAGAATTTGCAGATGATGGCGAACTTTAAGTTTCTTTAAATTATACACTCCGTACGAATAACGGGTGTGCTGTTAGTGGTTAATAAATTTTGACATTTTAGGAGGATATATCATGTTGCTCGGCATCGCAATTAAATTAAATGTGTTTGTTAATGTTTTTATTATTTTTTTTCGATTTAAATAATAAATAAATGGATAAATGGATATAAAAGTATATCTTATGAATGGACGGTTTGATTTTTCTTTTAATTATATTAATTGCTGACTGCGTACATCAATTTCATTTATTTTGGCAAAGAATTTTCAAGCTTATATCGTATTTAGCTACTAAACTCATATATTGTGTTTAGCCAATAAATTCATATAGCCGATTGTTGAAACAGAAAAAGAGTAGAGCGGGTATATCTTCTAATACAATTGTAGTGTTTTCATTTAGTATATTGAAACGGGATAAGAATGTTTCATTCAGATCTGCAAATTCAAAGCTACGAATTTGGAGGGATATCGCTAATTTGACAACTTTTCTTAAACTTTGCCAAATTGACGGAAATGTCGCCAAATTGATATAAACGACACACAAACAGCCATAAACCTTCGGGTTGGTCGTGTGGCTTGGGTCTTCTACATATCAATGAAATTTTTTTTTGTTTTGTTAGAAGAGAGTACTGAAATGATGTTTGGTTAGCATTTATCTGTCAGACCAACCATCCTACTTAGTAATACATTTAGCGAATTTTTAAAATGTCACCAAATTGATAAAAATGTTTTCAAATCTATAAAAATATCTTGAAATTGATAAAATTGCGCTACATAAATGATATTAATTGTTTTTTGTTAGGGGATAGTATTGTGATGATATTTCGTCAATTTGTCGCAAAGTGGAACTGTCAGTTCTACAGTCCCACTTGGCGATAAATTTGGCGATTTTTTAAAATGTCGCTAATTTGACGAAACTGTCGCCAAATGTTCCATAGAAATATAACTATTTAGACGATATTTTTTCTACCAATTTATTTGAAGCAAATGATATCATGTCGCTTAGCAACGGATTTAAATCCAATGTGTTTATGCGGCAGACGATTTTTATTAAATCCTTTCCGATTTGAATAATGAAGATATGTATATAAAATAAATTTCATTGCCATTTCATTTTGGACTGGATAATATCAATTATACTCTTCAGGTTTAAACATTATTATTATTGATATTTTCCGGAATTATTGATTCAGGGATTATTGATATTTTTAAGTTATTACGCCATTGTTTTATTGCGGCAAAAATTGCTGACACACGCATATTGTACGCTGTACGAGTAATCTTCTAGGAATGCACGGGTATATCTTCTAACCTACGAGAATATAAGTAGTACAGGTATATTGGCATATATTTTGACATATATTGGCATATATATTGGAATCAAGTACAGTCTTCTGGTATGAAGTTTAAGGGGATTAATTATATATTCAATTTATTACGTCGTCTGTTGTATTTTACCAAAAAACATTTGTGACTCATATTGCAAAACGGGTAATCTTCTACTAATAATCGGACATTATAAGTAGTACGTGTATATCTTCCCATATAATTTTAGCACTTTAATTTTGACATATATTGGAATAAATGACTGTCTTCAGATTGAAAGATTACGGGTTTATTGGTATTTTCAATTTATACATGTAATCTACTAATACAGGTTATATTTTCTAATATTCGCGTATATAATTAGTACGGGTCCCATACAATTTTAACGCTTTTATTTTGCATATATTGATTCAATTCCATATTTTGCTTACATAAGGGGTCCAAGATGTTTTATTCTTCAGATATGTCCATGAAGATAATTTTATATAGCGAGAACAGAGATTCTTAAACTTCTTTTTAGGAGCATTATATTAAATATTTTAACAGAATATTTTGATTAAACATGTCATTTAGTATACTATAAGAATTTGGGCATGATTATGAATTTCAAGTTTCTTTATATTATATACTCCGTACGAAGAACGGGTATGCTGTTAGTCTATATAAATAAAATTGAAAATCTGTCTATCTGTCTGTCTGTCTGTCTGTCTGTCTGTCTGTCTGTTTGTCCCATCATCACGGGAGAACGGCTGAACCGAATTTGATGAAATTTTGTGGGTAGCCTAGAAATAGCCCCAATTAAAATTTAGTCCATGTTTGAAGTTTCCACAACCAGTGGTTCTCGAGATATTAGTGAAAAACGAATATTTCGTTTGTCTCATCATCATGAGAGAACGGCTGAATCGAATTTAATGAAATTTTGTGAGTAGCCTTAAAATAGCCCCCATAAATTTTGCCCAAGTTTCGAGTTTCTAATATCAGGGGTTGTCGAGATATTAATGAAAAACTGAACTTTGTTCTAGGAGATCTACTCTCTAACTCCGTGGTTTATCCAAACGTAAAGGATGAAAATCGTTAGTTTAAAACGTCAACGTGAATTAAAACTTCATTTCTGAGCTTAGTGCAGGATTTTTGCATTAATTAGTCACTATCTGAAAGTATGAATTGTTTGAAAAATGAATTTAAATGGAAAATCTAACTCCATGGTCAAGCATTTACTAAACAATGGAAAGTATAAAGAAATCAAAATAGTTATTATTTTTGCATTTTATGGGGAAGAGATCAAAATGGTTATATAATTTCGCAGTTTATAAGGAAGATTCTTTATTATATTATGTTGGTCAGCAACGCAATTAAATTAAATGTGTTTCTTAATATTTGTTATTAATTTTTCTATTTGAATAATAAATAAATAGATGTAAAAATATATTCTGTAAATGAACGGTTTGATTTTTCTTTTAATTATATTAATTACGGACTGCGTACATCACTTTCATTTGACAAAGAGTTTTTAAGCTTTTATATTGTGTTTAGCTAATAAACACATATTGTGTTTACCAATAATTCATTTATCCGATTGTTGAAACAGAAAAAGAGTTGAAAGGGTATACCTTCTAATACAATTTTAGTGTTTGCATTTAGTATATACAAACGGGATCAGGATGTTTTATTTTTCAGATCTGCAATTTCAGAGCTACGAATTTGGCGGAATATAGCTAACTTGGCAACTTTTCTAAAACTTTGCCAAATTGACGGAAATATCGCCAAATTGCTAAAAACGACGCAAATCAATGAAATTAAATTCGTTTTTTTAGAAGACAGTTCTGAAATAATGTTTCGGTAGCATTTGTGTGTCAGTCTATCCATCCTACTTATACATTTATCGAATTTTTAAAATATCACCAAATTGATAAAAATGTTTGTGAATCTATAAAAATGTCATGAAATTGATAAAATTGCGCTTAATAAATAAAATTAATTGTGTTTTGTTAGGGGATAATATTATGATGATGTTTCGTCAATTTGTCGCAAAATGGGACTGTCAGATCTACAGTCCCACTTGGTGATAAATTTGGGGATATTTTAAATTGTCGCTAAACTGACGAAAATGTCGCCAAACCTATCATGGAGATAGAATTATTCAAACGATAAGATTCCCATCAACTCATTTGAAACAAATGATGTCATGTCGTTTAGCAACGGATGTAAATCCAATGTGTTATGTGGCATACGATTTTAATTATATCTTTTCCGATTTGAATAATAAAGATATGTATATAAAATAAATTTAATTGGCATTGCATTTTTGACTGCATAATATCGATTACGGTCTTCAGGTTACACATTATTATTATTGATATTTTCGGGGATTATTGATTCGGGGATTATTGATATTTTCAAATTATTATACCATTGTTTTATTATGACAAAAATTGTTGAAACTCACATATTGTACGTTGTGCGAGTAATCTTCTATAAATGCAAGTGTTATCTTCAAATCTACGAGAATATAAGTAGTACAGGTATATAGGCATATATTTTGATATATATTGGCATATATTGGAATCGATTACGACCTACTGGTATAAAGATTACGGGGATAATTGAAATTTTCAATTTATAATGTCATCTGTTTTATTTCGGCAAAGATTTTTTGGACTCATATTGAAATAAGGGTAATCTTCTACTAACATACAGGCATATTTTCTAATCTGCGACAATATAAGTAGTATGGGTATATATATATATATATATATATATATATATATTTATATATACATATTCCCATATAATTTTAGTGCTTTCATTCTGGCATATATTGGAATCAATTACGGGTTTATTGATATTTTCAATTTATACATGTAATCTACTAATACAGGTTACATCTTCTAATATTCGCGTATATAAATAGTACGGGTCCTATACAATTTTAATGCTTTCATTTTGCATATTCAATTCCTTTTTTGTCTGTAAATTTGCTTTCGAAAGGGGCCAGGCAGTTTTATTCTTCAGATCTGCCCGCGACGATAATTTTGCATGATGAGAACAGATATTCATAAACTTCTCTTTAGGAGCAATAAATTTAATATTTTAACATGATTTGCATATGATTCTGAATTATAAGTTTCTTTATATTTTATACTAGCAGCATACCCGTTCTTCGTACGGAGTATATAATATAAAGAAACTTGAAATTCATAATCATGCCCAAATTCTTATAGTATACAAAATGACATGTTTAATCAAAATATTCTGTTAAAATATTTAATATAATGCTCCTAAAAAGAAGTTTAAGAATCTCTGTTCTCGCTATATAAAATTATCTTCATGGACATATCTGAAGAATAAAACATCTTGGACCCCTTATGTAAGCAAATATAAGAAAAAATATGGAATTGAATCAATATATGCAAAATAAAAGCGTTAAAATTGTATGGGACCCGTACTAATTATATACGCGAATATTAGAAAATATAACCTGTATTAGTAGATTACATGTATAAATTGAAAATACCAATAAACCCGTAATCTTTAAATCTGAAGACAGTCATTTATTCCAATATATGTCAAAATTAAAGTGCTAAAATTATATGGGAAGATATACACGTACTACTTATAATGTCCGATTATTAGTAGAAGATTACCCGTTTTGCAATATGAGTCACACATGTTTTTTGGTAAAATACAACAGACGACGTAATAAATTGAATATATAATTAATCCCCTTAATCTTCATACCAGAAGACTGTACTTGATTCCAATATATATGCCAATATACCTGTACTACTTATATTCTCGTAGATTAGAAAATATACCCGTGTATTTGTAGAAGATTACTCGTACAACGTACAATATGCGTGTGTCAGCAATTTTTGCCGCAATAAAACAATGGCGTAATAACTTAAAAATATCAATAATCCCTGAATCAATAATTCCGGAAAATATCAATAATAATAATGTTTAAACCTGAAGAGTATAATTGATATTATCCAGTCCAAAATGAAATGGCAATGAAATTTATTTTATATACATATCTTCATTATTCAAATCGGAAAGGATTTAATAAAAACCGTCTGCCGCATAAACACATTGGATTTAAATCCGTTGCTAAGTGACATGATATCATTTGCTTCAAATAAATTGGTAGAAAAAATATCGTCTAAATAGTTATATTTCTATGGAACATTTGGCGACAGTTTCGTCAAATTAGCGGCATTTTAAAAAATCGCCAAATTTATCGCCAAGTAGGACTGTAGAACTGACAGTTCCACTTTGCGACAAATTGACGAAATATCATCACAATACTATCCCCTAACAAAAAACAATTAATATCATTTATGTAGCGCAATTTTATCAATTTCAAGATATTTTTATAGATTTGAAAACATTTTTATCAATTTGGTGACATTTTAAAAATTCGCTAAATGTATTACTAAGTAGGATGGTTGGTCTGACAGATAAATGCTAACCAAACATCATTTCAGTACTCTCTTCTAACAAAACAAAAAAAAATTTCATTGATATGTAGAAGACCCAAGCCACACGAACAACCCGAAAGTTTATGGCAGCTGTTTGTGTTTTTCATATCAATTTGGCGACATTTCCGTCAATTTGGCAAAGTTTAAGAAAAGTTGTCAAATTAGCGATATCCCTCCAAATTCGTAGCTTTGAATTTGCTGATCTGAATGAAACATTCTTATCCCGTTTCAATATACTAAATGAAAACACTACAATTGTATTAGAAGATATACCCGCTCTACTCTTTTTCTGTTTCAACAATCGGCTATATGAATTTATTGGCTAAACACAATATATGAGTTTAGTAGCTAAATACGATATAAGCTTGAAAACTCTTTGCCAAAATAAATGAAATTGATGTACGCAGTCAGCAATTAATATAATTAAAAGAAAAATCAAACCGTCCATTCATAAGATATACTTTTATATCAATTTATCCATTTATTTATTATTTAAATCGAAAAAAAATAATAAAAACATTAACAAACACATTTAATTTAATTGCGATGCCGAGCAACATGATATATCCTCCTAAAATGTTAAAATTTATTAACCACTAACAGCACACCCGTTATTCGTACGGAGTGTATAATTTAAAGAAACTTAAAGTTCGCAATCATGTGCAAATTCTGTTAAAATATTAAATTTATTGCTCCTAAAGAGAAGTTTAAGAATATATGTTCTCACTATGCAAAATTATCTTCACGATCAGATCTGAAGAATAAAACATCCTGCCCCCTTTTGTAAGCAAATTTACAGAAGAAAAAATAGGAATTGAATGAATATATGCAACCCCGTACTAATTATATTGTCGCAGATCAGAAAATATGCCAATGTGTTAGTAGAAGATTACCCGCATTACAATATGCGTCTCAAAAACATTTGCCAAAATAAAAGAGATGACGTAATAAATTGAAAACATCAATAATATCCGTACTCTTTATACCAGAAGGTCGTAATTGATTCCAATATATGCCAATATATATCAAAACATATGTCAATATACCTGTACTACTTATATTCTCGTAGATTAAAAGATATACACGTGTATTTGTAGAAGATTCGTACAACATACAATATATGAGTTTAAACAATTTTTGTCATAATAAAATAATTGCATAATAACTTGAAAATATCAATAATCCTTGAATCAATAATCCCCGAAAATATAAATAATAATAATTCTTAAACCTGAAGACCGTAATTGATATTATCCAGTCAAAAATGCTATAAGAAAAATCAAATCGTTCTTTTCTAAAATATATTTTTATATCCATTTATTTATTATTCAAATCGAAAAAATAACTATTAAAATTAACAGACAGATTTAATTTAATTGCGTTTCTGAGTAACATGATATAAGATAGAATCTTATAACATGTTAAATATGTCATGTCTTATAACATAAACTGCGAAATTAAATAACGATTTTGATTTCTCTATACATCTCATTGTTCCGTAAAAGCGTGTTTTAAATAAACCATGAACCATGGAGATAGATTTCCCCTTTAAATCATGTTTCAAACAATTCATGTTTTCAGAAAGTGACTAATTAACGCAAAAAATCTCCCATCAAACTCAGAGATTAAATTTTAATTCACTTTCAAACGATTTTCAAGCTTTTCGTTTGGATAAACCACGGAGTTAGGGAGTAGAACTCCTAGGAAAAAGTTCCGTTTTTCATTAATATCTCGACAACCCCAGGTCTTAGAAACTCGAAACTTGGACAAAATTTATGGGGGGATATTTCAAGGCTATTCACCAAATTTCATTAAATTCGGTTCAGCCGTTTTTCCGTGATGATGGGACAAACGAAAATTTCGTTTTTTACTAATATCTCGAGAACCACTGGTCGTAGAAACTCAAAACACGAATATAATTTTAAGTGGGGCTATTTCTGGGCTACCCACAAAATTTCATCAAATTCGGTTCAGCCGTTCTCCCGTGATGGTGTGACAAACAGACAGACAGACAGACAGACAGACAGACAGACAGACAGACAGACAGACAGACAGATTTTCATTTTTATTTATATAGACTCCGTACGAAGAACGGGTATGCTGCTAGTATATCTATATAAATAAAAATGAAAATCTGTCTGTCTGTTTGTCACACCATCACGGGAGAACGGCTGAACCGAATTTGATGAAATTTTGTGGGTAGCCCAGAAATAGCCCCACTTAAAATTATATCTGTGTTTTGAGTTTCTACGACCAGTGGTTCTCGAGATATTAGTAAAAAACGAAATTTTCGTTTGTCTCATCATCACGGAAAAACGGCTGAACTGAATTTAATGAAATTTGGTGAATAGCCTTGAAATATCCCCCCATAAATTTTGTCCAAGTTTCGAGTTTCTAAGACCTGGGGTTGTCGAGATATTAATGAAAAACGGAACTTTTTCCTAGGAGTTCTACTCCCTAACTCCGTGGTTTATCCAAACGAAAAGCTTGAAAATCGTTTGAAAGTGAATTAAAATTTAATCTCTGAGTTTGATGGGAGATTTTTTGCGTTAATTAGTCACTTTCTGAAAACATGAATTGTTTGAAACATGATTTAAAGGGGAAATCTATCTCCATGGTTCATGGTTTATTTAAAACACGCTTTTACGGAACAATGAGAAGTATAGAGAAATCAAAATCGTTATTTAATTTCGCAGTTTATGTTATAAGACATGACATATTTAACATGTTATAAGATTCTATCTTATATCATGTTACTCAGAAACGCAATTAAATTAAATCTGTCTGTTAATTTTAATAATTATTTTTTCGATTTGAATAATAAATAAATGGATATAAAAATATATTTTAGAAAAGAAAGATTTGATTTTTCTTATAGCATTTTTGACTGGATAATATCAATTACGGTCTTCAGGTTTAAAAATTATTATTATTTATATTTTCGGGGATTATTGATTCAAGGATTATTGATATTTTCAAGTTATTATGCAATTATTTTATTATGACAAAAATTGTTTAAACTCATATATTGTATGTTGTACGAATCTTCTACAAATACACGTGTATATCTTTTAATCTACGAGAATATAAGTAGTACAGGTATATTGACATATGTTTTGATATATATTGGCATATATTGGAATCAATTACGACCTTCTGGTATAAAGAGTACGGATATTATTGATGTTTTCAATTTATTACGTCATCTCTTTTATTTTGACAAATATTTTTGAGACGCATATTGTAATACGGGTAATCTTCTACTAACACATTGGCATATTTTCTGATCTGCGACAATATAATTAGTACAGGGTTGCATATATTCATTCAATTCCTATTTTTTCTTCTGTAAATTTGCTTACAAAAGGGGGCAGGATGTTTTATTCTTCAGATCTGATCGTGAAGATAATTTTGCATAGTGAGAACATATATTCTTAAACTTCTCTTTAGGAGCAATAAATTTAATATTTTAACAGAATTTGCACATGATTGCGAACTTTAAGTTTCTTTAAATTATACACTCCGTACGAATAACGGGTGTGCTGTTAGTGGTTAATGAATTTTAACATTTTAGGAGGATATATCATGTTGCTCGGCATCGCAAATAAATTAAATGTGTTGGTTAATGTTTTTATTATTTTTTTTTCGATTTAAATAATAAATAAATGGATAAATGGATATAAAAGTATATCTTATGAATGGACGGTTTGATTTTTCTTTTAATTATATTAATTGCTGACTGCGTACATCAATTGCATTTATTTTGGCAAAGAGTTTTCAAGCTTATATCGTATTTAGCTACTAAACTCATATATTGTGTTTAGCCAATAAATTCATATAGCCGATTGTTGAAACAGAAAAAGAGTAGAGCGGGTATATCTTCTAATACAATTGTAGTGTTTTCATTTAGTATATTGAAACGGGATAAGAATGTTTCATTCAGATCTGCAAATTCAAAGCTACGAATTTGGAGGGATATCGCTAATTTGACAACTGTTCTTAAACTTTGCCAAATTGACGGAAATGTCGCCAAATTGATATAAACGACACACAAACAGCTGCCATAAACCTTCGGGTTGGTCTTGTGGCTTGGGTCTTCTACATATCAATGAAATTTTTTTTTGTTTTGTTAGAAGAGAGTACTGAAATGATGTTTGGTTAGCATTTATCTGTCAGACCAACCATCCTACTTAGTAATACATTTAGCGAATTTTTAAAATGTCACCAAATTGATAAAAATGTTTTCAAATCTATAAAAATATCTTGAAATTGATAAAATTGCGCTACATAAATGATATTAATTGTTTTTTTTTAGGGGATAGTTGCCATTTCATTTTGGACTGGATAATATCAATTATACTCTTCAGGTTTAAACATTATTATTATTGATATTTTCCGGAATTATTGATTCAGGGATTATTGATATTTTTAAGTTATTACGCCATTGTTTTATTGCGGCAAAAATTGCTGACACACGCATATTGTACGTTGTACGAGTAATTTTCTAGGAATGCACGGGTATATCTTCTAACCTACGAGAATATAAGTAGTACAGGTATATTGGCATATATTTTGACATATATTGGCATATATATTGGAATCAAGTACAGTCTTCTGGTATGAAGATTAAGGGGATTAATTATATATTCAATTTATTACGTCGTCTGTTGTATTTTACCAAAAAACATTTGTGACTCATATTGCAAAACGGGTAATCTTCTACTAATAATCGGACATTATAAGTAGTACGTGTATATCTTCCCATATAATTTTAGCACTTTAATTTTGACATATATTGGAATAAATGACTGTCTTCAGATTTAAAGATTACGGGTTTATTGGTATTTTCAATTTATACATGTAATCTACTAATACAGGTTATATTTTCTAATATTCGCGTATATAATTAGTACGGGTCCCATACAATTTTAACGCTTTTATTTTGCATATATTGATTCAATTCCATATTTTTTTTATATTTGCTTACATAAGGGGTCCAAGATGTTTTATTCTTCAGATATGTCCATGAAGATAATTTTATATAGCGAGAACAGAGATTCTTAAACTTCTTTTTAGGAGCATTATATTAAATATTTTAACAGAATATTTTGATTAAACATGTCATTTAGTATACTATAAGAATTTGGGCATGATTATGAATTTCAAGTTTCTTTATATTATATACTCCGTACGAAGAACGGGTATGCTGCTAGTATATATATATATATATATATCATAATAAAAGTTTGAAAGTCCAATGAAAGAAAAGTGAAAAGCTGTAACTCGAAAAACCTAACTTTCTAACAAACTTACAAAATAAAAATCTCCAATAGGCATTAAATGCTTGAACTTGTTAAATAGATGACCAAAATTTATAGAATTATAAATGGCATGTTTGAAAGAGATTACACAATATAAATTAGTTGACATATTATTAAAATGACATTGATTAAGGTTTAAATTTAAATACTTTGATCTTTTAATAAGCAAATCATAGAAAATATGATTAAAATGTTAAAATGTTCATTAGCAAGATTTAATTTTAAGAAAATTGCATAAACTCTTTATTTCAATGTTTTTTATTTACCGCAAAAATCCAGGGTTTTATTAATTTCCATTGAAAAGTGCTATTAAATTTATTATGTAAACAAATTATCTCAGCTTTATGATCATTTAGTAAAGAATTTCCCTTGCCCCTTTTAAATCTTTTAAATTTGACTGATTTACTATTATTCAAAAGGGGTTTCAAAAAAAGGTGATTAAAAATAGAGTATTTATTATCTTCAAAATTATTTTTTACAATATTACCATTAAGATATATTTAATTTAATCCATATGGAAAAAGAGTACAGTTTGATTTTATATAGTAGTTTTCAAAATAAATCCTATCTGCTGTATTTGTTTTTATATCCAATATATGTATTGTGATATTTTCAAAACCGTGTTTAGCAAAGTGTTTATATTCAATTTTATTAGAAGTATGAAGAAAATTATTATTGAGGATATATTTTTTGACGTGACCTCTGTGAACATTCATACGTAGATAAATGGGATTACTAGTTTATCCGATATATGATAGATTACAAATATTACAAGATAATCGATAGATGAAATTAAAAACTTTACAGAAAGGCAGATGACTATCAAGGTTCGTATTTTAAAGCAGATGGACAGGTTTTGCAATATTTATTCTTACATTTATTTAAATTATAGTTTTTAGTGGGGTAATTATCATATTCAAAACTATACATTGTACAGTTGGTAATTTCATATCGGTCTAAACAATTCCCAACATAAATTGAAAATACCGGGCAATATCTGTCAAATTATATAATAATAAGTATAAATATGTTGCCAGTCACTAAATCATATAAGTA
The DNA here is from genome assembly GCA_951213105.1 of Amaurobius ferox. NCBI lineage: Eukaryota > Metazoa > Arthropoda > Arachnida > Araneae > Amaurobiidae > Amaurobius > Amaurobius ferox. The sequence goes on along the minus strand of OX578141.1, from coordinate 102,393,354 downwards.
GTGTAATTCATAAAATTATTAGTATGACAATAAAACATAGAGAGAATAATAATAAAAATAAAATAATTGCTTATATATAAGTATAAAAAACTAAGTCCATGTAAAACCTAATGAATGACAGGAGGTAATTAAAAAATATTAGAAAACATAATGTTATAGATACATTAGTTTTAAACTAGATTATATAAAAAAATACAAAGTATTAAATAATACAAAAGTGTAAAAATTGGATTCACTTAAAATCCATTCCATATAAGTAATAAAATAAAGATTGTACTGAAAAGTACAGTTGAAAGAGCTTCAATAATTCCTCAATGCATAATACTAAACACAAATAAACAATATCCCCCCCCCCCCAAAAAAAAATAAAATCGTAAAAAGTAATAAAAGCAAGAAGAATTAACAATAGATGGCAGCACTGGATTAGAATCAAAATGTAAATTATAAGTTAATATAAGAATATAAGAAATATATTAATTAAAGCAAAAGAAATTAATTAAAAATAATCAGTATGGAGAAGTACAAATTATAATACATATTATTATATTATAAAAGTATTATAAAAATATAAACATAGACAAAATAGCCGAGATAAATATCAGGAGATTGCGAGCCGCAGAGTTCCTCTAATAACATTGGATGAAAGTAAAATTAAAATATAACAAATTCTATTACTAAATTTAGCGCAAATGCAGCATAGATTTGAATAGATTGTAAAAAAAAAAATTATAAATACCGTAGCATACTTAAAAAAATTAAGGATACTTTGCAAATATGCAAATGAAAAAAATGAGTAAATAGGAATGACAAAGCAAAATACATTTAATTTATTGCGCAAATGCAGCTAATAAATAAAATGATTTCAATAATATATATATATATATATATATATAGCTTTCTATGACATTTATTTCATAGATGTTACTCACTGGACTTTCCTTTTGAGTGCTCGTAGATGTTGAGGGCAGTTGAAGAGCTACGCTGTGAATAGTGCTGAAAGCCGAAGCAATCGTAGGCTTGTTTGTGTACCAGACTTCTTCACTGCCTGCTGTAGAATAATCTTTATACTCTGAAAGCCAGGGAGGTAGGCCATCATCACTGTCTTCATCCTATAAGAAATGTAGGCATTTTTCTTAAGAGTGAATATTTCAAAAATAAAACAGAAATATAATTTAATTCAGACTCTAATCATATGGAATATATTGAAAAGTAGCTGTTTAACTTTTCTGTAAGTACAACTATAGCTATCTTAAATCATTTTTTTTACTGGATAAGAAAGCATAGTGCTGCAATATGTCCTTTCTAGAGATAATCACTTATGATTTCTATTTTAGACTTTTAATTCTATAATCATGAAAGATGATGAGTAGTGTAAATAACTAATGATATATTTAATGACAATAAATAATAAATAAGGCTAAATATCTTATGTGTTAAACCATATGTGTGTGTTTTGCTAATTTATCACATGCATTTTGCTTATTAATTCCTGTGAATTAAAAGTTTGAAATTTCGGTAGTTAGACAAAATAATAAATTACACAGTCAAAAATTTTTAATATAACATATCCACTGGAGCAAAAATTGCGACAAAGAATTTTTGAGGGGTATTTTTATTCCTATCCAAAAATTTAAACATTAATTTTCCAAAATTTTTTAATTAATAGTCAATAGTATAAATCATTTTCAAAAATATTTTTCTGAAAGCTAAAATACAGGTTTATGTTCACAAATGCAGTTCAAGGTTTATGTTCAAGATACACTGCATGGCCAAAATAAATGTCGAGGTGTGAGACAAATACTGAGAAGGGAAGGAGTGGTGATGCATTTCGAAAATTTACATAATTCTGTGGACAATACAATTTTTAAATGTAATGGAATCAGCGTACAGCTGATCAGTTCACAGCGATCCTGACTGAATACGTTATACATGGTCGCGGAGAAGTTATTACAGAGTTCAAAAAGGACTAAATTCTTGGCCTGTGTCAAGGTCAGAAGACGTGTAAAGAGATTGCTGAAGTTACCGGCACTGGATTGTGAACTGTCCAGTGCATTAATAAATCTTGGAAAGATGGTGGTGAACCATCAACTTCGCGGAAAATGTGTGGTTAAAAAACAGTCCTGAATGATCGTGACAGAAGATCATTAAAATGCTCAGTGAAATCGAATCGCGAAATATCGACCCTAGAACTCACAGCTATGTTCAATAGTGGAGGCAAGATCATTTCCACTCGTACGATGAGACGAGAACTTAAAGGACTGGGATTAAACAGTTATGTTCCAAAAAGGAAACCACTGGTTACTGAGAGTAATAGGAAAAGAAAAAGACTCCAATTTGCCAAGGAACACAAAGAATGGACTGCTGAGCAACGGGGGAAAATCATGCGGACTGATGAGTCCAGATTTACTCTCTTCCAACATGATATATGTATCAGGATTAGAAGATAAATACATGAAGCACTGGACCTTTCTGTACTGTACACACTGTACAGGAGGAAGTTGTTTGATTTGAGGATGCTTTTGTTCGTCTGGTCTAGGTGCAGCAATACTATGCAGTAATAAAATGAAGTCAGCTGAACATCTAAGCATATTGGATGACCAACTTATTCCATCAATTGTATTTTTATTTCTTGAGGGCAATGACATATTCCAGGATGTCAACGCCACGATTTATCACGCTAAAATTGTGAAAGATTGGTTCGAGGAACACGAGGCCTCATTCTCTCACTTGAATTGGCCACCACAAGGTCCTGACCTCAATCCTATTGAAGGTATGTGGGATATACAGGAGAAGCAGCTAAGGAGTAATTTCACTCTTCCTTCATCAACCAAGGAACTTGGAAAAATGTTTATGTAAATCTGGCCACAAATAAGTGTTGAGACATTGTATGAATTAATAGACACAATGGCACGACGAATGCATGCTGTAATTTGTGCTAAAAGTGGTCCAACGAAACGAAATATTAACATGCAGGACCAATTTTCGGACAGGCAGTGTCTATTTTATTTATAAATAGTTAATTTTTTATTGTTAGGATTTTCAATAAAATAAGTTTATACATTTTGAAAAATTTTTGTTTTTTATAGACATATTGCATATGCATTATTTAGAAAAGAGAGTGCATCAAATAAGCGTGATAAGAGAAAGTAACTGCATAACAACATATTTAAACTTAAACAAAGTTTAGTATCATATCAATGCAAATTGGTATTATAGCAAACTTTTAAGAACGGAATAGCATACCGTGGACTTGAAAAACATATTAGGTACAGTACTTAAAAAAGCGGGAGAATTCGTAAAAAAATTATAGTATTGCTAAAAATTTTATTTTTACATATTGGTAAAAATTTCGGAAGTTAAACTAGTATTTTGGTGCATATTAGATGTGCATATGATAGGGATAAAAATGAAAAAAAAATATTAGGTATAGTACTTACGGGATAATTCGTAAAAAAACTCTACATAGTATTGTTAAAATTCTTATTTTTACGTATTGATAAACTTTTGAGAGTTAAACTAATATTTTGGTGCATTACGTATTTTAGCGAACTCTGCTCTGGGGTATTATAAAACTCCAGAATATTTTGCGTTTTCTAGGCCATAACAATGAAATATATAAACTTGCGCTATTTCATTATGTTTCATTCACATTAAGAAAACTATAAATCGCAAACACGAATTTCAAATTAGTACAAAATATTTAACCCTTAAATGTACGATTGTTTCAATAAAGTTAAAAACATGCTTTTATACTAAATTTACTCTATAGATTATGGAAAAACTAGTTTAATTTTTTATGATTTTGTTATTCAAAAATTAATTGTTAGTGATTTACAATTTGCATTTAATGGAAGTTAAAATATTTTTATTCAATACGAATTTTTTAAATAATTACACTATATGACCAAAAGTATCCGGACACCTACCGTTGTGGAATCAGAGAGGCATGTTGCACATATTAATAGAACGTTGGGCCACCTTTTGCATCAATCACAACCTGTACTCTTCTGGGACGACTTTCCGCCAGTTTTGAAATATTTCAGCAGGAATTGCCTTCTATTCGGCGCTGAGAGCTGTAGTGAGTCCGGCCAAGGAAGATGGGCGATTTGGCCTGGCGTGTATTCTGCTTTCCAATTCACCCCAGAGGTGTTAAATGGGATTCAGATCTGGAATCTGTGAAGTTCAGTCTAGTTTTTCAACACCCATCTCTGCAAACCACGTCCGCACAGCCTTCGCTGTGTGGATGGCTGTGGGGACAGAACGGTTATCCTGTTGATGTAGAAACTGTCCATTTCCGAACTGTTACCAGAGAGTTGGAAGTGCAGAGCTGTCAAGAATGTCAACATACATCGCAGCGTTCGTGTTTACCGCCACAGGAGCTAAGGGGCCCAGGCCGAACCATGAAAAACAGCCCCAAACCATGACGCCGCCGACACCAAACATTATAGTTTGAACAATACATTCGGGCAGGATGCATCCGCCAAACCCAGATGCGTCTGTCGTACAGCCAAGCAGGATTCATCAGTCCAAAGTACTTGTTTCCACTGCTCCACAGTCCAATGGCGGTGAGATTTGCAACATTGCAACCAACGTTGTGTATTGATCGTGCTGATGTTGAGCTTGTGAGCGGCTGCACGACTGTGGAAACCTATTTTTTTCAGCTCATGACGAACAGTCCTGGTGCTACAGACGACGCCAGACGCATTTTGAAACTCACCAGTGACCGTTGTCACCGGGCTTTGCGATTCTTCAACACCACCCTCTTCAGGGTTCGATGGCTGCGATATGTGAGTTTCTACCACTTCGTTTTCCGGCAGTTGTAGATCCCAGATCTGTCCATTTTATAATGAGATCACTTACAATCAATCGAGGCACCTTCACTAATGGCGAAATGTCACGAACCGATTTGTTGTAACAATGATGTTCAATTATCATGCCACGTACAAACTCACTCAGCTCTGCCGACTTACTCATTGTTTTTCTAACGCACGTTTATGACCGTTCCAGAGTGTGGTGTTTACTTTTATCTCGTTCTATGACGTACATAGCCACATCCATTTTTCCGGAGAGGTGTCCGGATACTTTTACCATATAATGTATTTTCCTTATTGCAACAATCTTTATGCGTCATATTTTTCTACACACACTATAGGACATAATACCAGAGTTTGAAAATATCACAAAATAAGTTAAATACAGGAAACATAGAAATATTTTAGAATTTTGCATGTTTTATATTGGCTAATATGGCGCTCCTCTTCCTCGCCTAGACTTAGCAGTTTCGCCCAGGTTCCCTGCTATTGTTTCGACATCCATGGTAATCACCACAAGCTTATCCAAGGATTATTTACGGTTATTATGAAAATCAATACGACTACGGTGGATATATATTCATAAGAATCATACCTTTTTTCTACAAATATAAATATATATTAAAATAACAGGTGCAAACTAATTCTCTTAGCGTTGATTCCGTCATTCCAATCTGGAGTCGCATATCATATTCGGAAAATAACTAAATTAAAATTTTGAAAATGCACATACTTTATTATCTCTTTTACTGTGAAACCAGATGTTTTGTGATAGTTTTAGATTAAAAATAATTCAAGTTATATAGTAATATGTTTGTGCACTTCTGTAAAATCAATTTCATTATTGAAAATCATAGATGTAAAATCTATATCTCACTTGATTCTCATCACTTAATCTTGGCTTTCGAACAGTGCATGGTGTAAATCCCATTTTCTCAGCTAATCTATTGTATTCTTCATCCAGCTGTAAAAGAAAATTACCTTTTATGCCATTTACCTGGATAAGTTTTGAATAAAGTTTAAATTAATGAGAGAGTATGGTATTATATGAATAGGTTATACATGTTTAAACATTTTATTTACAATGTATATAAAGAAATTTTGTTGTGTACCCCTTCTTAGCTCGTGCTTAGGGTCGAGATCTACCTGCACCAAAATTCAAGACTATATCTATAGAAAGAGCTACTTTAGTCACAGCCTAAATAGTCACAGCACGTTTTATTTACCAATATTCTATCAGAAGGTTTTCGCTATATTTCTATATATGCGATAGGACTAAAAGGTTCTGACAAAATTTTGGTAAATATAATAGGTTGTGGACAAACTCAGGTATTACGTCTAAAACATCACTTCATCTTCATTTTTCTCTCTTCACCTTCTCTGGATGAAAGGGGTATCACTAAAAGGGGGTATAGTAGTGTGTGAATAAAATATTATTAAATTTATTAAAATAGAAGTTATTAGGTTGGTGCATTACCAATTAAATTTATTATAACTAACCTTATGTCTTTTACAAAATGTATTCTGAATTTAGGAGCCAAACTTCTGTAACAGAAGATTGGATTCTCAAATGTGAATCAGCTATAAGTCCTTCATAAGCCCTTATGCGTATATGCCCTTATGTTCTTATAAGTTTCTTCATAAGCCCTTATGCACCCCTTTAACTCTCGATGGAAGTGTTCTAGAACTGCAAACGTATACTCTTACTAATAGGAAAGTGATTTTGCGCCATTGATTGAGAAAGTTTTCAGTGCCTCTAGCGGCGAATTGAAGAAGTTAGAATTCCTATTTCGAAGAATAAGGTATTCTAATAAATAAGGTAAGAAGAATAAGGTAAGATTCGGGAAAAAAGAACCTGTCTTTTTTTGAGAAATGGCCAGCAAAAATTGTATGTATCCACTCTAGCTGAGAAACTAATTGACCAAATTTCGCAAAATTTGGTAGATAAGTTGCTTTAGGGTGACCGTGGTGCTGCTTAGATTTTGGTACGATTCGTGGAGAAAAAAAATAAAAAAAATCGTCCTGTTTTGCGAAATGGTCGCAAATATCGTCAAAATCTGAAGTAAAATACTACAAATGTATCAATGAAATGCATGTTTTATACCCAATTTTTGTACCAAATATTTAAATTAATATTAAAAATAAAAAAATATGTAAGTAAAATCTGAAATATGGGTAGATACAAATCCTTTTGATCTGTGTCTGATACCCGAAATACAGCTTTTACTTACTGCCAAGTGAAGTACAGCACGTATGCAAATGTCCTCTGAGCATTTCGTATTTCCATGATTTTCGAGATTTAATCATTTATATCAGGGGTTGACAACTTTTGAGAACTTGCGGGCGGTGATCTAAAGTGAGGGGCACACCCCCTGAATCTAAAGTGAGGGCCCTGTGTAAAATAGTTGTCTGTGTGTGGTGGTGGTGGTGGTGGCGGCGGCGGTGGGGCAGTGGTTATAGCAGTATTGATGATTATAGTCACAGGATCTGACAAAAGTAGGTGGTCTTAAAGTTTGAAATCATACTCTTAATGCAACAACAAGCATCGATAAACCAGTCTCACGCTTTTTAGCGCTCTCCAGCATTAAAAGACGAATCAGTGATTAAGCGAACTAAAATGTTACACTTCTTATTTTTATCGTTTCATGGGGTTCACAGTGATTTAAAAATATTAATATAACTTCTGTGTAGGTCTACTGCTGCATGTATGGATTGGAAAAACAAACTACATTGTCAACAATTAACGCTTTCTGGAATAGCCAATGAAACAGAAAATTCAGAAATCTTGCTATAGTAACAATAAAAATATGCTGAAATAAATCAGTATTAGACAGGTCTCGGGAGATTAAAAAGTTTTAAAATAAGAGTACATAAAACAATTCATAGTGATAAAAAATCGAAAAAAATTTCAAATAACAGATATTTTATTTAGTATTCGCGGACCGTTGTTGAGACCCAGACCGTCCGACCTACCAGAAAGGTGTAAGGTAACTGTTTGGACGGCCGGGAAGTGCCACCCAATTTAGACCGGAACCCAGTGGGGGAGGCATCCACAGGGACCGTACCCTCCTTCCCCTACCACCAACCTCTCGGAAGGACTTATGAACCCACATGTTTAACGTGATCGTACTCCGCATGAACACGGCGGCAGTTGTGGCAGCGTGCAAATCCAGCGCGCAAACCACCAGGCTACCGCGTCCGAAATGTGCCAACAGCACGCGGTGTTCCCAGGTGGTCATCCACCCAAATACTAACTGCGCCCGATGTTGCTTGACTTCGGTGATCTAACGAGAACCGGTGTTTTCAGCACGGTACGGCTGTTGGCTAATATTCGTGGGCCGTATAAAACCTTACCAGAAACCGCATGCGACCTGTGGGCCACTGGTTGCCGACACCCGATTTATATTATTGTTAGGAATTAATCATTTATATTGTTATCTGAGTGTTTCGGATTTCCATTATTTTCGAGGTTTAAGCATTTATGTTGTTGCTAGTATTTAAACACAGTAAAACACTCTTAAAAAATTAGGTTGTAATTTCTATAATAATAAAATAAAGTGTCTGTTTGTTTGTTGGCTTCATAGTAGAAAATCTAAGCGACCAATAGCCATGAAATTTAGTACAGAGGTATCTCGACCTCGTTGAGATTAAAAAAAAAATGGAAATTAGCTTTTTAGTTATTAAATGTTTAAACACCATTTTGATCGATTGTCGCATAAATAGGTTCCAATGTGACCAAAGATATTATTCCAGAGTTTGCATTTTAACACCATCGGCAAGATCAAAGAATTCTTTTTCAAACAAACTTTAAACGGAATCCGTACTATCAAAAGAAGAATTTTCGTGAATTAAAAAATAATAAATAAAATTAAAAAAAAATATATTTATCGTTAATTTTTCCAAACCTCAATTTCCCGCAGAAGCTCCAGGTAGAAAATTATCCTGATGCACACGATGTGACGTCACTTCCATTCTTGGAAACTCGCAGGAGTACAGCTCCTCCTTACATATAGTAGACTTTCTATGATGTGACGTCATTCGTATGCTTTGCACACTGGTATTCAAAATAAACGTGCCGAGGGATTTTTTTTTTAAATTGTAGTATATTAATTTTGAAAACGAACTGATGATTTTAAGCAAGTTTAGCATCCTCCATTTGCATGCTTTCGCGCACATATTAGGGTTTATTAAAGGAGCTTATTTAGGTCGTATCAAGTGAAATTACTTAGGGCGCATTGAAAGAGTTTACTTAGGGCGTATTACGCCCACGCAGAAATCAAAAGGCATATTTAGGGCATATTAAAACAGCTTATTTAGATAAAAAGAGCTTTTTTAGAGCACATTCTATCCGCACAGAGATCGAAAAACGTATCTAGAAAGCATCAAAGGAGATTATTTGGATTCTGTCCCGTGATTGATATTATAATTGTGAGAAGATTAAGCTTTCTAAGACACAGTGTGGGCTTCGGGACGGTCTGGAAATACTTTTCCTAAACTTCAATTGTATCAGCCCCCGGGGGAATTGAAAATAGGACTCCGTTAAGTTCTGTCTTGTGCTTGATATTATAAGTGCGTAAAGTTTCAGTCTCTTAGGTTATCCGGGAGGGGGGGGGGGTCTTTTATCTATGTATTAAGATATCTGATGTCAAAGGTCGTCATATACATAAATTAATTTAATAATATTAGCGCGCCAAACTGAATTTTCTATTTGTTCGGTATAACTTGTACAATTGTACAAGTTACTAAGTTGTCTTGTAAATTAATTATTTAATACTAAAAGATGTACCCGTCGTTGCCCGGGAGTTAAAGCAGGAATAATTTATTAATCTAAAAAATAATAAAAATATTATCCATATAAATAGCAGTAAAAATTGTACTTAGCGGGCTTCATACGACCCTATCCCCATATTATCTTCTTCTCCCTACCTTTAAAAGGGCTCCGATCCCGTGCGATTAAGCAAACAAAAACAAAAATCAAAATCAAAAGGGAAATCCTTTCTCGAGGAAGCTTTAGGCGCTTGCGTAGCCTCCTAAATGAAGGTAGATTAAGTATGACATCGAAAATCTCACAGGTTCGCTCGCTTAAAAAGCTATTGAAAATAAATTATGGATGAAATAAAAAAATGTTTCTTGTTAGAATGCGAAGATATATACTAAAATCTTTGCCAAACTATAGTATTGTGCTGATCTTACTTTTCTGCTGCTGCGCAATAAAATTTAGATTCTCTATAAAATGCAAATTTCGATGTATATAAAAATAAATATAAAGGAATTGTCCTAGGGATGTGGTTAAAACATCGTAGGAAAGAAAGTTCTTCGATTTTTCTGATGGTGTAAAGATGGAAACCCCATAATAATATTTTCTGCCGCTACGGAAACGATTTATGTGAAAACTGTGAATATCCTTCAAAATCGGGCTAAAACACAAAAGAACCGAAAAACTAACTCGAATAAAAAGAAAATATTGCCGAAGGGCACCTGTTGACGACCGGCGAAGGGCACCTGTGTAGTACCTGTGTATCAAATTTCATGGACATACGACGGTTAGATTTTTCGCTACAGACATCACAGAAAGGCACATAAACACACACACACACACACACACACGGGCTTCTGCTGTTATTAACACTTTACAACATAGTTGAGAAGTGTTTATGACTTTGTTCATTCATTCTGTCTGTTTGTCCGTTAGCACGATAACTGCCGTAAAAATGACTTTATCAAAATGAAATTTTAGTATGTTCTTCAGACGGTCTGTAGGACCTATGGGAATATAAATGAATAATATCACCCAATTAGTTTTGGATTGAACCCGGGTTGAAAAAATGAAATACATTGAACCTTATGGGACTTAATTTTTCAAACATTTTTTAAGCGAATTTAAAATCCATAAATTGCTTCGAAAGTTTTAGGAAATATTCAAATTATCCCATACAATATATAAAAAAATGTTCAGCAAAATATATTCAGTAGTTTAAATAAAAATTAAAATCAAAATTACACCTTTTATATGAAGCGATCACGTGACCATTATATGAAGAGATCACGTGACCCACTTAAAAATAAAATATGGCATCCATCTTTTGTCAAAATCGTGATTTTTAAAGTTTTTTTAATTCATATTTAATGTTGTATCCGTCCCTAAAACCGCTTTATTTTCGCTTAAATTCTGTGCATCTACATACTGAAACAACGCAATTACAATATATTTGAGTTTAAATGATCATCCAAATTTGATTATTTCTACAACGAAGCCTATGTCTCACTTATGGAAAATGTAAACAGCAAAGTATGTTGAATGAGTTGTATAAGAATTGCTACATTTCTTCAATGCACAATTATTTAGCTCATGGAGTCTGCAATATAGCTGATATGAATGAAATATTAATTGATTTTACAGAGAGAAGGACGATATTTTGGATGGAATTTTAATCATAGAGTTTAATTACTTGTACCTCCATGGTCTTAAGTTTTTAAATAAAATAAATTATTATAGTATTGTGATGAATAAAATGAATGGAAAAATGTTTATGAATGAAATGCTGCTTTTATAGAGAGAGCCAGGCATGTTATATTTCGACGACGTCATTTGAATAAATTTCAGTTGTTTTCGATGAAGTTTTCAAATATAATAAATTATTGCAGTATTATGATAATTTTAAAAATATTACCGAGGAATATATCGCATTTTAGGGATGTAAACCAGGCAATTTATATTTCAATGCCGTCATTTGAATGAAGTTCATTTTTTTCGATGAAGTTTTAAGTTTTCAAATATAATAAATCAATGTAGTATTGTGATAATTTTTAAAATATTATCGCGGAATGTATCGCATTTTAGAGATGCTTAAATAAAATTGCATTGAAGTTGGAAAGTGTTTCATAATCAATGCTTTATGCATGATTGATCTTTCTTGTTATGTAAGATTTACTATTTTGAGTTTTTATTACTTTCATGATATAAACGTCCTAGTTACTAAACATGTAGCTATAGATACCCTGCTCCGCTCATTTTCGGGTAGCGAGGGACTCCCTATAGATTTATCTGAGATCTAAGTTTTGTGTATTGTTTGGAAACTTTTATTTCTGCTATGGCAACAGCGTATTCATCGATGGATGCAATAATCAGCAAATCAATTAATGTCATATTATATTGCTGATAATTCGATAGAAAATACTTACAAAATGACTTGAATGTTATGCACGAACTCTACAGTCTGATCAAAAACCCTTTTTACTAGCAATGCACATTTTTGTGTCATTTATATTTAATTATCATAATCAATCTGTCTAGTAAAGTAATTTAATGCTACAAACTCATTTCTCATGCTGATTACAAACTTTTTTCCTTCTTACGCCACTCATGGAAAAACGTTGGTTTCAGCGTTCTTCATGTGATATATTCAGTTATTGATCCAAATTCGAAAACATTTATGAAAATAAATTGATTTTCTTCAATATGTATTGATCGATTGCACGTCAAAAGTAACACATTTAAACATGAAATAGAATAGTGATTTTCTATCCTTCAGAAAGCTTTCAAATGTTCCAATACTCTTCCGTCAAACTGAAGATGCTTTTCTGACATCAGACTTTTTATTTTGAACATTCGTTTTTTTTTAAAAAAATGGTATATTTTTTAACAGACAGCATATTCGGAGATATCAGAATCTTATTGCTCCTTCGCAGTTGAATTCAATTGAAAGGCTTGTGATCTTTTTCAAATGCAACTACTTTGTTATACAACGGTAAAAGTGCTTTAGGAGCGATATTTAATGGTGAGAAATTATGTTAAATCTTTGAAAAAGCATTTGCAGGTTCGATCCTCAGATAGTACCAAATGCGAACGAAATGGGTGTACTATGTATATCACGCATTTTTTCTAATATTTTATATGTCTGTGGAATTACATTCTTATAGCAATATTAAATGCCATCAGCTGGAGAATATATTCTTTAGCTCATCACTATAATGTATACCTACCACATGATAGCCCTAGGTTCGATCTCCGGTGTTGCCATATTGGTGACCCGGGCATGATAACAAGCAAAAATACCTTCTGCTGCATTTAACTTCCTGACTTCTCATTTGATAGCACCAGCACAAATGGGTTACTCGATATTCCGGAATTCTCTGACGTCACCTCACCGTACGTCATCTGGTCTAGTTACTTACTACGAGTCTTGTCAAAATTATTCCTTTGATCACTAACTCGCTGACAAAATCTGCACTACATTTTCTTAACATCATTTTCTTTTCACATTTTCAGTAGGAGGGAGGGTTCTGTGGAATCCCAATCATATGGCAATATGAAAGAGCTAGAGAATTCTTTAGCTCATTGCGTTAATGTATATCTACACTATGGCCCCGGGTTCGATCTCCGATGTTGCCACATGTCTACTGACTAGTTTCCTGCTGATTTAAAGATACTTTAATAGGTTGTGCAGGTTTCACTGTCCCAGCATAGAATCGAACCACATATTTTTAAACTGGGCAGTCAGTGATTTAATTGTTGAGCTATAGAGACAAAATTTTAAGTTCTTCTCGTCGATGTGAACCCTGTAATCTCCCCTATATGAAATCAGCTCTCAGTGTGTCACTGCCGATCTGAACGATTAGCATCACTTTCCCTACATTTTTTATATCTTGGCTAGTATCCTCTTTCGTCGTGATGTTGAAACTGACGTCATAATTCACAGGGTCTACGGAAAATAAGTAAATGGGTCTATTTCTGACCCCCAGATCACTGCCTCCAACCTGCAGAGTTTAGATTGTCGGACATCATTGTAAAGGTTCCACTGTTCCAGCCGGAGATAGCACCACGGATTGTACCACGGATCTTCGAACTGACCAGCGGATGCTATAACCGTTGAACTACTGGGACAAGATTCCAAGTTTTTTCGTCGAATTGGACCCTATTATGCAAGAACATAAAATATAGCATCCTTAGTTTCTTTAACATTGTGGTGGAAAGTTATTAATTTTACGTATAGTGGATTACCTAATTTACACTGCTTTGTAGACTTCGCACAACCCTCCAATTTTCTTCAGTGAAATCTACTTACTTTTTACTGAAAGGAAAATATTAGTACGGTCATTAATGACGTTTTATTGGTTTAAGCTTAACTCTTTATTTAAGTAAATCGAATAGTAAGATATTAGTTACAACAGTATTACATTTTCTTGTAGCATTTGTTAACTGTGTTAATTGGGCAGGTCATTTCCTTAGGCTTATATTTATCTAACAATGTGATACCAGATAAATGACCAGAATAAATTTACCATTAATAACCTGATGGTACTCGATACCTGGTCATATAGAGGAAAGTGCATGCTTCCTTGAACGGCGCAAAATGTTGAAATGTATCACCCGCTGACAAACCTTAATAGCTTTTTTGAGCAGCTTTCGACTTTACAATGCATGAGTACTTCTTCACAGCACATATTTAGCTTAGCTCTTTTCATTTCATCTTTTCAAATTCATCGGCTGTACTTTTTTTTTAGTTGAGTAAAATTTCATAACATGGCTTCGAGGATAAGCCCTGCTTTGCCTTCTCCTCCCCCCGCAGTGACACAGCTGATCAGGGGTTGGGTGCCCCCAGGTTTTCTTCTCTTCGTGATTGAGGTTCAGTACTAAATCAGTATATTTATTGGCCATACACGTAACTCAATTTAATGTCAATGTTGGAGCCGTTTCGTTTTGTCCCTCATTCGGCTCGATTCTCACCATGGCGTTTTAATGTTTAACAAAATTATATATCTGGTCTCACAAGCAAAGAACAGCTAGAGTGAAATCGGTAGCTGCTGATAGTTAAAGAAAAAAAATATGTTCCATCTCTGTCTAAATTGACTACCTTTCCCCAATATACTGCGTTGACAATTTATTGAATCCACATCCTTTCATTACTAAAGTGACCATTTTTTCTGGATAAAAAAGTAGGATAGACACCAGTTGAGATTGAAGTTAGTTAAGGTTAACAGAAGAACACAAGCAACTGACAGTTTAATCGTTAGTTATTGGGCAAAATCTAGGGTCTTATAAAAATTCTCCAGGTGAAATGTTAACTAGCTTTTATCAGATATTTTTAATTATAAATTTCTATTTTAAATTGGGAAACTCGTGATTTACTTGAATACAACAATGCCATCAATGGTAATTACTTCTCAATCTGCTGCATTGGACTGGGATTATAAAAATAAACCCTTTTGACTTTATAAACTTTCATTATCGCATTATATAAATTCTATAAATTATTTACTATTAGTAATTCGAAAAAAAATGGCACGGTGTCTTAAAATTTACTTTAGTAATTAATCAAAGCTTTCACTGTTGTTATCGAGATTTGGGGTTTTTTCTGATGCCCACAGTTTACTAAGATGAGCAAAAATACACTTCACAGGAGTAGCTGGCAAACCAAGCACAAATTGGATTATTTTAAAAAAATGTGTTGAATGTTTTAAGTTTGGAATATAAGAACATTTCAGTCTCTTTCTCTTAATACTAGAGTGATGTCAATTAACAAAGCGAAGTTTGCAAAAGTGGAACGTTTTACCTCGCTAAGGAATTTGTAGGCAGCTGGACGTGAAGCTGAAACGTGGAACAACCGGCTAAATTCAGGATGGCATTTTAAATTTACTCATCATACAAATACCCAATTTATTCGCTCTATTTGTACCACACGTGATGCTTATTCTGGATTTGTCCATTAACATACTAGAGTGCCTATTATTCTAAATTTCTATTTCTTCATTAAGGGGTGTACTTCGGTTTTTACATTATCCAATATTGAGAGAAAAAACCATATATAACTTTTTACCTCCACTAGTTCTCTTTTCAGGGCTCTGTTCAGTACTTCTGCTCGATATAGTGATTCTCGAGGCTCATCTAGTGCAAAACGTCGGGTTTTGCATTCTACTTTCACACCAGGAGTAGCAACAACAGCAGCATCTTCAGGATTAATGAGGATTGTATGGATCTAAAATCAAAACACAAAGCATTCCATCAGTATAGAATATATATTAGGTTGTAATGCTGCAAGATTTGAAGTTAATACTTCTAACATAAAATTTCTAACAAAAAACGTCTAAACTCCTAGCTTTAAGGAGTTTTGTGCATGGTAGTTATCTGATCATCTGCCCCATGCTAACGAGCGGCGATAACAATTAGGGCATTGGTCACGGATGGTGAAGCGATGGCTAGAATTTTGGTTCAAAGTTTATATGGGTGATTTTATAAAAATGGAAACATTTGCGTTCCATAGTGATATGTTTTTTATTTTAGAGGTTAAAAAAAACCTTTTTAAAAATATTCTATTATATGTCTGGCTTTCTAATATCCTAAAACTTAAATTCTGATAATGAAAGGAAAATTTAGTTCAATAAAATGTCATCTATATGCCCTGTGACATATCTATGATTTGCATATACTGGTGAATTTATCTTAAAAACAAAAATATTGTTTGTTTTTTAATGTGTTTTTTACCAATAAGTATATGTGAAGAATGTTAATCACTAAAAATAAAATTAATGTTTTTTCCGAGTTTTTGTCGTCTTCTACATGGTTGAAAAGTAGGGAATGTGCTTTCTCTAGGAAGGGCAACAGTGTTGTAAAATAAGCATGACAGCTTGTTCTTATAGGATAGAGTTGTATTTTGCTGTTTTTAAAGATTTTGTGATTAGCTACGGACTTTACTTCATTTTCGACATAAGTGCTTTTATTCGTCATAAAAATACTTATAGAAAGCAGGTAAAATGTGAATATAAATAAATTTTGATTATGCGCTTTCATACACCTTTCACCTGAAGGTACTTGGCCTAAAAATCTTCAGGAATCAGTTGAGAATCAGTAAACTTCTAGTTCGTCATCTACATGCCTAATTTTTAATGTCATTCACATACCTCAATAAAGGGCATGTTAATGATTCACAAGCCACGTGAATGACGAATATAGGTTAGTACTGTGGAGTAGGATTTTTATTAGTCGGAATCTTTATCAATCTGTTGCTTTGATAAAAAATTAATATAATAATTTGAGCTGTAAATTATTTGCCAACCATTTTATATCTTTTACATGTTCGTAAGCGTCATTAACATTATGTCATTACTCACATCATTCAAAAAAAGAAAGAAAAAGGTACACAAAAATACAAGAAAATACAAACATTTAAGCTTTGCTGATATCCCCAAATACTATATAATTAAGTACCTTATAAGTATTTTAGTAATTTTTTTTCAGATTTTTAATAAATACTTAAAATTGTGAATTTTAGATACTCCAAATATTTCCGTATTTGTAGAATCACCCATATATACTTTCAGTTTTGAAATTTCTAAAATACCTCGGCGCTTTCCAAGTGGCGTATTTTTAAATTCAATTTGGGGTGTGGGGTCTGTTTTACATTTCAATCTCAAGGGGTCTAAGTTAGAGGTCTGAACGGGCTCGGACCTGGCCCGTGAGCTTGTACCCAACTTGGCCCGATCTGACCCACAGGCTGGGATAGGGCCACATGTTTATTAAATTCTTGTTGGGTTGGGTCGGATCAAAACAAATGAAAATCTAAAAATAGATCAAAATTTAAATAGAAAAATTTGAAATTACATATGAAACAAACTTTACAATTAATGGATAAAGTATCCTTATTCTATATTAAATAATAAAAGTTTGCTCTGTACGGAGAATGCAGAAATAGAACCGGATACAGAAAAATTGTAATTTCAGATAAAAATTGTAGACTTATTTATCCGAAGACATTCCGATGTTAAAATAAAACATTGCTCTTCGCAGCATTCAAGTTATTTGAAACTATAGTAACAGTATGTATGTTCTGGCCTGGATGCAGTAAAATAAATATACTCAAAATAGCAAATAATACGCAAAATAAGTAATTTTAAGAATATTCTCAACATGCTATATAATCAAAGGAAATAATATCTATGCATACTTACATAGAACGTTTAATCGCATTGAAAAGTTTTTAAAAACACTAACAATTGTGGCATATGGCATGCTTGTTTTCTGCAGTCAAGCATATTTGGCGCTGATGAGCTCTAACAAGACATTGCGGTGTTCACTGATAATTGATGGTGATAAATGGATGAATAAAATATTTTTTAAATACTCGTATATTCTCATTGAAGAGCCGTTTACTCATTTAATCTCTGATATTACCAAAACAAAATGATAAATAAATACTCATTTTATAGTTTTACTCATTCTTGATTTGTGCAGATTTTTTAAATTTGAGTTTTTTTTATTTATTACTATATGTACTATAACTTGTGTTTAATGCCTTAAATGGCAAATTTGGATTATCATTTGGAGTTGGCTTCGGAGCAGGTCAGGTTTGGGTGAATTATTTAAAAAAATTCTTGGGCTTTGGCAGAGTTAAACCTTAATATTTTTTAAATTAGACCCGTGCAGATCTCTAGTCTCTAAAAAATTGGCTTTTGATCTTAGCTTCTTGTGCTGGCTTCAGGAACCGGGATTTTTCCAAATTTGGAGACATTGGGTTTTACTGCATATGAAGAATTTCCCCCTATTGCAGTCAGTGAAGCAGCAGCCGGAACACTTCTTTTTGAATTCTTAGTTTCTATCCAAGGCTATCCAAGGCTTTTGCATTTCGGGTACCTGTGAGAAAACTCACGTATCTCCACATCGGAACTAGAAGATCTTTAAAGTAGTTTGGAGTAATAATAGATGTAATGCATTCCTTTTCATTAGTTTCTAAAATCGCCTTAATTATTCCTTTTTTTATTATCATTATTTATTTTTCTTATTTATTGGAGGTTAAAACGGGTTGTTTTTCTAATTTAAGGACTTCAGAACGACAAAATGAGTGGGGATTCAGTAGAGTTTCTTCTTATCACATGTGTGTTTAGGAAGCATTCTGAAACTTTTCAATTTCGGGGGGGGGGGGGGGGGTTGAACTCCCCCTCTTAAATACGCCCCTGGCACTTTCATACCTTGACCCATCTTGGTCAGTCTGGCCCTCATTATTTGCGAAAGAAGGATCAAATAAAGTCGCAATTTTTCCATTCCATTCTGATGCATAGATATTTTACTTGCATGTGTATTATTCTTAATTAAGTACATCTCATTGATGTTTACTTATAATAGATGAAAATTACAATTTCATTTTAAAACTTTTAGGTGTAATTGTGAATATTTCGCAGGCTTCGCACTGCACATATTGATCTTAAAAGAGAAGGTCTAAAACAGCTTCACCAGAATAAATATTATAAAATATTTAGTAGCGGGATGTTCCGAAAGATGGCAGCAGGTTAAACGTTTGTTGGATGCAAGACTCATAGATTTTTGATGTTCGTAATTTTCTGTTCTTTATAAATGAACTATTTCTTCGTTAATAAAATATTTTGGGCGATAAAATATTTAATTAATGAAATATATTCTTGGAATAGTACATGTTCCGTGTTTAAGCAGTTACACAATTAATGATATATAAAAAAACTGAGAAGCTGAATGCGCCCGTCAGTAGTATTCCTCAATAACTTACCATTTTGAAAACGTTTAGATATGAAATTTTATTAGAAAGGACAGTCAATTACCTTCCTTACGTGCATAGTATAATGTATAAAAAATGATTGTGATGGAGTCGAAAATTTGAATTCGAGTTTTAGACGGGAAATCACGTTCCAAGCGTATCTGAACTCGACTCGAACGTTTTGGAGGTGATGTCTGTGTGTATGCGTGTTTATGCATGCCAGTGTATGTGTATGTATGTTTGTGCGTGTGTGTATGTATGTTAGCATGTGGTGTGTGTGCAGAACCCCGCCCCCCGTCCCATCCCTTGTTATTCGAGCATCGTTCATCGTAGACCAAATTTAAAGATACCATTCGATAAGGAATAATGTCTAAGTTCGTGTACATAGAATTTGCATAAGGGACCGTTTTCATATCGAAATGCGCACAAACTTCGAAATTTTCAATGGCAACACCGGATTTTGACGTCATAAACAAATTCTAGATCTCCAAATTAGTCTATATACAGTGACCGCCGGTTATAAGATTCAGTGGTTATAAGAAACAGCCGTTTATAAGACCCAAAACGACAGAAACAAATACAAACTTCATTTTAACATTAAAATTGTGTCGCTTATAAGAAACACGATTCCGCTTATAAGAAACAGTTTTCTACAGAAAATTTGTTGATTTCCTTGCGACGCGGGTGTAAAAAAGAAAAAAATCCATTTGTTTAAGGTTAACTGAAGGACGAGTTGTTATCTCTTGTCTCTGGGCGTACGGGGAGGGGGTGGGAGTTTGCTATGTAACAAAGGATGACAGAGAATTTCTCCGTAGAAAGGCTTAGGGGGAACAACCCCAAATCAGTAAGAAACGAGTTTTAATCTTTTGGCAGTTAAGGAAACATACTGATAAGGAAAGGCATCTCTGCTTATGCACTCAAATAAGATTCGTACAGCTTTAGTTAGTCATTTTATGTTTTGCTAGTGGAAGCATGTCGCAAAAGAGAAAAACCCTTACTTTGCTTGAAAAGCAAAGTTTACTTAAAAAGTATGATTCTCTACCTCTGTGTAGTCAAAGAGAAGCTGCTTCTGCATTAGAAATTCCGCACTCAACATTATGTAAAATCCTGAAAGGCAGAAATGAAATTTTGACGCCAAATTGTAATCTTCAAAGAAAACGGAAACGAGAAGGAAAGGCAGCTGCTATAGAGGAAGCACTCTTACAATGGTTTTCTAACGCCAGATTAAAGAACGCTCCTATCAGTAGGGCAATTTTACTGAAAAAAGCAGAAAATTTTGCGGAAAAATTAGGAGAAAAAGAGTTCCGTGCGACTGATGGTTGGTTAAGCCGCTGGAAAGAACGAAATAACATTGTGTACAAAAAAAATTATGGAGAGAAGCAGGACGCGGACTCCGAGTCGGCATCTTCATGGATTACGCAAAGCTTACCACCTCTATTAGAAAAATACGCTCCTCATCAAATTTTTAACACTGACGAGACTGGGCTCTATTTTAGAGCGATGCCCGAGTATACAATGATGTTCAAAAATGATCTATCCTCCGTTGGAAAAAAACAAAAAGATCGAGTTACAGTTCTGTTAACAACGAATATGACGGGAACTGTAAAAAAGAGCCCTTTAGTTATTGGCAAAAGCAAACGTCCGCGCTGTTTAAGTGGAATAAAAAAATTGCCAGTGATCTACGAAAATTCAAAGAATGCCTGGATGACAAGTAGAATTTTTGAAGACTTTTTGTTAAAGTGGGACAGGGAACTGATGGGAAGAGAAAAAATTCTTTTAATCCTTGACAACTGTTCGGCTCATCCTGTAGTACAGCTGACAAACATTGAACTTTGTTTTTTGCCACCCAATACAACTTCCATCATACAGCCTCTTGACCAAGGAATTATTAAAGCATTTAAAACCCTGTATCGGTCAAATTTGCGACAGAAAATAGTAGATGCAATTGATGAAGAGAAAGGATCGGCTTGCGAAATAAGCAAGAAAATAACCTTGCTTGATGCTATCCATATGATCGCAGGAGCATGGAAAAATGTTTCTGACATATGCATTTTTAATTGCTTCCGTAAAGCAGGATTTTTGAAAAATAATGTTGACATACCAGCAGAAGATGTAGAAGAATTAGAAGCACATTTCGAAGAATGGATTCACATCGATGAAAATTTACAAACATCTGAAGAAAAAAGTGATGATGACATAGTGGCGGAAATTCAGAATGTTTGCAATGAAGAAGAAAATGAAGACGACGTTCCACAAGAAGAAAATTTTCCTACAGCCAAACAGTCGCGAGAAGCCCTAACTATAATTAGAAAAACTCTTGAACATAGAGGGGCATCAGAAAAAGTTTATGGACTATTTTATGATTTAGAAATGGATGTACGTAAACTAATCACAGACTCATTAGCACAAACAACACTGGATAAATTTTTTGCTGTTCCTCAGTAATAGATTACGGTATGTATGAAAATGTACTATGCTCTTATACATAAATGAACGACCTATGAGTTTTACTTTTTATTCTTATTTAATTACATACTAGTATATGCATACATATAGATAATATTTTAAGTTGTAAGGCTTAATTCGTAAAATAAGAAATATTTTTGAATGCAAAACTCAATTTACAAATGTATTATGTATGTACTAATATTTTACTTATATACATTTATCTTTTAAATTCTGTAAAATTGTGTTCAATAGTTAGTATTTACAATGGAAGAACGATATTTAAAAAATTTCCGGATTTAAGAAACAACTGCTTATAAGAAACAAAACGAGCGAAACGAACGTGTTTCTTATAAGCGGCGGTCACTGTATAACATTTTTCACGGTTCCTATCTTTATATCCGAAGATATTCAATATTCCGATATGTGCAATTTTCAGGAGTTAGGTCCATATTGAAAAACGCAGTTTGAAGGACGAAATTTCGTTGATTGATCACAATTGTTCTAATAAAGTGGGTAATTTGGTATTACTTTTCGTATATGCATAGTAAAATATATATGGAAAGTATTGTGACGGGGACGGAAATTCGAATTCGGGTTTTCGACGGGAGAGCACGTTTCAAGCATCTCTGAACACGAAAAAAGAAAATGTTTTTGACATGATGTCTGTGTGTGTGTGTGTGTGTGCAGTGAGTCTGTGAAGACGATACCTCACGAACGAATGGAGCTATTTGAACGAAATTCGGTACAAAAGTTACAATCTGTGAATACTAGAAGCCCATTGTTTTTACACGCAATCGAATGTTCAGAACCCACCTAAATTTTGAAATGAAGTTTTGAAAAAATCATTAAAATAGCAAAACCTTCAATAAAGTTCCACAAATAGCCATTTCTTATGTAATTTTTCATTAGGAAACTATTGATACAAATTTTAGAACGCTAGCATGAACTGCTCTCGAGATATTGCGCATTTTGAAAATAAGTTTATCAAAATATCACACAAAATAAAAAGAATATTAACTATTGTGAAACATGTCCACTTTTCATATGTAATATCAGGCGATAAGTTTAGTGACATCATTGTCGTGGATCTAGCTCGTTTCATTCATGAGAAAATATACTTTGGGTAATACTTTTGTATTTGGACGTAAATATTCATTTATCTGCTATACGAATAACTTATATCTCCGTCCATAATGTTTGGCGAGATTTTGGCGACGAATTTGGCAGAATGACGCCAACTTGACGATTTTTTTAAATGTTGCCAAATTAACGAAAATATCGCCAAATTGATAAAAATGACTCTAAATTAATGAAAATGACGACGACTATTTAACGAAAATTCAATATCTTGAGAAGAATATAAGAATTTATTATAAGAATAACCTATATTTCCGCCCGTAACGTTTAGTAAAATTTTGGTTTCAAATTTGTCGGAATATCTCCAACTTGCTGACTTTTTAAATGTTGCCAAATTAACGAAAATGTGACCCAATTGATAAAAATTCGCCAAATTGATGAAACCGACGCTAAATGAATGAAATGACGACTAATTGATGAAAGTTCAATATCTTGTTAGTTCAGCATCAAGACCATAAGAGTAGACTATAAGAATAACCCTTTTCTCCCTACGTAACGTTTGGCGAGAGATTTAACGAGACGTCGCCAACTTACGATTATTTTAAATGTTGCCAAAGTGACAAAAATGTTGCCAAATTGACAAAAATGACGCCAATTTGGTACGTAATATTTCGCAAATTCTGTTTTCCGTAATATGACAGGCATACCTTCTAGTATATAAAATATGCTCTTCTCTCAGTTTGTCTGTAACACTTGTAGCTGCATTTGGCGAACTTGGCGAATAATTTAGTGAAGTATTGCCAACTTGCCGATATTTTCTCCCACATTGACGAAAATATCGTCAAAATTGCAAAAATAATGCTAAGTTAATGACAATGAAGCCTAATTGATGAATTAATTATTAAAATATTTTAATATATGGACTATATCGCTTATTGAGAATGCTATCAATATTGATAATTGTTTATTTAGAATTGCGAGAAGTATAAGTTAATTGGATACTTTGAAGTTGTTTTACATGTTGTCATCCGAAAAATTGCCAAATGTACAATTCAACGTTGAAAACACGGTACCACGGATCTAATACATTATTTTTTGACTGTAAAAAGAGCAAATCATTGCATTATATAAAGAAAGTCATGTACTGCTCACATCAGATATTTTCTTTTAAAAGATTAGAAAGCGACGTAGCTATGTTTCGTGTTTCATTTTCGTGACTAAATTTGAATCGAAATACTTTTATCTTAATGTTTTTCGAAAAATACATTTTTCACTAACATTTAGAGAAGGTGGTTACTATACTGTCATAATATTAGATATAAATACAAAAATTTGCTCTGCTTGTTGTCTGAAAGAATATATGAAGTAAAAACTTTCATTAAATCCATTATATATTTGTAGCAAGAATGTGAAATCACCAACTTGGCAGTGCCGGGGTTTGATCCCGGAGCTAAAGCGTGATATACCAGTATTATAGCGTTGAGCTAAAGACGCCTCCAGTTCAAGGTATTTAAAACTGCGTTATGAGCGGTCACTGCAGTACTCTCCTCACAGTGAGTTTCGTTAAAATCGAACAAAGTTGTCGCTGGGTTGCACATAAAGCATGCGAGCTATAAGTTGAAGGGAAGGAGCGTTCATAAGACCGTGCAGAAGTGTGTTAGGTGAATTGTGTTGCCAATCACGTGGCCGCTGAAGAATGTGCTGCAGAGTTTGAATCTTTCGATCAACTGCCTCCTGGCTCTATCTCGTGGAGAGTACAGAAAGTACATTTTTGCAAATGCATATATAATTTTCAAAAATATGAATTGTTGAAAATAATAGAGAAAAGGATGCTTCGTGCTCATCCAAGGTCACCAATAGAGCGAGCAGGAGTCTGTTGTAGTAAAGGTAGCGCATCTGATTCCAGATCAGAAAGTTGCATGTTCAAATCAAGCTCGGGTCATCAATGTAGCAAATATGTGAAATCCCCAATTTGGAAGTTGCGAGGTTCGATCTTGGTGCCAAAGCGTGTTAGGCCAGTATCATAACGTTGAGCTAAAGATGTCTCCGACTCAAGGCCCTTATGAGCTTTCGCTACACATTATTCCATCTTTAGGTTTTTTGAATTCTTTAACTTTAAATTGAGATGTCTTACAGTTACAGAAATAGGGCCTACTATTAAGAAATGAACTATGTAATATTGATTGAACCTATACGCTGCGCCTGTAGTAGCGAATTAAAGAAGTTAATTACATATCCTGGAAACAAAGCAAGATCTGCTAATATTTTCAATTACATAGTTGTAGGGTTGGCGTTTTGTTTCTAGTATGGGGAAATGTTTAGTTTTTACATAACATGAGCAAAAACGGTAAACATTGAGGTTAACGGAAAGGGGTAATTGTGCAAATCTATCATTTACTACTGCACGTTAACTACCAGTACTTCTTAAAAATGGTAAGTATAAGCAGGGGGAAATAATAATCCCTGAAATAATCTAATATAGAATTATTGAGAATTATCCTTTTTGCAGTAAATATTGTCAAGAATTGCTGATAAATGAAGCTGTACAATAATTATCCCTTTCGTAACCTCATTTTCATGGCCTTTATACATGTATGTATAAACTCATGTATTTTTGAACCGCGTGCATTTTCTTAACTAAATAGAGAGCGCTCTATAACTCTGTAATTGGAAATTTTTGCTTATTACTTTCCTTATATACATAGTATACTGTATAAGGAAAGTATTGTGACGGGGTCGTAAATTTGAATTCGAGTTTTCGACGGGAGAGCACGTTTCAAGCATCCCTGAGCACGAATCATACATTTTTGAGGTGATGTCTGTGTGTGTGTGTGTGTGGAGACGATATCTCACGAACGAATGAAGCGATTTGCACGAAATTTGGCACAAAAATTACAATCCATGCATAATGGAAGCCTATTGTTCTTAAACTTTATCGAATGAGCAGAACCCTCCAAATTTTGAAATGGAATGTTGAAAAAATCATTAAAAAATCAAAACTTCCAATAAAGTTACATAAATAATCATTTCTTATGTAATTTTTTATTAGAAAACGATTGACATAAACTTTAGAACGCTGGCATGAACCGTTTTTGAGGTTCACTTTCATACGTAATATTATACGATAAATTTGTTATTATCATTCTTGCGAATCCATATCATTCCATTCACGAGAGAAGATACTTTGGGCTATAGTTTTGTATTTGGAGGCCATTAGTCGTTTATCTAACTTATTTCTCTCCATAACGCTTGGAGAAATTTTGCTGAAGAATTTTGAGGAATATCGCCAACTTGGCGAGTTTTTATATGTTGCCAAATTGATAAAAATGACGCTAAATCAATGAAAATGACGACTAATTGATGAAATTTTAAAATCTTGGAAAGAATATAAGAATTTTCTGTTAGTTGTTTATCTGCTATAAGAATAATTCATTTCTCCATCCATAACTCTTTGCGAAATTTTGGCGTTGAATTTGGAGGAATATCGCCAACTTGGCGAGTTTTTAAATATTGCCAAATTGACGAAAATATCGCCAAACTGATAAAAGTATCGCTAAATTTATAAAAATGACGCTAAATCAGCGAAAGTAACGACTAATTGATGAAAATTCAAAATCTTGGAAAAAAATAAGAATCTATTTCTCTATTTGTATTAACCTATTTCTTTGTCTGTAACGCTTGGTGAAATTTTAGCCACGAAATTTGTTGGCATATCGCTACTTGGCGAGCCTTTTAAATGATGTCCAATTGACTAAAATGTCGCCAAATTGATAAAAATAACGATAAATCAATGAAAATGACGACTAATTGATAAAAAATTAATATTAATAATAACTCATTTCTCTGTCCTTCTGTAATGCTTGGCAAAAAATGTAGCGAGATGTCGCTAACTTGGTGACTTTTTAAATGTTGCCAATTTGATAAAAGTGTCACCAAATGGATAAAAATGACGCTAAATAGGAGGTAATGCTTTGCAAATTTTTAATTCCGTGATATGACGGGTATATCTTCTAGGGTATAAGAAATGCTCTTCTCACCTTTTGTTTGTAACACTTAACGATACATATATGGCGTACTTGGCGAATAATTTAGCGAAATATCGCCAAATTGGCGATATTTAGCCTCAGATTGACGAAAATATCGTCAAACTTGCAAACACGATGCCAAGTTTATGAAAATGACGCTTAATTTGCTACGAAATAGCTTTACATGTTGTGGTCCGGAAGAGCGCCAAATGTACATTTCAACGTTGAACACACTGTACCGTGGATCTTATGCATCATTTTTTTTTTTACTGTGAATGAAGTAAATAAATTCATTGCATTATATAAGAAAAGTCATATGCTGCAAACATCAGAGTTTTTTACTAAATGACGTTACTGTTTTTTTCCGATATCTCATTTTGTGTTAGCGCTCTTCAATAGTCATTTTATGGTATTTTAATATCGTCGAATTAATTACATTCTTCCTACATTTGAAATGCAATATGTTTTTAATTTGAGGAACGTGGAAGCGTTCCGCCCCACCAAGTCGTCGTATTCGCATTCGTAGCTGGCAAGTGTACATCATACTTGATGTGAAAAGTTCAATTTTCAGGCATCTGTATGCAAATCTTCAAGCAAGCTAAAGTTTTGATTCTTTCTTCTCATTAAAGTCATCTCAAAGTTGAGAAAATAATCCAAAGAATCTATTGATGTCGTAGCACCCGAGAAACAAACCATTTTGAAATTCCATAACTTTTTTGTAAAGAGGTTTTTGTTTCTTGCACTTAGTGAGAATTTTTGTTTTTATCACGAAGTCGTGTTTTTACGAGATTGAAAGCATAAAAGAAAATTGTATAATACAAAATAAATACATTTACAATTTTATAAACTATAAAACTTACCTTGGGAACGAAAAGAATGCAGAGTGTTGTAGTAGTCGAAACGAATATCAAAGTTGACACGAGCACAAACGTCAGCGTGTATCTGTCAGCTGGAATAATATTAGCCAAAGCAACAACAATAATGCTCGTTATAACGACATTATAAACGCTCATTCCAATGTACTGAGAATCATTTAGTGCAGGAACTTTAACGTGTCTTGTCTCCCATGCCATGTAACAGCCAACAACTAATAGTAGGCCTTTGTATATGTAAAGACTTCCCAACCACTTGGCCATATGTGCTGAATTGCAGTGTTCACGCAAATATAAGTAGCCAACGTTTCTCTCCTCTGCGTTTACCTGTTGAAGTAATAAATTTGGGATTTAAATATTCATACACATTTACACATACACATGTTCATATGCATACAATGATTTTTTGAAAAATAAAATTAGAAAGGGGTTTATCTAAAGCAGAACCGCCCATACAAATTGTGGCTCCTTCTACAAACATTTATCATGGGCACCCTCCATATTTGAGTTTCTCTCCTTCCGAATCTTTCATGTCACCCCATCCCTATCCCTTAGCGGAAAGACGCCATTTTCAAGACGAATGAGCAGTGGCTGTAGTCACGAATTCATCTCCTTTAAGGGGCACATTAAGTTGAGGATTGGTGTGCCAGCGAGCTTCCTCAGTTTATATGGGCAAATTCCTCGTACTATGAACCGGAATCTTCAAGGTGGCGGGCTAGACTGGCTAAATTGCTGTCTGAATCAAAATCGTCTGCGACTGGGGTATTGACATGGCAAGTGCTCTTGGGTCCCTACCCGGTGAATGATTTCGTCGACGATACGTCCGTTGATACGGCCGCGCTGGATGGGAGATTAGAACACAAGGCTCTACCAACATTGGCCTAAATCTCCACGATTGCCGTGGGAGGAATCCCCTCTTTGTTTCTCCAGTCTCTCCCCCTCGGCGTTCGCCTTCGATTCGAGTGGTGTCCTTCTCTCCCCGTCGGCGCTCGACTCCCATTCGAGTGGTGTGGACCTTCTTTAAGTTCTGGATATATAACCCATATGGACAGAAATCAAATTCTACTCTTAATATGTTATAGTTGCAGATATTCGCAAAAAAACATATTAATATTTATTTCTGAAGTACCCTATACAAAAATGTTTTAACATTGAAGGCCAAATTAGCCTGTAATATTTCTTAGCTTTAAATTTTGTTATCCTAGCTGTTAAATCCCACGGTAGTGGCATAGGACGAGGCACTGCAAGACACTATATTGCAAAAATAATTTCACGCTATAAACCTTATACCCATATTTCTAAAATTACAGTGGTTTAAGGATCGCCTGTTGGAAAGGCCAATGGCAGGTTAGTAGATTATCCCAAAGTTGCATGAATGATATTCAAAAGCGAGGAAGATACAGCCTTTTGGATTTCAGAGAAATGTAGTTCTTTTACAGTTTGTTCATCTCCTTCTCCTTCTCCCTCTCCTTATTCAGACTACATTTCTATACGAAAATTCATCTGATGTTGACAAGATTTTTAGGCATGTTCACAAACATGACAGCTCTTCTAAATATTTGCATTTTTTGGTCAAAGCCTTCTGTTATTTTAAGCAACTGCGTCGTAAAGAATAACACATTTACAACGATATCCTCCACATAAATTCCAAAAGCTATAATGTCCTTCTTATAGACCTTAATAAATCTGAGATATGAAAAAAAGGGCTAGGGCGAAAATTTCTAGTTCAGTTTACAATACTTTAAATGATAATGCCAATGTCTCAATTAAAAAAAAAAATGTCATCGAAACGTGCATGCATGGCCATAAGCTGAACTAGAAAATTTCGCCCCCCCGCCCCTTTTTGAATATCTCAGATGCTTTTCTTGCAGAATATAAATAACAGGAAAATCGGTGCTTGTCAGTCTGGAGGAGATCTAAATTAAAATTATTCCATTTTGTAAACTTGAAGAAAACGAATTTTTGTAAGCTATACTCATTAAATACAAGTGGCAAATGACCGTTTTAAAATTGAAAATGAGGATCATCAAGCACAAAACATGTGTTTAAATTGTGTAATTTTGTATTGTACGAAAATGAAGAGAGTTAGTACGATAAAACTGAATTTAAAATGCTTTGAATTCCGTATTAATTGGATCTTAAACTTTTAAAAGTCATTTGCAAATAACTTGTAACAGTAGTAATTTGTAAATAAAGTTTTGATCCAATTTTATGAAAACGTTATAATTCTTTACTTCTCTACAGCACATGGTAATGTATAGGAAAAGTATTGAAATCGTGACGAAAATTGGAATCTATTTCGTTTCAAGTACTCAAGAACACAAAAAACCTATTTTTAAAGTGACATCTGTATGTGTGTCGAAAACCCAGACCACTCGACTGACCCTAAGGTTTACAGCAGCAGTGATTGGTCGGGTCTGTATGTGTGTGTATGTCTGTATGTCTGTGCACGATAGGTATCCGCTCTAACTCAAAAACTATTCGCCGAAATGTTACAAGATTTAGTAAATATGTCTCTTGTGGGTTATCCTGTTGATGGTTAGATTTTGGTACAATTCGTAAAAATAGAATATGTTTCTTTTGCTAAATGGCCTTCAAAAGTCGCCTGAATATGAAATATTATCACTCTATGAAATATCACTCTGAATTAAATGTGCTCCGTTACTTGAGAGTTTCTGCATTTTTGCAACGCCGCCATTTCAAAATACGGTCATTGGAGAATGAAAAACTCTAACATGAGCAGCACATGACTTTCCTTATATAATGTAATGAATTCATTTCTTTCACAGTGAAAAAAATGATGTATAATATCCGCGGCGCAATGTTTTTAACGTTGAATTGTACATTGGGCGCTTTTCCGGATGACGACAGGTAAAACTATTTCGATGTACCCAATTAACTTATATTTCACACAACTCTTTTTTGACATTCATCAATATTGATAGCAACCGCAATAAGCAATCGAGTCTATATATTAAAATATTTTAATAATTAATTTATCAATTTGGCGTCATTTTTGCAATTTTGAATATATTTTCTTTAATCTGGGGCGACACATCGCCAGGTTGGCGATATATCGCTAAATGAGTCGCAAAATTTGCCAAATTTATCGCCAAGCGTTACATGCAGGCGAAGAGAAGAGCTTTCCTTATACTATATAAATGACTATTAGCGAATTGTTGGTCGTAAAAATATAAGACCATTATGTAAGTTTCTTCTCTTATGAATGGAACCAACTAAGTCCACAAGAAGGATGTTAGCAAATTTGTCACATAATATTGCATAAAAAGTGAATACATTTCGCAATAGTTAATACTTTTTTGATTTTATGTAATATTTTTGATAAATTTATTAAAAAAACTATATATCTTGAACTATCTTGAACTGTTCATATTAGCGTTCTAAAGTTTATGCCATTCCCTTTCTAATGAAAAATTAAATAAGAAATGATCATTTACGTAACATTGTTGAAGATTCTGATTTGATAATGATTTTTTTTTTCAAAATTTCTTTGGCGAATTTGAGAGTCTTTCGAGCATTCGTTTGCGTTTAAGATCAATAGTCTTCCAGTATTCACTAATTGTAATATTTGTAACAAATTTCGTTCGTGAGATATCGTATCCAAAGTCTTACACACACACACACACACACACACACACACACACACACACACACACACACACACATACATCTACATACATACACACACATACATACCTACATACAGACACACACATACTTACATACATACATACACATACACACACACACATACACACTAACATCACCTAAAAAATGTTCGATTTGAATTCAGGGATGCTTACAACATGCTTTTCCGTCGAAAACTCGAATTCGAATTTTCATCCCCGTCATAATACTTTCCCTATACATTATACTATGTACATAAGGAAAGTAACATAAATGAAATTAAAATTGCAAATGTAGTATAATTTTAAATAAGTATCCATATATTTTTGTGCCATTCAAGTCCTTGAATTGCAAGAAAGAGAAATTGAATTTGAGTCTTTAGGGAAAGATCCATCAGATTTTTTCTTTAACTCGATTGTAAACTAGATGCAAAAGTTTAACCACAGAAGAAAGAGTGACTGTCGTCATATTTTATAAGGTGTCAGTCATATTTTATAAGGATCGCCAATGGTATCCGGGCTGTAACTGAAATGATGGGAACAAGTTTTTCGAGCTATTGCAGGAGGCTGGGAACAGGCAAAGAAATGGAAGGGTCATGTTAATTATATTGAATTAGTTTGTAAAGTTAATGGTAATTAATAAATAAAAATATTAGAGATTAATGAATAAAAATATAGAGATTATTTTAATTTCTTCACTAAAATGGATCGATATTTTATTTCACTCCGTATAAAATTGTGACAGAGACACATTGTCTCTATTGCATTGATGTGCGCTGAAAATCATGTAGTCAGGAGATTTCTTCTCGATTAACTGTTTACTTGCCAATGGTCTCAATTGGGAATATTTATAAAAAAGAAATGAAATGAACTATTTTGCAGAATTTACGTAATAATGTTAATTACTATTTGAGTGGAGTTGATTTTTATAATAATTTGTTTTCAGCAGGAAAATAATGTATTATTATAGATGATTTTGGTCATTTCTGATTCCTTTTAGATTATGGAAACTACAGAAATTAAAGCTACGAGATAATTACTTCATAATTGCCTAAATGCATTCCGGTGATTAGATTTAATTAGATTCATGAAGGTGTAGTACTAATAAATTCCCTTAATTTTAATTCAAATTTTAAATTTGCGTTTGAATTTATTTCTTCATAATAATTAAATTTTTAGTCTAACTGGTTGGTAATGGAATAGACGACACATACACACACACGCACAACACACACACACAACACATACACACACATACACACACACACAGAGAAAAGAATAAAATGTAAAAAGCAATTGAATTTGGATTTGGGGGTAAACAATTAAAGACGATTCATTTACCGTTTGTGTGATTATTCACTAATTAATTAATACCTTTATTTTTTCAATTAGGTTGCATATTCCAAACATGTTCCTTGCATGCTATGAATGACACGCGTGCCATGAATTGACCGCCCCTGATCAATATATTCCGATTTCAAAACATCAAAGCGTTCTAAGAAATATTTCGTTTCAGTATTATAGCTTGTAAAAGAGCTGAATTTTTTTATCAAAGTTTTTATGTTGAGCTTTATTTTATTCAAGAGAAAGCTTGTATTGCATGGAAGTAGATAGTCACGGTTACGCTAAAACCATTTTTTCGGTGAATAACAACTACGTTCTTATAAGGAATGGAAGTAAAAAAATGTGATATTTTGACATAAATTCTTAAAAATAAACTATAGAACATTACTTAAAATTTTAAAAATAATATAAATTCTTGTATACAAATTTTTTGTATTCTTGATAGAAGCAGGAATGAAAATTAGGGGGTTACAACAGCTTTAAGGGCGTTATGCTCTCTTTTATTAAGCCAAAAGTAGTATGTATTAATTGAAAGACTAAATACATTTTTAATATGCTTAGATTAAATATAACACATTTGAAATAACTGTAGTCACCTAATTTCCTGTTTGCTATTATTTATGTAGTTGTATTTAATCTTGCGATTATTACACATTGTTTCTGACTTGATGAAGAGGGCTTATAAAGTCCTTGAAATAATTTCAGTCATCTAATATTTTATGTCTGCTTCTATCTAGCCTATCTAGGCTGCTGTATTTAATATTTCGATTATTGAACACTGCTTCTGACTTGATGAAGAGCGATCATAACGCTCTTGAAATAATTGTAGTCACGAAATTTTCATATACGTTTGTGACTTTATCAAGGAGTAACAAAGAATTTGTATTCTCTCAGGCAGCAGCTATATTCATCAATGTACTTGTATTTATTATGATAAAAATAGTATTCTTATTTCACTTACTTGCAATGATAAATGTGTTAGTTGACGTTCCATAGGATCTATTGAAACCCATAAGGTCACTAAAACACAGTCAACTAAAAGCAAAACACTAACCATACCAAGTAGCTGCTGGTCGTGCAGAAGCTGAAAGAAAATTATAATATTTCAAAAACTCTACGAAGTTGGTGTCTTTTTGAAAATATGTAGTTCATAATCTTAAATAATAAATTTAAACGAAAATGCTCATATTTGCATGTATATAATAACAAAGATATGAAATAATATAATATAATTTAAAATAGCACTGTTGCTTTTGGTACACTAATACCTGTTTTAAGTGCACATAAAATTACATAATTTTAAATAAAGACAGGCAAGAATGCATAGTGCAAACAGCAAAACATCATGTCTATCTGGGATAGTTTTATTCTGAAAATTTTGTATTGCCACTCAATCATTAGTTTGTTTTATAAAGCTTTTGAAATCTTCTTGAAACTTAATATTTCGACTCACGTTCATAATATTTTAAGAAAACCCCGGTGTCTTATATTTTGGATAAGCATTCAGTTACTTTTATATCTGGAATAGTTTTGAACAGAACGGTTTGCCAATTCTTGTTAAAATTCTGGGTTGAGCAATATTGGATTTATTTTCCGTTTCAGCAGTTACGTCTGTTGAAAAACGACATATCTTCGATTTTTTTCCAGATTTGTTAAATTTTTGGTTATATTATTAAAGCAACGCAAAGAGCAAATTCACGACGGACTTAGAATAACAAAATATTTAGTTTAATAGTAAAGAAAACAAATAAATAAATAAATATCGAAACATTCCTAGTTAATAGAAGAACCCTAAAAAATATTTGATTTGTTTCAGAACACAGCAATATCTTTGTAACTCTATTGAACTTAAGCTATTGCTAATAAACTTTTTGCTTTCGCCTCAGAGTGCTAATAGATAGAGTTTCAATGTCATTAAATCGCTGCTACTTGAAATCATCCGCTAAATAGCAAAATGGTGTTAAAATGAATAACTATATTTTGAACGAAAAATAACTCTTAAATTTCGAATTTAGGAACACATGAATTATGAGGAGAACGTGAGCAACGTATATAAGCACATATAATATAATAAAGCAGCATATAGCTGTTTTGAGGATACGCTGTATCCTCTTCATCATACATTTGACGAAGGAGATCAAGCGTATCCTCGAAACATCTGCATGCTGCATTATTGTGTTATTTGTGCTTATATACGCTTTTAATATTGTGATTTTATACGTTTCGATTATTGTGCTTATATACGCTTTGATTATTGTGCTTATATAGCTTATTTGTGCTTATATACGTTTTAATATGCTTTGCACAAAGTATATTTTACTTATTAACACTTTACAACAAAGTTGAAGAGTGTTTATGACTTTGTTCATTCTGTCTGTCTGTCTGTCTGTCTGTCCGTTAGCACGATAACTGCCGTAAAAATGACTTAATCAAAATGAAATTTTAGTATGTTGTTCAAACGGTCTGTAGGACCTATGGGAATATAAATGAATAATATCACCCAATTAGTTTTGGATTGAACCCGGGTCGAAAAAATGAAATACATTGAGCCCTAAGGGACCTAATTTTTCAAACATTTTTTAAGCGGATTTAAAATTCACAAATTGCTTCGAAAATTTTAGGTAATATTCAAATTGTTCCATAAATTATATAAAAAAAAATTCAGCGAAATATATTCAGTAGTTTTTTAAATAAAAATTAAAATAAAAATTACACCTCTTATATGAAACGATCACGTGACCATGATATGAAAAGATCACATGACCCACTTCAAAATGATATATGGCATCCATCTTGTTTCAAAATCGTGATTTTTTAAGTTCTCTTTAATTCATATTGAGTGTTTTATCCGTCCTAAAACTACTTTATTTTTGCTTAAATTCTGTGCATCTACATACTGAAACAACGCAAATACAATATATTTGAGTTTAAATGATTATCCAAATATGATTATTTCTACAACGAAGCCTATTTTTCATTTATGTAAAATGTTAACAGCAAATATGTAGAATGAGTTGTATTAGAATTGCTGTATTTCTTTAACACAAAATAATTCAGTCCATGGAGTCTGCATGGCTGATATGAATGAAATATTAATTGATTTTATAAACAGAAGGACGATTTTTTCGATGAAGTTTTAAGCATATAGTTTATGAATTGTAGCTCCATGGTCTTAATTTTTAAATAAAATAAATTATTATAGTATTGTGATGAATGAAATGAATGAAATCCTGCTTTTATAGAGAGATCCAGGCGTGTTATTTTTTCTATGACGTCATTTGAATTTATTTCAGTTGTTTTCGATGAAGTTTTCAAATATAATAAATTATCGTAGTATTATGATAGTTTTAAAACTATTATCGTGGAATGTATTGCATTTTAGAGATATTTAAACCAGGCAGTTTATATTTCAATGCCGTCATTTGAATGAAGTTCATTTTTTTCGATGAAGACTTAAGTTTTCAAATATAATAAATCAATGTAGTATTGTGATAAGTTTTAAAATATTACCGAGGAATGTATTGCATTTTCGACTTTTTTAAATAAAATTGCATTGAAGTTGGAAAGTGTTTCATAATCAATGCTTTAAGCATGATTGATCTTTCTTGTTTAAATTGGCTTTTCATTAAGTTTCTCTATTGTTTCTCAATCGAGCTCCTTTGTTAACGATAATTTTCCATTCATCTCTATCGGTTGGAAATATTTTATTTTATTTTCAATTATTAACTCTGTTATCTTTTCGGATGATGTCCGTTTGAGCCGATTAAGTTAGCTTACATAGCTTTAGAAACCTATTGTTTCCTTCATTTTAGGTTATTTTCTACTTAATTTCTGTAATTTTGTTATTTTCTCAGTCTTTTATAAACGGGCATTTTTAAAGTATAGTGTTTAATTTTTTATATGAAGTTAGTTCATATACTTTTCGAAAATAATTGGTTCTTTCATTTATGTTATTAATTTAATTCCAGTCCTTCACTAGCACTTTTACAGATTGTTTTGCTCGTTTGTTTCGTAATGCAGTGGATGAAGTTATTTCACAGAATAAATAATTTTCATTAAATTGTTTTTTTTCATATATACGCATATAGTGCAAGATGTTCCTTGCGAAATTCTAATACTTATTTTTACGCATTTAATCACATTTCTAGTAATAAAAAAGTAGAAACATGAAATGCGTTTGGAAAATAAGTTTGGAAAAAGATGAATAATTTGATAGCTGCATATTTAGCAGGAAATTAATAAATTTTGTCAGTTGGTGTGTAGAATTCATTTTCCATGGAATTACTTAGAATGCATATAATTTTCTCCAAGCCTACAGTCATGCGAATTTAAAAAAAAAAAACTGGAATTGAGATCTCCAGAACTTGAAAGTGGAAGTGCTTAGTGAATAACTCT
This sequence comes from Amaurobius ferox, assembly GCA_951213105.1. Taxonomy (NCBI): domain Eukaryota; kingdom Metazoa; phylum Arthropoda; class Arachnida; order Araneae; family Amaurobiidae; genus Amaurobius; species Amaurobius ferox. The sequence goes on along the minus strand of OX578141.1, from coordinate 102,356,234 downwards.
ATTCCACTACAAACTTGTTGCTGAATCATACTATTCTAAAGAAAATATGTTTCAAGGAAAATGAAAGCTTTTGAACCAAAATTGGGAAAACTGAAAGTGTAAATCCTTAGTTAATCCATACTAGCAAAATCTGATGTTTCAAGGACAGTTTTTGAATCGGAAGAGGAAAAAAAAGAAGTAGAAATACCTAATGAAACCCCTTTATACACCATCTCCGAGATTTAATGCCAAATCCATTTAAGCTGCCATCTATGCTCTTTTTATATCTGATCTTTAAAGATAGATATTTTACGGAAAATGTTACATTTTGAATAGAAAGTGACATCTCCATAACGGGAAGAAGAAATCCTTAATGAGTAATCCTATCTCTTCCAGAATGTAATTTTGAATGCATATCAGTCGTTATCTAAGCTTTATATATAGCTAATCCTGAGAAATAGATGTTTCAGGGAATTTTTTGAAGCGGAAGTGAAAAAAAAATCCCGGCAGTGGAAATTCTCAGTGAACCATCCTATTTCCTCCGGAATTTGATGCTTAATTTATATCGGTTATCATCAAAGTTCTATTTATCGCTAATCTTAAAAAATCGATATTCCAATGAAAATAATTTTTTTTTAAACTGGATATGAAAATAATATTATATTAACTCTATTAATAGTAGATTTTGAGAAATAGATGTTTCGATATTTCAAAACATTTTTTCGGTATAAACATGAATGGCAAATTTGATTGCCAACAATTATTTAGAAAAAGAAAAAAAATAATATATTTTGAAAAAGAAGGATAAAACTACTGAGATTACGTAATTGCTAGGTTTGAATTTTATTTGTTTGCCTAGGTTTGAATATTTATATTTCCATTAGATTTCGAAAAATTAATATTGGTATTAATAATTTAAGGTATTAATAGCTTTGGTATTAATAACTTTTGTTGACTTAAATTTTTGTAACTGTTAATGTATATTAAATCAAGATAATAAAATTGTAGCGCATTTTTCATTCAATAATATTCATAACTCAACTATTAAATAATATTTTCGCAGGGTTAAATATATTTGTCGTGTTTGAATTATTTGTATGCACAGTCACCTGCATTCAAAGGGTAATCTGTTGGGCGATTTTACATGTCTGCATAGTTATTATTTTCTCAAAAATTAGTTTTTGAGTTTTTATTAAACAATATACTAGTTTTTGAGATAAATTTTATATCACAAATTTACATGTAAATTTAACATGTCAAAATCTGCTTTAGTACGAAATAATAAAAAACTGTATGTTTCAATTTCAATTAAATATTTTCATTTTCCCTGCAATACATGTTCATGTATAGGGAAAGAATTGGAATCATACCAAAAATCACAACTCGAGTTTCCGACGGATCTACAAGTTTTGGGACCTCTAGAACACGAAAAAACTACTTTTAGCGTGACGTCTGTGTGTCCGTCTGTGCAATGTATGTATCCACTCTTACTCGATAACTAATGGACCAAATTTCATAAAATTTGGTAGGTAAGTCACTTGTGTGTGACTCTGGTGCAGACTAGTTTTTGGTACGATTCGGAAAAAAGAATCTGCCTTTTTTTTGCGAAATGGCCCGCAAAAATTGCATTTATACACTCTACCTCAAAAACTAATGGATAAATTTTATAAAATTTAGTAGATAGGCCATTTTTGGGATACCCTGATGCTGATTAGATTTTGGTATGATTTGGAAAAAAGAACCTGCCTTTTTTTGCGAAATGGCCGCAAAAATTGCCTTTATTCACTCTAGCTCAAAAACTAATAGATCAAATTTTATAAAATTTGGTAGATAGGTTATTTGTGGGATACCCTAGTGCTGAATAGATTTTGGTATGATTCGGAAAAAGAACCTGCCTTTTTTGCGAAATGGCCCGCAAAAATTGCCTTTATCCACTCTAGCTTAAAAACTAATAGATCAAATTTTATAAAATTTGGTAGATAGGTCATTTGTGGGATATCCTGGTGCTGATTAGATTTTGGTATGATTCGGAAAAAAGAACTTGCCTTTTTTTGCGAAATGGCCCGCAGAAATCGTCAAAATCTAAAATAAAAAACTATCCATGCTCAAATACATCAATTAAATACTTGCTTTATACGTAATTTTTGACGAGCCAAAAAATAAGACCAATCCCACTACACTAGGACTAGCCGTTCTTGAGATATTTTAGTTTTTTCGCATTTTCGTTACACCACTTTAGAAAATAAGACCAGCTACCAAATGAGAACGAAAATTGAATTAAAAGTGCCAATTCAGTGTAATTTTAAATAATTATGGTTTTTATTTTGTGCAATTAAACTCAATGCATTATTGAAGAAATAAAGAGAACGTGAATGTGAGTTTGGTGAGAAAGTCATGTGCTGCCTACATCAGATTTTTACTTTTCCTACAGTACATGGTAATGTATAGGGAAAGTATTGGAATCGTGTCGAAAATTTCAAATCGAGTTTTCAACGAATAATAAACAAGAAAGATCAATCGGGCATATAGCATTGATTATGACACACGTTCCAACTTCAATGCAATTTTATATAAACATTTCTAAAATGCGATACATTCCTCGGTAATATTTTTAAAATTATCACAATACTACATTAATTTATATTTGAAAACTTGAAACTTCATAAAAAAAAATGAACTTCATTCAAATGACGGCATTGAAATATAAATTGCTTGGTTTAAACATCTCTAAAATGCGATGCATTCCTCGGTACTATTTTTAAAATTATCATAATACTACAATAATGTATTATATTTGAAAACTTCATCGAAAACAAATGACTGCATTCAAATGACGTCATCGAAATATAAATTGCCTTTATATGAAAGCAGCATTTCATTTATAAACATTTTTCCAATCCTTTCACTTATCACAATACTATAATAATTAATTTTATTTAAAAACTTAAAACCATGGAGGTACAGGTAATTTAACTCTATGCTTAAAACTTCATCGAAAAAATCGTCTGGGTTCTCTGTGTAAAATCAATGAATGTTTAATTCATATCAGCTATATTGCAGATTCCATGAGCTAAATAATTTTGCGTTAAAGAAATACAGCAATTCTTATACAACTCATTCTACATCTTTTGGTGTTTATATTTTCCATAAGTGAAAATTAGGCTTCGTTGTTGAAATAGTCAAAGTTTGAGCATCATTTAAACTCAAATATATTGTAATTGCGTTGCTTCAGCATGTAGATGCACAGAATTTAAGCAAAAATAAAGCGGTTTTAGGACGGATATAACATTAATATGAATTAAAAAGAACTTTAAAAGTCACGATTTTGAGACAAGATGGATGCCATATTTTACTTTGAAGTGGGTCGCGTGATCTCTTCATATACTGGTCACGTGATCTCTTCATGTGAAGGGTGTAATTAGTATTTTAGTTTTTATTTAAAAAACTACTGAATATATTTTGTTGAATTTTTTTTATATATTTTATGGGATAATTTGAATATTTCCTAAAACTTTCGAAGCAATTTGTGAATTTTAAATTCGCTTAAAAAATATTTGAAAAATTAGGTCCCATAGGGTTCAATGTATTTCATTTTTTCAACTCGGGTTCAATCCAAAACTAATTGGATGATATTATTCATTTATATTCCCATAGGTCCCACGGACCGTCTGAACAACATGCTAAAATTTTATTTTGATACATTTTTACGGTAGTTATCGTGCTAACGGACAGACAGACAGATAGACAGACAGAATGAACAAAGTCATAAACACTTTTCAACTATGTTGTAAAGTGTTAAAAAACTGTATGTTTCAACTTTGATTAAATATTTTTACTTTCCCTACAGTACATGGTAATGTATAGGGAAAGTATTGAAATCGTGTCGAAAATTGCAACTCGTGTTTTCGACTAATCTACAAGTTTCGAATATTCTAGAGCCCCAAAACACTATTCTTAGCATGACGTTTGTTTGTGTGAATGTGTGACTGTCATTCGAATGTATGTATCTTCTCTAGCTGAAAACTAACAGATCAATTAAAATGAAATCGGTATATTAGCTACTTGTATGTTACCCAGGTGCTGATTAGATTTTGATATGATTCGAAAATAGAGAACCTGCCTTTTTTGCGAAATGGCCAGCAAAAATTGCATGTATTCACTCTAGCCGAAAAACTGAAAGATCAAATTTTACAAAATTTCATAGATAAGTCATTTATGAGTTATCCTGGTGCTGATCAGATTTTGATACGATTTGGAAAAAAACTTTACTTTTTTGCAATATGGCCCGCAAAAATCCTCAAATTCTAAAATAAAAGACTACAACATAAGCTCAATTGTATCAATTAAATACTTGTTTTATACGCAATTTTTAACGACAAAAATGAATAAAACCAGCCCCATAACTCTAGACATTCTCGAGATATTTTTGTTTTTTTGCATATTTGACACTTCGATAATAATATACATCCGATCTCCAAACGAAAACGATAATTGAATTAAAACTGCAAATTCAGAGTAATTTCAAGCAATGTCGATGAAAATATTTTATATTTAATGTTATATCTAATAAAAAAAACTGAATTTTCTTTTGATAAATTATTTGTATAAAATGAATTTAATCTCTAATGAAGTAGTTATGTTTTTGCATAGAAAAATAAAGTATTCTGATAAATTTTGAAAATGAAACATTGATGAAAGACATCAGAAGATTTGAAAAATATTATAAGTAATGAGACGTAATGAACAAATTATAAAAATTCCTATTTGTCTTGTATTTTATTTATTTAAAATGTGAATGAAAACTATTTTGATTTTCTTTGAAAAAATATTAAATATTCTATTGCATAGAAATTAATTTCTGTTTTTTTTAATTTTGAAATGTATACAGGCAGTTTTATTAAATATCAAATCGATGGAATATGTACACATTTCTAAGAATCTACTTAATTAACAAAAGTTAATTTTGTAAGATATTTCAATTGAGGTAAAATAATCGCGTTGGAAAAGAACATACAATATTTTATATTGTTTAAAATAATTTAGTTTTGTGCTGTTTGAAGCCAAAATTTTTATCTTCTTTTGCTGAATTTTCATGCATATGTATACAGGAGTATGTGTAAGGTTCAGTTATGAGATATTTATTTATAGGATAGACACAACAGATTTTTCCATCCTGAAGTAGTAGTAAACAAGGATGGGGAACTTGAATACCTTCTAAATACAAAATCCAAAACTAAATACAAAATTCGCATATTGTATTTTTTATTTTATTATTTGTTATATTTTCAAAAGTATTTTGTATTTCTGAAATTTATAAAAGTATTTTAAATAATATAATGAAAATACGAAAATGAAATACAGGTGAAAGTTTGGAATAAATCCCTTACTTATCTCTTTTTATTAAAGAAATAATATAAAAATTTATTTTTTATGCAAAATAATTTGAACAGCTTGGATCCACAAAAGTTTTTTAAACATTCAAAAATTAGTTTTCTTGTAGTATTGTGTTGCACAACTACTATAAGACCCATAAGATATTAATTCTAATGTCATCTATTAAATGCACAAATTAGGATTAGCTTTTGGTTAAATATAATTTGCCAAACGGAATAAGGTTGACTACTTTGGCTTTTAATTTTAAAAAATATATAACGTTCTTTGTATTTTCTTTTACAGCACTTTAAGTATTTTGTATTTTTTTATGCATGCCTTTGTATTTTACATTTTTTTCGAATGTTTAGTATTTAATTAAAAAAAGATATTTCCTTCTCAGCCTTGGTTGTATGGAGGTATATTGCAATAAAAGGTGAAATTGGCATTTCTTCTTTGAATTCTTGCTTTATCTGTATATTGCTGGTGATGTAGGTAAAGAAATGCATATAGAATTTGAGGCTGAAATGTTAAAGCGTTTTAAAATTTGAAACCTTGGGGAGTCCACTTAAACGACAAGACATTCAACTCCGTCCTAGTAGTGCAACTGTAGAGCGTCGGATGACCAGTACGAAGATATGTGGGATTCGATTCCCGGTTGGGTCAGCAAGGTTCTTTATAACTAAGGCGCGGATTTTGATGACCTAAAAATTTACTAAAAATGCCCTTAAAATAGTGAAAAAATGCCTTAAAAATGCCCTTAAAGTTTTACATTATTATGAACTTAAAAAAAGAATGACATGAAAAGTAAATTTAGTTAATTCATGATACAAATTTCGGAAGTTTTGAGTAAATACAAATAATTTAAATTGTTGTAATAAAAAATTTATATGTATAAATACCTGACTTAAAACTTTTATTATCCTGAACTGCGATAATTTTATTTCCCATGATAACATCGGAAATACATTGAATTATTAGGTGTTTCCTAATGTTCTCAAATGTAAAAGATCTTCTATTGTAGGAATATAAGTTTTTATACCGTGAAAATACCTGTTTTCACCACAAAACGGGAAGAAGTGTTGCGGCCCCAGGGGTTTGTTTGTAAAGATGCTAAGACGGGAATTAGCAAAAACACCCATTGCAACAGAAAGTATAGAAAACTAAAAATGAAAACAAAATCCCTAAATATAGGAAATCTTATTATTTTAATTATGTATTATTCAAAATAAATATATAAAACAATTTCTATGTAAATAAACGAAGGGAGATGTAAATCGAATTTTGCTCTGACCGGCGCTTGTGTTTTTAAAGCGCACACGTATAGATATTTTTATATGTCTATCTGCGTCAGGAAATGTTCCATTGGAAATGAAACTAAAAGAGAATGTGCGAGCACCTTGTAATCAGGCTACAACAGTTATCTGATAGACGTGTATTTTAGCTGCGACTGTGAGAAACTCATTGTTTTCCTTGCACACATTTGTAACGTTTCAAATATGTAAGACTTTAACTAACCAGGTCACACTATTTATAGTGATATAAGATTTGGCATGCTGTATTTTGTAGCATATTTTGATTCTTTGAATTTTGAACCTCACCTATCCAGCCTGTCCTAGGCCCGCCATCGGATGCACACGTTTCTGGAGAATAACTCGAAAACCACATATCGTTTCTTTTCGTGATACATTATAATTTTTTGTTTTTTGAATCTTACCGGTCCAGCCCGTTTTAGGCCTTTCATCAGAAGGTACACAACTCGAGAACAGGAGCAGCTAGAAAGCTTAAATTAGGCATATCGTTACCTTTCCTGGAATATTTTAATTCATGGGATTTTGAGAGTTACCAGACCAGCCCTTCCTGGGCCCACTATAGGAAAACACAAGCTTTTTGGGAAGTTCAAAAACCAAGTGTAAAAGAACAAGTTTTAAAGATTAACGTAGACATTTATTTTAAAATGTACTAAAGAGTAGAAAATAAAGTGGAAGCATTTAACTTGCTAATTTCAGTTCCTGGTTTTATGTTCCCCAAATTATTATTTTATAACGCTTCACTACTATGTGTTATAATTAACCAATATCTACAAACAGTTCCGCTCTTTGCTCCAAAAATAGAAATAAGAAAATCTGTACAATTGTGTTTTAAGAAGCCATTGAAGTTCTCATCCCTCACAATTAATTTATTTTAGTTTTCACGAAACAGAGCAATCCCAAGAGTTTTGCAACTTCTTACGTTCTTTCAGATTAGTGTACACAGTAGTTCACATGAATGAAAAATAAAATTCTGTGATATTTGAAAAATGGACACAGAGTTTCGGGCACAATTCTAAAGATTGCAATTTAAGAACGAAAATCACATAAGGGGGAAAACTCAAACAAAGAAAAAATTATGAATGCAAAAGAAAATCTCTGTCAGTGTTTTGTCCCCAGCGAATTCTCGGAATCCATTTGGTCAATTTTCATATTACAGTAAAACTTTGATTTTACGTTACCCGTATTTTATGTTACCCGTATTTTACATTACCCGTATTTTACGTTTACTCGCTTCGTTTGTAATTTTTCCTCCGTCCCGATTAATCCCCTATAGCATTAATGTGTTTTTTTCCCGTGTCAGACGTTGTTTCAGTTCTACATTATGCCGAATCGAACGTTTTTTTAGATGATTAATAAGATTTTTATATGTTTCATGCATGTATTGTGCGTTTCTTTCAAATACAGGCTGTTTGAACTGGTTTTCACTCCTCTCCTGCCTTCCTTGATTTATTGAATGACGATTGTTTTAATAGACTAGAAATTGATTTTGAGAGCTATGCTAATTGCGATCGAGATATGATTACCTCAGAGGTACAAATAATTTGTAAATCCAATATAACTCAGAAAGTTCTGTTTTGATTGACTCCAAATTTCACAAAGTGATAGTCAATTGAGAAATATAGTCATGAGTATAATAATAAAATTAAAGAAAATATATTTAGGTATATCTTTAAGCTTTAAGTGCTTACTTCACCACAGTTAGTACATTCGGAAAAAGTTTTGTATACTTTATACACAAACTGAACAAGCCTTAATATGGAATGTGATCTCCCCTAACTTCGACACAAGTTTCGCATCGATATTGTATCCTTTCAATCAAGTGATCCAGTGCATCACAGGGCACTAAATTCCATTCCTGTAGAAGGGCAGTTTTCAATTCCTGGAGAGTAGTTGGAGTGGGTAGGCGGACAAAGACAGCTCTGCCAGGGACATCGCAAAGATTTTTGATGGGATTTAGGTGCAGACAATACAGTGGATACTGCATACGGACAATACATTTGCTCTCAAGGTTCTAGTTCACCAGCTTTATTGCGTGTGGACGGGCATTACCTTCCATCAAAATAAAATCTGGACCCACTGCTGCAGCATAGAGTCAGTCTCATGAAGGGTTTCAAGGACTTGATTCCGATATCGTTCAGCCGTCATTGCTCCCTTTGTGAACATATGTAGGTTTGCGTTATATTCTAAAGAAACTACAGCTCATATCAATACACTACCATGACTGAAGGCGTGATGCAACGATGTTAATGGGCGGGTTGCATGTTTCCCGATTTTCCAGACTCTTATACGTTTATCGTCTGAATTTGGGGTAAATAGTGACTCATCCGTAAACAGTACATTAGATCATAGCGATTTTGTCCAAGTTGCATGCTGACGATATCATTTCAATTGTGCTCATCTGACCTTAACGCTCAAAAGGATACAAACTCGTGGTATCCTGGCATATAATTCTCTTTCATGTAACTTTCGCCTTACAATACTGGCGGATATCAACTTTCCTATTTCTATGGTAGTCATTACTCGACGAGCTGATGCCGTCACTCGGCAACTGTGTTTGGTCCGTAATGCAATGTACAGGTTATTAAAGGATGGTGTAGTGCTAGGACGACCTGAAACGGGTCTTCGTATAACTATCACACTTGTTTGGAATTGTTTTTATAAATGAGAAAACGACAGAATGGCTCACAGAAAATAAATTGGCGACTTCTTTAATGGACTGTCCACCCTTAAGCCCTCCAAACAGCACGCCAGCGTTGATAGTATTCCAAACGCATGCTTTGTGTCATAATCAAATTCATTTAATACGAAATCAACCCTTAGACTCTTCGGAAATTTTTTCTGAGCATTGAAATTTTTAGGTAAACAAGTCGTTTTCACCACATGGCTAATTTTCATGTTGTTCGGGGAATAAATCGCTATTGGACATATCACTTGATAGTTACATATCCTCATCGACGAACAGTAAAGTAAACTTTATCCTAAGCTTTACTCCAACAGTAAGCTTCGCACAATAGAATAAGTCTAGTAGTAAGTTTTACCCACAGGTGTGTTCGCTATTTGAGAATTTTCATCACAGGCTTAACTTTGAAGTCAGTGAACCTGTTTTCGATACAGCGTTAAAAGGATTAAAATTATTTAAAATGTTCGAGATTTTAAATGTTTGGGATTTAAAAAATAATTTTTGAGATTAATTTAAGATTTAATGTTTCAGATTTAAAAAATGAGGTGAAACACTAACGCAAAGCTTATCAAACGTTATAAGTAAAAAATATAGAGATGAAAAATTATTTAATCATGGGCAGTGATGGATATGACTTCTGTATAGCATGGGAACTGATGCAAATGACACCTTCCCTGCAGCATGAGAATTGGTGAAAATGACACTTTCTGTGCAGCATGGGAACTGATGGAAATGACACTTTCTGTATAGCATGGGAACTGATGGAAATGACATTTTTTGTATAGCATGGAAACTGATGGAGATGACTTTTTTTATGACCGCTATTTCTACACAGCATGGGAACTGTAGGAAATTACACTTTCTGTATAGCATGAGAACTAATGGAAATGACACTTTCGGTGCAGCATGGGAGCTGATGGAAATAATAAATTCTATATAGCATGGGAACTGATGGAAATGACACTTTCTGTGCAGCATGGGTACTGATAGAAATGACACTGTGAACGGGTGGAAATGGCATTCTATGACTTTCTTTTCTACTTGTTTTTTATGGAATGCAATAATCCAAAATGTATTTTAAACACATCACGAGCTAGGAAAGCACCAGAAGTATACGAGTCATCTACTTTACTCCTTTTATCTCCATGGAACACGCTCATCTGTTTAACATGGTAGACTTATAGTTTCTTAACTTCATGGCTGAAGTTTTCTTTACAGTCGAAGCACAGCTGTAACCTATGCGGTATGGATTTATCACAATGGTTTTGTTTTTCGACTATGACATAAATGCATATTACTGTTTTCACATCTCCAAATAGACCTATGGGTTTTCCTTTATATGTGCATTTACTTCAATATTCAAAACATCTCTGCAGATTCATTATTAGATTATATATATAGAAACAAGTATACTAACAAATATAGGAAAACAAAATACCAACATATATATCTAGAAAGTTATAACATTAAAACAAGTTGAATCCAACAGCTATGTTTGGAATTATGTCTATGCTGTAGATGACGATGAATACCGATACTAGCTGCATGCTAATATTATACTTAAAACTTGCAGTTTTCAAAATTTTGCCAACCGAATATCTAGCTAAGTGAATACGCAAATAATTGTCCAATTGTTATGGAACAATGACTCCGAAATGAAAAATAAAATTTGAATATTGATGAAACAAAAACTGGAGGATCGGTCCAATACAGAGACTTGATACGGATAGCAAGTGGGCATCTGACTTCTGATTCAAACTATACACATTTTTAAAAATTCATTTTCTGCATACACATCTAAGCAATATATGCAGTATATCACCCAAATTCGGTCCAAATCGTCGCCAAAATTACGAAAGGTTACTTATCTTGATAAAATTTCGTTTCATATTATATATTTGTTTTCTATATTTCGTTATATACACTTTTTGTATTTTTTTTCTGTTTTCGCATTTAAACAATATATGCAGTATACCACGCATATGGGGTCCAAAACTCTTCAGCGGTTTCGAAGAATAAGAAGGGCCAACGACTTTGACAAAAGTCCTTTCTGGTGTCTAGGACCTCACCGATGTATTTACTGTAGAAACTCGACTTGTGATTAAATCATGATCAACATACTATTACTACACCATCGGATAAAGTAAAAAGGTTACTTGAATCTACTGATAAAACCATATCAAGAAAAGTGGTACAATTTAAAATTTCTATCACTATACTTTCCTCTAACTCAGTGAGTAAGACGATAACCATGCCCATAACTGAGAACCGGTTAACTGTACCCGTGAATGTGTGTGTGTGTGATGGGGTGTGCGCTACGAAAGCGCTCTCGTTAGTCAACACAATGTTTTGTAGTTGTAAAACATTATCTTGTGATTGTTTCTAATAAATATTATGTCGTTGTGATATATGTTCCACACGTAGCTTTATATTCTCACAGTAACACCAAACGTCACATGAATGAAGAAAGTAATAAATTTATATTCTTAATTGTCCTCTACGCGCTTTATCGCAAACTTTTCCCGGCAACCGAAATTTAATGAGATATCTGTTTTACTTCGTACTTAAAATTAATAAAAACAACACATACCGTGAAAGAGAGAAAACATACTAGGCTGCATGCTTTTCATCTCCCTTCTCTTTAGTTGACTGTACCCCACCCATTTTTTACATATCTTCTACAAAAAGAGGTTACCACAACTATAAATGGCCAAAAGTTTTAATGTTTTCTGTTTTTAATTTAAGGAAAACTGAAAGACATCCAATGACCTATTTGGAATGCCTTCCTACTTAGAATAACCTCCAATCTTTCCTGTAGACAGAAAATACATGAGATATTTGTTTTTTGTCTTATTGAAAGTTATTAAAAATTACACATACCGTGAAAGAGCTAAAATATATCAGTCTGCATGTTTTCTTCATCCTACCTTTCTTTTGTCGTGTGAACTCTACCTCAAATGCAAACTTACAATATTTCAAATCTCTTTCACAGGAAAAGGTTACCACAACGATAAATGAACAAAGGGTTTAGTGTTTTACGCTTTTAATTTAAGGAAAGCTATAAGACATCCAATGATCTGCTTAAAATGCTTCTTCAGAAAATATTTAAACTTACCTCCAACCCTTATCCGGAGAACGAAATTATCTGTTTTGCTTCGGAATCAAAATTAATAAAAACCATACATACCGTGAAAGAGACAATACACATCAGTCTGCATGTTTTTAATTCCCGCTCTTTCTTTTGTCATATATGTCCCACCTAAGTACGCATGCACAGTCTTTAACATCTTTGTCATAGGAAAAGCTTACCACAATGATAAATGGATAAAAGTTTTAGTGTTTTACGTTTTCAATTTAAAAAAGCTGAAACACATCCAATGATCTACTAAGAATGCTTGTTTAAAGAAAAATAATTTTACGAAATTCACCTATCTAGCAGATAGCGAATCGTTTCTCTTCTTCAAATATCAAAAGTAACTTAATAATATCAGCGTGCGGATTACGCAGCTACGGAACAAGCTTGAACAAACGAATTTTCTATATACGGAGATTAAATAAGTTAAAAAGAAATAAATTCGGGAAATTCTATTTCTTTCATCATTTCTTTCGTACTCTCTGCCCTCACCCCGGAACAGACAAATTTTTTTCGGCAAATTTATTGGAAACATTTTTTTGCTAAGAAAAATCAAGGTTATGATTAATCGGTAAGTTAAATTTTGATAGATAAGTGCACTTTAGTTTAACTTCTTTTAATTATAAGTCAAGCACATGTTATTTTTAAAAAATATAAAACATACCTCTAAGTTTGATGGCTTCGCTATTGATGCCTCATTGTAGGTTCATTAATTTAGGATCTGGCTATAACAATATGAGTGTCCCCCGCATGGGTTTTCCATTTTTATTTTAAAACTTTTAAGTTTTGTTAAAACAACTTCATTTCGGATCTGCACAGTTATTTTTATACACTAATAAGTTTTGTAGGTGTAATATAGAATGAGATTGCCAAAAGTACACAGGATAGCAGTTGTTATTACTAAAATTAGTTTCTTGATGACAGATAATGGAGCGGGCTACATAAAAAAATATATAGCAGCGAAGAGAAAAATACAGGGTCTTTCAAAAGTCCGTATAAACTTTAAAAATTCATCAAAAATCGAAAAATCATCGCATTGAGATACGGTTTGTACCATAAGTATTACTAGGACGGGGCTTTTTTTTTTGACGTGAAAAAAATTTTGTAGTTTAAAAAATCACCTATAGGTGGCGTTGAACGCATTGGAAAGCCAATTAAAATAACTTATTGTACGTGTCAAATCGTGTAGGCCAAGTGACAAGCCAAAGTGTAATCGTGACAAGCCAAAGTAACCCTGAACAGGTGATAGGATATTTTCCTTTCTTTAGATTTTTCCTAAATCAGAATTTTCGCAAAGCATTTGATGCTGATTCGCCGCTCACGTAATACAGCTTCACTAATAAGGCTTTTCCGATTAAAGTTAACATTCTCGCAAAAACCTCTTCTTTGCACCGTTTTCTAATGAATCAAATTGAGAATTTACAGAGGACTACAGATCTTTTATAACAGTCTCATTTTCATACTTCTGGAAGATGCATTCTGGTAAGCGCCACCTATAGGTGATTTTTTAAACTACACAATTTTTTTTCATGTAAAAAAAAAAAAAAAAAAAAACCGTCCTGGCAATACTTATGGTACAAACCGTACCTCAATCCGATGATTTTTCGATTTTTGATGAATTTTTAAAGTTTATACGGACTTTTGAAAGACCCTGTAAACACTTAAATAAACTGGTTATACTCTTAGTGATTTTCGATGATAATTAGATTAAACAAAAAATAAATCTATGAATATTTACCACGTTTACAACCAATCCTACATGAATCTATCGAAATGAACTAATTTTGAATAATATGTATGCGATTTTGTCGATGAACAAAATAATACATTTCGATATTACCGAACGTTAATAATAAAATAGTTTGGCTCTCTGTTTATAAATTTCTCTCTGTTTATAAACTGTAGTGTAATAGTTTATACTACAAAAGAAAGAAAAATATGCACTGAACTAAACGAAGTATATTGTGGGTATTTCAATTATAATTTGATTATGCAAAAGTATAAAATTTTGAATATTTACTACGCTTACAGTCTTTCAGAAATCTATTGAAATTGACTACGAGTAATATATGTATATTAGCCATTTTCATCCATGATTCGCGCAAGCGAAATGGTTAGTGGTTACTATTGTGATATCTATAAGCTTAATAAAATTTTTGAATATCAAAACCGTTTCAAATTAATGCATTAAAAGGGCGCACATTTTGTATTTCGGTTAACAAGAGAATTGCGGTATGCAAAATAATATTTCATCTCCGATCACTGTATAAAAGTTGAATTATAAAATATAAAGAATCAACTGCCACAACTATAAACTAAAATATCTCAGGAACAATTAGTTGAACACAGAGTTAATAATGAAATTTTAGGATAGGTTTTCTACGAATGATTACAATTTGATTATACAAAAAGTATAAAATTATGAATATTTACTACGTTTACAGTCTTTCAAAAAGACGAATTTTCTGAACCTAGCCGTTTTACAGTTATAGCTGGAAAAATGATTGAACAAAAAATTCCTATTTTATAAATTTTCAGAACAAAATTTAGAAAGATTTTAGATTTTTCTTATTACTTATAGGTCAAGTCCCACGTATATGCAGTTTCAAGTTTCTGCTTTTAGCAGTTTAGATTTTGTCATTCATGACTTAATCAGTCAGCTAGCCAGCCTCACTAAGCTGTATGATATAGATTCTGTTAATGAATAAAATGTTTCGTTTTATGTCAAAGGACATACATCACAAAACAGTTTGATTCCCATTTATATTACGTATATCTTTGTCTTAAACTTATTAAAGATAAATATATTTTGTTCTAAAAATCCTAGGTTAAGAAGGAAATAATCTGGCTAGAGTATGAGAATGGTTATCTAGCTAAAACATTTAACACCGAGACAGCGACTAATGGGTTAGTGCAGCGGATCCTGAACTTACTTTTAAATTCAAGGACCCCTTTGTAATTTGAAATAATTGCGAACTCCTTGACATCATAAATTAAAATAGGCCAGATAAATATTCTTGAAATTCTAAATTTGAATGTAAGTTAGATGCAATAAAATAAGCATTTAGTTTGTAACAAGGGACGGCGTTTATAAATATAAAAAATTAAGAATTATCAATTCAGAAAATTCGCATGATGCATCTAAATATGAGCATTAAAAAACTTAAAGCTAGTAATGTTACATTACTAATAGTAATCAATACAGTTTAATGTGAATAATGATAATGCTTTTCAAAATTAGAGGAGTAATGTTCGATTCAATTAATGATAATTTCTTTCTCAAGTCATTCTCAACTTCTAATCTATTTCTCAACTTAGACTTCAAATAAGTGTGCCTGGAGTAACACAAATAGGCGATAGGAAATGGAGTTAAGCACTGCAATGCTTTTCTTGTGAGTTCAGGATAATTATTCATATATTTCCATAAACTCAGCTAATGGTAACTGTGAGAACTGTTAGTTAACGATTTGTCACATGAAAGATCTACCTAAATATCTTCCTCTTGTTGTGAAAGACAGTAGTTAGTTGAAAGTACACCAGTAAAGGGATAACTTTTAATATTTATAAAAACAGGATTTAGCAAACATTTTATTAATTATAACACATATTTTTTGTGTTATTCAACGATTCCCTTAGAGTTTGTCAAGGACTCCAAGGAATCCGCGGACTCCACTTTGGAAACCACTGGGCTAGAGAATTAAACACGGAAATTACGCAAAGACTATGCAGGAAGACTTTTCTTATAATTGAATTTTTGTTCATAGAAACTTTATATGTATGTAGTTTAAAATAATATATACTCACCTTACTCTTAACGATACCAGTATTTGTCCGAATAAAGATATGGTATACTCTATATGTCTTGATAAACATACAACCAAATGCCAAGGAAAATCCACCAGAAAGAAGAAATGCTCTTGCCTTTAAAAGAGAAAAATAAAGTTTTTATAGTTTGGAATGTGTCATAAAAAGTGGAAAGAAGTGGGAGATAAATGTTTTGAAGGGTAAAATACTGTACAATAAATAAGACTTCACCATGTAAGCAATTGATATACGAATGTTTTTGAGTAATTTTCTACTAAAAATGTGTTAATATGGTTTTAAAAAAATAATTATTTTATTACCTCATCTAACTAATGTACTATACTCGAATGGGGAATTAAGAGAATGCAACTGTGTGTGTATGTGTAACTCTATATTTATTGATAACATTAATATTTTTTAGGTAACGGTATATTGGGTGTTTCAAAAAATAGCGCATGACTAAATATCTTTTGAATGATTAATTAAGGTAGTCTCGAATCGCATGAAAATTTTTGATCATGTGACACGTCTTTTTAGTAGTAATTACTAAATGTAACTTTTTATACAGATCCCCTAAAGTTGTTTTTCAATTATAAAAATATTTTCCATAGTCTAATTAGTCAAGCAAAATTAGTTCCATTGTCATACGATCAAAATTATCCGAGAAATCATTAATTAAAGTTTTATAAACATAATTGGAAACTGTATAAAACTTTTTCTGAAGATAGGTATGCATGTATGTTTTTGTAATGGAAATTTTATGACACGAAACTTAATTTTTATATGCTCCTGATATCTAGGTTTTCAACTTTTCTTTTAATTGGGTGAAAGTGGCTGGAAGAAAATTCTATAACGTTGACAATTTTTTCACGGCCATTTTGCATATAAGAGAACTAGGTATTTTTCAAACGATCTTTAAATAAATAAATAAACAAGTTGCTAATTGGAACTTCCTTTGTAGAAGGCCGTATAAAAAGCTAATTTTTTTTTACATTTCTTTTTTATTAAAACGTATCACGTGATCAAAACCGTTGTAAGATGAAAGTCTTACCTATTTGAAACATCTTATTATTAAAATGTGATCGCATGTGCATGTATGTCATCACTATTCCTAAATCTCTACTCGGCCTAGAAGCTCGAGATTTTTCTTTTAAACACAGGTATCGATTCAAAGATGTTATTAAAACTTTCAAAAATTCGAAAAAATTGATAGATTTTTAAATATTTGTGAAAACCTCTTTTTCCATTGAAACTTATATAGTATGTATGACATTACTATTCCGAAGCCCCTACTCGGCCTAGAAGCTCGCGGTATTTTCAGAAAGTAGGTATATCAAACCGAGAATGCTATTAAAACATTCAAACAAAGTTACAACATTTACCTACCCACATGCAGGCAGTTTTGACGATGTCATCCGATGATTTGAACAAATTAGCTATAATGGTTGACAAAATTGCCTACGTTACGTTTCTGAATGAAGTTCAATCGGTAGCTTCCAAGTCGAAATAAATTGATAATCAAAGTTTGAATGACACAATCGCTGTTTTACCAACTCAAATATGTGAACTATCCATAAAAGCTGACAGTTTAAGCAGATTTCGAGGACGGAGTAATAGCTGTAATTGATATAGATATCGATTTGTAACCCAAGACAAATTTTGCTAGTATCATTTCTGATTTCGGGAAAAGATCAGGAAATGCATCTTATCATGCATGTTTAATCAGGGAAACTGAAAAGCTAAATGGTTATGGCGACAGACGTGGGTGGTCAAAGTAGTTGTCGCCTTACAGTTCGGGATAAATTTGCTGGACTTAACTTCCTCATCGATACGGGTTCTGATATTTCTGTCATCGATACGGGTTCTGATATCTCTGAAGAAGTTAGGGGTAGCCGAACTTTTTCAGAGTGCCTGCAACCCAAGTCATTTCAAAATATCGTAGCCACAAATGGAACGAAGATAGCGGTATATGTTACCCTCCAAAATTCTTTAAATATAGGCTTATGCTGAATTTTTCCCTTGACTATACAGCGAGCGTAAAAGTCGTTGGTGCATCTCGTCCAAATATAGGAGCAGATTTCCTCATACGGTATGGCATTCTCGTAGATTTAAAATCCAAAACATTAATTGACAAACTTACGAGTGTAAAGTTTTGTGATAAACTTTGAACAGCTGAAAATAACTGCTCTTGATATATGCGTATAATTTAATATAGTGATATATTTGATGATAGGTTTACACAGAGTGTGACTCATAATACCGCATACATGACTGAGACGAAAGACTTTCCAGTAGCCGCAAAAGCTTTAGCCGCGGCTAAAGAAGAATTCCAAATTTTTATTAGTAAGGGAATATGCAGTCTATCTAAAAATTATTGATCCAACACTCTAAATGGTAAAAAAAAATACTGTTTCTAATAAATACAGTGTTCGCCCTATACACGACTTCTTTTTTAATTTACACGGAAAAATTATATTTAGCACATTCGATCTTGAACGTGCTTACCAACAAATGTATATGCATAAAAACGATATTCACAAGACTGTTATAATAACGCCTTTCGGACTTTTGAGTTTAATTACATGACATTTGGTCCTAGGAATACTACTGAAACAATGCAGTGGTTTATGTATCAAGTACTTAAAGGTCTTGATTGCTATTTTTCATATATCGACGCTATTTTGATAGCAAATTCGATAGAGGTGTACTTCATTCATGTGCAGAAGAACTTTAACCTTTTAAGACAGTATGGTCTACTTGTTAATTTATCCAAGTGTACTTATGCTGTTAAGCAAGTAAAATTTCTAGGACACTATGTTGATCGACATTGCATCACGGCCTTATCTGAAAATTTCAAGCATTTGAAAATTATTCTCAACCTTTCTCAGTTTGTTTTTTCGTTTTCTGGCTTTTCTGAATTTTTATCGGTAATTTTTGCCTAATGCAGTTTCCTTTACACCAAATGTTAGGTGAGTGTAGAAAGAATGATAAAACGCCTCTGGTATGAACATCAGAAACTGAAGAATCCTTCAGGATTTCTAAGGAAGAATTAAAAATGTCACCTACTTAGCTCATCAGAATTAAGATGCAACTTTAGCTTTTATGACTGATGTGACAGATCAGTGTTCAGCAAATGAGTGGAAACAGTTGACAACCGCTAGGATTTTTCTCTCGGAAATTAAGCCAGAATAAAAAAAATTATAGCACGTATGATCCTGTGTTTGTAGCCTCTTTCGCAGCAATTGATATTTTCTGGAAATAACAAACTTTTTCCTTCGAAGGAAACTAGTTTTTACAAATCACAAACCGCTTACATCTGCAATAGCACAAAATATGAAAAGTCTCCCCTTGCCAGATAAATCAGCTAACTTTTATTGCACAGTGCACAAATGATGTAAACCATGTCAGCGGCAGATTTTTTCACAAATACAAGTTCTTAGCTCCGACGATATTCTGGCCTCTGATGAAATCGCTAATGCTAAAGAAGACAATGATCTACAAAATTTGCTCAAAGAAAACAGGATTGAAATTGCAAAAGTTGAGGGTAACTGGAACTATCGATGCATTTTCATGTGGACTTCATACGTCCATATATCCCACAAATGCACAGGATGAAAATATTTAATTGTATTCACAATTTAGCACACCCAGGTATAAAAGCTTCAGTTATATTAGTAATTGACATATTTGTATGTCCTAAGATGAAGTAAGAGATTGCATAAGACTGTAAAACATGCATTGCATTTCAACGTGCTAAAGCAGGGTGTCAAACTCAATCTTGCAAAGTGCCAATTCTTCTTTCAGAGTATATCAGTGGGCCGGGATTTAATTAATCACTAATTTTATATAAAAGTATTTTTATTTAAATTTAAAGTATACATCAAAACTAAAATGACATTAAGTCATCAATGGCATTAAGTCCTTGATGAATGGGTATCTGCAATCTGTAACTATGTATGTGTTTAATGCATAGAACAACTAACTATTCATGAAATTCAAGTATTACTAATTGAGGTCACAGGTCGCATCTGAATGCCCCGAAGGGCCTGTGGGCCGCATCTTTGACATGCCTGTTCTAAAGTATATTGACATGTATCGTCACCACTGTGCGATTTTATTGTTCCAAAACAGCGTTTTATGCATGTCAATATTGATATCATAGATCCATACCTTCATCTGAAGGATATTTGGATTGTCTTACATGCATTGATAGATTCACAAGATGGCCGGAATCATTTACTTTGGCTGATGTACGTTCAGAAACAGTTGCTCAAGTACTATATACTGGTTGGGCATCCCGATTTGGTGTTCCTAAACGAATCACCACAAACCGGGGCTCTCAGTTCAGAAGCTATTTATTTCAGTCGCTAGCAAAAATACACTCTGTTGCAAAATATTATATATGCACCCACAAATTATTGAGCTACCGCGAAACTCGACTTGTATGCATCGTTTAAGGAGATATGCAAAAGATTAGAGTTTGGGAACAAAACACGTTTTATTAAGAAATGGTGGCAATAAGAAGAAAACATTGTAGTAAGTGGTAAATCCTACCCTGGCAGCTATACAAGCCGATATTCGGTGCGGCAGAGTCAATTAAGTTGCTTATGTCCATCTGCGGAAGATGCTTTCACAAATACTGCAACTGGTTATATAATTCAGTGGTATTCTGAGACGGCTGCAATTGCGGTCTTAGCATGTCCTAGATCTGTTCTATTGGGGATAGGTCTGGGGACCTGGAGGGCCATGGGAGGGCATTAAAGTCTTGATAGTAAGATATTGTTGGGAAAGTCATGCAGTATGTAGTCGAGCGTTGTCTTGTTGGCAAATGGAACCTGGGCGGTTTTACAGCATAGGCAGAAACATTGGTTGCAGAATATCGTTGACGCACAAGTGAGTCATCATATTGGCTTGCAGAACAAGAGGATATCGGCTGTCCCAGGAGATGGCTCCCTCAGACTGTCACCCCACGTGTGATGGCTGTGTGCCATTCAACAACAAATGCGAGATCAGAACGCTCCACAATCCTCCTCTACACACGCATGCGGCGGTTATCAGCATTAAGAGGGAAGCGGGATGCGTTGCTAAAAACAGATGTCTTCAATCGGAAAATGTTCAGACTGACCGAGCTCGGCACTAATTCAGACGGCTCTATCTATTTTGAGGGGGTCAGTGGTAGATGGATCAGACGTAGACGCCTTAATGGACGTTGACACCTAATCCTACCTCTTGCCAGTCGTTTCGGAATTGTATAACTTGATATGCATGGAGGATGGCAAATGCCCTCGAAAGGATGATAGCGACACCATTAGACGCATGTGGCGACGCTCATTAGACGCCATTAGACGCATGTGGACGTATCTCCTCTTCTGACTGCGGAGTCTCTCGAGCAGTTGTCTGTCTTGGGCGTCCTGAGTTTCTCCGGTTATACGTGCTTTCTCTGGTCGACAGTAGCCAACACTGAGCAACCACTATATCGCTCCGACTAAGATAGCGACTCATACATCTATTGGACCAACCAGTTCCCTCAGGCCTATGATGTGGCCACTCTCTAATGCCTACAATTATTCATAGCTCCGTCAAGTACGTCTCAAAGGCATCTTTGTACATAACTTGCAGTATCGTAACAGAAAAACCAGTTCCAGCTGTCTGTGAGTGAGAATATCGTTTGTTTTAAATGCTGCACAATGCGTCGTTCTTATGCCCGTTGCATGAGTCCTATAACACCGTTGGAGCTGATAGTCTGATCATGTGCATAACTCTCAAAGTGATATTTGCTTGACGAGTTTCGCGGCTGTAGCTCACTTTTTTATGTGTGAATATATTTTTGCAACAGAGCATATTTAGCATGAAATTGTCCTATACTACATCGTACCATACTCAAAAGATGATGCGAACGAAAGATATCATTGTGATCTAAAAGCAGCCATTATGTACCATACAACTCTAAACTGGATATTGACCTTGCCTATAGTTTTGCTGCGTCTTCATTCTGTTTTTAAAAATATTTCCAGAGTTCTGTTGCCGAAATGGTGTACGATGAAAATCTTCGTCTTCCTGGTCAATTTTTTGTAATGCAAGAACCTGCGACTAGTGATCCTGACTTCATTAATATGCTAAATATAACACATAAAGTGATGAAAACCTATTCCTAACTCGAAACATGGTATAAAAACAACTTTTGTTTTCCAGGATTCAAAGACGCATGGAGTGGATGCGGTGAAGTTGTCCCTGTGTAGACCTTACAAGGGGTCTCACAATGTTATATGTCGTAGTAAAAATCTTAGTATCTTACTATAGATCAAAAGTTTCTCTGTTAACATAGATAGAGTCAAACTAGCACACTTTCTACAAAATGGCGAGGATAATCTTCTAGATGTTCCAAACCATATAGCATCACCCAAAAACAGAGACAATCGAACTCTCCATTTCACTGCACTGAGATCGATGACTGGAATGCAACCGCATCGGGAGATGTTCCAGTTTTTGCACACTCTGGTCAGCAAGCCCTATTTCGTACATAATTTTGATAAAGTTTTTTAATTTTTTATATTTTTGTAACTTTTTCCAGAAAGGGGAATGGTGTGACGTTGTGTGTGAAAATCGCGTCGAAAGCAAATGCTGCAACTTTGCGAGTTCAGTACTTCAGTATCGGCGATCACGCTAAGCCGAAGTGTTACGTGTAATGTTTCTCACATGTATTCACGTCACGTTTAACTTAATCCTTTTTATCTAATTTCATTAAATTGTTATTGTTAGTTTACTGTGTGTTAATGGACAATCATAAAAACTACAGACCGGTTTCGTGATTATTATGTGCTCTTAAATAAGGAACAGTATATATCTGCAATGACAGTGAGAAAGTTTGTTAGTGGCACATAACAAGTTTTCTTGCTGTCATTCCAGATATCGGCCATTCCATGCTGACAAGAGCCTAACTAGGAGAAACCCGTCTATGGATGTTGTTATCTACAATGGAAGCACAATTCTACTAGGAGAATCCTCAGAGCTCGTTAAAGTACAATGATTGATATAAAAACATTCAGTGATACCTAACTAAAAACAAAATGACCAAATCACTTCTAAGTTTTGTTTTTGAATTTTAACCAATTTAATTCAGATTGGTGAGAAGTACTCATATTTGCATCAAGTTCAATATTTTGCATTCTGATCGACTGATTATCTTCATTCAAAATGCTTACATATAAATGGTGAAATTTTTAAATAGATAATAATATAGAATATATATATATATATATATATAAGATTTAAAATGAAAAAAGAAAATATATAGATGGAATGATTGTTTTTACAGGGTTGCAGAAAGGTCAAGGGGGATTGCGACCCCTATTTCCTGGTTAGAAGCTAGCTTTGACTTCATGAAAACGCCCCATAAAGTCAAAGCTAGCTTCTAACCAGGAAATAGGGGTCGCAATCCCCCTTGACCTTTCTGCAACCCTGTAAAAACAATCATTCCATCTATATATTTTCTTTTTTCATTTTAAATCTTATTTTTCAAGACTCTGATAGTGCGGCAACTTGCGCCTTTCTCTTTCTTGGATTTCATACTTTTTGGGATTGTATTTCTTTATATATATATATATATATATATATATATATATACATACACTACTGAAATTAAAATATTTAGCTATAAAAGATCAAATATTAATATTGATTATACTTACCGAACAAATTATTGGAAAGTGATCATCACTAACAAGTGTCCCATGATCCACTCCTAATAGGATGACAGCGATATACACCAGAATACATCCAACGACCACAAAGTTATTCAAATTGGGACTTGATAATTTGATAAACCTATTATCATAAATTTATATTTACTATACGATAACAAACTAATCATTGCAGCATAATTATATTTAATTAAAAGATAATATAGCCAAATGATGTTATATCTTCTGAAATCATTTATATAATAAAGAAATGCCAATTATAGATAACATTGGTCGAGATCAATGTCATCCCGAATTAATTGGGTAGATTTCCATTGGAAATATGTTCACAAACTCGAGTGTTTAAATGAAATGTTTATGTCAGTCACAGTTTAAAGACAGCTGAGGGTATACAGGTTCTATTTTAATGCTTAACTTTCAGTGTTAAAGGACAGTTGTTTGTTTTATTATATTCCAAAAGTATGTTCTTATGTTCTATATTTAGTTGTCTGTTAAACAAAGAATTTAAGGAAAGTGAAGGTCAGTATTCCGCAGATTTTAGCTTATTCTTTTAGGAAAAAGACTGAAATCATACAGCACATGTATTTACGTACAAACGGTAGTGTATTTACATGGGCTTCAGTCGTTATGGTGTTGTAGAAGCAAACCCTTGTTATTTAAAGTAGTTTATATGAATCTCTTTTGCTCACATTTTTTCGTTTTATGGAGGTTAATTGGATTAACCCTTGTAACAAAAGGTGTATTTATGCCCTTCAAATTACTGCAAAACAGTATCAATACCCTTCAGAGTTTCTTCTGTTGAAGGACTTTAAGCTTCTGTCACACAAGGCGATTTCACTCGCCGCTATTGTAGCCTGGAGTACTTACGTTCTGATACAGACTAGTCACTGCTACTAATCCTAGTAGCAGCTGCAAATAATCACATCGACTTGAATGAAAATGTTTAATTCCACTATTTGGTAACGCGCTATTCGGGTGGTAATGTGATTTAGTCACTGCGAGTAAAAGCTGGAAGCGACTCGTGTGACAATGCATTTGCTTCGTGATTGCTACTAGAGTAGTGCTTCTGCTGTGTTCAATTCTGAGGTTGTTTCGTGGCTATTCTTGTGACTGACCTACTCTCAGCGAAGATGTAAAATAGTAGCTACGCATGGCAATCTAGTAACGGCTAATTGATATGGCGAGTTAGTCGCTGCTATTAGTAGTAGCAAGTGAAGTCGACTCGTGTGACAGAGGCTTTAAGTTCGACTTCTGAATTACTTACAGAATCTTCTACTTCAAAGTTTTTTTGGTTGCGGCAGTAGCTATTTGTTTACCAGTGATAACTTGACGGATTGGTTAACGATCAAGTGATAACTTGACCGATTAGTTAATTATCATGCAATGATTTACAATTATCTCTGTAAATTCTTCTTCCCCTACTGCGATTTTCATTTCAGACAATTTGCTGGATGGAAAGATATACAGACGAAGCGACGGAAAAAAGGAAAGGAGACATGCTTACACGCGCGTAATTTCCAAATATTTGGTACAACTGAGGGTTTTCATAACTTGAGTTTACTGTATTTATTCCAATAATAATACACTCTATTTCAAAAAAATATATGCACCCATAAGAAATTGAGCTGCAGCCACGAAACTAGGCATGTATGTATCGCTTGCGGAGATATGCAAATTATTAGAAATTGGGAGTAAAAATAGTTTTATTAAGAAATGGTGCCAACAAGAAGATTGCATTATAGTAAGCGGCTAATCCTCCCCTGACAGATATACAAGCCGATATTTGGTGCGGCATAGAGTCAATAAGGTTGCCTATATCCCTCTGCTGAAGATTCTGCTACAAATGTTGCAACTGGTCAGCTACTTCAAGGGCATTCTGAGAAGACTGCAATTACCGTCCCGGCATATCCCAGACGTGCTTTATTAGCGATAGGTCTGGATGGCCATGGGAGGGTATTAAATCCTCCAATACATTGTTAAGAAAGTCGTGCAATTTTGTAAAAGGAACCTGGGCAGCTTGGCAGCATAGTTAGAACAATTAATGGCAGATTATCATCGACTTACAAGCCAGCCGCTTGTAGCACAACTAGAGGCTTGTAGCACAACTAGAGGCTTGTAGCATAACCAACGACTTGTAACACAACTAGAGGCGATTGACTGTCTACAAGATGGCGTCCCAGACTGTCACACTACATGCAATGGCCGTGAACCGATCGATAACAAATGCGGGATCAGAACGCTGGCCAGTCCTCCTCCACACATGTATGCGGAGGTCATCAGCAGTTGGAGAGAAGCGGGATTCGTCGATAAAGATAACATGGTTCCAATCGGACTCTGTCCAGGCTGATCGAGCTCGGCACTAATCTAAACGGCTCTGTCTATTTTGAGGAGTCAGTGGTAGGCGCCTTAATGGACGTCGACACCTAATCCCACCATCTGCCAGTCGTCTCTAAACAGTATAACTGGATACATAATGCATGGAGGATGGCAAAAGTCTTTGAATGACTAATAGCGACGCCATTGGGGCGGACGTGGCTAATCTCTTGACTGCACGATCCTCTCGATAAGTTGTCTGTTTTGGGAGTACTGAGAGGCTCAGTACTCCCAAAACAGACTCTGTGACGGCTACATGTGCCTTCTCTGGTACAATGTTGCCAACACCGAGTAACTACCATATCGCTCCTGCCAAGATGGCGACTGATACGTCTGTCGGATCAACCAGCTTCCCCTAGGCTTATGATACGACCTTTCGCTTAATCCAACAATTGTTCATAGCGTCGTCGAGTACGTCTCTAAGGCATCGCTGTACACAACTTGCAATATCAAGGCAAAAAATCAATCCAGTTCTAATTGCCCGTGAGTGAGAACAACTGTGGTTTTAAATGCTGCAGGATTCGTCGTTCTTATGCGCGTTTCATGAGCCCTATAAAATCAATGGCGCTGACAGTTGATCATTTGCATAACTTTTAAAACGCATTTGCTTGCTGAGTTTTGTGGATGTAGTTCAATATTTTTTATGGGTGCACATAATTTTTTTCAATAGTGTATATTTCCAGTAGACAATTACAAATCATTAAGATTTTCCAAGAATGGAATGGTCAGTAGGTAATTAATAGATGGTTTATGCAATTTTGTCTGCAATTCAGATTTTATTTAAACACGTCGTTATGTGATTTTAATTGTAGTAATGTAAAATTAATCATTTAAAAAGCATACCAATCTAGCAGTTACAGACTAGTTTGAAAATGCTATGAATTAACACAAATATTTGTTTCAACTGTTTCTCATCTATAGTGTACGTATTTCAAATATGCTTGCCTAGTAATTTTGTAAAACGTATTCTGGTTTTAAATTACTTCTGGATCGATATCACTGTACCCCTAAATGTCTTCTCTAGTTTCCTGCTCGGTTTACTAATCTTTCAATTTCAGATGTCTAAATTTTAGGAAATAATTTTTCCATACTGCTGCAGAAAACTATTGCAGAGTTTTATATATTTAGTTTTGGTTCAAATAAGATTACTTCTGAAATATCAATGAAATATTTTGAGTTGAGTGTTTCAATTTATGTATGCAAGGAAAGTCCAGTGATTAATACACTAAGCCAGAGGTCCTCAAACTAACTTTTTTGATCACGTATCCTTAAGACCTACTCGAGTACCCTTATGTTAGATAAAGATGCGGTTTTTAATTTTGGTTTTAATATGGAGGCTCTTTAATAGTTTAGCACAAGATTTGTTTCTGTTCTAAACGAGCGTTTTAGTAAAGTAACACTCATATCAAATAATATAATTTCCAGTGTGAGGTGTGATTAACAAAAGAACTCCAGAGGGCAATGGAATTAGTTTCTCTTTGGTAGGGATTTAAAAAAACTACCCATTACCTTAGAGAGGGAGGTGGGATTAGCAGCCAGGTACTATAATACACTAATTACTCCTGTATGTTTTCTGAGGTGTGATTTCAATATATTTAAACTTCTTGGTTCATATACACTGACTTCTAAAAGTTAATTATTAATGCAAATTTTCATTTTTCGAGTGAGTTTTCATTTAAATTTAAGTGGTTGAAAATCGCTGCGGATGTAGATGGCAGTATACAAATATCGTATGTTGCAGACAATCACGATTGACTATCCGGATATATGCTAATTAGGCAGTCGTTGAAGAAGCCAGCATTCTGAAGGGTTTGAGAAGATGCATTTAAATGCTGATGCGAAGTGTTTATAACTTTTGTAGGATTAATTTTGATGATATTCACGCTGTCTCTGCACGTTTACCTCCTCCAGCCAGTCTCAGAGAGTTGGAAACTGCCGTATTGGAAGAATGGTCATTGCTCGCATCTGCGATGGTTGATTACCTCATTGAAAGCATGGAAAATTGTTGTAAAGTTTGTGTGAAGATCCGGGGTGGTCACATACCATTTTAATGTAAGTTTTGTTTGGTTTGTTCGCTTTTAAACATCATTTTGTTAATGACCTAAATGTGACGTTATCATATAACTTACGAAAAGTAAATATTTTTTCATCTTTGCACATAATTCTTGTTATCTTTAATGCATAAACATATTTGTTACCTTCATGTACAATTTTGAGTTAATCAAAGCTTTACTTTTCCAATTTTGTTGATTTTACCGTCCGTGCTTAACTTTTGGAAGCCAGTGTATTATGGTATAATTGTTAGATGCTTTATCAACATAATGTTTTTGCAGGATTTTAATAGCAGTATAAAGTTTTTTAAAAGGATGATTAGGCTTTGCAAACTCTTCATGTTGATAAAAACATCTTTAACAAAATTTAAGGTAGTGTACTTCCACTGATTGAATGCTTTTATTGATACTACTCGTATATATAAACAGGCCGGATAGTATATAAATTAATCAAAATCAATAGAAAAAGTCATATATATATATATATATATATAAATACACACACACGTGCACACACACACACACACACACACACACACACGCACACACATATATATATATATATATATATATATATATATATATACGTATATTATATATATATAGTAATGCACTAAGCAACAAATTCAGACATGTAAGAAACGACTGCAAGGTATTGATGTACGTTGGTCGAAGCGTCTGTATTAGAAAAAATGGTATTGATGTAGCGACTGAAATAGCATATGGTTAAGGCGTTGAGATCGCACATGATGGATTCAGTTTCGATACCCGCCGCCCAAAATTATCTGTGTGTCTACGTGAAGTTTAGGCACGTTAGATCTATAGGTCTGAAAATCCATCCAAAAGGTGATGAATTGAAGGATGATAGGGTCCTTGTATTTGCTATATTCATTAGGTTCCTATCTAAATTGAATGGCACTGTCTCGGCCGTCCAAATATTTACTTTACACCTTCGGGTAGACCTTACACCTTTCTGGTAGGTCGGACGGTCTGGGTCTCAACAACAACACCTTCGGTAGGTCGGATAGTCTGGGTGTAGAAGAAAGATTAATGTACAAGATACTGACTTCACGGGGAATCTGGTATCGTGTTTCGAAAAATAATTGGGTACAGGTTCTGAAGAACGGGTACATGTTCTCAAGGAGAGTGGGTATGACTTCTAAAGGAGAATGGAATGCGAGCTTGAAAGAAGTAAGAGGTACGGAATGATTTTCGTTGATATTTTTCAGCGGCAAATTGTGTTTGAGAAGGGAAAACTAGGACAGAATGTTTGTGGACAGAACGTGTTTTGTGTTTATTTTGATCTCAGTTTTCCACCGAAGAAAGCGATTTTTGCCTATTCTGCCTCATACCCGGGGGTAAAAAGCGGGTTATATTTTAAATAAAGGAGGAAAAAAAAATAAACTAAAAAAATCCGTTGTGGGCAGTACATGGCTTTCCCTACATCAAGAATATTAATTCTTCTAAAGCGACAGGGATTATCAAACAA
Organism: Amaurobius ferox; assembly: GCA_951213105.1. Classification (NCBI taxonomy): domain Eukaryota; kingdom Metazoa; phylum Arthropoda; class Arachnida; order Araneae; family Amaurobiidae; genus Amaurobius; species Amaurobius ferox. The sequence continues at coordinate 102,326,342 of OX578141.1, read as the reverse complement.
ATTGGAACTTTATTCTTCAAGGTATTTAATATTCATTAATTTGGTGTCATTTTAATTAATTGAACGGCATTTTTGCCCATTTGGAGACATTTTTTGAGTGAGTCGCCAGGTTGGCAATTACCAAGGTCGCCAAATTGCCGCTAAAATTATCGCCAAATGTTACACATAGACAAACAGACGGGGAGTAGGACTTTTCTTACATATTATTTACAGATAGTTCGAGCTCCAATCACTGGAAGTCTTCTCTCGTGAATGGAGTAAGATAGATCTACGAGAACGATGTTAATAAATTTGTAAAATAATATTGCATATAGAATATCAACCCATACTTTCTTCTTTTTCAGCTTTATGTAATTGACTTGATAACTTTTTTTGAAAAATGTGTAATATCCTAACGGTTTACGCTAGTGTGTTCAAAATTGCGTCATTCGTTTTGTAAAGAAAAATTACGTATGGAATGATTATTTATTTAATATTATTAAAGGTTATGATTTTTTAATAATTTTTTCAAAAAATTATTTGAAAATTCGGAGGACATCGCCTTTAAAATCAATAGTGTTGAAGAGTCAGTCCACTGTTTAGTGATTGTAATACCCGTACCAAGTTTTAATAGAAACGCTGCATTCGTTCGTAAGATATCGCTTTCACAGACTCACGGACGCACACACACACACACACACACACACATATAGCCATCAGCTTAAAACGTTGGATTCGAATACAAAAATGTTTGAAACGTGCCTCTCCGTCGAAAACGCGAATTTGAATGTTCGACCCTATCACAAACTTTCCCTATATATTATACAATGCATTTAGAGAAAGTAAAAATTAGTGAATAACAGTATTATTCGCTTTAGAGTGATGCAACGCATCACATTTTCCGCATATTTCGAATGGGAAAAGGTTGTTGTGTTGTGTGTGACGAAGATACATGCTAGCTAGAGAAATGTTTTGATATCTTTTTTAACACTTTACAACAAAGTTGAAAAGTGTTTATGACTTTGTTCATTCTTTAACACGTTACAACAAAGTTGAAAAGTGTTTATGACTTTGTTCATTCTGTCTGCCTGTCTGTCCGTTAGCACGATCACTGCCGTAAAAATGACTTAATGAAAATGAAATTTTAGTATGTTGTTCAGACGGTCTGTAGGACCTATGGGAATATAGATGAATAATATCACCCAATTAGTTTTGGATTGAACCCGGGTTGAAAAATTGAAATACATTGAATCCTATGGGACCTAATTTTTCAAACATTTTTTAAGTGGATTTAAAATTCACAAATTACTTCGAAAATTTTAGATAATATTCAAATTATCCCATAAAATATATAAAAAAAAATTCAGCAAAATATATTCAGTAGTTTTTTAAATAAAAATTAAAATAATAATTACACCTCTTATATGAAGCGATCACGTGACCATTATATGAAGAGGTCACGTGACCCACTTCAAAATGAAATATGACATCCATCTTGTCTCAAAATCGTGATTTTTAAAGTTCTTTTCAATTCATATTGAGTGTCCTAAAACCGTTTTATTTTTGTTTAAATTCTGTGCATCTACATACTAAAACAACGCAATTACAATATATTTGAGTTTAAATGATCATTCAAATTTGATTATTTCTACAACGAAGCCTATTTTTCACTTATGTAAAATGTAAACAGCAAAATATGTAGAATGAGTTGTATAAGAATTGCTGCATTTCTTTAACGCAAAATTATTTAACTCATGGAGTCTGCATAGCTGATATGAATGAAATATTCATTGATTTTACAGAGAGAAGGACGATTTTTTTCGATGAAGTTTTGAGCATAGAATGTAATTACTTGTAACTCCATGGTCTGAAGTTTTTAAAATAAATTATTATAGTATTGTGATGAATGGGAAAATGATTATGAATGAAATGCTGCTTTTATAGAGGGAGCCAGGCGTGTTATATTTCGATGGCGTCATTTGAATAAATTTTAGTTGTTTTTGATTGAAACAACGCAATTACAATATATTTGAGTTTAAATGATCATCCAAATTTGATTATTTCTACAACGAAGCCTATGTCTCACTTATGGAAAATGTAAACAGCAAAGTATGTTGAATGAGTTGTATAAGAATTGCTACATTTCTTCAATGCACAATTATTTAGCTCATGGAGTCTGCAATATAGCTGATATGAATGAAATATTAATTGATTTTACAGAGAGAAGGACGATATTTTGGAAGAAATTTTAATCATAGAGTTTAATTACTTGTACCTCCATGGTCTTAAGTTTTTAAATAAAATAAATTATTATAGTATTGTGATGAATAAAATGAATGGAAAAATGTTTATGAATGAAATACTGCTTTTATAGAGAGAGCCAGGCATGTTATATTTCGACGACGTCATTTGAATAAATTTCAGTTGTTTTCGATGAAGTTTTCAAATATAATAAATTATTGCAGTATTATGATAATTTTAAAAATATTACCGAGGAATATATCGCATTTTAGGGATGTTTAAACCAGGCAATTTATATTTCAATGCCGTCATTTGAATGAAGTTCATTTTTTTTGATGAAGTTTTAAGTTTTCAAATATAATAAATAACTGTAGTATTATGATAATGTTAAAAACAATACCGAGGAGCCAGGCCATTTATATTTAATTGACGTCATTTGAATGAAGTTCATTTTTTTGATGAACTTTTAAGTTTTCAAATATAATAAATTAATGTAGTATTGTGATAATTTTTAAAATATTACCGAGGAATGTATCGCATTTTAGAGATGTTTAAATGAAATTGCATTGAAGTTGGAAAGTGTTTCATAATCAATGCTTGATGCATCTTTGATCTTTCTTGTTTATCTAAAATTACACCTTTATATAATAATTCTTTAATACCGTTTAAAGGGTATATGCAATCAGAAGGTACAATACATATTGGGTTCTGTACTGAGGTCGGCAGATACTTTCAGTAATATCATGTCAACAACCCAACTGAACGATGACTAGCTTATATGCTCTCTGTGAAAAGTTTTGTAAAAAGCACGTAACTATTGAGATTATTAACGAATCAACAAAAGTAGAGAAGTTTTCAAAACTCGCCAAAAGTCGCCGTTCGCAATAAATCGTCAAATTTGTGACGAAGGCCACCGATTCTGTCGATAAGGTCATGTGATCCAGACCTTCAAATTACAACAACGGTTTTTTGCTATGTATTCGTATCAATATGACGTCACTTTCGGTACATACTTCCACTTTCGTTTCATCTAAGTCACATTTCTTTGAAGATTTACCCTACCCACGCCTAAGAAGTTTCACATCAATAACACTGAATTAAAAAATTTGATGTGGGCAGCATATGGCTTTCCTTATATAATTCAACAAATTTACTTCTCTTTCACAGTGAAAAATTCACGTATAAGGTCCAAGGTACATTGTGTTTAACGTTGAATTGAACATTTGGCGCTTTTACGAATGACAACATGTAAAATTATTTCTCTTTCAATTAATTTATATTTCACGTAACTCTAAATTAACAATTATCAATATTGATAGCACCCCTATATTATAATATGTTAATAATGAAGTCATCAATTAGGCGTCACTTTTGCAATTTTGAATATATTTTCGTCAATCTGGGGCTAAATATTGCCAAATTAGCGATATTCCGCTAGACTATTATCCAAGTTAGCCAAATAATGTCTTCGTCTGCCCTCTAACTCGCGATATCTATCTCTCTGGGCCAATGGAAGGTTGCAGGACTTTATGGTTTAATAGGGTTGTAGCCAACCCCGGGTCTATCCGGAGAATAAGTAAATGTGTTTCAATCTCTGGGTCGATCGCAGGGTTGAGAGTTTAATGTTAATATTGAGGAGCTCGGAAAATACCAGAGACACATAGACTATGGGTTGTTGAGGCATTTCCTGGTTTATCATTGGTTTACAATGTAAAAGTCGAATCTAGGCCTTTGTTGTGAAAGTTGAATGTAAAAGTGGAATGTCATTGTAGGCCTTTGCAATCGCCCTGGCCCGGCACACACAAAAAAAAAATTGATTGTAAATAAATTTAGGATTTCTTTCCCGGCCGGGGTTATTAAGCAGCTATAAGCCTGATTAGGCAAGCCCCCCGGCCTGGGATGACAAAAAAAAAGTTAGCCAAATATATTGCCAAGTGTTACAAACAAATGGAGAGAAGAGGATGGAGCATTTCTTATATACAACTAGAGGGTATGCCCAACATATGACGAAATAAAAAATTTGCAAATCGCTACCTCCTATTTTGAGTCAGTTCTATCAATTTGGCGACATATTCGTCAAATTGGCAAAATTAAAAAAAAACGTTTATTTGGCGATATCCCGCTAAATTTTTTGTTAAGCTTTACGGATGGATGAACGGACTGAAAAATGGGTTATTCTTATAGTCGAATCTTATGTTCTTTCCAAGATATTGAATTTTCATCAATTAGTCGTTATTTTCATTAATTCAGCGCCATTTTACCAATTTTGAGATATTTTCGCCAATTTAGCAACATTTATAAAAGTCGCCAAGTTGGCAATATTCCATCAAATTCATCGACAAAAATTCGCTAAAAGTTAAGGGTGGAGAAATAGGTTATTCTTTTAGTACATAAATGACTAATGGTGTTCAAATACCAAACTATTACTCAAAGTATCTTCTCTCGTGACTGGAACGAGCTAGATCCACGAGAATAAAGTTAACAAATTTATCGTATAATATTACACATGAAAAGTGAACATATTTCACAATAGTTATTACTTTTTTTAATTTTATGTGATTTTTTGATAAATGTATAAAAATGTGCAATATTTCGAGAATGGTTCATGCTAGCTCTCTGAATGCCAATTGTTTCATAATGCGAAATTGCATAAAAATGGATATTTACGTGACTTTATCAAAAGTTTTGAATTTTTGATGAATTTTTCAAAACTTCCTTAAAAAATTTGGAGATCTTCCGAACATTCTATTGCTTTTAAAAACAATAGGCTTCTAGTAATTACTGATGGTAATTTTTGTACCAAATTTCATTTGAATCGTCCAATTCATTGAGATGTCGTCTTCACAGTCACATTGACACACATAATCAAATACTTACACGCACACGTGCATACTTACACACACACACAAATATACTTACATATACATAAAAATACCTACGCACACACATACACACATACAAAAGTTCGATTAGTGTTCAGGGATGCTTGAGACGTGCTACCCCGCCGAAAACTCGAATTCGAAATTTCGACCCTGTCACAATACTCGCCTTATCTCTCTATATTAAAAAAAGTAGCCTCCGCCTACGCCTTTTGACAAATTTCTCGTTTATCGAGATTCTTTGCTTCGTTCCGCAAAAACTATTGAATAGAAAAATATAAAATCTGGTACACTTGCAGAAAAAGCTTTGGGGAATACGCTGAAATAAACCGTTTTTTGATATATATTGTAGTTTCAGAAATATTTAATGTCAAATTCAAAGACAAAATATTTGAGCTGCTAGTTCACGTCCTGGATAGACTAACAATAGCAAGGCTACGAATTTTTGCAGGCAGGTACCTACATGGGTAAATTTTTGTAGGACGAAGCCCCTTTATACTTTCCCTGCAATGCATGGTAATGTATAGGGAAAGTATTGGACTCATGCCGAAAATCATAACTCGAGTTTTTGACTGATCTACACGTTTTAAGACCTCTAGAATACGAAAATACTACTTTTAGCGTGACGTCTGTGTGTGTGTCTCTGTGTGTGTCTGTCTGTACAATGTATGTATCCACTCTAACTCAAAAACTAATGGACCAAATTTCATAAAATTTGGTAGGTAAGTCACATGTGTGTGACCCTGGTGCTGATTAGTTTTTGGTACGATTCGAAGTAACAGAACTCGCCTTTTACTGCTAAATGTCCTGCATATATTGCCTATATCCACGCTAGCTGAAAAACTTATAGATCAAATTTTACAAAATTTGGCGGATAAGTCATTTGTGGGTTAACCTGATGCTGATTAAATTTTGGTACGATTCGGAAAAAAAGAACCTGCCTTTTTTTTTGTAAAATGGCCAGTAAAAATCGTCAAAATCTAAAATAAAAACTACGTATGTTCAAATATATCAATTAAATGCTTGTTTTACACGTAATTTTTAACTACCAAAAGAATAAGATCTACCCCAATACACTAGGACTCGCGGCTCTCGAAATAGTTTAGTCTTTTGCATTTTCGCTACACCACGTTTGAAAATAAGTCCAGCTACCAAATGAGAAAGAAAATTGAATTAAAAGTGCACATTCATTGTAATTTTAAATAATTATGAGCGTTATTTTGTGCAATTAAACTCGATGCAATGAATTGTTGAAGAAACAAAGAGAACGTGAATATGAGTCTGGAGGGAAAGTCATGTGCTGCCCACATTAGATTTTTTAAATTTCGATGTAGTTTTTTGAGATATTTTACTTTTTATTATGCACGTTTGAAGTGAACATTTTTTTTTCGTATTGGCACGTCAAGGAAGGAATCCAGTTTTTGGATTCCCTGGGCTAAGAAAAATCCCTGCATTCTCTTTCTGCGGCAAATAGGTAGGGATAGAAAAGATATTTTTGAAAGTACAATTTTTAGGAAAAATTGACATGAAGCGAGCGCAGCGAGTAGAAAGAGAAGCCTCCCGAAGGGGGTTGCGCAAGCAAAGCGAGCAGGGGCAGAGACCCCTAGTACATTATGTATATAAGGAATGCAAAAATATCGCAGTTACAATGCATATTACTTTCCCTGCAATACATGGTAATGTATAGGGAAAGTACTGGAATCATGCCGAAAATCACAACTCGAGTTTTCGACGGAATTACACGTTTTGGGGGCTCTAGAATTCGAAAAAACTATTTTTAGAGTGACGTCTCTGTGTGTGTGTGTGTGGGTGTGTGTCTGTGTACAATGTATGTATCCATTCGAACTCAAGAACTAATGGACCAAATTTCATAAAATTTTGTAGGTAAGTCACATGTGTGTAACCCTGGTGCTAATTAGTTTGAACCCGTGCTTTTTTGCGAAATGACCCATAAACATTGCGTGTATCCAGTCTAGCTGAAAAACTAATACATCAAATTTTACAAAATTTGGTTGATAAGTCACTTGTGGGTTACCCTGGTGCTGAATAGAGTTTGATACGATTCGGAAAACCTGCCTAATAAACTTATAACCACCTGCCTTTTCTTGCGAAATAAAATAACCTGCCTTTTCTTGCGAAATGGCCCTCAAAAATCATCAAAATCTAAAATGAAAAACTACATATGCTGAAATATATCAATTAAATGCTTGTTTCATACGTCAGTTTTAACGATGAAAGAATACGACCAACCCCATTATGCTAGGACTAGCCGTTCTCGAGATATTTTCGTTTTTCGCATTTTCGCTATGATACCACCTTTGTAACTGGACTTTGAACGGTGGCGAAATGCGAAAAAATTAAAATATCTCGAGAACGGCTAGTCCTAGAGTAATGGGGTTGGTCTTATTCTTTTTGTTGTCAAAAATTACGTATAAAATAAGTATTTAATTGACATATTTGAGATTACGTAGTCTTTTATTTTTAGATTTAACGATTTTGATGTGATAAAAGGCAGGTGATGACGATAAAAGGCAGGTAGGTGATGACGATAAAAGGCAGGTGATGACGATAAAAGGCAGGTTATTTTTTCTTGAATCTCACCAAAATCTAATCAACACCAGGGTCACCCACAAGAGACTTATTGACCTACCAACTTTTATAAAATTCGGTCAAACATTTTTTCAGTTAGAGTGGATACAAAATTTGCACAGACAGACACACACATAGACACACAGACAGACACACACACACACACACACACACACACACACACACACAGACAGACAGACACACACACAGACGCACAGATAGTGTTTTAGTTAGATTGGATATTTTATTTGTTAATTAGTGTTTTAGTTAGAGTGGATACAAAATCTGCACAGACAGACACACAAACACACTGGCAGACACACAGACAGACAGACACACAGACAGACAGACACACAGACAGATACACGAACACACACACAGACTTCACGCTAAAAATAGTATTTTCGTGTTCTAGAGGTCCAAAAACGTGTAGATCCGTAGAAAAGCCGAGTTGCGATATTCGACACGATTCCAATACTTTTCCTATACATTACCATGCCGTATAGCAAGGCAAGTAAAAATATCTTTCGGTTAGGTACACAAATTGTAAAATAACTCCGTGCAGGTTCTATTAAACTTTTGATAGCTTGCTTCCATTAGCCCATCTCCAAAGTACTTCCTTAGAGTAAGATTACACCAACGACAAACACAATCTGACAGTAAATATTAGACAGCACCTGATCCTGAAGTAGCTATAGGGTAGAAAATGTGATGTCCGCGGATGTTCAAGCATATTGAGCTGTCAATTTCAGAGTTACTATGGATATAGTGGGGATTTACTTGGAACAGATTTGTCCAAAAATATATGCTTGTCTCTAAGGATATCCGTCTAAGAATGTTTGTGAGTTAATGGCCCATAATTGTTCTCAAGCTATTTGTGATAAATGCATATATTTTAGGATAAATATTCTAAGAAATCTAATGTGGTTAGCACATGACGTTACTTATATAATGTAATATTGTTACAATGTATCCTTTCAAAACGTGGTTAAACTCAGAATAAAGAAACATTAAAAGTCCGAATTGTTAGATAACTAACGCTTTTATTTGAAAGCACTAATAGCGTAAGCAGGAATAATTTACAGCTTATAATATAAGTATCTCACAATTCAATTTGGCTCGTATTGAGTCAACTATGTCCAAATGAGCAATCACTTATATACTCTCCATAGAAATTTCTAGAAAGGGACTGTATCATAGAAACTGGTGGATATTTTTAGAAAGTTTCACTGAATTCGGAAACTCTTCAAAAGTTGGCGATATTTTACCTAATCTGGTAGATTTTCAAAATTATAGCTAAACTTGCAAACGTATGGCCAAATTTACAAAACTGTATCTCGAAAAATTGACTTAAATCATTGCTAAATTGATTTCCTTATATATATATATATATATATATATATATATATATATATATATATATATATATATATATATATATATATGTATATATATATGTATTTGATGAAAATTTTGCCATGTTGCTAACGGAATTAAATTATTTTTAATGTGTAAAACAATCTAAAGCATTTATACAGTAGGCAATTTTCATTGAATTTATCTGATTCAAATAATAATTGATAGAGAAATAAATTTGGTAAAGGAATGGTATATTTTTTTATTGGGTTATATCAAGTGCTTTCATGGGATTTAAGATAATAATTGATATTTTGAATTTAAAACATCTGTTGTATTTTGGCGAAATATTTTCTAAATTCATATATTTCGGAATATGTATAAATAATTGTTGGGGAATGTTAAGGAAATAACTTTTGCTACCAAATCAGTGTTTTCATTTTGGCATATGTTGACCAAACATCATATTTTTTAAATTGGTTTACAAATCGGAACAGGATGTTTTATTCCTCATCTTTGCGTGCTCAGATAATTTTGTACAGAGAAAATTTTTGTAGGGTAATTAAATTAATATTTTAATCGAATTTTCTGAAAAGCATTACGAATGCTTTTAGAATTTGCACATACACTCGTTAAAAGTGAAGTTACAACACTATGAAGGAATAAACGTAGCCACATGAAAATCACAGTACCGGTAGAAGAGAGAGTCATATGCAAATGATGAAGTTTTCGTACGTAGCGGGTCACTTGACATCCAGTTTCGAGTGATAAAGACAAGCAGAGGACTATCCCCCCGTAAATGGTATCAGCTACGATGTGCAGCATCCTAACTTTTGAAAAAGTGAAGAAGCGATGCCTCGAAGACGTCAGCGAGCTGTATACCAGTAGTTAACGGCTGGGGAAAGAGACCGCATCCCGGTGCTGCGTGATGTGGGTTTGTCGATGCGTGCAATTGCCACGTATCGACAAAACTACGGCAACGACGTGAGTACCATTCAGCGATGTGCACGGTGGGCACAACGTGAGTACCATTCAGTGATGTGTGACACGCCGGACGCCGGGGGACGCGGTAGCCCATTGGTTAGCGCGCTGGAGTTGCACTCGGTAGGCTCGGGTTCGATTCCAGCCGCTGCCATAACTGCCGTCGTGTTCACGCGGAGTACGATCACATTAAACATGTGGGTCCGTAAGTCCTTCCGAGAGGTTGGTGGTAGGGGAAGGAGGGTACGGTCCCTGTGGATGCCTCCCCCACTGGGTTCCGGTCTAAATTGGGTGGCACTTCCCGGCTGTCCAAACAGTTACCTTACACCTTTCTGGAAGGTCGGACGGTCTGGGTCTCAACAACAACAACAACGCCGGACGCCGGAACGTGAGAGAACATGCCGAAGAGGGAGTGAATCGAACACGACATTCGGCGCACGACAGAGCGCATAGACTGGCAAATTCGATGAACTGCTCGTCGAGACCCGTTCACAACTGCAAGTGATATCCGAAACAGCCTGTCAGCATCAAATTTTGCACCTGCGTGCACCCAAACCATTCACAACAAGTTACATGAAGTACAGTAGCCCGCACAGCGGCTAGTCACTGGGGTGCCATTAAGCGTTCGACACAGGGATGCACGTCTGGAGTGGTGTTGTCGTCATCGCAACTGGACCAATGAATGGCATCGGGTATTATTTACGGATGAATCTCGCTTCTGCCTGTGGAGAAATGACAATCTTGGACGGATGTGGCGGCTTCCCGGTTAAGAAATCTGGGGTATCTTCGGGTATATCTCCCGGGGAATGCCACTAGCCAGCCCAAATCACTGAGCGTCACACCGGCCCCACACTGGGCATCATGGTTTGGGGCGGTATCTTGTTCGATCAGCGGGCAGCTCTGGTGCACATTGCAGGTAATCTGACAGCGGACAGGTCAAGTTGGGATGCCTGTGATTCGGCCACTGGTGCAGGCTGTCCCCAGAATGGTGTTTCAGCAAGACAATGCCACATCGCACACTGCACGGCAAACCCTCAACATCCTGAACGTAAATCACATCCTGTCCTGGCCGGCAGCCTCGCCGGATCTCTCTCCCATTGAACACATGTGGGTCCGCATCGGACGTTAGGTGCACAGGGGACCACTGGTACATACCGTAGGCGAACTGCGTGCCGCAGTGGACGCTTCTTGGCAAGGATTACCTCAGGCAACTATTAACAGCCTTTACATTCTTTACTGAATAAACAGGTTTCTTTTGCACATCTTCGTTTGTTCTTTTAATCATTTGCATATGATTCTCTCTTTTACCGGTACTGTGATTTGCATATGGCTACGTGCATTCGTTTATGATGTTGCAATTTCACTTTTGAGGAGTGTATTTAAAATCGCGAACAACGTCGGGTATATCAGCTAGTAATATCATAACCAAATATAATTGCAGTTAATCATCGATTTGCTTCTTAACTTTAAAAGTGCGCTAGTATGAATGATTTAACGCTTAATTCTATTTTTACGTTAATGCAAGAGTAGCAGAAAATAATTTACTCTAGCAGCTATTCCAATTAAACCCCAAGATTTACTTATAAGCTTCTTAACGTTTAACCGTGATAAAAATTGTCAATTAGCGAAGTTAAATACTACAATGCGAAATTTGAAGCATCCTAAGTCGTAGTTAAATGGTATGCTGCAAGACATCTCTTTTTATTTTTAAAAACGAAGATTTACTCTGGAAGCTGAATATTTTATTCTAGTCAAACTCAACTTAAAGCTTTAAAAATTTACTTTTTCTGAAGAGGTATTTTAAACGGTTTCTACGTTTCTGAAAATTTTACATTTTAAACGGAAATCAGTTTTTATAATATTTCGTGATGATTTTAATTTATACTGTAGGTGATTTATGCTAACAAACTACATATACGTATACGAAATGCCCTAAACACATAAATATTTCAAAATAAATTTTATTCGTGTATATGACAATGCGACATGTAAACGGCATATATACGGCATGCAAGTATTTTCAAAACAAATCTTATGTATGTGAACTACAATATTAACATGTTATTGTTTTCAAAATAAATCTTATGCATGTATGCGATACATCATAAATACTCAATTATTTTCTAAACACATTTTAGGCATGTACTGTCTGATAAGGTACTTTCAACACACATCCTACACACACTTATTTTTAAATCAAATATGAATATATACGACACATCATACATAAATACGTAATTCTTTTCAAAACAAGTCTTCTGCATGTGTACGACATATATATATAAACAAGTAATTATTTTCAAATACATTTTATGCATGTATACGACAGTCGTAAACACGTAATAATTTTTAAAATCAATCTTAATAATGTATACGGCAAATCCTAAACCCTGAATTATTTTCAAAATAAAATGCATGCACGCATACGACACATCCGAAATACGTAATTATTTTTGAAGCAATTCTTACATATTTATATGACAAAGAGTAATATATATCTAGTAATTTAATAATTAGAAAATTTAAAAACTCGTAAATTAGTAAATAAAGCCTTGTTGAACGTAGTCTAAGATATATTGATGATGGATTTGTCTTGCCTATTTTTTTAAATAGGTTGAAGATTTGTTAGTCTTGTACATGTATGTAGATATATGATCTTTTTACTTTCCCTGCAATACATGGTAATGTGTAGGGCAAGTATTGGAATCATACCGAAAATCGCAACTTGAGTTTTCCACGAATCTACACGTTTTGACACATCTAGAATTCGATAAAACCATTTTTGTCGTGAAGTCTGTGTGTGTGTTTGTGTGTCTGTGTGTCTGTCTGTCTGTGCAGATTTTGTATCCAATCTAACTAAAAAGCTAATTGACCGAATTTCATAAAATTTGGTAGGAAAGTCACTTCTGGGTGACTCTAGTGCTGATTAGTTTTGGGTACAATTCGGGATAAAAGAACCCGCTTTTTTCTTGTGAAATGGCCCGCAAAAATTGCCTGTATCCACTTTAGCTGAAAAACAAATGGATCAAATTTAACTAAATTTGGTAGATAAGTCACTTGTGAGTTACCCTGGTGCTGCTTAGATTTTGGTACGAATCGGAAAAAAAATCCTGCCTTTTTTTGCAAAATGGCCCGCAAAAATTGTCAAAATCTGAAATAAAAAACTACGTATGCTCAAATATATCAATTAAATACTTGTTTTATACGTAATTTTTAACGATCAAACGAATAAGACCAATACCATTATGCTAGGACTAGACGTTCTCGAGATATTTTAGTTTCTTCGTATTTTCGCTACACCACTTTTGAAAATAAGCCCAGTTAGCAAATGAGAACGAAAATTAAATTAAAAGTGCAAATTCAATGTAATTTTAAATAATTATAAGTGATATTTTGTGCAATTAAACTCAATCAAATGAATTATTGAAGAAATAAAGAGAACGTGAATATGAGTCTGCAGGGAGAGTTATGTGCTGCCCACATTAGATATTTACTTTCCCTGCAATACATGGTAATGCATAGGGAAAGTATTGGAATCATGCCGAAAATCACAACTCGAGTTTTCGACGGATCTACACGTTTTGAAATCTCTAGGATACGAAAAACTATTTTTAGTGTGACGTCTGTGTGTTTGTGTGTCTGTGTGTCTGTCTGTGCAATGTATGTATCCACTCTAAATCAAAAACTAATTGACCGAATTTCATAAAATTTGGAAGGTAAGTAACTTGGGTGTGACTCTGGTGCTGATTACTTTTTGGTACGATTCAGAAAACAGAACCCGCCTTTTTTTGCGAAATGGCCCGTAAAAATTCATGTATTTACTCTAACTAAAATATAAATTGACCAAATTTCACAAAATTTAGTATATGAGTTTGGTGATGATTAGATTTTGGTACGATTCATAAAAGAACAACTTGTCTTTTTTTACTAAATAGCTTGTAAAAATCACCAAAATCTAAAAAAAAAAAGACTACGTATGCTTAAATGTATGAATTAAATTCTTGTTTTATACGTAAATTTTGACGAGGAAAAGAAATATAACCAACACCATTACTTTAGGACTAACCGTTCTCAAGATATTTGCGATTTCTTGCAGTTTTGTTACGCCGGTTTCGGCAAAAATGCCCAATTACCAAATAAAAACAAAAATCGAATTAAAAATGCAAATTTAATGTTATTTTGTGCAATTAAACTCAATCTAATGAATTATTAAAGAAAGAAAAGATGAAATTGAGCCTGCAGGGAAAGTCATGTGCTGCCAACATCAGATTTTTATCCTTATGTATATTCTTGGGTTTTGGCAAAGGTGGGTTGGGTCTTCTGTTCTTTATTATTTTTAACTTTGCTGAATTTGTTCTTGAAAGGGGTATATTTGATAATTCTTGAATAATACATTTATCGATCAGGCATAAACTTATTTTCCAGTTAAAGAGTTTTAAAAGCAGGAAAAAATGAAGGTGCTTCATCAGTAAAATGACAGTATAATAAATAATGTTCGGACGCTGCAAATAATATTTACTCATGAGCGTTACTCGCAATCGGAGATTCAGTAGGACGGAAATTCAGCAGTTCGGATTGAACTCGTCTTGTTGGAATATTTATTTCTCTTGTGTTTTGGCAAACGCTAATCTTGTGTGTTATTTTTCGTTTAGGATTGGTTGAATTGTTCCTCATTCTGCTTTCTCATTGTCTTTCTAAAGTGGATTCGTAATCCTGGACTTGGGCACACCTATAAATCCCTCGTTTTTTTCTGTTTGTATCCTCTTCTTCTTTTTAATTTCAGATTTGATGGTTCTCTTGCATTGACGAAATGTACCGGGTAATTCAACAGTTCGGAGCAAAAGTAAAACGTTATAAAAATATCTATGGGTCAGAGAGATATGCGGTTTGAAGATTAATATTCACCGTGATGGGGGATTTTGTGTGGCATGAAAAAAAATAATTCAAACTCTCGACACTCGGGAGGCTGCGGCAGATAAAGCCATGGAGATGACTTATGCATGGAGGTGATTGCACACATGACTGGCCTGCGAGATCCCCAGATCTCACATCCTGTGATTTCTCGTTGTGGGGATACCTAAAATCACGGGTGTGAGATCTGGGGATCTCGCAGGCCAGTCGTGTGCAATCACCTCCATGCATAAGTCATCTCCATGGCTTTATCTGCCGCAGCCCCCCGAGTGTCGAGAGTTTGAACTAATTTTTTTTCATGCCACACAAAATCCCCCACCACTGTGAATATTAATCTGCAAACTGCATGTCTCTCCGACCCATAGATATTTTTTTTATAGCGTTTTACTTTTGCTCCGAACTTTTGAATCACCCGGTATTCTACGTATTCTCGAAACAGCTGCATTATTATTTTATTTGTGCTTAAATAATGTGCTGTTCAGATTTCCTAGAAACAAGAAATGCCAATAAAATTTATGTTATCTGAATTTTGTAGGAAACCTTCGAAATTTTCCCTCGTCAAGCATTATCTAGAACGTTGTTGATTCGATCAGGAAAGATTATTCATTTCTCGAATTATTGTATTTCAGTATTTAAATTTGTAATATATACAGTTCTTAGGAAAGTCTTTAATCAGACTTTGGAGTAGAAAGTCACTGAGTGTATACGTTAGTTCACCCAGTGTGTATGGTAAAGTAACTACGCTTGATAGAATATAAATGATTGCACGGCCCTTAACGGAAAATTTAAAAAGTTAGCAACACGAATTCGGCAACAAAGCGAGATAAAAAAAAGTCAATTACAAATTTATATATCAATATCTAACTAATAGAAATCGATATTAGAAATGTGCGAAACTCGTATATGGATGGCAATAAATCAATCATATGATAATTCTGATCGGAATAGCAACACGCCATCAGGAGGTGGTGAAAAGCACCCCAATTCGTATATCCTGTTCTGTACTAACTGCTTTTATATAGTACATTGACGACTAATTTAGCAAAATATTGCCAACTTAGTGACTTCTTTAAAATAGTGCCAAATTGATGAAAATGTCGCCAAATTGACAAAAATGACGCTAAAGTTACGAAAATGACGCCAAATTGATGAAATAATAATTAACATATAGTAATATGTTAATATCTATAGTCATTTATATATAAGAAATGTTCTTCTCTTCTTCTGTGCGTTACGTTTGGCGATAAATTTGGCGAACTGGAGGACAAATTTCGCGAAATATCGTTAACTTAGCGATATGTCGCCAAAACTGACGAAAATAATGTCAACATTGCAAAAGTGACGTTAAATAAACGGAAATGACGCCAAATTTGTGAATTAATTATTAAATTATTTTAATATAATGGATTATATTGCTTAGAAGATGATAGAAATATTTTCAATTGTCAAGATATATTTGCGCAAAATATAAGTTAATTTGATACTTCAAAATAATTTTACATGTTGTATCTAGGAAAACGCCCAATGACAGTGTACTTTTCAAAGTTAAAACATTGTGCCGTGGATCTTGTCAGTCATTATTTCTCAGAAGTAAAGTAATTGCCTTATGCAAGGAAAGTTATGTGCTGCCCACATCAGATTTTTTTATTTTACATAAGGGAACATATTTATATATACACTGTCTTTATTTACATGCTAACCACCGTTCCACAGTATTACGGCGTGACGGCCCATTATTGTCTTGCATATGCGCGTTTCGTGCGCTCCTGATGTCGATTAGAGGTCTACATGGGTTCGAGCTTGGCTTGTGAGCTTAGACCCGACGTATGGGCTAGGTAGAATTTTATTGAAAATATTTCTAATCGGTCAGAACATAATATGGAAGAACATTAAACCAGCTTCTTTTCGTCAGATTTAATCAGTAATCAGATGTTTCTATTCGCTCTACTATCCTTGATTCCTTTCCGTTCATTCATTATTCTCTGCTACTTTCTCGTTAGTCGGTGATTTTTTTTATCACTCCTTCGTGCTACCCTGCCACTCGTTTTATACCACTTTGGTTCTATTCCCTTTATTTCTCACTGCGGCGATTGCAACTTTTCACCTACCTTCAGCTACGTGTGCTATTTATTCTACCACATATCCCCGAACATGCTTGAAAATTGAGCTTCTGGCTTGTTTTGAAAAAGGCAGTTTTTTAAATTCGAAAACACCCGGCATCCAAATTTGTATTGTGTGCTGCAGTTATACCAAAATTTTATATTAATTTAGATTTTAACAGCAGTTTTGAGCGTATTTTGAATATCACTGCACGTTTGAAGTTTCATAGCGAACGATATACCACTTGTTTCTAGGTGCGAAGATTTTTATAACAAAGCATATATGTAGAAGTATGTGCTATTTAGTTATTAGTAGATATTCCGCTGTTACGTGTGATAAAAAATCTGCAAAATTCTAGTAGTATTCAAAATGAATTTGTTCTTCAAAAATTTTAATTAAAATATCTATTTTAATTCGGATAAAAATATGAATAAAAATCCCAGTTCTCGCTACAGGAATGTATTTGTATTGGCAAATCTGAATAAGACACATCGGTCCCGTTTGCAAACCAATTTAAGCAAAAACTGTCAAATAAGTTCGGTCAACATATGCCCAAATGAAAACTTAAAACGGTATTAAAAGCTATACACCATGCCATTTTTATCCTGTTGCAGCAGTCGTTCCTGCAGAAGTCGTATCCTGTTGCAGCAGCAGAAAATATATGAACTAAAATATTTACTTAAATGAAACAGATGACTTAAGAAATTGAAAATATCAATGATTCCTAGAATCTTGCATCCCAAAACCATAACTGATATAACGCAATCAGAAATATATAATACCGTTAGTTCATAAAATTTATTATTATAGCAATTTCTTTATTATTTCATTTGGATACATTGAATGAAAATCGTTTGCTGCATAAACACATTTGAATTATTTTCGTGGCTAAGCAAGATTATATAATTTTTCTCTTCCAAAAACAATCGTCCGCATAATGTTATTTCTATTTCAGAAATAAAAAAAAATGATATCACGACAATTACTGAGGTTACAAACTCGACACATAGACGGGGTTACCCGCAGTGTGGGTTGAGAATAACTAGTGCGTAAGTAAAATATTTAGGTTCACAAGCAAAATTATTTTGAACACCCCTCTCTTCTAGCTGAAAGTTTTTGGATTTATTCTGAAATAATTTACTGAAGAATGTATATATTATAATTAAGAACTGACATACTATTGTACACACTCCGGCCAGTGAATTAGAAACCCAGGTTCAATGTTTTATTGGACCACCTATAGTCCGAATGCGGTTAGGCATGGATTCTAGATGGTGGTGGGTGCCTAAAGATGCAAGGTATCTGTTTGGATCGCCGGGGCAGTGCCACCCAATTGAGACCGGGAACCAGTGGGGCCGATATCTACATGAACCGTACCCTCCTTCCTCTGCCACCAATCTGTCGGAAGGAATTTCGGACCCACAGATTTAACGTGCCCATACTCTGCGTGAACACGAGTACAGTTTGGTCAGAGCCGGTAATCAAACTCGGGTCTTCCAAATACAATTCCATTGCCTTAACTACTGGGATGTCCTTGCTATGCGATTGTTACTCCCCCCTGAGAATAACCATACCAAATTTGAAACAAAAAAAATCCTTCAAGTATACGGAGCAGACAGACAACCATATATATATATACACACACACACACACACATATATATATATATATATATATATATATATAAACACACACACACACACACACACACACACACATATATATATATATATATATATGCATCACCAATGGTCAGGATTTTTTTTTCATGGATTCTTGTTTCCTTTATAATTTTTCCATCTTTATGCTGTTTTTCAAAAGTTGGTGAAGGATTAATCACAGATTAAAATGTAAATGTTTACAGCAAGAATGCAAATGACGCAACCCAGAACTGCATCATAGGCAAATAATATCTGCCTCTTATCTTTAACGGATCTTTGGCTTGGATAGAAAATATTTTGAACAAGTTTTGTAATCTTTGTGTAAAGTTATTATTTCTACACAGTGCAGATACTTTTGTACCAATAAATAGCAAAATTATTATTCATTTATGTAATCATTGTTTTTTTCGTAATTTGTGTATGATCTCAGAAACGCGATCTGCCGACATGATTTTTCCCCTCTGAGAACCCATGTCTATGTATTGAAAAGTGCTTTAAGTCAGAATTTTTGTCGTTTCATATCTCTGGGACTTTTTATGACAAAATGCTGAAATTTTGTACATCACCTTAATAGTGTATGGGGCATATTTTACTCATTGGAAATGTCTTTGTACGGGGGCCGTATAAAAATTTAAATTTTGTATTTCTTAAAATTTAATTCTCTTGAAAATTTTAATCGATTTCATAAAATTCTGTACCTTTTTTTACTCAACTTCGTAATTTATTATATATGTCTTAGGACAATATAATAGGAATAAAAGCCCAGGTCAATGGTTTTGGGACACCCTGTATATATATATATATATATATATATATATATATATATATATATATATATATATATATATATATATATTGTATATATATATAAATATATATATATATATATATATACGTATATATACATATATATATGTGTATATATATATATATATATATATATATATATATACAGGGTGTCTGAAAAGGATTGAAACACGCTTTAATTCTTTACCTGTTGGAGATAAGTGGGCAATGTAAATTGCAAAAATATTGAAAGTAAGGTAGGAAATAAGACTACTTTAAAGAAATAGTCCTCTCATTAATTTTTAAAAAGTTACACTTTTTAAATATTTATACGATCCCTTAGACAAATTTGGTCAATCAGATAATTTTTATTTTTAATGCAACAAGACCATTAAAAAACCCCGCATATACAGGGTGAGTCAGAACTCTTGGGCTAAACTTTAAGGGGTGATAAATCACATCTAAACAAGCAATTTTTGTCATGCAAAGCAGGGTCGTATCGCAAGAGGTGATCCACTAGGTCGTAGCTCATGAAATGAGGAGATGATGACTCTCGCGTGAAAAGAGGAAACACAAAAATACTCAGAGTACGCACGAAGTAAGTTTTGCTGACAGAAATAGCAGAATGCATGGACAAAGTTACAGAAACTGCTCAAAAGTGCGACCACCAGCAGTAATGCAGGCTTCATACCTACGACGTAGCGAGCGGTGCATGTTGTAAAAACACCCGCCATATATCGGACAACGGCGGCAGCAACAGCAGTCTTAGCAACAAGGTCCTCGTCGGAGTCGATCCCTATCGGAGATGAGACAAGAGGTTTTAGCTTTTTGGCTAAAGAAATTTTAAACTCAGTTTAAACCCTGGCTAGTTCTGACGCAGTCGTCACTGCGTTCAATGTCAACGATGTCTAGCGGTTCACCTGCTGCGTTTACGACCCTGCTTTGTATGACAAAAATTGCTTGTTTAGATGTGATTTATCACCCTTTAAAGTTTGGCCCAAAATTTTGACTCACCCTGTATATATATATATATATATATATATATATATATATATATATATTTATATATATTTATATATATATATATATATATATATATATATATATATATATATATATATATATATATATATATATATTATATATATTTATATATATATATATATATATATATATATATGTATATAGACATATATATATACATGTATATATATATATGCATATATATGTATATACATACACACACACACACACATATATATATATACACTAGGGGGCTCTGCTCCCTGCTCGCTCCGCTCGCGCAACCCCCTTCGGGAGGCTTCGCCTCCTACTCGCTGCGCTCACTTCATATCTATCTTTACTAAAAATTCTGCTTTCAAAAATCTCTTTTCTATCCCTGCCTATTTTCTGCAGGAGGGAAAAGCAGGGATTTTTCTTAGCCCAGGGAATCCAAAAACTGAATTCCTTGATCATGAGCTCGCTTCGCTAGTTCGTGATTAAGGAATTCAGGATCCAGAAATTCAAGATCGCAGGTTTATGATCAAGGGATACGCGAGCCAAACTAAAGTTTAAATCGATAAACGATTTATTTCATCATGTTACCCTATTACTTCTCTATAAATGTACCAAATTTCATATTTTTGTATCCTATAATTTTTACGGTACGAGACAGAGAAATCGCTGGATTTGCCGATACGAAAAAAAAAGTTCACTTCAGAAGTGCATAAAAGTAAAATATCTCAAAAACTACATCGAAATTAAAAAACGAAGCATCGTCCTGCAAAAATTCACCCATGTTGGTACATGCCTGCAAAAATTCGTGGTCTTGCTATTGCTATCTGTCCAGGACTCGAACTCGCAGTTCAATATTTTGTTTTTGAATTTGATATTAAATATTTCTTAAACTACAATATATATAAAAAATGGTTTATTTCAGCATCTTTCCCAAAGCTCTTTCTACAAGTGTACCAAATTTCATATTTTTATATGCAATAGTTTTTGCGGTACGAAACAAAGAATTTCGAGAAACGAGAAATTTGTCAAACAGCGGCGGCTTCGTCAGCTACTTTTTTTTAATATAGAGACATATATATGTAGTTAGATAGATAGATAACAATAAAGGACACTTACTTTAATTTCCTGTAATACAAATTGAAAGAAAGGAATGTCAGTGCTAATGTGACACCCAATGTGGCTAGTGCTGTGACGCAAATGAAGACTCTTTGATCCAAAGTCGCTATTCGTCGAATAATGATGCGGCTAGATATTGGAGGACTCCCACCTAAATTGAAATGGAATATTTTCATTATTTTTTTTTTCTCATTTCATAATCTACAAACTTCAATAAGTGATTATTGATTTTAGCATAGTCTTCATACTACTCTAAACAAACAAGAAAACACACAAAAACATCTGATGTAGGCAGAACATGACAGATCCTACATAATGCAATGATTTTACTTCTTTCACAGAGAAATAATGGTGTACACGATTCACAGAACATTGTTTATAATATTGAATTACTGTCACGTAAATTGAAATAATTTTTTTCTTCTGAAACATCTATTTCTCAGGATTAGCTGTATATAAATCTTGGAAGATTACTGATAAGGATTCAGCATAGAATTTTAGAGGGGGGAAGGGGTTCACTGTAGATTTCAGTTTCCAATTCCGAATATATCATTTCCAGTTGTTTCCGAAAATGAATATGACTGTACGAAAGAAGTGTGAAAAAGTGTATAAAATATTTAATAGTTCTATCGAAAATTAATTGTACCTACCACTTGCCACCATATGAAGAATCCTTCAAAATTTTTGAGTAGGACTACGTCTAACTCCATGAGTAGACCGCGGCGTAATTTACGGCCGACCAATTATGACAAAAATAGGTCCCACTTGAAATTGTAATATCGTCAAAATGCATGCCGAACAGTAATCTCATCGCGTTAGCACATTCATAAACAGCATAGAGTCCAATTCACGTTCTGCATAATACATCATGCGCGCGACGCTTCCGTCGCTCCCCGTACGCGGGGGGAGATGATGCAATATTTCTGGGTGCGCCTTCGAACGCCTGGGAACGCAACACGATTGTGCGTGGTATCGTTTTAAAGCTCTCGGCGAGATCTATTCAAATATATAAAGAACACTTCGCAGTGTTTTGAACTGAATATTTAAAAAAAATGTTTATTCTGAACCGATGAATACTTTTGAAAATATCGCGGTTTATCCGGACAGTCGCGAGTGCAAAATGATTGTGCTTGGTATCGTTGTAAACCCCAGTGCCTGGTCTCGACCTATTCAAATATATAAAGAAACGCATCGCAGCGATTTAAAATTGTTTGTAATTTTTAAAATTGTTTTTGTGTGTACGGAGTTGAAATCTAAGTCGTAGCCCAAAGCTTCAAACTGACGGATCAACCAGAACTGAGCCTACCTGTAATTTTGTTTCTTATATTTCCTTCCCGAAATGTTTATCGAATAAGGCTATATTGTTTCTAAATATATCAGATATTAGTAAATTCCCGAAAAAGATGCCAGAAACACTTGCGATGTATCACATATGTGTCAATCATGATGCCAAGTGTCGAACTCTTTCAACACTAAGTGATTAATTGAACATTTACCTGACAAACTTAACGGAAAATAAAAATGGAATCCGAAAATTAAATTAAAGCGTTATATTGTTTGATGGACTGTATTGTCATTCTTGAAGTTGCCTCATTGCAAAATAAAGTTATGAAGAACTTTGTCTGTGGTTATAAAATCTAAAATATACTTCCCCCAAATCATTAAATTACTATATGTAATTGTTCAATGTGTGTAGTGGATGTTTTTATTTTCTCAGACCCTTTATAAGTTCCCCGGTGACATAGAAGGCTGAATTTTTGTATCCTTGTTGTATCGATTACGGTACAGAACATACCGGAGCCGGGATTTTACTTTATCCCCCAGGGGCGTAGAAATGCAAAGTTTTTCTAAAATTATTTCTAGGCCCTCCAGAAGACTCGGAATTTCCATTTACCCCTGGGCGTAAAGATGAAAGAAGTATCTAAAAGTCTTTCCAGGACTCTCCAGAAGCCTCTCGGTTTACATAGAAGGCTGAATATATCTGCATATTTATAGTATTGACTCTTGTACAGAATATAACGCAGCTGGATTTTCGATTTATCCCCCGGGAGCGTAAAAATATAGCGGAGGGATCGAAAAGTCTTTCCAGGCCCTCGGTTCACATAGAAGGCTGGATCTACACATATCGACTGCTGTACAGAACCTAACGGAGCCGCATTTTTGATTCTCCTCCCGAGGGACGGCTGATATGGGTTTCTTCAAAAAAGATTCCTATACTTCTTAGAAATCTCTTGATGAGACAGAAGACTGAAGTTTTTTACGTTTATAGTATCGACCACAGGATGGACCCTAATTGAACCAATTTTTCCTCCCGAGGGACGGCTGATATGGGTTTCTTCAAAAAAGATTCCTATACTTCTTAGAAATCTCTTGATGACCCAGAAGACTGAAGTTTTTTACGTTTATAGTATCGACCACAGGATGGACCCTAATTGAACCAATTTTTTTTTATTATGACGACTATTTTCGATGCTCATCGCCATGCGCATTGTTAAGACAAAACTTATTAAAAATATTGCAACTTAATTATTATTTTAGCAGTGTTCATTTAACTAACTTCGACAGGTTTAAGCACCAGTGTTAGAATAAAGCTACTATTTCAATCAATAAGTGAATACTCAAATTTGGAAGAAATAATTACAATTCTTTGCACAGTTTTTGCTGCATTTATTTGCTTTCAAAATCTAATAGCAACAGAATCAAGAATCTTCAATGTTCATGTTTACTTTAGCTTTTGCAGCATAGTTCTAATTGATTAGGAGTTGATTAGGATGTGACTAGTACAAAAAAAATTCAGTGAATAAAAACTTATACTTCTTTGTTATACAAATTTTCTCTTTTTCTTGATCAGTAATCAGAAATTAGAAGCTAAATTTCTGCCTTTTAATGCGATCCAAATTGAATTTTATTTGAAAGGCTCTTATACAGAGTTTCTAAGAAAGTCCTTAAGAATCCCAATAAGTTAGTATGAAAGGTCATGAATGTACACATTAGGTTTATCTGTAGTAAAGTGATCCTGTAAAGAGTCTTGCTGCCCCAACCGGGAATCGAACCCTGGATCACCAAACTGGCCAGTCGAAGCTCTACCGTTGAGCTACTGGGACGAAATTGAAAGCTCTTATTGTCGAAGTGGACTCTGCATTATCCACTTTCTAATGTCAAATTGGCGGGCAACTGGCAATCTAACTGGCCACCTCCTGCTACTTTTGCTTTAAGTTAGCCTTGTGCTACTACTATTTTTACTTAGGTTAGTATCCTGCGTGATCGTTATCCTCTCAATTTGAAATCGGCTCTCAATCTTTCAGAGTCCACTGAATCCGTACTAGTCGTACTAGGGTCACTTTCAGACTTCCGACATTTTTGCACTAACCTACAGGGTTGATTTGTTCGGGCGCCATTGTAAAGAGTCTTTCTGCCCCCCTGGATCTCCGAACTGGCCAGCCGATGCTTCACCGTTGTGCTACTGGAACGAAATTGCAAGCTCTTATCGAAGTAGGCGCTGCAATCCTGCCTAGTCAAATAAAAGTAATTGCAGCACCAGTAGCGGGTAATTTATAAAGTTAGAATAATTAACAAGGAAACAAAGTCTGAGAGATAAATACATCCAATTACAAAGTTGTAGAGAATTGTCTAATGAGTAGGAATCGACAAACGAAACAAAGGCAATAAATATATGTCAGAAAGTCATATCATCGGGACCTGTAATATAATGACACCTGCAATGCCTGACAAAATAAGCGGTGTTTTTCTTTCTCGAATTCAAATGTGCATTGTTGCTGAAAATCCATTTTGAACAAGCGTTAAAAATCCGATTCCTGTGAAAGTAGGTGTTGTTTATCTTAGAATACCTGAATAGGACAGAGATTCGCCAATAACCAGTGCCAAATTAATACCTTCTGAAGGACCCAGACCGTCCAGTTCACCCGAAGGTTTAGAGCAGTTTAAAGGCCGGCCGGGAAAGCAAATAAATAACTTCTGTATCAGCAAATAAATAAATAACCACGATTTCTAATAATTAGACAATGTTCTAAAATCTTGTAATTGGCTTTTTACTTCTATCTCGCTTTGCTGCCGAATTTTATTACCACAACTTTTAAGATTGACCGCTAGAGGCCCTGCAATCATTTTTATTCGATTGGACACGGTCTCTTTACTATACAGCGGAGGATTGGATATCAGTTATAGCCACCCAATGCAGTATTGCAAAAGAGGGCAGAACCCACCACTGCTATAGGTGGGTTCTACGATTGTGAATTTGGCCGTTGCAGCCTCGCACGGCTTGTGCTCATTCTCAGAATTAGCTGATCATTTCCAATAATTGTGGCAGAATCTTCGCAGAGGGACATAAGCAACTTAATTGACTCTATGCCGCTTTGAAGATTGGCTTCTATAGCTGCCAGGGGAAGATTTACCACTTGTTAAAATGTCATCTTATTGTTGCCACTATTTCTTAATAAACGTTTTTTTGCTCCCAAATTCTAATAATTTACACATCCCCTCAATCGATACATAGACGAAGAAGAAAGAGGGGATCTTGTGAGATCTATGGATGGTTTCATATGGGTTAAGCGTGGAGAAAGGGGGATTGAGCACGTGTCATGGAGAGGGATCTGTAAAGCTAAGGCTCCTATATATACGAGTTGACTCGTCAGGCATATTAAAGCCCACCGAAGACGGAAGCATAAATCATTGGCGTTAGCTTTGTTTGTATTTTCACGTTAGAAAGTGCTTTTTAAATAGTTATGGCTGGGTATTCTGCACCGATCTTTACTAATCATTCTAGAAAAGGTTTTAGATTATTTTGCTTCCCAAAAACGAAGAAAGAAGAAGAAATGGCTTATCAAAAGTCGACGGCATCATTGGATACCTTGTACAGGAGCATACTCGCAAGGAAAAAGATATGGTAACTCATGTATTTTTAGTAATCCCACTGGGAATCCACATGTCTGATAAGTCAGCCTGTATATTTATGATTTCTAGTGAAGTCCTGATGTCACAAAGCCTCCTTTCGGCAAAGTAGTAAGCTGGAAAATTGTAGTTTGGAAGATTCTCGAATCTAAATATTAATTTTTTCTTTGACGTTACATTTTAATAAGGATGATTTTGCACTATATCGTAGATGGTTATCATTGACTAGCAAGGGATTTTTAAAGATTTCCGAAAAATAACTTCAGTTCTACATAACTTTTGAAAATTTTGGATACAAGGTTATAGAATAGGAATTGAGATTTTAATTTCCTTATATATTCTTTTGTCTCTACAGAAGGATTTCGTCATTCGCTATTTAGCTGTATGGTGTTAACCAAATAAATACTGCATCAAGTTTATGTTATGTTATGTTATAGTTTATGTACTATGCAGATATTTGTACGGATTGCAAGCATACCAGCGGGAATTGTTTTTTTAGGACGTATTACGGATGAAGGTTTACTTAGGTACTTATAGAGGCACTTATTAGACGTAGTGAGAATGGCGCAGTGGGTGTACCGCTATTTAATGAAATGGGGTTATCGTCTTTGAATGTATCAGGCCGCAGCGATGCTCCCTGAGCTTGCACAGTGGGAGTACATGGATTGCATACGTGGATTGAGAACGACTTCAAGAAAGTTATGGCTGTTAAGAGCTCTATAAAAAAGGACAACGGTCGTGTAGGAAGAGCTGATTTAGTGCTCAATATACTGTTCTTTCTTTCTTTCGACCTAGACGTCCGACCTACCCGAAGGTGTAATGCATCTGTTTGGACGGCTGGGACAGTGTCACTCAATTTAGACCGGTACCCAGGGGGGGGGACATCCACAGGGACGTATATCTTCCCTCCCCTGCCACCAATCTGTCTTAAGGACTTTTGGACCCACAGATTTAAAGTGCCCGTACTTCGTGTAAACATGGGGATTGTTTGGGCAGAGACAAGAATAGAATTCGGGTCCTTCAAGTGTAATCCCAGTACCTTAACTACTGGGTTATCTCCCTCCGTAACACAGCTGTACTCGTAACACACCTCGTATGCACAGTTGTATTAGGGTGTAGTGGACCATGTGCCCAGCGGATGTGTAGCAGATCTATAAAGCACCCGTGAGACTTGAGTGACATAGCTGCATGTGCACATGGATATCGGGGTAAAGTACGTTTAGGTGCTTATTTAGGACATATTACGACCGCTTAGCAGGCGTGCGTGTACCCTTTTGTGATAAATTGATCCTGCTTTAAATTTCCAGAAACGCCTGACACATTTTCCAGTTTTTATATAATTCTGATGTCAGGTAAGTTTTGCGTACTTATGGAGCTTATTTGATCTTTGTGTAATTTAGAAAAAGATATGTAATATTTTTTTCGAAATGGCCACCAAAACTGTAAAAGTCAAAAATTTAAATAATTAACTCTATTACTTAAGTGCTTGTTTATGTTAAGTAAACGAATAAAACGACTCGAATAAATTCGGGATAAACATTTACCATTCAAAGAAAACTTAAGCGAATTAATTAACCACAAATTAATAAGCAACATGCTTAATTACATTACTTACGTTTTCTTTATCCTTTACAAAATTTTTTTTACTTATTGAGTTATCAAGATGATTTTCAACGTTTTGTAGCTTTAGGCAATTGGTATTACTTAAAAATGCTCTAGGTAGCTAAATGAAAAAGGAAATTGTTTTAAATCTGTAGTTTCTTATTTTGACTTAAAATAAGTATTTATTTAATATATTATTTTGTGCAAAAGTTGAACATATACAAATAAAAAATAATGTGAATATATAGTGTTCCTAGGAAAGGCTTTAAGTACCTCAATAACTTTCTAAGGAAGCATCCATGAGTGTACACGTTAGGAGTATAAGTGACTATGTTCGATCGAATAAAAGTGATTAAATAAAAGTGGCAAAAAAACCAAGACAGATATAAATAAAAGCCAATTATAAAGTCCATTTAGTAGGAATAGGCACAATGAACGAAAGAAACGCATTTACGGAAGCAATAAATACCGGCCAAAAAGTTGTCTCATCAGGGTGGCTAATACGGCGATACCTGCAATGTTTATCAAAGTACGATGTAATATCCTTTATGAAATGCAAACGTGTATTATCTTGACGGAGAGCATTTTAAACCGGCTCTACACTTGATGTTTGTTCCTGTACGTGTTGTTTATTGTATCATTCCTGCATATATGTCAGCAATTCGCCAATTATCATATTGCGTGAATTAAATATTATAATAGTTGCATGTTTGATTCCTACTTATTAGACAATATTCTACAATTTTGTAATTGGTTTTTCTATCTATCTCGCTTTGTTGATGAGTTCGTTATCTTAATTGCCCGCTAGGGGCGCGGCAATCACTATTATTCGATCGGGCATGTTTGATTTACTATAGCTAGACCTAACGTGCACCCTCCTTGACCTTTCCTTACAAATTTATTGTGTTGCGTAAGGTCTTTTCTAAAAGCCGTGTATACTGCCCATACCAGAATTTTTATTGTTACACAATTCTAATGCCAGACATCTGACATTTAGTTTTTAAAAACGAGAACTTAACTTTTTAAGGAGTAAAAACGATTGGAATCTAACTTTTTATAAATAACAATGACAATGGCGAATTTTTGAAACACTTTAAAAAATCTGGTAGAATACTTACCCTGCCATATCAAATTACTGCAAGCAGCGCAGTGAAAATCCAATGCTGCTTCCTCCGGGTTGTAAATTGCAGATAACTTCAATGCTGTACCTTTAAGTACAAAACATAAAGAATATATTGCTTAAAATAAAACAACAAATGGTAATGATAAAGATTTAATAGTTTATTCAAAATTACGGAAGCAATAAAAGTTAACATGTACTGGACGTAAATAAACAGTTAGTAGTTATCATTTTACTCCCGCTCCAAACAACATACTTAAATGAAATAAGCCAGAAATTTTAAATATTTTTGCCAGTTTAATATAATTCCCGTTCACTGTATGAAAATCGAAAATAAAAATTTTTCCCATTAAGAAAAACAATTGAGAAAGTGTAATGAAGTTTAGAATTAAGTTAAAACTTATATGCAGTATTTATAATTTATTAATAGTATTTATTATTTATTAATAGTAAGATTATTTTCCATACAATATAGTATATGTAGAGAAAAATCATTGTGATATGGTCAAAAATTGGACTTTCGATTTCGCATTTTGATGTATTTACACGTTTACAGCATCCCTGAATGCGAACCAACACTTTTGTTTCAATGATGTCTGTGTGTCTGGAAATCTGTAGCATGATATCGTCTGAACATATTGAGCAAGTCGAAAGGAATGGAATTTGGTACGATTTATTTAATTAATGAACACCAGAAGCCCTTGCATTTGTCAAACATTTCTTTCGAAAATTGAAAAAAGTTAAGAATATTTTTTCAGCAAAGACTGCAAGTATTGTAAACTGTTTTTAATACACCAACTTGACATACAGGAAAAGTTTCTGAAAATGCTATAGCGCTGTCGGACCAATAATGTCCATCATCAGTGGCAATTATGCCACTGATGATGAACACTATGTTGTTCGGCAGCGCTATGGCATTTTGAAAGACTTTTCCTGTAAGTCAATATGGTGTATTAAATACAGTTTACAATACTTGTAGTCTTTGTTGGAAATATTAAAATATTTTAGACGTGTTTTACCATACTTAAGGAAAACGTTAAAATAGGTAATTATGTTTAAAAATGCTATGAAAATGATAATTCCATATGGAAATTTTAATAGCGAATAGCATATTAATCGTTAACAACAATAAGAATTAATCGTTAATGGCAATAAACATTAATCGTTAACGACAATAAGCGTATTGATTACCAGCGAGATTAAGACACAAGAAAGCTCTAATTTTTGTTGTCCTTCAATATCAAAATTCATTTATAGGGAAAGTCATACGTTAGAGCCATATCAAATTTTTATTCTTATTATAAGTAATTAGAGTTTAATACTTACTAAATTTTCATGAAGTACTGAGTTTTCGAGAAAAATCTATAATTGTTCACAGATTAACAAAATTTCCTAGATGTTAAACTATATTTGACTATGATAATACAATACAGCCAGGCTGCAGCTTATTGAAGTTCGGAACATGTAGTTAAATATCAATCTATAATGATAAAAGAGAATGAGTTTGTTTGCCTGCGTGCGACATAGTGGAAAATAAAAGGGACCCACAGCTATGAAATTCAGTACTTTAATAGTGTGGATTAGGTTTCGCGACACATCGGGGTGACATTTTAACACTTTCAAACATGGTTGAAAGTGGTTTATGACTTTGTTTATTTTGTCTGTCTGTCTGTCTATCCGGTCGCATGATAATTGTCGTAAAAATGACTTTATCAAAATGAAATTTTAGTATGTTGTTCAGACAGTCTGTGGGACACATGCAAATATAAATGAATAATATCAACCAATTAGTTTTGGATTAAACTCCGGTTGAAAAAGTGAAATACATTGAAACCTATGGGACCTAATTTTCTAAAAATTTTTAAGCGAAGTTAAGATTCACAAAATGCCTCGAAAATTTTAGGGAATATTCAAATTATCCCATAAAATGTATAAATTTTTTTTAGAAAAATATGATTGGAAGTTTTTTAAATAAAAATTGATTAAAATAATAATTACACCTATATTGTATGAAGAGATCGCGTGACCCACTTCAAAATAAAATATGGCATCCATCTTTTTAACAGTGTCAAAATTGTGATTTGTAAAGTTATTTTAAATTTATATTTAGTGTTGCATATGTCCTAAAACTGCTTTGTTTTTTCGAATTTTCTGTGCATCTATATTCTGCGCCAACGCAATTACAATATTTTTGAGTTTAAATGATCATCAAACTTTGATTATTTCTTTAATGAAGCCTAATTTTAATGTATACATAATGAAAACAAATCAAGCTGTAAGAAGAGTTGTATAGGAATTTATGAATTTTTTTAACACAAAATTATTTAGCTCTGGAGTCTGGAAGATAGGTGATATGAATGAAATATTCATTGATTTCATTCATATCACCTATTTGTTAGAGAAGCAGACGATGCTATAGCATTGCCTTTTTCGATGTTGGTTTCAGCATGGAGTTAGAAAGTACTTTTACCTCCATGGTTTTAAGTTTTTCACTAAAATAAATTATTATAGTTCTGTGATAATTAAAAAAATATCACCGTTGAATGTATTGCTCTGTAGAGAGGTTTAAATAAAATTGCATTGCAGTTGGAAAGTGTTTCATAATCAATGCTTTATGCATGATTGATTTTTCTTGTTGCTCTCTTACCGTCTTATTTCCTTTTTTTTAACACTTTACAACAAAGTTGAAAAGTGTTTATGACTTTGTTCATTTTGTCTGTCTGTCCGTTAGCACGATAACTGCCGTAAAAATGATTTAATCAAAATGAAATTTTAGTATGTTGTTCAGACGGTCTGTAGAACCTATGGGAATATAAATGAATAATATTACCCAATTAGTTTTGGATTGAACTCGGGTCGAAAAAATGAAATACATTGAACCCTATAGGACCTAATTTTTTAAACATTTTTTAAGCGGATTTAAAATTCACAAATTGCTTCGAAAATTTTAGGTAATATTCAAATTGTTCCATAAAATATATAAAAAAAAAATTCAGCGAAATATATTCAGTAGTTTTCTAAATAAAAATTAAAATAATAATTACACCTCTTATATGAAACGATCACGTGACCATGATATGAAACGATCACATGACCCACTTCAAAATGATATATGGCATCCATCTTGTTTCAAAATCGTGATTTTTTAAAGTTTTTTTTAATTCATATTGAGTGTTGTATCTGTCCTAAAACTACTTTATTTTTGCTTAAATTCTGTGCATCTACATACTGAAACAACGCAATAACAATATATTTGAGTTTAAATGCTCATCTAAATTTGATTATTTCTACAACTAAACCTATTTTTCACCTATGTAAAATGTAAACAGCAAAATATATAGAATGAGTTGTATTAGAATTCCTGTATTTTTTTAACACAAAATAATTTAGTCCATGGAGTCTGCATGGGTGTTTTGAATGAAATATTAATTGATTGTATAAAGAGAAGGACGATTTTTTTCGATGAAGTTTCAAGCATAGAGTTTAATTTTTTGTAGCTCCATGGTCTTAAACAAAATGTTTAAATAAAATAAATTATTATAGTATTGTGATGAATGAAATGAATGGGAGAAAATTATGAATGAAATCCTATTTTTATAGAGAGATCCAGGCGTGTTATTTTTTCTATGACGTCATTTGAATTGATTTCAGTTGTTTTGGATGAAGTTTTCAAATATAATAAATTAATGCAGTATTGTGATAAGTTTCAAAATATTACCGAGGAATGTATTGCATTTTAGACTTGTTTAAATAAAATTTCATTGAAGTTGGAAAGTGTTTCATAATCAATGCTTTAAGCGTGATTGATCTGTCTTGTTTCTTTCCTCTGTGGTTTTCTGCATTCATACTTTCCAGCCAGTTGCGTTGGTTTTTTCCCGCCTTTCATTTGTCTCTGCTGCGTTGACAATTTTTTCCCCTACCATCAGCCACGTGTGCTATCTATTCTCAGTTGCCGACTTGATATGAGTGTCTTCCTGTCGGTACTGAAAAATAAGGCTGCTTTTTTCCTTTGAAACCGGTTAACCAATTCATTTTTGCTTATATGCTATACTTTGAGATGTTTTAATTTATTGCGTTATTATTGAAGCAGCTGTTGACCGTTTTATTTTGTATCAAATTTCATTTCTTCAATTTTATTCTTTTTTAACACTTTACAACAAAGTTGAAAAGTGTTTATGACTTCGTTCATTATGTCTGTCAGTCTGTCCGGTAGCACGATAACTGCCGTAAAAATGACTTAATTAAAATGAAATTTTAGTATGTTGTTCAGACGGTCTGTAGGATCTATGGGAATATAAATGAATAATATCACCCAATTAGTTTTGGATTGAACTCGGGTTGAAAAAATGAAATACATTGAGCCCTATGGGACCTAATTTTTCAAACATTTTGTAAGCGGATTTAAAATTCACAAATTGCTTCGAAAATTTTAGGTAATATTCAAATTGTTCCATAAAATATATAAAAAAAACTCAGCGAATATATTCAGTAATTTTTTAAATAAAAATTAAAATAATGATAACACCTGTTATATGAAGCGATCACGTGACCATGATAAGAAAAGATCACGTGACCCACATCAAAATGATATATGGCATCCATCTTGTCTCAAAATCGTGATTTTTAAAGTTCTTTTTAATTCATATTGAGTGTTGTATCCGTCCTAAAACCACTTTATTTTTGCTTAAATTCTGGGCATCTACATACTGAAACAACGCAATGACAATATATTTGAGTTTAAATGTTCATCCAAATTTGATTATTTCTACAACGAAGCCTATTTTTCACCTATGTAAAATGCAAACAGCAAAATATGTAGAATGAGTTGTATTAGAATCGCTGTATTTCTTTAAAACAAAATCATTTAGTTCATGGAGTCTGCATAACTAATATGAATGAAATATTCATTGATTTTACAAAGAGAAGAACGATTTTTTTTCGATGACGTTTTACGTATAGAGTTTAATTACTTGTAGCTCCATGGTCTTAATTTTTAAATAAAGCAAATTATTATAGTATTGTGATGAATGACATGAATGGGAAATTATTAATGAGTGAAATGTTGCTTTTATAGAGAGAGCCAGGCGTGTTATTTTTCCTATGACGTCATTTGAATGAATTTCAGTTGTTTTCGATGAAGTTTTCAAATATAATAAATTATCGTAGTATTATGATAATTCTAAAATTATTAACGAGGAATGTATCACATTTTAGAGATGTTTAAACCAGGCAATTTATATTTCAATTTCAATGCCGTCATTTGAATTAAGTTCATTTTTTTCGATGAAGGTTTAAGTTTTCAAATATAATAAATTAATGTAGTATTGTGATAAATTTTAAAATATTACCAAGGAATGTTTTGCATTTTAGACATGTTTAAATAAAATTGCATTGAAGTTGGAAAGTGTTTCATAATCAATTCTTTAAGCATGATTGATCTTTCTTGTTAAAATTTGCCGGGGTATCTTATCGAATTATTTCCCCAGTTTAGATAAGGGAGAATAAAACATTCATAAGTGAATGCCTTCCGTTGCCATACATTTTTATAAACATCTTCATTAATCCTATGTTATCTGAAGCGCCTCGATGGGCTACCGTAATCGTATTTGTTCTAGATAACCTTGATCTATGGCCACGTGATTTAATCAGCACGCCCGCATGTTAATTTAAAAATTCATAATTAATCTGCCTTTGTTAATGGACCCAGAGTGTCGACAGCTCTAGAGTTAAATAATTATCTTCTACGTTGGTTGTAAGGTACACGGTTTTACAATACAAAATATAATGAAACAAATCTATACAATAGCAATGGATACCTACCATACATTTTTATTTTTATTATCTCATACTATAAAATTTAACATAGACAACGAACTGTTTATCCGAAAATTTTCGATTTCGAGAGTTTGATGCCACAGAATCTCCTGAACACGTTTTAACAATTTTTTACGTGATGTCCGTCTGTGTGTGTGCTTGTCTGACTGTGGTTTACACGATAGTTACCACAAATATTAATGGATTTTCACGAAACTTTCTATCCGGCATTGTTAGCGAAAAATCTAGAACTAGATAGACTTTCTTGAAATTCAATTGAAAACATCGAAATTTATATTTCCTTAATATGGCAGCATAGGACAAAATTTGACTAAAAGGGATTAATTAAGGCTCTAATTATGCATAAAAGGGATTAATTAAGGCTCAAATTATACATAAAAGGGATTATTTAAGGCTCAATGATCGCGAAACTTAACAGTTTCAATCATTGTAAGGAAAAATCGCCGTCAAACAATTTTTGTGTTTGTGGCATCATTCGCTCCCCTTGGGGAGATGGGAGGGGGGGGGGGGGAGGGAGGCAAGTTACCTCCCGAGGTGTACATTGTCAAACTTTGTATCAACCGAAAACCTTTCAAATCCTCTAAAAGGAAGGGTAACAGGTTATAGTTGTGGTTATGTGGACAAACTATACAGACATTACAAATTTTTTCTTGCAAAATTAAAAAAATAATAATTATAATTATACATATATAAATGAACAGGAAAGGTCAATCATGCATAAAGCATTGATTATGAAACACTTTCCAACTGCAATGCAATTTTATTTAAACATCTCTAAAATTCGCTACATTCAGAGGTGATATTATTAAAATTATCACAATACTACAATAATTTATTATATTTCAAAACTTAAACTTCATCGAAAACTAATGAACTTTATTTAAATGACGTCATCAAAATATAAATCGCCTGGCTTTCTATATAAAAGCAGTGAATATTTCATTCATAAATTTTTATTTCACTCCTTTCATTCAGCGGTGATATTTTTAAAATAATCGTAATACTGCAATAATTTCTTTTACTTAAAAACTTAAAACCATGGAGGTAAAAGTACTTCCTAACTCCATACTTAAAACTTCATCGAAAAAGGCAATACTATAAAATCGTCTGTTTCTTTATGTAAAATCAATCAATGTTTCATTCATATCAGCTATATTCCAGATTCCAGAGATAAATAATTTTGGGTAAAAAAATCAGCAATTCTTATACAACTCATCTTACAGCTTGATGTGTTTACATTCTGTATATGGTAATATTAGGATTTGTCGTAGAAATAATCTAAGTTTGATGATCATTTAAACTGAAAAATACTGTAATTGCGTTGGCGCAGAATATAGATGCACAGAAAATATGCAAAAATAAAGTGGTTTTAGGACAGATGCAACATTAAATATAAATGAAAAAGAACTTTAGAAATCACGATTTTGACACATGGAAAAAAGAAGGATGCCATCTTTTACTTTAAAGTGGGTCACGTGTTCTCTTCATATAATATGGGTGCAATTATTATTTTAATTTTTATTTAAAAAACTATCGAATATATTTTGCTGAAATTTTTTTTATATATTTTAGGGGATAATTTGAACTTTTCCAAAAATTTTCGAAGCAATGTGAATTTTAAATTCGCCTAAAAATGTTTGAAAAATTAGGTCTCATAGGGTTCAATATATTTCATTTTTTCAACCCGGGCTCAATCCAAAACTAATTGGATGATGTTATTCATTTATATTCCCATAGGTTCCACAGACGGTCTGAACAACATACTAAAATTTCATTTTGATAAAGTCATTTTTACGGCAGTTATCGTGCTAACGGACAGATAGACAGACAGACAGAATGAACAAAGTCATAAACACTTTTCAACTGTGTTGTAAAGTGTTAATAATCACAAGCTATTTAAAACTGGATTCTGGTAAGTGAAAGTCGAATCTCCAAATAATTCTAGTTATAGAATTTGGAAAAATTAACAGCGTCTGTTTTTTACACTTTACAGCATAGTTGAAAAGTGTTTATGACTTTGTTCATTCTGTATGTCCGGTCGCATGATAACTGTCGTAAAAATGATTTCATCAAAATGACATTTTAGTATGTTGTTGAGACGGTCTGTGGGACATATGGGAATGTAAACGAATAATATCACCCAATTAGTTTTGGAATGAACCCGGATTAAAAAAATGAAATACATTGAACCCTATTGTACTTAATTTTTCAAATAGTTTTTAAGCGAAGATAAAAATTACAAATTGCTTCGAAAATTTTAAGAAATATTTAAATTATTCCAAAAAATATATAAAAAAAGTTTTTAAAATATAATTTCAAATAATAATTACAGCCATATTATATGAAGAGATTACGTGACTCACTTCAAAATAAAATATGGCATCCATTTTTTTCCCAGTGTCAAAATCGTGAATTTGAAAGTGTTTTTAACACTTTACAACATAGTTGAAAAGTGTTTATGACTTTGTTCATTCTGTCTGTCTGTCTGTCTGTCTGTCCGTTAGCACGATAACTGCCGTAAAAATGACTTTATCAAAATGAAATTTTACTATGTTTTGCAGACGGTCTGTGGGATGTATGGGAATATAAATAAATAATATCACCCAATTAGTTTTTTATTGAACCCGGGTTGAAAAAATGAAATAACATTTTTTTTGCAAATTTAAAATTCACAAATTGCTTCGATATTTTTAGGAAATATTCACATTATCCCATAAAATATATATGAAAAATTTCAGTAAAATATATTAAGTAGTTTGTTTAAGTAAAAATTATTTAATATAGGAAAAAAAAACAAATTCAATTAAATTCTGACTTTTGGGATATCCTCCAGAAAGAAAAACAAGAAAGATCAATCATGCTTAAAGCTTTGATTATGAAACACTTTCCAACTTCAGTGCAATTTTATTTAAACAAGTCTAAAATCTAATACATTCCTCGGTAATATTTTGAAACTTATCACAATACTGCATTAATTTATTATGTTTGCAAACTTAAACCTTCATCGAAAAAAATGAATTTCATTCAAATGACGGCATTGAAATATAAATTGCCTGGTTTAAACATCTCTAAAATGTTATACATTCCTCGGTAATAGTTTTAGAATTATCATAATACTACGATAATTTATTATATTTGAAAACTTCATCGAAAACAACTGAAATTACAAATGACGTCATAGAAAAAATAACACGCCTGGATCTCTCTATAAAAACAGGATTTCATTCATAACTTTCTCCCATTCATTTCATTTATCACAATACTATAATAATTTATTTTATTTAAACATTTTATTTAAGACCATGGAGCTACAAATAATTAAACTCTATGCTTAAAACTTCATCGAAAAAAATCGTCCTTCTCTTTATAAAATCAATTAATATTTCATTCATATCAGCCATGCAGACTCCATGGACTAAATTATTTTGTGTTAAAAAAATACAGGAATTCTAATACAACTCATTCTACATATTTTGCTGTTTACATTTTACATAGGTGAAAAATAGGCTTAGTTGTAGAAATAATCAAATTTAGATGAGCATTTAAACTCAAACATATTGTCATTGCGTTGTTTCAGTATGTAGATGCACAGAATTTAAGCAAAAATAAAGTAGTTTCAGGACGGATACAACACTCAATATGAATTAAAAAGAACTTAAAAAAATCACGATTTTGAAACAAGATGGATGCCATATATCATTTTGAAGTGGGTCATGTGATCGTTTCATATCATGGTCAATTGATCGTTTCATATAAGAGGTGTAATTATTATTTACATTTTTATTTAAAAAACTACTGAATATATTTCGCTGAATTTTTTTTATATATTTTATGGAACAATTTCAATATTACCTAAAATTTTCGAAGCAATTTGTGAATTTTAAATCCGCTTAAAAAATGTTTGAAAAATTAGTTCCCATAGGGCTCAATGTATTTCATTTTTTCAACCCGAGTTCAATCCAAAACTAATTGGGTGATATTATTCATTTATACTCCCATAGGTCCTACAAACCGTCTGAACAACATACTAAAATTTCATTTTGATTAAGTCATTTTTACGGCAGTTATCGTGCTAACGGGCAGACAGACAGACAGACAGACAGAATGAACAGAGTCATAAACACTTTTCAACTTTATTGTAAAGTGTTAATAAAAAGATATATTATGTAATTAATATCTTACCAAGACTTTAATCATTTTGTATATGAGAGAGACTTCACATTTTAAAATAAGTTTGGTAGATAACAATTTTTCAAATTTTTCTTTTTAATTTTATATAACTCTTCATGATATACTTATTTGTTGGCATTTTTAATGCACTTTCCTACGTCTTAGAGAGTTAAAATTTGGTACACTGCTTAAATTTATGGTACATTTTATTCTACAAAAATTTGGTGGATCTTTAAATATAGATCATACATTTTTTTCGAAATGACCTGGAAATAATCCCCGTTCACTTCTATAAATCATTGTTGTAATATTGTTAAAAATTCTGATGTGGTCAGCATATGTCTTTCCCTGCAGACTCATTTTCACGTTCTCTTTATTTCTTCAATAATAATTTGAGTTTATCTGCACAAAATAACAGCCATAAGTATTTTAAATGACATTGAATTTGCACGTTAAACTTAAATTTGGTTCTCATTTGATAGCTGGACTTATTGTCAAAGGTGGCGTAGCGAAAACACGAAAAAACTAGAATATCTTAAGAACGGCTAGTCTTAGAGTAATGGGGTTAGTCTTATTATCTTTGCTGTCAAAAACCACGTATAAAATAGGAATTTAATTGATATAATTGAGCACACGTAGCCCTTTATTTTTATATTTAACGATTTTTGCGGGCCATTTCGCAAAAATAGCCCGTTCCTTTTTCCTGAATCGTACTAGAATAACCTACAAATGATTTATGCACCAAATTTTGTTAAATTTGGTATATAAATCACTTGTAGGTCACTGAAATATTATACACCAAATTTGTTAAATTTGTTCCAGTAGTTTTTAGCTAGAGTGGATAAAGGCAATTTCTGCCGGCCATTTCGCAAAGAAGGCAGATTCTTTTATTACGAATCGTACGATAATCTAATGAACATCAGGATTTCCCACAAAAAAATACCCACCAAATTTTATGAAATTCGGTCCATTAGTTTTTAATTAGAGTAGATGTAATATCCTCACAGACACACAGAAACATACACAGATACACTCTTACACACACAGACGGCTTCCTAAAAATAGTTTTTCGTGTTCTAGAAGTCCCAAAACTTGTAGATCCTTCGAAAATTCGAGTTCCGATCTTCGGCACGATTCCAATACTTTGAATACATACACACACGCACGCACACACACACATATAGTATCTGCGTATCTGTGTATTATCTGTGTATCTAAATTCCATGCCTATGCAATTACAATATTTGTGATTTTAAATGATCCCTAAACTTTTATTATTTCTTCAATGAAGCCTAATTTTAGCTTATGCAGAATGCAAATATCTGAAGCGATTATAAGGTGAGTTACATAAGAATTGCTGAATTTTTTTCACACAAATTTGTTTAGCTCTGGAGTCTGGAATACAAATTTTATGAATGAAATATTCATTGATTTTGCATAGAGAATCAGGTGATTTATATTTCGATACAGTTTTAAATATTTAAGTATAATAAATTACTGTAGTACTGTGGTAATGTAAAAGATATCACCACTGAATGTATCGCATTTTAAAATTTTTTAAATGAAATTGCATTTCAGTTGGAAAGTGTTTCATAATCAATGCTTATGCATGATTGATCTTTCTTGTTAAATTTATATTTAGTGTTGCATCCGTTCTATAACCGCTTTAATTTTGGGTATTTCCTGTGCATTTATATTCTGTGCTAACGCAGGTACAATATTTTTGAGTTTAAATGGTCATCAAACTTTGATTATTTCTACAACAAAGCGTAATTTTAATGGATGCAGAATATAAACAAGTGATTGTAAGATGAGTTGTATAAGAATTGCTGATTTTTTTTCACTCAAAATTATTTAGCTCTGAAGTCTGGAATAAAAGTGATATAAATGAAATAGTCATTCCTTTTACATAAAGAGCCAGACGATTTATATTTCCATGACGTCATTTGAATAAAGTTTATTTTTTTCGATGCAATTTAAAGTTTTCAAGTAAAATAACTTATTGTAGTTTTGTGTAAAAATCTCACCGCTGAATGCACGGTATTTTAGATGTTTAAATAAATTTGAATTTCAGTTGGAAAGTGTTTCATAATCAATGCTTTATGCATGATTGATCTTTCTTGTTTATAGCTGTCTTGTGTATGACGAAGATACAAAAAATAATTATTCAAATCAGTAGAATTCGAGTAGACAGAAATAGTACTGAAAACTGCATTATCGAATATTTCTTCTTCTGCTTGCTCTTGTAGTAGTTTTTTATTCTTGACAGGGTCTGCAGGCCAAACTAGTTAACCTATTCTAATGTGTTTTTATCTTTTTACTTTTGTTCCGAGGGTTTGCCCTTCAAAAAGAAATTTAAATTTAGGCCACTTTCTTCGGTGTGGAGCATTAAAAGGTTTTTGGCCATACGTACAACTTAGGGCACTTCTCTTTGAAATCAGCTTCGAAAATAGTATGAAACCTGCAAAAATCCCTGCAAAAGTATAGTGTTGAGAAGTATAGAGATGTAAAATCTCTAAAAATTAGGCCAAAAATAATTCTCCGCGCTAGGCCCTATAAAAGGAAAAATTCCTAACCCCAGGTTTGGTATCTGAAAGATTTTTATATTGAAATTCGGTACAGATACAATGCATATAAATCCCACATTTACAAAAATAGTACATTCTTAAAAAATTAAATCGGACTTAAATCCCAGTTACGTACAGAGCAAAGCATGAAAGGACGAATCTCACTTCCGTTTTAATAAAATAATATTCACCACAGAAAGAGACCCCGTATAGTGAAAACCCTTATTTTGGTTTTCACTGTACCGGAAGTACTCGAGTGTAGCCGCGCCGGGCTGTAATTTAACTTATGTAACACTTCATTCGTCAACTAGGCAGAACGCCAAGCAATGGAATCTTTTTTTGTTCTTTTCCGGCATTTTCTTACTCTAGTTTTAAGTGGGAAGCATGGGACCTTCCTACCTGAATGGAATCATACTTGTCACTAAAAACAGTGATTTCATTTCTTTTTTAGTTGACGTTTTACCGAATTTTGCTTTAGCTGTTGAATTTTTTTTACAATTCGTTTTGTTTTGTATCAGAGATCTAAATATGCAAATGTATGATATATAAATAATTTACAAAGACATAATATTTATTTCCGTAAAAGGAAAGATATATTGATATGTTCATTTCTATAGTGCTTACTTTTCTAATTTTACGTTGTATTATAAAATACATGTACGATTTGAAAAACAAGATAAATGGCTGTAAATTTTTATATCAAGCTATTAAATTATTAAACCTAAATCTTCATTGAAATAATCAAACTCTATCTAAACAGTTCAAATTCTTCAGATGTACACTCTTTCCCCCCCTCCCCCCCCCAAAAAAAAACCCGAAGTAACATGAAGAAACTGACTGTTTTCATTGAAATTAAATACGCGTACAACTCATATACAGATAATGAAATGATTACAAAAGCAAGGCCGCAGGATTCATCAATGGTTAGCAATTGCACATTGAATTTTCAAATCAGTAATTGGTGAAACCCCCCTTGGCGGCAATGCATGCTTGTATAAGTCTAAGGTAAGGAGTGATAAAGTTTCCTAATGTCATCCTGCGATACATTTTGACAGGCATTCCTCAATTGTTGCACCAGATCCGCTATATTTCGTGCCCGGATCTGGCTGCCTAGTATGTTCCATACATGCTCGATTGGCGAAAGGTCTGGTGACCTTGCTGGCCAAGGAAAAGTATCAACAGCACGGAGACAGTCCATAGATATGCGAAACGTATGTGGAAACGAATTATCTTGTTGGAAAATTGCCCCAGAATGACGTGCCATGAAGGATAACTTAAACGGAAGTACGCAGGATGGCAAGAGGCTACCTGCTGTCGTAAGAGATAGCACCCCACACGATCACACCAGAGGTAATGGCTGTGTGCCTGTTTGTTTGTTTGAGATCCAGACCGTCTTACCTACCAGAAAGGTGTAAGGTAACCATTTGGACGGCCGGGAAGTGCCACCCAATTTAGACCGGAACCCAGGGCTGTGTGCCTGTGTAAAACAAAGGCTGATTGGGATCGCTGGCCCTGGCACCTCCACACACGTATCCGATGGTCATCTGCTGAAAGACTGAAGCGT
The DNA here is from genome assembly GCA_951213105.1 of Amaurobius ferox. Classification (NCBI taxonomy): domain Eukaryota; kingdom Metazoa; phylum Arthropoda; class Arachnida; order Araneae; family Amaurobiidae; genus Amaurobius; species Amaurobius ferox. The sequence continues at coordinate 102,282,960 of OX578141.1, read as the reverse complement.
GATTCATCGCCGAACACTATGCGATGCCAGTCTGCTGTCAGCCATGATGCTCGGCTACGACACCACTACAAACGACTCTGTCGATGTTGTGGGGTTATGGGAAGACGTCTTAAAGGTCGCAGTGAGCCAGTGAGCGTAAACCCATATAAACCAAGCGCTGTGAGATGGTGGAAGGTACTAGGGGTGGTATGGGAGAGGCTGTAGCACGTTGGATGACGGACAATTATGCCGTTGGTCCAGTTTGGGCCTGTCGCACAATCATCCGATCTTGCCTCGCATTCGTGCACCTTGGCCTTTCAGAGCCTTTATTCCGCCGTTGAGTTCTTTGCAGCAACTATTGCTGCCAGCACCTTTGCACAGAAGTATCAGTTCGATGCAGGTGGTGGCCTAGTGCTCGGTATGACCAGCCAGCTTCACGCATCCCGACTATACGACCACATTCGAACTCGTGTAATTGCTTATAAGGTCTTCGGCAACGTCGTAACAGCATTATTGGTTGTGTCTCCACGGAACTGAAACGCCGATAACGAGCAAAGAGAAACAGTCCACATTTTCAACCTGTTTTGTAGAATGCTAGTTGCGCAGTAGAAACGCGCGCTATGACCGAAGTTAACGCTCATTGGCCTTGCACATTTAATCATTTGCATACTTGGTACAAAGGAATTTGCATGCGAAATTTCGAGATAATCGGATTATATTTTAGGGGTGCTTCGTTTTTTTTGCAAAATAGTGTATTTGTTCTCTATAAACAAGAAATGCATTTCTCTTTTAAACACAACTCTTTTTGATCAACCAGTTATAAAATGCTTCGTAAAAAAACGAATAAGTGTCGAAAGTGTTGCTTTTTCAAAAAAAATAGAAATAACCTTTTCTTCAAATCTTACGCTAGTGTGAATTGAGTAGTTTAGTTAGGAAAACGTTTTAAAAATAGAGAAAAGTTTAGATTGCTCAAGAACTTATAAAATTGTAAACCATTTAAGGCTTGGAATAAATATTGACTGTTGTTAGGAATCATTCACAATTTTTATGTATTAAACTAGCCTCTTTCTCACAGTCCGTTCACCTTTTGAAAAAGCTCTTATCTTGCAATAGCTTTGGCACCGTACGCGAGAGCTGAGAGCGCTCGTTGCACGGTGGTACCCGGACGCATGTACTATGCACACATATCGAAATCCGAGCATAACGAAAATTGAATGTGAACTGAAACTCCTTCAATAGTGGTCAGAATAAAAATGTCGCATTACACTTTCTGTTATGCCCGCTAGTGAACCAGTGGAGCAAGTAGCTATCGCTCACCCAATAGTGGTGGGGCAATTTAGACTGCTAGAGTAAGGATGGGAAGTTACACTTTCTATTACGTCCGCCAGTGAGTCGGTGTAAGCAGTGGCTATCGCTCAACCTACTGTTTACAAGCCAGTGAGTGAGGCTAATGGTTACACAATTTTGTTATTCTCCCAGTTGTTTGTTATTCATTGTATGTAAGTATAGCGTGTTTCATATTTTCGCCATATTGTATAAAGTTGTAATGTCTTACTGTGATTTTCGATTACTGTATTAATTATTAAATATAGTAATTATACCGAAATCTAGTACGGCACGCATAAGAGTATATTGCGAGACAAATCGTGTATAAAAGCCACCAGAGAGTGCGAGATAATTTTGCGTGAGGCAAAAGGCATTAAAATCTGGTATTACCTGCTTCCGTATTGTGAATGTATTGCATTTTAGACTTGTTTAAATTCCGTATTTGAATGTATTGCATTTTAGACTTGTTTAAATAAAATTGCATTGAAGTTGGAAAGTGTTTCATAATCAATGCTTTAAGCATGATTGATCTTTCTTGTTTTAAATATTTAAAACAGTTACAATCCAGGAATTATGTGACTCATTTCAATTTTTATATACCAATAATTTCATTTTTAACACTTTACAACAAAGTTGAAAAGTGTTTATGACTTTGTTCATTCTGTCTGTCTGTCTGTTTGTCTGTCCGTTAGCACGATCACGTGACCATGATATGAAGGGATCAGATGACCCACTTCAAAATGATATATGGCATCCATCTTGTTTCAAAATCGTGATTTTTTTAAGTTCTTTTTAATTCATATTGAGTGTTGTATCCGTCCTAAAACTATTTTATTTTTGCTTAAATTCTGAGCATCTACATACTGAAACAACGCAACGACAATATATTTGAGTTTAAATGCTCATCTAAATTTGATTATTTCTACAACTAAGCCTATTTTTCACCTATGTAAAATGTAAACAGCAAAATATATAGAATGAGTTGTATTAGAATTCCTGTATTTTTTTAACACAAAATAATTTTGTCCATGGAGTCTGCATGGCTGATATGAATGAATATTAATTGATTTCATAAAGAGAAGGACGATTTTTTTCGATGAAGTTTCAAGCATAGAGTTTAATTTTTTGTAACTCCATGGTCTTAAACAAAATGTTTAAATAAAATAAATTATTATAGTATTGTGATGAATGAAATGAATGGGAGAAAGTTATGAATGAAATCCTGTTTTTATAGAGAGATCCAGGCGTGTTATTTTTTCTATGACTTCATTTGTAATTTCAGTTGTTTTCGATGAAGTTTTCAAATATAATAAATTATCGTAGTATTATGATAATTCTAAAACTATTACCGAGGAATGTATAACATTTTAGAGATGTTTAAACCAGGCAATTTATATTTCAATGACGTCATTTGAATAAAGTTCATTTGTTTTCGATGAAGTTTTCAAATATAATAAAATATTGTAGTATTATGATAATTTTAAAAATATTACCGAGACATATATAGCATTTTAGAGATGTTTAACCCAAGCTATATGTATTTCCATGCTTTTATTTGAATGAAGTTCATTTTTTTCGATGAAGGTTTAAGTTTTCAAATAGAATAAATTAATGCAGTATTGTGATAAGTTTCAAAATATTACCGAGGAATGTATTGCATTTTAGACTTGTTTAAATAAAATTGCATTGAAGTTGGAAAGGGTTTCATAATCAATGCTTTAAGCATGATTGATCTTTCTTGTTAAATTAATGGATATACTTCACTAAAGTTTAATTTTTATTTACGTTTTATTTTAAATGGCATTAATTACTTTAATATTATTTTGTGGTATTATGCTTTTTATTTTCACGTATCATATTATCTGAATTATATACACTCTATAACAAAAAAATCGACGCACCAAGAAGGAGTTGTCCGATTGTGATAAAATTTGGTGGATGTGTAGAACATACATAGAAAAAGAAACGATTAAAATTTCTGAACAATTTAATGATTTAGAGTTTGACCGTATACAAAAGGGGGGAAGTCAATGAGGTGTTGGTCCACCTCTGTACTGGATGCAAGATGTCACCCGGCGTGGCATAGACTGATAAAGTTCACGGATGGTGTCCTGAGGAATGCCTTGATAAATTGTCTCCAACTGTCAGGCTAAATCGTCAACATTTCGGGATGGTGGAAATCGCCTTCCAATAACGTCCCAAATGGGCTGTATAGGAGAGAGATCAGGAGACCTAGCTGGCCAAGGAAGTGTTGGGTAAGCTTGAAGACAATTCATAGCAACACGTGCCATGTGCGGCCGGGCATTATCTTGTCGAAAAGTAAGTCCGGGGTGTCGCAAAAGGAAAGGTAACACAACCGGTCGTAGAATGTTGTCTACGTATCGCTGTGCTGTCAGTGTGCCAGAAATGACTATCAAAGACGTAAGATATCCGCAGTCGAAATGCAACAGAAATTTTGACCACAGATTCAGAATAGCTCCTTATATACACCTGCTGAATGTGAAGTTCCGATGCGCTGGAGCTCCCACTATTTATTCATTGGACACCAAATTTTATTCATTTGCATGCTCGCTCAAAATGTCTTTGCATACGAAATTTCATTACAATCGGACAACTCCTTCTTGCTGCGTCGATTTTTTTGTTATAGAGTATATTTATTTTGCATTATATTGTGTGAATTATAAATACAAAACACTGGCATGTTACATTGCTAAAATATAATATATAAGTATGTTTACCACTATAAGATTATTATATTCTTTCATTGATAACTTCATTTGACTTATATCACCATAAGAAGTTTCACTTCTACCAACACTGGCGGTTATGCACTCATTCCTTTTTTTTAGTTTCCTACTAATTATACAATGCTCTTCAACTTTGAAATTGATATTCTTCCTTCTTCTGTCTCCCTATGTTGTCATGTTCATTGTTGTAACTTTTTAAATTCTTCTCTAGGGACTTTGCAATCACTTTTATTCGATACATGGTCACATTACTATAGATAGACATGACGCATCGTAGATCTTTCCTTACAAAGTTATTTTGATAATTAAGGATTTTCCTAGTATTCGTACTTTCCTAGACTTTCAGTATATTTTCAGATTTTTTAAGATAGCAATTTATGATATATTTTTGCATTTTTATAATGATGATAATATTCTTATTTAAAATTTTACGCACTTTAATTAAAATAATAATTTCTTCTGCTGTTCTATATTATTAAATAGATAAGTTAGCTCCCTAGAGAAAAGTGACTAAAATTATTTAGCGATTAATCTTCCAGAATTGAAATGTTCAAAAATGCAACATAATTTAAGCAACAATTCTAGCAACACAATTTAAGAATAATCTGTAAGTTTTTTCTTGATTAAGGCGCAAAATAATTTCCATGATACTTTTATGTTGAATCTTATCGATAATGGATGAAACTACTTTTATGAATCAACCTTTACTTCCACTGCATTCTAGGAGTAGGAAGGATATGGAACATCTGCCATCCTTGCTACTTAACACTCCTACGATTGCTTACGATACTGACCGTTACTGGGAGGATAGAAAGCTTAGATAAATGGACGATTAGTAAATGTGCATTTGTGTTATCCCAAAACTTTGTTTTATCTAATGTTTGTATAATGGTGATTAGATAAGAGATTCATGCTGTTGTAGCTAAAATGTATCGTGATATTTTGTGTATATATAGTTGAAGTATGTTATAACGAGTGGTTTCGAATAGTTATAAAATGATTGTTATATCCGTTACTCGTTAAATGTGTGAAACAATAAAATATGCATAGTACAAATGCCATAAAATACTTTTGAAAGTAAAATAAAGGTTAATGCATAGGAACGTAAAATAAAGGTTAATGCATAATAAAGGTTAATACACAACATACTATAACATAACATATACTATAACATAATAAATGACACGCACACACAGAGACATATATATATATTGTATATATATATATATATATATATATATATGTATATATAGTATATATATATATACACACACACACTTTTACAAAACAAACAAACAAACAAACAAAAAACAAAACAAACAAACAAACAACAAAAAAAAAACACGGCTAAAGAATAATCCGATCATCTCGAAATTTCGCATGTAAATTCCTTTATACCAAGTATGCAAATGATTAAATTTGCAAGGCCAATGAGTGTTAACTTCGGTCATAGCGCGCATTTCCTACTGCTCAACTAGCATCCTATAAAACAGGTTAAAAATATGAACGGTTTACCTATGCTCGTTATCGGCGCTGCACTTCCGTGGAGACACAACCAATAATGCCGTTACGACGTTGCCGAAGACCTTATAAGCAATTGCACGAGTTCAAACGTGGTCGTATAGTCGGGATGCGTGAAGCTGGATGGTCATACCGAGCAACAGGCCGTCACCTGCACCGAACGGACACTACTGTGCAAAGGTATTGGCAGCAATGGTTGCTGCAAGGAACTCATCGGCAGAATGAAGGCTCTGGAAGTCCAAGGTTAACGAATGTGAGGCAAGATTGGATGATTATGCTACAGGCCCGAACTGGCCCAACTGCATCATTGTCTTCCATCCAACGTGCTACATCCTCTTCCATACCATCCGTGGTACCTTCCACCATCTCACGGCACTTATCTGAGGTGGGGTTACTTTCAATGCGGCCTTTAAGACGTCTGCCCATAACCCCAAAACATCGACAGAGCCGTTTGTAGTGGTGTCATAGCCGAGCATCACGGCTGCCAGCAGACTGGCATCGTATAGTGTTCAGCGATGAATCACGCTTTAGTCTTTCAGAAGGTGACCATCGGGTACGTGTGTGGAGGCGCCAGGGCCAGCGGTCAAAATCAGTCTTTATTTTACACAAGCACCCAGCCCGGTTATCTTACACCTTTCTGGTAGGTCGGACGGTCTGGGTCTCAACAACAACAACAACAGGCACACAGCCATTACCCCTGGTGTGATGGTGCGGGGTGCCATCTATTACGACAGCAGGTCACTTCTAGTCATCCTGCCTACAACTTTAACAGCTCAACATTATGTTGATGAAATCCTGCGGCGTTTGCGTTACCCTTCGTGCCACTTTATTCTCGGACAATCTTCCAACAAGATAATGTCACGCCACATATGGCTCGCATATCTGTGGACTGTCTTCGTGCTGTTGATACTGTTCTTTCGCCAGAAAGGTCACCAGACCTTTCGCCAATGGAGCATGTATAGGACATGCTAGACCGCCAGATGTGGGCACCCCGAAATATAGGGAATCTGGAGCCACAATTGAGGAATGCCTGGCAGAATGCATAGCAGGATGATATTAGGAAACTTTATCAATCTTTATCTAGACGTATACAAGCATGAATTGCCGCCAAGGGGGTTTCACCAATTACTGATTTGAAAATTCAATGTGCAATTGCTAACCATTGATGGGTTCTGCGTCCTTGATTTTATAATCATTTCATTACCTGTGTATGAGCTGTACGCATACTTAATTTCAATAAAAGCAGTCACTTTCTTCATGGTGCTTCTTTTTTTACAAAAGAGTGTATATATTGTCATATTGTCATAAAGAAACAAAATGTTCAGGGGTTTACCACTATTAAACCAGTGGAACCAGAGGACAAAAGAAAAATAAAACCAATATGGATAGTAAGTTAAGATTGTGCAATATCATAAGTATCATCAGGAGGAGCATGCACCTTTTAACTGTTATAAATGCTCTTTTTCACAACTAACCTCTTAACTATGAACAAAAATGTTATTTTGTGCCGTTAAGAACATCCCAAAGTTAAAATTACACAAAATAAAAAGGAATTAAAGAAATTTAGCCATAATTGATATTTATTTAATTATTACTGGCTTGTTTATGAGTAAAATTTTAGCTTTTATTCAATGTATTACTCATTCTTATCATTTCAAGGTAGATGTCATTTTTAATGATAAATTACTTAATCCAAAACTTACACTGACCTCTCTCTCTCTTTACACACACACACACACACACACACACAGAGTACTTGCCTTGTTTCTGATGAAATGCAGTTAGTCCAACTCTGTCAGAATTATAAAATGAAACAGGACCCTAAAAGATAAATTTGAATTAAGTACATGGATACGTGCATCCAATGAAATACCACATCAAATGAATACTACTTCCAATGCACCTTATGAGGAAATCAATATTTCATATGTTTCAAAGACTACAGAGAAATCTTGAAAGATATGCATTTGCTATTTTCGCTGAAATTTGCGTGTTCCTGTATTATTATTGCCTTTAGCTACATTACTTTATGGTTCGTTTATTTCGTAAATAGAACAGCCGCATTTTATTTACGAGTTACGCGTTAAGTCCATATATGTGGAAACAAAGTTTAAATAAAGCAATTTGTGAGCAATGTAAATGAATAAGGTATGTCAAATAGTTAATTTTTTTCTATTAAAAGGTTTTGTGTGGGTATCTACACTATTTAAAGCAAAACGAATAGCTGCGTGCCTCATCTAGCAGAAACCGCAATGTAACACCTACTGACCTGGACCCACTTGACTTGGAACCTCGAGGTTTTTTAAAAATGTAACTAAAAATAAAATTTGGGAATAGCTGTTTAGGAAATTTGAAAAATTGAATGGATTTTTCAATATTTGTGAAAAAAAAAAAACATCTCTATAATGAGGGTAAAAACAAGGGGTTACGGAAAAACAATCTTCTTCTACAAAAATAAAGTTAGGTTCTCTTTTTTTTCATTTGAACCGGAGACAAATAAAATTTCAAAGTCTTCTGAAAGCCGAATTAAAAAAAAAGAGAAAGTTTCTTAATACATATTTTTTAAAAATGAGTAAAAACGAGTATTTCAAATATTTTCGAGTATTCTTGTTATTAAAACTATATATCATATTGAAACTATCGCCAAGTCAACACTTTTAGAGGTACGGTCTTCAAATTTGTCATCATCAATTGTTACTCCTTAGCTCTGGAAAAATAAAATTGGCTTATTTGTCACTTTATTTGGTAATATTTTATAATTAAATTAAGGAGTCAATAACTTTCATTTCAAAGTGCAGTAGCAAGTTTTGCATATCATGTCCGAAAATGAAGTGCTTATTTTTCGACCTGAGTTTGGGTCGTTCAGATTACTGAAAAGGGTTCGACGGGTTTCAAAAGATCATCTTTTAGTACAGACTTCAGTTCAAAGAATATGTGGTAGCAAGTTGGATTTTGCTGGAGAGAGATCTCTGTGTGAGTATAGGTGTTGTTTATTTCGCGGTTCTATCTCTTTGGGTGCGGGGATACAATTTTCACTCTTATCTTGACTCTTAGGGAAAGGGGTGACCAGGGGTGAATGGGGAGACTCTACTTTTTAAATCTGTACTTTTATTTTTTTTAATGTCTGTTGCTCCCATTTTGATGCGATTTTCACGTTGTATTTTCTACTCTGCTATAGTCACTCGATCTACTCACACTGAACATCAAACTCTGTGAGTGTTTGCTAACATAAATTTTTTTTTACGATTTTATAACATTTGATTAACTTTTGTTGCTTTGTGACTTCTGTGCCTGTTATGAGGGACAGAATTTTCTAAAATCGGATTACTAAAATAATTGATTGCTATAACTAGTGACTGCTAGCTGCGGGCAACACATCTAGTATATACTTAATTTATGCATAGCAATCTTCTTTTAATATTGATATCGCTAAAACAAAAAAAGAAATAAAATCAAATATGAATATATTACACTCGCATTCAAAAATCTGGAAACTGGTATCTGATCTGCAATGAGGGTGTCTTTCATATTTTGGGGAACTCCCTTTACAGACGTGTTTTGTGTTTCATGAACTTTACCTTTGCAGTTTCGTATGAACTGAGCTAAATTGTATATGAATATTATACTGGCCACCTGGACAGACTGAAATTGCGAGTTCCCATAGAAACGAAACTCTTAAAATATGTGGTTTCTAACAAGTTTCTTGTTGCTATTGCAGATATTGGCTATTCCATGTTGATGAGCGCGAAACTGGTTCATGGATGTTGGTATTTGCAATGGGAGTGTATTTTATAAAATATTGTAGCAAGCTAGGTTTTAAGTATAGCAATTGCAACATTTATAGAATTAAAAATATTTTGAGGATATAAATGAAGCTTACATTTTATGGACGGGTTATCGCAACCTTTAAAATATTCCAGTTAAATGGTTTTGATTTAGGTAGCAATTGCTTTATATAGCAAGTAACGTTGTAATTATACAAGGAATTTGCTCCTTTCAGCATGCTATCGACACTCTTTAACCAGAAATCCACAAAACTTCTTATTCATACTTACTATCCAGCTAAATGTTCTGGTTTGGCTTTGCAGTTCAAGGGCCTTAGGATGTTTCAGAATGCTTTCGCAAGACTTCTGGACATATTAAACCTATGATATACATAGGTGAGGTGACGGTCTTCCCGTCTTGTGTTTGTTCTTCTGTTCCTGTGACTCCTCCTTATATCCCTGATTGCGTTGGTGAATTGGTGAGGTAGCTTTCATAAGATCAGAAGTTGATTTGGCCTCCTTTTGCGACACGGTCTCTTGTAAGGTCTAGGCGGTTTCTTGATCAAAGAAAGTAGTGACAACAACAGCAACTTTTAATCGGTGTTGTGTAGATTACCGATTGTTCATATTGGGTTCATTGCTAGTCAAGAGTATATCGCTGCCAGTCACTATCTGCTGTTCGACGGTCAAAAATGGTAGTGTGAAATATGTATAAACAAGCTAATCAAATGTGATAGAGCTATAAGATTAGAAGAGAAATGAAAGCAAGAAACCGTATATATATCAAGAAAAAATTGTGAATTATAAGCATCTATAGGTTAAAGGAATTGTTATGTTGTGTAGGTCAAAATAAACATCGGAATGCTACTGTCTATCTATACGAAACAGCCGCGTAGTCAAACCCAAGTGTGAGACCAGGTGGCATCATATGCAGTTTTCGAAGTTTACGACGAAACAAAATGCTGACTTTCAGTTACAGTTTTATGACAGTCTTGGCCCGGAAAGTCATGACCCCAATAAATACACGATAGACAAATTGCAGGTGTGGTTAGGGCAAAAATATCCTAGGCCCAAGGCTTAAACTCAGTTTCATTGGAAACTGAAAGAGCCAATGATGCGAAGATACGACGTCGCACTGAGGAGCATCCAATTAGAGCAAGGAGGGTGCATCTGAACCGCAGGCCAAATGATGCGGTGGCAAGGAGGAAAGTTACCGAATAGAATTGAATGATTTTTCAAGAATTGAAGAGAGAGAGTCGTTATTTTAAGCAGTGTTATTCAGAGAAAAAGACGACGTCTGACTGCAAATGTTATAAAAAGACTCTGAAAAGGTGACAGTCATTCTGAGCTACAGACCAGGAATACAGAGGTATCTGCCAGTCTTCATGTATGTTAGGCCAATTTTTGATCTTTGGAATAAGATTCAAAAGACCGGTCTCACACGGTGCTTTTCTCCTCCTTAAGCGTTTGTTAATAAATTCATGTAATTTAATCATAATAATATAGAGGTGTGAATAAATGATAACTTATTTTAAAGGTTAAAATGTGGATTGTAATGTCTAGTGTTTTGATTTAATGATTATGTTAAGGAACTCGTGCAAAGAGGTAATGGTGCGTCTTGCGGCCACGATAGCAATGTACCAAATGTTACGATTTCCGACCACATTATTTCTGGGTTATTCCAAATTCCCCAAATTACGCGCGCAATGTGTAAAAAAAATATTCACCATACCAATGAAAATAATTTCTACTACAGGCAAAATGGTATTTAATTTGCATAAAGGATCTTCTTCATATTTAGTCTGACACTAATTACTCTTTTTAACATTTTTCAACATAGTTGAAAGGTGTTTATGACTTTGGTCATTCTGTCTGTCTGTCTGTCCGTTCACACGATAACTGCTGTAAAAATGACTTTAGCAAAATGAAATTTTAGTATGCTGTTCAGACGGTCTGTGGGGCATATGAGAACGTAAATGCATAATATCGCCCAATAAGTTTTGGATTGAACTCGGGTTGAAAAAGTGAAATACATTGAACCTAATTTTTCAAACATTTATCCCAAATATGGGACCAACATTTTCCCCAAACATTTATCCCAAAACATTTATCCCAAATATGGATCCCAAACTCATTTTTCCGTATTTTTCAAACATTTATCCCAAATAAGGAACCTAATTTTTCAAACATTTTTTAAGCAAAGTTAAAATTCGCAAATTGCTTTGAAAATGTTAGTAAATATTTAAATTATCCCATAAAATGTATAAAAAAAATTTGAGCAAACTATGTTCGGTAGTCTTATAAATAAAAATTAAAATAGTTATTATACCCATATTACATGAAGAGATCACGTGACCCACTTCAAAATAAAATATGTCAGCCAGCTATTTTCCCAGAGTCAAAATCGTGATCGAGTTCTTTTAAATTCATATTTAGTGTTGCACCCGTTCTAAAACCGCTTTATTTTTGCGTATTTTCTGTGCATCTATATTCTGCGCTAACGCAATTACAATTCTTTTGAGTTTAAATGATCATTAAACTTTGATTATTTCTACAACGAAACCTAATTTTAACGTATGCAGAATGTAAACAAATCCAGCTTTAAGATGAGTTGTATAAAAATTGCTAAATTTTTTTAACACAAAATTATTTAGCTCTGGAGTCTAGAATATAGGTGATATGAATGAAAAACTCATTGATTTTGCACAGAGAAGCAAACGATTCTATAGCACTGCCTTTTTCGATGATGTTTTAAGCATGGAAGTAGAAAGTACTTGTATCTCCATGGTTTTAAGTTTTACAATAAAATGAATTATTATATTTCTGTAATAATTAAAAAAATATCGCAGCTGAATGCAGCGCATTTTATAGATGTTTAAATAACATTGTATTGCAGTTGGAAAGTGTTTCATAATCAATGCTTTATGCATGATTGACCTTTCTTGTTTAACCCTGACTTCTGATTACAGATTCTCCAGGTCAAAAGAGTTTGAAATTCGTATAAATTTCATTAAAATGACTTGTGCATATTGAACTATAGAAGAAATACAAAATAAGAATAATAAGAATAGCATGAAAGTTATATTTCGTTTGGTTGTAACTTTCACTATTGTGGAGATGGCTACAGTTCAGTAAAGGCGGATTGGATGTCGTCAAGAATGGTTAATATGTATGTAAGGGACTAAGCTTGCATCTATAATTTCATTCAAATGAAATTATATTTTGTTTTGTTTTTATAGATCATTTCATACTTTTGTTCCTATACAGCGTTAAAATTTTTAAGGAATGTAGCAATACAGCTTTTTCCGTGTTATTATAAGCATTTTGGGCTCTAAGGCATTGGCGGCTGGTGTTGGTAATTAGTCTTAATCTTGATTTTAATTTATTTTTCACAGCGGATGATTGAAATTGGTTTAAAAAGTTTAGTGAGGTTGATAAAGTTTTGAGCAATTGAGCTGTTGGTGGTTAGGGATGAAGTTGAAATAGTAGTGTATAAAGATGCAGTTGGAATGGTAGTGGTTAAAAATGCAGTTAAAATAGTAGTGGTTAGGGATTATTCATGTAGTTGAATTTGTAGTGGATAGGGACTATTTAATTGAGTTGGTACTAGTTACGAACCAGTTATTTGAAATGGTATTGGTGGGGATTATTTTGCTGAATTTGCAGTGGATAAGGATTATTTAATTTAATTGGTACTGCTTATGGGCTAATTAATTGAAATGGTAGCGTTCGGGTTTATTTAGCTGAGTTGGTAGTGATTAGGAATCATTTGGAGAATTGAATTTGATTATGTTTAATGCCACCCCTAGTAAATGTTAAAACATATATTTTAGTTTAAGATAATTTTGTTATTTTGTTGCGTAGTTCATTGAATTTCTTTTCTCTAAAACTAACAATGTGTAAGTGGGAATCGAACCTGGGTCATTTGGTTTGCATTCCGTTATGTTATCAGATAAACTATTCCTGCCATATAAGGTATTCCTTTGAATTATTATACATTATCTTCATTCTAAACCATGATAAGGGGAAATTCCAATTCGCCTCCCTTCCACCAAACTATATTTTAGTCTGAACACCAATTTTAGAGTATTACCCTTCATTCCACCTCAAAATAACAATTGGGAGGAATAGGGAATTGAATTAGAACCTTCTGGATTGTGTTCAGCTACGCTATCAGCTGCATTTATATGATCACGCAAGAAATTCACTTGTATTAACGGCTATATATGGAGCATAATGTTGAGTGGGATTCTCAAGAGATGCTGTTGCAAACTACAGTATATGTATGAGCTTAATGCTGATTCAGAAGATTTTGGAACTTGAACTATGTTTGATTCCATATGTTAATACATGTTTAATAAAGTGTCTTTTGCTAAAAATCCACTATGCCTGCTTTTGACTTATGAGACATCTTTCCCTAAAATACTACATTCACACAAGACTTTAAATTTACTTGTATGTATCAGACAGTATGTTAAACTTTTAAGCTTACATGAAGGTACATTTAGGTTGGTACTATTGAGCTTATTTTCCGTAGATGCAATTTCTTCGTTTCAGAGATTAATTTATTACATACCGGATGATTGTTTTAATTTAAAAATCAAACATTAGTTAAGAAAAACTCTAGTATAAATTTTCTATTTAAAATACAGTCACAACATTACACATTCAAAGATTAAATAGAAATGTGTTATTGGTGGCAAAAATTTTACTACATTATTGCTTTAGCGAAATATTTTTTCTTGAAACATCTATTTCTGCATTTCTATTGAGCATCTATTTCTTAAAACATCTGATTTAGATTGAGTGCAGATGACGGCAGATTTGGTTTCAGTATCAAATTTTGGAAGAGAATAGGGGACAGGGGTTTTAAAGGTTTTTGACTTCCGATTCTTTTTCTATTTCCGGTTCAAAATTTTTCATTTCACTTGAAACACCTATTTTTTAATATTGGCTATAGATAGAATTTAGATGATAACTAATATAAATTTAGTCTTAAATTCTGGGGGAGATTGGATGATTCACTAAGAATTTTCACTTTCAGTTTGTGTTGTACTTCTGGTTCTAATTTTTTCCCTTAAAACATCTATTTTTGGAGATAAGCTATAGGTAGGGATTAGATGGTGATTGATATGAATTCAACATTAAATTTTGAAGGAGGTAAGAGATATTTCTAAAGATTTCCACTACCATTTTTTTTCATTTTTGGATCAAAACATTTCTTTGACACACTTATTTCTCAAGATTGGCTATAGTTGAGTTTATGGAATGAATCACATGTTTTCAGCATAGAATTTCAGAGGGAGTTCGGGAGTTCACTAAGGACTTCATTTCTGTTTGAGGATGTTACTTCCGACGTTTTCGAATATATGACGACATAAGTATGCAAAAGAGAATAAACATGTTCTGTTAAAAATGAAGTATGCATACCATTGCTACCATATGAAGCCTCCTTCATAAATTTCTTGTTGTGCAGATATTTTTACGTACTGAAAATAAATTTTTATTTAAAGACATTCGTTTATTGCAAATTAAAGATCGTTTGTTTGATTAAACTGTATTAATGTGGTAAATATTGTATAAATCATTAAGTTTCAGCTCTTCACTGGCATTCTAGTTGCCTGTAACACTGACTTTGTTAAGTTTCCTCAAATAATATATTTTTCTGGGAAACTTCAGTGTTAATTGGTACGCAAATCATAAAAGAACGAATTACAAATGAGCGTAATTACGAAACATGCAACAAACCATTAGGATTTCAGGGACAAAACAAATGAGATAATAAAATATTTGTTAACAAACAGTGGTTGGTAGGTAGAAACAGGAGGCTCATTATCTTCAGTTTGTTTCTGTTTAAAAGAGCTCATTACTCAAAGTTTAAAATGGGATCTTGAATTCTTTTGCATAATTGTTTAATAATGTATTTAGAAGATAGTTTTATGATATTAGAATAAAAAATGATAATGATAAAACTGCTGCTTACCGTGCAAAAATCCAAGTAATAAGCTTTAAATTTAGTTATGCAATTCAATTATGCAAGGACACTGTTCCAAAAAATTCAAAGAATATGTTGTTTCGAAATGTTTTTATAAACATATGATGTGACCCAGGCGTGACCCAGACGTGACCTTCTCTACGAAACTATATACACTGGTGCCCAAAAGAATCTTTATATACATAAAAATAATGATATTTAATGAAATACACAACCAATCTGATTTATTTTTTAGGGAAATGAGCAAAAGATATACTTAATTATAATTATCTAATCCAATATGGTCAAACTATTTCTGATATGCAAATAATGTCGTTATATCATTCAATGTTGGCGCAAGCGCTGTGCGCAAAGTATGTTTCTCAGCGAACTTCTGCAATTCAGTACTTGATTTCGGTGTTTATCGACTCAAAGCAGTGTTTATTGTTCTGAAGTATCATTTGTAAGAATCTTTGAGCAGACGAGATGTTGGTCGTTCAGAGGCTGGACAGACATCAATGGAAGTGGCAAGATGGCTGAATGTTTCACCACAGGCAGTCTCTGCCCTCTGGAAACAATTTCAAAACGCTGAAACTGTTGCTATGAAGCCTGGATAAGGCCGCAGAAACATAATAACTGCTTCTCGTGATAGGTATCTTTCGTAACTGCCCATCGCAACAGGGAGTCGACTACTAGGTAGTTGAATTTAGAACTTGCAGCCGCCATTGGAACTTTAGTATCGCGACAAACTGTATACAAACAAATTGTACTTTATGCCAGAAAGCCAATGGTATGTGTTTCACTGACTTCACAACACAGAGGTCTCGCCTGAATTGGTGCGTAGAATATCAGAGCTGAAGTCAACAACAATGGGCCGCAATTCTCTTAAGTGACGAGTCGAAGTTCAATTTAACCTCTGCTTCCAAACATGTTTACATCTGGAAGGACACAGGAACTTGAAATCTTCCCACCTACATTAAGGAATATGATCGTTATGGCGGTTCGGATCTGATGGTATGAGAAATCATAATGATCCATGGACGTACGATAGATGATTTGTGTCCGATAGATGATTTGTGTCTGGCCAGAGATATTGAGATGAAGTCTTAGAACCTTACGTAAGAATTTTTATAGGTGCATGTGGATCTGACTTTCTTTTTATGAATGATATCGCGGGTCAACATCGAGCAAACCTGATGGATGAATTTCTTAAAAGCGAAGGCATTGAGCGAATAAATTGGCCAGCCAAATCTCTTGATTTGAACCCGATTGAGAACTTATGGGGCGCCTTGGAAGAGATATCGCAAGGCGAAATCCTCCTCCTAGAGACCACAATGCCTTGAAGACCTTATTATTGGATGAGTGCTCCAAACTCTTACTGCTTCAGACTCTAATTAACCACCTTAAAAAGAGCATAAAATCGCTTTGTCATATGAGTTAGGGAAGATCATATTCCCCATTAATGTTAAAAGTTTGCATTTGTTTTCAAGTTATTCATTTTTTAAAAATTTTCTTGTCACACATTATTTCAATATTAATTGTTTCATAATTAGTTTTGCACTCATATTTGATTTTTCAATTTGTATTTATGTGTTATGATGCTATGTATCCCCCCAAAAAATTTATTCATTTATATTGAACACTTGCTAACATATCAGTGTTTTTTGCACATAAAGGCAATTTTGAACACCAGTATATTTCACCAATACCTACTCAAGCAACCCGAACGTAGGAAACGTAGGGGGAAGTTAGGATCAGATCCTAGTTCCATATAGCATCCTCCATGCACCGGTTATAGCATCCTCCATGCACCGGTTTAGTATTTGCTCGTCAGCATGGATTAGCTGATATCTGCAGTGGCAGCAATGACATCCTATGTATCATAATGTTGCGAATATCTAGGATGACCGGCAAATATAGTTCTAATCCATGCAGGCGAGCACATAATAAGCGCGAAATTAGTCCATAGTTGATGCTATCTGCAATAGGAGCGAAATCTTATTTTGTTAATACATTGGAGCCCACTTATAACGAGCTCGGATATAGCAAAGTATTAGTTTCTACGAATTTTTACTTTTCTTACATAAAAAGTATAAAGTAAGGGAAATTATTGTGACGGGTTGAAAATTCGAATTCGAATTTTTGACGGAAGAGCCTGTTTCAAGCGTCTTTGAACTCAAATCGAACGTTTTTGAGGTGATGTCTTTGTGTGTGTGTGTGAGAGAGAGAGAGAGAGAGAGAGAGAGAGAGAGAGAGAGAGAGAGAGAGAGAGAGAGAGAGAGAGAGAGAGAGAGTCTGTGCATGCGATATATCTCACGAACGGATGAAATGTTTTGAGTGTAATTTGGTACGATTACTACAATCGATAAATACAGGAACCCTCTATTGATTTTGATCGAATGATCGGAAGATCCTAAAATTTTTGAATGAAGTTTTGAAAAATTAATTAATAATCAGAACCTTGAATAATGTTACATAAATATTCATTTCGCATGTAGTTTTTTATTAGAAAACGAATGACTTAAACTTTAGAATGCTAGTGTGAATCGGTCTTGAGATATTACACTTCTTCAAATAAATTTATCAAAAAAATTACACAAAATTAAAAAAAAATGTATTAACTATCGTGAAATATGTTCACTTTATATATGCAGTATTGAGCGACAAATTTGTTAACATCATTTTCGTGGATTTTGTTTGTTCTGTTCATGACAGAAGAAACTTTGTTGTTGTTGAGACCCAGACCGTCCGACCTACCAGAAAGGTGTAAGGTAACTGTATGGACGGCCGGGAAGTGCCACCCAATTTAGACCGGAACCCAGTGGGGGAGGCATCCACAGGGACCGTACCCTCCTTCCCCTACCACCAATCTCTCGGAAGGACTTACGGACCCACATGTTTAACGTGATCGTACTCCGCATGAACACGGCGGCATTTGTGGCAGCGTGCAAATCTAGCGCGCAAACCACGGGGACACCGCACCCGAGATGGCCAACAGCACGCGGCGTTCCGAGGTGGTCACCCACCTCGTACTAACCGCGCCCGATGCTGCTTCACTTCGGTGATCTAACGAGAACCGGTGTTTTCAGCACGGTACGGCCGTTGGCCTAGAAGAAACTTTGTGTAATAGTTTTATATTTTGGCACCCATTAATTGGCTAATTGCCATTCTATATGTAAGGAAAGTTCTTCTCTTTGTCTGTAATAACTGGCAAAAAATGTGGCGAACTATCGCTAAGTTGGTGACCTTTATAATGGTGCCAAATTGACGGAAAGATCGCCAACATTTTCAAAACTTTTTACCTATACCTCGGATATTGTGAAAGTTTGAGTGTGGTAAAGGTAACGGAAAACATTATTTTATGAAACTTCTTAAGTAGAAGAGACATTTTAGGAGCAAAAATTAGTTTTGGTAACAAAGATTATCTCCCAGATTCGTTGAGTCTCTAAACACTTTTCTAAACACATCTCATTGAGTTAGCCTAAACACACGAAGATTTTCTGAGAATTTTTGGATGATACTTGGCGTGATATTTATCCGAAAATAGAGAAGAATTTCTGGAAACATGCTGGGTTTATGAGAAATTCATTTCCGGTCCTGTGCATGAAGATAATTCAATATGGAATAGGCGATGAGAGAAAATAGTTTTTTCCAGGAGATCTTACTCTTAGCGATTATGCTGCAACCAATGATTGTGCTGAAGCAGAAACACAAGTGAGCTATATGACTACCATTATTGCTAATAATACGTTTGATGAATCTGAAACAGAAGAAACCGAAATTAATTAAGAAACGAGGGAGAATAAATAACACTAAAAACTACTGTGGAAAATCTCCAAAATTTGTTAAAAAATATCTAAACTTTCATTGGTTATTGCGAATATTGGTTATAATGAATATTCTTTTCTGTCTTTTGCGACTTCTCTATATGCGGGTTCATTGTATTTATATATTCATTGACTTATATTTACTTTTCCCTTGAACATTGTTTTCTAATATTTCCATTCCCAAACTAAATGAAACGAAATTAAAATATCTGATGTGAGAGGCGTGTCTTTTCAGAAAAAAAATGTTCTACATAAATAAAATATGTATACATATGTTCTACAGTCTACACATAATGATTGTGTTCCATCACAAGGAAGGTGATATGTTGCTTTTAAAGGCATTTTAGAAGCGCTGATTTTTAAAGCAAAGTATTGCTTATTTAGAGAGCTCGATTGTTTATTTTCTGATGTAGTCTCAAAAGGCAAGTTCAACTCCACTGTTTGACAGCATTTAAGTTATAGTATTATAACTTCTTATTTCTTACTGAAATAACTTATATATTTATGATGCTCTTTCAATGCGGAAATTATGTTTTTATCTACTTACTTTGGCATTTCCGCGTTTGTAGTTTAAGAATGAACTGAGATCGATAGAAACCAAAGATTCTCTAGGGTTCAGAAAGATTAGTTTGAAAACAAACATAAAGGAAGTACTTGGGTGGGCTATAAAAATTTTGAGGTGACGGTTGTATAAGTAGAATTTATATAGCACATTCTTAAGTTTTCATATCTTTTGGTAATAAAAATATTTAAATCACACCTTTTTAGCACCAAATATTATAGATGAAGAAAATGAAAACAGTTTTACGACTAAAGAGATTAAAATTACTGTTCTTAACGTGATATCTTAGAAGACAACATTATTTTTTTGGAAAAGTAAGGGCATTTAAACAAAATATTGTTGTCTAACTATATTTTAAAAGTTTAAAATTAGTGTTAATATAAAAAATACGCAAAAATTAAACTGAAAATTAAATGGTCGTTCTTACAGCAATTAATGTAAAATAAGTTTTAATCAATTCCGAAGTCTATTGTTTAATTTTATTTGTTCCATTTTGTTAAACAATAAAAAAAAGAAAAAAAACCCCGCCTATAAGGGGCGTTACCAAAATTCCGAGGACACTCCCATTGTAGATACTAGTATTCATGGAACGTTTTCCCACTTATTATTATTCGCATGTTAGCATGAAATAACCGATATCTACAATGGTAGCAAAAGGCGGCGTGGTGGCCGAACGGTCAAGACGAGCGCTTCTAGCGATCAATCGGCCGCCACGTTGTGTGTTCGAGTCCCACGTAAGACATGGATGTTGTGTGATGTGGGCGCAGTGTGTTCCGCCCCCTCTGGTGCGCCTGAGGCAACGTCCTAGGACGGCGAAATGGTTCACGATTACGGCCGAATACAGGGCGAATGACGAAGAGTCTAGTGCCTGGCCATTGGAAAAAAAACAAACAATGGTAGCAAAAAAGGGAGTGCCACGTGTGTTTTTCCCACGTGGTAGTGCTATTGCTTTGATCGTTTCTACGCTGACGACATGGATTTGGATGCATTCGATACGGAAGCTACTCGCGGACTTGCTGGTGAGCTAGACGAAGATGGACTGCGGCCTCTCAGGGATGCCATGATTGAATATTGTGATACTCTGCCCAAGGATGGATTGATGCCCGCTTGGAAGGAAGAAGTGAAAAACGCTGTGAACTTTTGTGCACTGGCAATCTACACTCTGACGCTACACACCAGGGAGCTACTGACGAATGGACTACTCGGACGGGACGAGGACCAAGTCTCCAAGATTCTGGGTTCGTTTCTTTCTGTAAATTCTTTTTTGTTGGTCCAGAATTTGGATAGGTTTTATGCTAGTAATTTAAATGAGATTTATAACTGTGAAGGAAGTAATTCTAGTGATGTAATTAAATGTAAAATGATAGAACTAGGCTTAATTAAAGAAATTAAAGATGAAGATAAACTTAAACCTGTTGAAAATCCAAATAAAAAGAGGAGGATAGAGGGGCAATCTACTATGGATGCTCCTACTAAAAACCAGAATGGAGAATTAAACTTAAAATCTAATGACAAGGATAACATGGATTGTAGTGAAAAAATTGATAAAGATGTAAATGATAATGTTAAAACTAAGAGTTATGCTGAAATTGTCGCGCAACCTATAGTGTTCAAAAGTGCACCAAAAACGGTTCAAAATAGTGACAGGCAAAATAGTGTAGTGGTTGAGAAAAAAGACCCAAAAGCGGAATGTTTTTTCATCAAGTTTAATGACAATTACCAGGCTCTCCTTAAAAAATTAAATGAAATCTCAGGTAATAAAGTATCTGGCAAGCTCACAGGAGACATGCTAAAATTGATTCCAAATGACGCTGACGCCTATAGGGTTGTACAACGCCATTTATCTAGTGAGAAAATCCCCTTCCACAGTTTAAACTTAAAGACGGAAAGGCCCAAAAAGGTAGTTTTGAAGGGGCTACCAACAAACTATAACATTGAGGAAATAAAAATCACTCTAACATCCGAAGGATTAGATGTAGTCCGGGTTTCTCAACTGAGAAACACAAAAACGAGATTGCCCCTGCCGATCTTCTTAGTCAGCATTAGGCCTACGGAAGACTGGCAGAGGGTATACCGACTGACAAGATTAGGATACTTGGCTGTGAAGGTAGAGGCCTTCAGAGCACGGGGCTTCAAAATCTGCTACCGGTGCCAGCAATTCAATCATTCCTCTGAGAATTGCAGCATGCCACCAAAGTGCCTTAAGTGTGCTGAAGAACACTTCACACGTGACTGCCAAAGACCAAGGACAGAGAAGGCAACGTGTGCTAACTGCAATGGAGATCACCCGGCGAACTTCAGGCAATGCCCGAAGAACCCCTGGAACAGAGGAAAGGCACCGGGGTATGTCCCCCCCTCCCCCCAAAAATCAGATACCCCCTTGGAGGCAAAAGGCCCTCGGTCTAAACCCTCAGACACCCCATCAGGACTCCTCGCACTCTGTGCCACAGGTTAAAAGAACTCAAACTTCAGCACCTACCAGATCGGTGCAAGAGCAGGCCCCTAAACCGTCGACCTCCAGAGAAATGACTGTGGAGGAAGTGAGAATAGCTCATGAAGACATAAATCAGAGGATAGCAATTGATAAAGCCGCCAAAGAGGCAAGAGAAGCAAAACAAAGATTAGAAAAAAAGGTTCAGGAATGGCAGAAAACTAAACGCGCTCGAGAAGAGCTCGCGCAAACACAGCAGTTAGACAAATCGGCTGAAAAAAAACAAAAGACTACCGAGGCCCAAAAGGATACTCACAAAACAGATCAAACCGCGGTTGAGGCTGAGGAAATTGTAGCTGAGACTGAGGAAATGGAAGCTGAGACTGAACTTGCTGATAAATCCAATGATGAAAAGATGGATGAAATCCTCAACCTCGTCAGAGGATTTATCAGTATGTTCAACCTAGACGATATAAAACATCTGTTGATGCAGCTCGCTGAGTTAATTCAAAAAAAGAGCGATCCAATGCAAATGGTCTTTGAGGCTTTTAAATTAATCGCGGAATTTAATAAAAACAGTGAGAAACAAACCCGCCATGAATAGGTCCCAAAAAGAAAGTTTTAAAATAATATTTTGGAATGCGAACGGCATATCTCCAAGAATAAATGAACTTAGGAGCTACGTAAATGAAAATGATGTAGATGCCCTGCTAATCCAGGAAACTAAAGTTAGAGAAAACAAAAAACTAAATATAGCAAACTGTAATAGCTATCATACCCTTAGCTCAAATATAACTGCTAGAAATCCCCATGGAGGAACAGCAATATATATTAAAAGTAATATTCCCCACGAGGAAATAAACAACATAAATCTTCAAGGTATAGAAAATACTAGTATAAAAATTAAAATAAATAATGTAAACCCATTTATCCTAACTTCAATATATGTCAAAAACATGAGTGGTATAAATGTAGCTGCGCAGCTGGAACTGCTTTTCTCGCGATATCCAAACACAATACTCGCGGGCGACTTCAATGCACACCACCGAGCGTGGGGCAGCAGGAGAGCCAACACACGCGGTACACAGATACATAGATTGCTAAACACAACAAACACTGACATCATTGCACCGTCGAGACCAACCTGCTTCTCAGGTGCCAATGGCTCATTCATAGACTTTGTCCTAACGAGAAACATAGAATACGCTCACACAATTGATACCCTGGATGAATTCGACTCGGATCATCTACCGGTACTGGTGACATTCGATTTGAACACTCCCCTTCCAGCCTCTCTGGGACAAGAGAGGGTGAACTGGAACGTTTTCAAAAGAGCACTTTTCGAGCCGCATTTAGCAGTACCCAACATTATGAGCACGGCGGATATTGACTCTGCCACGCACACACTCACAACAGAAATCAGGAGAGCTATTGCATCTGCCACAACACATCGTGAGTCATCAAAAATGCCAACACTTTCCCACCATGTCAAACAGTTAGTTAAACAGAGAAATAGAATGCGTAAGACATGGCAGGCTAACAGAGACCCTACCCTTAAAAGGGAGCTTAATAGACTCACGTGTAAAGTCAGTGAAAAAATTGTCGCAGAAAAGCAGCAACAGTATAAAGAATTAATCGAATGCCTTAGCCAGGAAGACGTATCGCTCTGGCAATTAGCTAAAAGACTCAGAAAACCTCAAATTAAACTCCCGCCACTAATAGATGGCGCTAATATTGCGTACTCAGACGAAGAAAAGGCAGAGGCGCTTGCTAGGCATTACGAAAAGCAATTTGAACCAAACCACGATCTAATGTGTCAGGACACCCTAAGAATGGTTAGACAAACTCTAAACAATTTCAGGAACTCCCCGGTCACGGCTGAGATTAACCCAGCCACCCCGCAAGAAATAGTAGAGATTATCAAAAACCTTAAAAACCGTAAAAGCCCAGGGCACGACAAAATCAGGAATATCGCGGTAAAAAACCTACCCTTAAATATAATATTTTACTTGACCATCTTAATAAATAAAATACTAGAACTAAATTATTTCCCCAAAGAATGGAAGGAAGCGATAATTATAGCGATCCATAAACCTGGTGAGGATGCCTCAATTCCAGCCAACTACAGACCAATCAGTTTGTTGCCGACACTTAGTAAAATTACTGAGAGAAAATAATTCTTAAGAGACTGAACACGCACCTTAGTGAGAATGACATTATCATTCCGGAGCAGTTTGGATTTCGGCCAAAACACTCCACCACTCATCAATTGCTGAGAGTGGTAGAGTACATTTCTTCTGGTTTTAATAATAAGACACCCACAGCTGCGATTTTTCTTGACATCCAAAAAGCCTTTGATAAAGTGTGGCACTGTGGATTAGCTTACAAATTGATCACTCTAAAAGTCCCTGACGCACTTGTCAAACTTTTAATTTCATACCTAAATAACAGACACTTTCAAGTCAGAGTAAAAGATAACTTATCTACACCCAAGCTCATTAAAAGTAGTGTACCGCAAGGATCCATCCTGGGCCCGACACTCTTTAACATATATCTAAATGACATTCCCAGGACCCCAGACACGGAGCTGGCACTCTATGCAGACGACAGCGCGATACTTGCAAAACACCCTTACGTCTCAGTAATGCACAGACAGCTACAACAACACTTAGACATACTCCAAACATGGCTGGAAAAATGGCGAATAAAATTAAATCCCAATAAATGTCATTGGATTTATTTCTCAAGAAAACGTAAACCTCCGCCGCCTCTGTACATAAACAACCATGCCCTAAAAGCGGAAAAATCTACTAAATACCTAGGTGTAACGATAGATTCCCACCTAACCTGGAAACAGCACGTAACGAACTTAATCAAAAAAGCGTATATGGCCACAGGAGCCTTATACCCAATGATAGGAAACGGAAATCTAAGTTATCAAAATAAACTCCTAATTTATAAATCGGTCATCCGCCCGGGAATGCTGTATGCAGCACCCGTATGGGGATATGCCTGTAAAACTACCATAGACTTATTAGAGACAAGACAAAACAAAACCCTAAGGATTATAAGGAAAGCCCCTAGATACTTAAGAAACTCGGTAATTAGGAAAGACTTCAAAATAAAAACTGTTAGAGCCCAAATCAAAAAGCTAGCGCTTAAATTCTACAAAAATCTGCCATCTGTCCCAAATGAACTATTATTTAATCTGCATGACTATGATCATCGCAAGGCTAAATCTCGTAAGAGACCCCGCTCGGTACTTAACTTTGATATTCGGTACTAGGAACGTCCCACCTTAATCAGTTGATATTAAAGAAAACTCGCGATCTTTGGTTTTCTACAAAATGTTTAAAATCCTAAACTGCTAAAATGCTAGGTTACCCTCAGATCTGCATCAACCCCCCCAAACTGCTTAAACTCTTAATGTGCAACAAACTGCCACACTAGGAGCTAGGACAAATAATAAAAACAGTAAATCAAAAACCTCGAACCTCCAACTATGGACCAATGAAATAATGTCACAGTATGAAGATAAGAACCACACCTAGAGATTGGAGATTAAAGGCGCTTCGCGGCTGGTGCTCTGTTCTGGACGAAACTCTATGGGGTAGAAAAAACTTGCTATATGCCACGATTTTTGCAAACTTCTATGGGAACTGTTTTTAGCTCTTCCACGTGGCCAACATAAAATTTATTTACACTTTAGCTGAGGTCACACGAAACTGTAAAGTTCTCAAACAAAAGAATTGTCTATAAGGAGCATTCCCGAAATTCGGAAACCACTTCCATTGCAGACACCAGTATACAGGAACCGGTTTTGCGCTTATTATGAGTTGGAATGCAGCATGGAATGATATAGATAGCTACATTGACAGCAAGAAAGTTGCTATAAGCCAACATTTTTACGATTTTCTAGGGAAACTGACAATATTAGTCCTTTCACGTTGCCGGCCTACAGAAAGTTTCTTGATGCCGTTGAAGATATTGGTTATTCTATGCTGACAAGCGCATGAGAGCGAAACCGATTCTTAGGTACTGGCATTTACAATGGGAGTGTTTCCTGAAGGTAAAACAAGTCATGTGATAACAGGCACCCACTCCAATCATTAAAATTTTGATGTTGAATGATTGTAAATTAATTGAAGTTGCCTCAGGCTTAGGGTTGATCGTTGATCTATCTAGTCTTCACATAAGAGGGACCATCTCTCTACTTCTTATAGCAAAGTATTTGGTGTAAATTAGAATGTTTTAATAATAAAAAATTTAATTAAGAAATGAGTATTTAACGAACTTTTTAATTAAACTTGCTTTACAGCAAGGTGAACATTGTGTATGCAATATCAAAATTGGCGGATTATTGTAAACACAACGCAATTCGCCAATGGCCTTAAGAACTACACTCCTCTAACTACTTAATAAATATTATTGTTAAAACTTTCGCCTTTTCTCCCATTTATATATAATTTTTAGAATTACAGTGGTAAAGTAGCTCATATAGTTTGTTTTTGTCATTTTTTAAAATTCTTTTTTGTTTTTGTTTATTATTTATTTTCTACTTTTATTTGTTGAGGCTTTTATTTAATTCATTTTTCATGTTGTTCATTTACCCTCTTTTCCATTTTTGAGATGATGGTAACTCGTTTTGTTTTTAGATAATAAATGCTCTGAAACTGTTTGTTTACTCCATATTTTATTTTATTCTACTCAATTTTGGTAGCTTTTATTCTATAGTATTTTCTACAGAATTTTTAAAGGATATTGCCTGATCACACAAAACTCTACACAGGAAGGGATTCAAACTTGCAATACTGAACTGACACCAGTACTCTATCGACTGAGACGTTGGTGGAAAACCTCACACTCTCCTCCACCAAATTTTGAAGGCAAGGGTCGTTGGTCCTAAAGATTCTACCATTTATATTGTCCTTGTACACTTTTCCTTACATTATTTTTATATGCATACTATTTTTATTTCGTATTTCAGGGTTTATAATACAGTTCGGTGTTAGTATGAAGTTATGATAACGAGGAACTCGAATACACCGATCGTTGAATTTCGATTCCAGTGGTCTACCGAAAGAACAACCTAGCCACGTTGGGGAGAGGGGGGGGGGGGAGGACTTGCACTATAAAATAAGAATAATGCATTGATTTAAATCTTATGCTTATAGGGTCCACTTCAACGAGAAGAACTTGGAATATTGTTCCAGTAACTCAATGGTTAAAGAATCGGCTGGCCAGTTTGAAGATCCGTCGTTCGATTACCGGCTGCGACAGTGGTACCTTTACAATGACGTCCAAACGAATTAACCCTGCAGGTTATATGCAATTATAATGGGGGTTAGAAAAGACCCAGTTATGAATTTTCAGTGGACCCTGAGAATTATGGCAGCATTTTCAACCTTATGATTCATTTACAGTATTGATAGTCTGGATAAAAAAATGCAGAAAAAATGAAGGTGGTCGTTCAGATTGACAGTTGTACGTCGATATATCTTCAGAGGGAGTTGATGATAGGGTTCACTTTGACGAGAAAAATTTCGAATCTCGTGCTAGTAGCTCAATGATTAAGCATCGGTTAGTCAGTTTGAAGATTCGTGGTTCGATCTCAGGCTGGAACAGTTTGACCTTTAAATGGTTAATATAAAATGATGATGAATAAGCTTCCTTTTTCTTTTCAACATTTAGAATATGCTCATATTTTAGAAAATAGTGGCCATGGACCAGTTACACACTCATTATGCTTTTTCCCGGCCATCCAAATTGCTTCTCTAAGTCCTCGGACGAGACGGATGGTCTGGGCTTTCGACACTCATTATGCTCTCGTGAGCATGGAATAACCGATATCAGCAATGGTAGCAGGAAAATTTATTATATGCAATAATTTTGCGAACCTCTATGGGAATTGACAAGTTCACTCTATATTCGGTATGATACGTATGGTCTATGGATAACTACGTACCGGTCTATGTCAGCTGCTATATGCTAGGGTAGTGCATTGCAAAGATTTTTGAACGCACAATACTGTGACAATTTGCCTATTAATGTTTCACATTTTTTATCTTTTTTATGTCACTTCAGTTCTATTTTATTATAGTCCACATACACAAGTGCATTTAAGAGTCCTTCAATTTATGGAATATAATTATTTTCGAGATAATTAATAAAGATTAGTAATATTTACATAATTGAATTACCTGATTTACGAGGATATTTGATTTAATGACTCATGATTGATCAACAAAAACTCAGCATTTTAATTTCTAATATCGACCCTTAATCCCGCGTCCGAATGAGAGAACCAATCGGATTGCTTAAGTGAAAAATGAAATTAAATTAACCTGAGATTCAGGGCCTTTATTATCGGGCTAATAACGTTTTTGAGATTGATTTCCAGAAAATTGCGATTTATAGTTAGTTTTCTTTCTTTCAGTTCATTAACAAGAGGAAGACGCGAAAAAGAAAAAAAAAAACAACGACGGAATTTATCTTCTCTAGTAATTTTCATTTTGTGTAATTAATGTTGAAGCGACATTTCGGATGTTTGCTCCTGGTTTTATTTGGGCTCATTTTAAAATAGTGTTTTTGTTTCAAACTCGAAGTTGATGAAAGTTTTTCCTAAAAGTTTTTAAATGATTAATGCAGTAAAACTTTTATTTTTTAAAGAGCAAATAATAATCTGTGAAAAAAAAATACTTCGTTAATTTAATAGATTAAAAGTGTGATTAACAGCAATAATCAATTTTAAATTAAAAGAACAGCGACCTTCTTTACGATGATGAAAATACCAAAACATCAATATCAACATAGGCAAGAAAGTGCCTTGTTTTTAATGCTCCATTTATATATATATATATATTCATTTTCGATGCCCTATTACAAATTTGCAATCCGGGCATTCTTTTTCGATGACCCGGTATATATATATATATATATATATATATATATATATATATATATATATATATATATATATATTCATTTTCGATGCCCGATTACAGATTTGTAATCCGGGCCTTCTTTTTCGATGACCCGTTATATATATATATATATATATATATATATATATTCATTTTCGATGCCCGATTACAAATTTGTAATCCGGGCATTCTTTTTCGATGACCCGGTATATATATATATATATATATATATATACATATACATACATATATATATATATATATATATATACCGGGTGGTCAGAATTCAAACACTCCTATTCTGAGATCTCTATACATCGAACTACTCAGTGTAAAGGCTCCAAAATTGTTGAACCTATTATTCAAGACATGGGGAAAGGGATTACGCGAAAAAAAAATTAGTTCCAGAATCACCGAAAAGTGGCGCTGTACAACAGAAAATATGCTGAAAAGACACAAAATAATCACAAAAACAAACAAACGCATGCGATATGGAATTTTTCCTTTTTAATTTCTTTTGCTGATATGAAAAGAAAAGAAGATAAAAAAGTGAAGAAACTTAAACTGTCATTGTAACTGCAATTTCGCACTTTAAGCACAAAAATTTGCATAAACCCTTGGTTTGCAGCTACTATGTTCTGGGCATAAAAGGGGATAAAACTGGGAAATTTTCATTCTTATCAGCGATGGCTGTCACACTGCCAGAACGCGCTTTGCTTGTGAAGCTGTTTTATGAAAACAAAGGACATGCTGCAGCTGCACTTCGAGAGTTTCGTCGACTTAAGAATTTGCGCAAAGGACCATTACTTCCACAAGCTCTCAGGAGAATGATCGCTCGATTCGAGAAAACTGGACATCTTGGAGTTCAGCCGGGTCGAGGACTCAAGCCGACTCGTTCAGATGTCGTTGACGATGTTGCCACCGCTATTGTTGAACAATCAATGGATAGCGTTATAGGCTGTAGTAGTGCACGTGGAGTGTCACGACACTTGGGTGTTCCCTACAGCACAGTGCGGAACGTACTGAGAAACATAGTGCATTTTTCCCGTACAAAATTAGTCACAATCACCACTTGCTGACCATCGACAGGGAGAAGCGACTGACCTTTGTATTGGCATTTTTGGCTAGAGTTGAAGTGGGTGCATCGTGGCCATGGCTGATTTTATGGAGCGATGAAGAGCATTTCCATCTAAGTGGAACAGTCAACACGCATAACTGTCGCATTTGGGACACGGAAAACCCTCGTACCTTCCAAGAGATTCCACTTCACTCACCGAAAGTTACAGTCTGGTGTGGATTAAGAGCCACATTCATTCATGACCTTTCTTTTTCGAAGAGGCTACTCCCAATGGCCCTGTGACATG
This sequence comes from Amaurobius ferox, assembly GCA_951213105.1. Lineage (NCBI taxonomy): Eukaryota > Metazoa > Arthropoda > Arachnida > Araneae > Amaurobiidae > Amaurobius > Amaurobius ferox. The sequence continues at coordinate 102,252,542 of OX578141.1, read as the reverse complement.
CACCGTGACGGCCAGGAGGTACAAAAACATGCTCGAAAATTTTGTTGTACCCCAACTGCAACGGCACCAATGTCTTGATTCAATTACCTTTATGCAAGATGGAGCACCTCCACACATTGGACTCTAGGCCAACGGCCGTACCGTGCTGAAAACACCGGTTCTCGTTAGATCACCGAAGTCAAGCAGCATCGGGCGCGGATAGTACTTGGTGGGTGACCACCTCGGAACGCCGCGTGCTGTTGGCCATCTCGGGTGCGGTATCCCCGTGGTTTGCGCGCTAGATTTGCACGCTGCCACAAATGCCGCCGTGTTCATGCGGAGTACGATCACGTTAAACATGTGGGTCCGTAAGTCCTTCCGAGAGGTTGGTGGTAGGGGAAGGAGGGTACGGTCCCTGTGGATGCCTCCCCCACTGGGTTCCGGTCTAAATTGGGGGGCACTTCCCGGCCGTCCAAACAGTTACCTTACACCTTTCTGGTAGGTCGGACGGTCTGGGTCTCAACAACAACAACACATTGGACTATGTGTACAGCAGTTTCTTTGGCAACATTTTACTAATGGTAGAGTAATTAGTCGTGCGTTTTCGACAACCTGGCCATCTCGTTCTCCAGATCTTAATCCCTGTGATTTTTGGCTGTGGGGATACTTAAAAAGTCTTGTTTATCGAGGACGTCTGGTAACCTTGGCTGATTTGAAAGACAGTATCACTCTGCATGTGAGAAGCATCTCAATCGACCAATTACGATCCGCAGTTGAACAAGCTGTCCACAGACTGCAGATTCCGGCCACACAAATAGTAACCATAAGCCTTCGGGTTGGTCGTGTGGTCTGGGCTTTCTACAGACTGCAGATTTTACATCTTGAAGAAGGGTACCATATTGAGCAGCATTCCCTGCATCGATAAGGTCCTTGTGATATGAATGTTTGGTACGTTCGAATAAAATGTGTTACAAATGTGTATTTTGTGTCTTTTCAGCATATTTTCTGTTGTACAGCTCCACATATCGGTGTTTCTGGAACTAATTTTTATTTCGCGTAATCCATTTCTCCATGTCTTGAATAGTAGGTTCAACAATTTTGGAGCACTGAGTAGTTTGCTGCATAGAGAGCTCAGAGTAGGGATGTTTTAATTCTGACCACCCGGTATGTATATATATATATATAGTAATAGTTAACAGTTTACTTTAGAAAACTAAAATAATTGCTAAAAATTTTATTAGTTTATAGTAAAAGTACTAAATTTTCCTATTTAAATTTAAATTAGTATTTCAAATGACTGTTAATACGGTGTTCTACAGTAAATGTAACAAGAAAATATATTATGCAGTAGTAAAAACTACATAGTTCTAACTAAATAAAAATTTTGATATAAAATAACATTTTTGGTGCTTAAACTGTAGAAGTACTAAACTTCGAAGATCCGTGGTTCATATCCCGACTGGGACTTCAGTTCCGTAATATCCATTTCCATTATCAGAAGTAATAATTTCGCCCAAGTAACTCGATGGTCAGAACGATGCATGGCCAGTTTCAAGATTCGAGGTTAGAATTCCGGTTGTGACATGAGTTCTTTACAGTTCTTTACAAACTGATCATTAAAATTATTAAACTACATTTTGTTTCTTTCTATTAAAAGATGTATTTATGTTTTTTGATAAATAATGACAGATAACTAGTTAAAGCTAGATGGTTTAGTTTTATTAAACTATGTACATTTTTTGTTGTGTTTTGGAGCACACCAATATCGTGTGTTACTTTTCTTTTCGGATTGGCTGGATCGATTTTCAATCTGCTTTCTGATTAGCTCTCTCAGGTGGACTCTTAATCCCGGACTTGGGTATATAAACCCCACTGTTTCTTCTATTTGTACTTATTTTGCCTTTTTGATTTCGAGTTTGTTGGTTCTATTTCACTGACGAAGGAAATCCATCGTGTCCTCGAAGCAGGTTCACCTGCTTCGAGGATACGATGGATTTCCGGATGGATTGAAGGCTGCATTACTATTTTATTTGTGCTTAAATACATTGCTCAAGTTATCCTTATCCTTTGCACGAAATGTTTTTTACTAATTGATATGTATACTTACTTGCTATTATTATAGAAAATTAGTATTATTACTAATCCCTTAACAATTTTCAACCATTATAAAATTACTTTCACAAATACAGAATTAGCAATTTAGAGAACATTGAGTAATATAACAAGCAGTATGCCCGTTTATTGCACGGAATATATAGTGCACTCTGTTTCAAAAAAATATATGCCCCCATAAGAAATTGAGCTACAGTCGCGAAAGTCGGCATGTATGTATATCGTTTGAGGAGATATGCAAATTACTAGAATTTAGGAGAAAAAAATGGATTTATTAAGAAATGGTAGTGACAAGAAGATAGCATTTCATTAAGTAGAATTTTTCCCTTGGCAGCTATAGAAGCCGATAGATGCCGCGGCATAGAGTAAGTTAAGTTGCTTATGTCCCTCTGTTGAAGATTCTGCCGCAAATGTTGCAACTGGTCAACTAATTCAGTGGCATTCTGTGAGAGCTGCATTTGTTATCCCAGCTTGCTCCAGACGTGTTCTATTGGTGATAGGTCTGGGGGCCTGCATGGCCTTCAGACGTTATTAAATCATTGTTGAGAAAGTCATGCAGGATGTGGTCGAGCGTTGTTTTGTTAGTAAATGGAACCTGGGAGGTTTGCCAGCATAGGCAAAACAATCGACTGCAGAATATCGTCGACGTACAAAAAAGCCGTCAGATTGCTTTGCAGCACAACTAGAGAAAATCGGTTGTCCTACAAGATGGCTCCCCAGACTGTCACACTATGTGTGATGGCCGTGTGCCGTTCGACAATAAATGCGGGATCGGAGGGAAACAGAGTGTATTTAAAATTTAAAATTTGTAATTATATGCAAATTCCTGTAGTAAAGTCATTTTTATACGAAACATTCTATTAATTATTTTAATTTATTTCTTTTAAAAAGAAGTATAAGACTTTTAGTTTCTATTATACAAAATTATCTTTACAGGCAGATCTGAAGAATAAAACATCCTGGTCCCGTTTGTGAACAAATTTGCAAAAAATATGAAAACAATATTCCAAAATGAAAACTCTAAAATTGCATTAGAAGTACCACTGTTATTTTGCTTTAAAAATAGGCTAAACCACAATACGAGTACGAAAAATTTTGCCAAAATAAAATGGCGGACGTAAGAAATTAAAAATATCAATAATTCTCGTAATATTTGAATCCGATGGTGGTAATTGAAATAATACAGTCAAAAATGCAATTCTAATAAAATTCATTTTTGTATCCATTTCTTTATTATTCAAATCGGAAAAGAATTAATAAAAATCATCTGCTGTGTAAACACATTGTTTTTAGATGCATTGCTAAGCAACATAATATCATTTTCTTCAAATAAATTTGCGGGGAAAATATCGTCGGCATGATGCTATGACTATGCAAGGTTTAATTGTGTATTTTTTGTATTAATACCTCAGCACACCCCTAGTCCTAGAAACTTGGATATGCCAGTCTAAATTTTAAGGCGGAAGGGGTGGGGGCGATGCTAAAGCTACCCACAAAATGGAATGGAATTCAATGCAGGCGTTCATCCTTCCGTGATGATGATACAAATGTACATACAGAGAGATTTATAATTTTATTTATGTAGCTTAAATACTTACAGATACTCCCATAAAGTGCAGACTTGCCATCGTGCTGGCGAAACTTAGGGCCATAAAGTGGTTGTCATATGTAAAATCTCCCAGAGTAACAGAAGAATTTTCTAATCTCCAACGTTGTTCCACATTACGAAATGTCAGTGCAATAGCCCATACGGCATCATAGGTCTGAGATACAAATCCAGTAGAGCGAAGAGATGGGTCGTATTCAATTCCTTCCAGAATGTCATTCATCGTCTGAAAATCACACCACTTTTCAATTTAATATATTTGCATGGTATTATACATACAGGGCTCCTGGGAAAGTTCTTAAGCACCCCAATAGCTTTGTAAGAAAAGGTCTATGCGTGTACACGTCAGGTCTATCTATAGTAAAGTGATCATGCTCGATAGAATAAAAGAGATGGCAGCACCCCTAACGGAGAATTTAAAATATTAGGATAAAGAGCTCGGTATAGAGGAAATATGTCTATTACAAAGATTTAGAGTACTTTCTAATAAATAGAAATCGACAATAAAACTGTAACAGACGGCAATTATTTGACACAATATGGTTCTTCTTCTTTGCTCCAGACCGTCCGACCTACCCGAATGTGGAACGTATTTATTTAAACTGCCGGAAAGTGCCCCCTAGTTTGGTAAGAGCCCGAATGGAACTCGGGTCGTCCAATCGGAGTGCAATCCTCGCGCTCTAACCACTGAGCTGTCCCACTTCTACAATATGGTTATTAGCGAGTGGTTGTTCTACTTAGGAATGCTAAAATAAACAACACTTACATAAGCAGGAATCTAATGAACAACAGCCTGTTCAGAATGCCCCCCGTCAGCAACAATGAACATTTTAATTCGAGAAAGAATTTTACCGCATATTTTGACAAACCTTGCAGGTATCTCAGTGTTACAGGCCTTGATGATTCAACTTTCTGATAAGTATTTATTGCCCTCCTTATAAGTGTTCAATTCCTTCCTGGTGATTTTACTAACTACATCAGTAATTCCCAGCTTTTTTGCTTGGAGGAACCCTTGAAATATTTCGCAGAATATTGCGTAACCCTTAAAATATTTCGTAAAATCTCGGAGAACCCTTGCTTGGCTGTTACAATATTCGCGACAGGGTTAAATTATAAAATAGATGTATAAAGCAGTTGATATCATAAATAATAATTAATTCCTACTCTTGAATAAAATATTAAAATAGTATTTAATACCTATTTCTATTTATTGCTTACTATTTATGCAAAAGTGACAAATAATTTTTGCTTTACATCCAAACAAATAGTGTATATATTTCGTATATTTGGTACTGATTTTGTATTAATATAATTGTTTTTCATAAAACTGTTTACAAAAAGTAAGTTATATTTTATTGTTTTATGATAGATTCATATTTTTATGCAATGTAATTAAAAATAATATATTTTAACCTCTTTGATATTTTCCAAAATTTTTGTTCTCCAAAATTTATATTTGGCAGCCCTATGAGTAGTTGATGAGGTTTTGGTAATGTTCATTAACGCCAACCCAATTCCTTACCGATGCAAAAACTCTCCTCCTCAACAAAATTTCTCTTGCCAAGAAAAATTCTCTTTGATTAAAGTGAAAAGTTTCACTATTATCTCGGGATTGTATAACCAAATTAAATATTCAAAATGCTTCATATTATTAATAATAGATCACACTAAAGCATTAATAATTTACATTTTTTACTCAATAACAAAACAGGTGGCAAGTTGTACATTTTTGCAAACTTTTAAAAATTTTCGAGCACTCCTGGTTGGGAATCACTGAACTACATAAATCTCTATAGCTGTGTAATTATCTTTATTCATTTATCTGGTTTTTTTCACCGAGTTCGTTATCCTAACTTTTTAAATTATATGATAGAGACGCTGCAGTCTCTTTCATTCGATCTGGTATGGTCACTTTACTATAGATAGACTTAATGTGTACATTCATTGGCCTTCCCATACAAAGATTTTGGTGTGCATATGTAGGAACCTTGTATATAGTTTTATAACAAATGTAAGTAATATAGCAAGTGGTGTCTGTAACAATCTGGTAAAATAAATACTTAGAAAGTTTAATAGCGTAAAAGGTTTATTAAAAGTGCCAACCAGTTTTTGAAGTTAAAGCATGGCCTCCGTCTTCAGGATAAAAAATAAAGCGTCAGTACCAACGAAATCAAGAACGCGTCACTTAATAAACAGTTTGTATAGCGTGACTCAAAAAAGAAATAATTGTGAAACAAAAATTCGAAAAGATGAAAGGAAATACCATTCAAGATCGGAAAAGAACAGTCAGATTAAAATATCCAAAAGTAGGTTAAATGCGCTTGTTTTGGGCATATCACGCCTGTTCCGCAGGTGTACACGGATTGCATAAGTAGATTGTGTGGCTTATGCGTCTATTAACAAAGATTGCGCAGCGAATCAAGGCGCTTATTTAGGGTGCATAACTCTTGCTAAGCGGGTGTACCAAGATTACAATGAACTCGCGCAGCGAGTGGCTACGTTGTTGATAACTAAACGCTTGAAATTCACATACGAACGTAAATGAAACAAGAGCCACAAATTTTACATCTTTTTTTGTGTATTAATATCTTTCAGATCGAATTAGCATTTGAATCTCAAATGGACGCAAATGACTTAACGTCCTTTCAATCAGCCCATCCGATTGGTTGGTTGAGATGACGTAATTCCAATCACTTAGCACTGGGTTTCGGAATTTCAAAATGGCAGTTCTGTACCATTATTTCTTACGAAATTAACAGGAAAGCTCAGACCACATTAAACTTCTGGTTGTGGTCAAAGTAGTCCTGATGTGCATAAATAGAACAGCTGAGCGCCGAAATTACCCGAGCTAAACAAATCCGAGAGCTACTAACATGGGGAGAGAAGTTTTCTTGTTAAATTCTTTATGTAAAATAAAACGTTCTGCTTCCTATCTGTCAGCTACTTTACTGATTTTATAGGATAGCTGGGTGCATATTTTTTACAGTGTACGTATACATAGCGCATTTGCCTCTGAATAAGTGCGATAATATAGTTATTATGAGTCGTAATGGTGATAACTACGAGTAGTAATTATGACAACTAATATTATAATTCATTGTTTCCGAGAAGGTGAGATATAATAAGAGGACAGACACACTGCATAAATATATCTGAAAATAAAGGTTACCAAAATCTCGATAATGAATTTGCAAAATATTTTATAAGACAGTTAGTTCTAGAAATTTCTCTAATACGAAACGATATTTGAATAACATCAAACTCCGGTTCATATTAGTTTATCTCTTTCGCTTTTTAAATATATCTGATAATAAAAGTTACAAAAATCTCGATAATGAATTTGCGAAATGTTTTATAAGAGAGTTCTAGAAATTTCTCTAATACGAAACGATATTTGAATAACATCAAACTCCGGTTCATATTAGTTTATCTCTTTCGCTTTTTAAATATATCTGAAAATAAAGGTTACAAAAATCTCGATAATGAATTTGCGAAATATTTTTTATGAGAGTTCTAGAAATTTCTCTAATACGAAACGTATTTGAATAACAGCAAACTCAGGTTCATATTAGTTTATCGCTTTCGCTTTTAGAAATTAAATGGATTTACTTTCCATTGATAAAGGAATTTTAATAATTAGTCTTCTTCTATAGAAAAGTTAGCTATAACTGACAATCTGCTTTAAATGGTAGCAAATCTTGCTCAGAGGTGACTGCTTATTTTACGACGGAAAATGAAGTTGGCATAAATGTAGTGTGCAAATCGGATTGGTTATGCATTAGACACTGGTATATGCATTACACAGGATTTTTAAAATGATTAGTGAAAGATGTTTTGAACCGTTGGTTGTCGACACACAGTTTCAATTGTAAAAATGCTCTAAATAAGAGAGGAAATTATGCAATAGTAATTTAAATAATTCGCAATTTTTTTTGTAATAAAATTAAAAAAATTAAATTTTTATGCAGCCTTTCTAGTGAAAAAAGTTAAATTACAAATATACTGTCCATACTTCATTTAGTCTAACTAAAATGTTTTTTGAATCTCGAAAGCGCAAATATAATACGAAATAAATTATCAAATTTCCTGCCTTACAACACTTTAACGGAGCTTTACGATAATCACCGGATTTCACCGGATTTGTAATCACCGGAATTCACGAATTTAGGGGCCATTCACAAGTTGAAATCACATAAATCATGTAGTAAGGTTTTAAACGATATTTTTTTCAGCAGTTTGACCTTGAAACTATTAAGGCTTGAATTCATCATTCAAGTATGCGGTTTCTTTTTGGTGGGGATTTATTTGGGTTCTTTTTGTGCACATTTATTTTAATTTATTTTATTTACACTATTATAATATTTAGCTTCAACTCTAACATTATAATGATTTTTGTATTAATTTATACATGTGATGCTCTTTACTGTGTGTTATTAGCATGATTGCCTTTGTAGGTTATCTATAGGGGGTGGGCGGATTGAGGTTCCATTTTTAACACGCTTCCTCTGAGAAAAAATTTAAAGAATTTAATTTTGTGAAAGATTGTTTTAGAGAATCTCGTCAAAATAATTTTTGCAAAAAAATATTATTGAAATATTAATAAAAATTTAATTAATTTTTTTTATAGAAAATCAATATAAATTTAGATAGAGTAGAGCGTTAAGGGGGGGGGGTAGGGCTAAAGCCCCTTTATCGACTATGTATGGGCGCCCATAGTTATTAGTACCTAAATTATTATAAGTTGCATTATTTTATAATGTCTGTGGTATAAAGTTCTACTAATGGATATACATTAACTTCTTCAAGCATTCTTTAATTCAATTTAAATGACATTTTGCTCCATATATTAAACACTTATTGATAATTGGTTTCTACAAAATTTGTGAGTGTAAATATATACAAAGAAATATATATACAAGAATAATTTTCTCACCGCTTCAGATACAGGAGTAACATTGCCGATTGATTCGTAATGACTGCCAACCGAAATGACACCTTGCACAGCGTTTATCAGTTGGTGATCGTTACAGTCAGTTTCTGATGCGTCTTTCCACGAAGAGTCTGTGGTATCTCCGAGGATAATCCAAGCGTATTCAGCGCCATGCATTTGCAGATGGTAAATCTGTACACAACAAACACTTCATTTAGGACAAAAAGTAAGGCCATAATAAGTAAAATATAGTTTTCTATAATGAACATGTTCACACCGGTTGGTTGCTTAATTACAAAAATCTGAAACGATATGTAATTACCATTTGTGTCTCAATGCAATTTGATATTTATGCCAACTGGATTATAAGGACCTACATACAAGACGTGACTTTGCTAATAAATATGTAAATATATCACAAAGTAAAATACAATGCAAATAAAATTTCAGACATGAACTATTGTTTCAAAAATAGGTATACATCTTTATAGGTGGTTCTTCGATGGTTAAAGTACAACCACCACTTGTACAACAGTAGTAGATGTATTTTCTGTCATTAGTATCGGGGGACAGACCCATTTTTTAACTGTTTTCAGCATCGCCACTGTTATTCTCTGCTGATAAACTGCAATTAAAGCGAAACCTCTTTAATGAAACTAATTGCTACATTAAGTGGAGGCCTTGATTATTTTTTATGTTACAATGCAAAGAAAAATTAAAGAATTAGCTTTAGGATAAATAGATTATAATTTTTCTTTCAATAATATACATGCTAAAGGATTTTTTAAATTAAAAATATACCCAAATAAATTATATTTATTCCCAGCGAAAGATGAAAGTAAAATAAGTAAAATAAAAATTCAATATAATAAAAAGTCATTGTTTATTTCTTAACGAAAAATATCCCATTCAATCCTCGTATATAAATAAAATTGAAAATCTGTGTGTGTGTGTGTGTGTGTGTGTGTGTGTGTGTGTGTGTGCTTGCCTCATCCTCACGGGACAACGCCAATATTAAATTTTATAAAATTTTGTGGGTAGCTGTGAAATAGCTCTCTTAAAATTTAGTTCATATTTCGAGTTTCTAGCACCAAGAGTTGTCAAGATATTAATAAAAAATTAATTAATCTGCTATAGAGATAGCATTATGCCAATGATATTTTTTTCCGCAAATTAATTTAAAAATAATCTGATGTGGGCAGCACATGACTTTTCTTATGTATTGCAATAAATTTACTTCTTTCACAGTGAGAAAATAATGCGTAAGATCCATGGCACCGTTTTTTTAATGTTGAGTTGTAAATTTGACGCTTTTCAGGATGGCAACATGTAAAACTATTTCCAAGTACCCAATTAGGTTTTATTTCACACAACTCTAAATTAACAATTATCAACATTGATAGCATCCTCAATAAGTAATAGAATCCATATATTAAGATGTTTAAATAATTAATTCGTCGATTTGGCGTATTTCTTAGTAGACCAGTTTTTGTATGTATACTTTATTTACGAAGTTTTGAATTATTGTGGTATTATCGCAGCAGTTTATTTGATGGTTAACCAGATTGCTATAGGAAAAAAATATCACCAAAGATTTTATTAGCGATATTAGGAAAAGTTCAACTATTTACACACGGTTTTAGTAGTGTAAATAAACTGTTCTATAACATGTAAAATATGAAATTAATTCAGTAAGGAATTTATATATATATATATATATATATATATATATATATATATATATATATATATATATATATATATATATATATATACAAGATTCATATGAAAAAAGGGAGGAAATGACCAAATGCAAGGGATAAAATGGTAGAGGGGGATGGCGACCCCTCTTTCCCGTTTAAAAGACTGCTTTTATGCCCGGGCAACATTCACGGTACCAATGCCATGCAGTAGCCATACTTTCGTAAATGTGTCAAGTCAAAAACACTCGAAAAAGTGCAAAGTAAACAAATAGGAATCAACCAGGATTGCAAGGGAAAGGAAAAGAATGGAAATGCAGCAAATGCCAGAGTGCATTATATAAAAACAGTTTACGCATGCGCAATTCGTTATTTTTACTTTCATCGTTCTATATATCTGCCATATCCTTTAAGTAATCATTTTCACCCTTTTTTGTATTAAATAGGGAATTATAATAACATGTCAGGAAGCCAATTGGATAATTCAGTTTTATTGCCTCCTTCATAATATTACTATTATGCATGATGCAATCTGACTTAATGCGTTGATTTCTTTTGAGGTGACCAATGACGACATTTCTGAAAATGTTTTGGGTCAAATTGGAGCTCCAATTAATAATGTGATTGATTTCCATATTAAAATTGTTTCTCTTGTCATATAAGATATTATAAATACCATATCTACTGTCATGTTTTAGTGTGATATCTAGAAAATCAACACTATCTTCCTCCTTACTTATATTCTCAATCAATTTCAGTTCTTTTGGATAAAAAGTAAAATCAAATTGGGGTGTATTCTTATATTGCCCAACAAGGACATCGTTAACATAACGAAAATATGGCATTTCATGTAATATATGAGTGCCATTTTCAAATTTACACAAGTATAGATCGGCGAGCAGGGATGAACATCCCCCTCCCATGGGAATACCCTTAACCTGTTGAAAATAGCTGGTGCCATCAAATAAGATGTTTTCAAACAACACAATGCGAATCAAGTCCTTGTATTTTCTGAATGTAATATGCTCTTTTAAGTGATATATTTCATGTAGTTCCTTCAAAATTTCATATAGATTTTCCAGATTGATGTTGTTGAATAAATCACGGAAATCGTAACTTTTGAAACGTATATCCTTGTTATAAAATGGAAGTCGGTTGATGACATCGTAACTATTATTTATCATTACTGTTCCTTGTTTCTTGAGTATAATAATAACATTTTTAAGTATAGTTAAAAGTTTTTCATTTGCAATTGTTAAACAGGATCCAGATCCCACTGTCACCGGCCGGAACTTGACTGGATTTTTATGAAGTTTTGGTATTAGTACCAGATATGGAAAGTTAACTGCTTTAAGTTCGATACCAATGCGTTTATACAGAGCTTTAATTTTATTTACCAAACAATTTCCATTTTGTTGTAAAGGGGAGTACATTTGCTTGTCAAGATAACTATTTTTTAAAGTATCAACGTAGTATTTTCTGCATGTGACAGCGTAATTTGATACTACTTTATCAGTATAAGTTATAACATATTTATCTTCATATTTATTGACTGCATTTTGAAGAGAAGGATAATACGTTTTTTTACACACTGTTTTTTACACACTGTTTTGTAGAGATTGAACATTTTGGTAAGGTTGTATTGCCATTCCTTGAAAGCTTGTATTGGCATGCTGTATTTTACGGCGAGTTTATATGTAAATTTCTTCAAATCTTGTTCAAAGTCCTTTTTAATATTTGTGAAATCTTGTATTCGAAATTTCGTACCAAGTTGAAGCATAGATTTTAACTTCCGATTATCCAATAGATCCAGGTTTCCAGTGATAATGTGCCCATGATGGGTATCTATATAAGGGCTGTTTTGACAATTACACACTTCACTTTGATATACATTGATGTTTCCACTTATGCGATTATAAAGTGTGTAATTGTCAAAACAGCCCTTATATAGATACCCCACTGTACTACCAGCTCGTAAAGTTTTACTCATCTTTTTTTAGTCATATATATATATATATATATATATATATATATACAGGATGACTAACAAAAGATGGGTAAAACTTTACGAGCTGGTAGTACACACCAAATCAAGCATTCTTCGTCATAGTTTATCGGGCCGGAAATGAAACGTAAAGCGTCAGTCGGTGCTTAATGGTGAAATCGATGACGTGAGGCGAAAACACAAGAATGACTTAGAAGTTATAAAATGGCATTTAACCAATAATTACAGTAATGCCTTAAAAGAGTGACCGCCAACCTGAATGCACGTCTCACAGTGGCGATGGAGGGATTGACGAACTCTCTCGAACAGACAAGGCATGTCGCGCACTTCGGAAGCATCGGCAGAATTTTTTGCAACATCCCATTGCTCTTGTACTTGTGCCTGGCCGAACTGTTATTGTGTCCAGAATCGCATGTTCCACACTTGACGTTCTAGCACTCCTTGCATGACCTGCATCAGACGTAGTGGAGAGAAAGGATCCCGATTCACAAAGCTTCCGATGCAAGCATTCGAATGTTTTACGATTGGGCAACTCGTACAATCATCCAGTTGTTGTATCTCTCTGCCATTATTATTTGCAGCTCCATAGGGGAAATGCATATCGGCTTTTTCCCTATTTGTAAATTCCTTCATCGTCTCAAAAGTTGGAGCTGCGAATAACTGCTGCAAACTGATAAGGCCGTATATACGGTGTTACGAAAATTTGCATAAGGGTTCTTCTTCTTACCCAGATGAAATTTGCATCCGTGGTCTTCGTCTTCAACCAGAAAATAACAACCAGAATGACGCTTTTAAGTTGGTCGCTGACCAACGAGTAAGCGCCCTGTAACGCCTTTACATTTTATTTCCGACCCGGTAAACTATGACAAAAATGCTTGGTTTGGTGTGTACTACTATCTCGTAAAGTTTGGACCATCTTTTTCAATTGCTCTAATATATATATATATATATATATATATATACATATATATATATAATCGATTTGTGTGAAAATCTTCTAAAATGAGCCTTTAGTAGTAAAATACTGAAAAGCTAATTTAAATAAAAAAAAACGTTCTGAAGTATCTTCGGACCTGATCTTAAGTATCACTGTACCAAATTTCGTAGCTGTGCGTCAGATTTTCTGCTATGTGACCAACAGACAAACAGACAGACATATTTTATTATAGATCTAGTGCATGGAAAATAGAAATGTATATCATGATAGTGAAACCTTTACACACAAAAAATATATTATTTCCTATATCTTTAAACTTTGAAAAATTTGTAACATTAAACTTATCGCTTTAATACTTCTCTCTCGTTTGTGCTATCTGTTCATCTGATTATTTACGTACTAATTTCACCTTTCAATAGAACTCAAAATCCATTTATCCTTCTACTAGGAATTTTAACAGCTATTCCTATTTGTCATTCTATTCGCAAATTTTTCTGGTCTCTATTTTGTAAAAGAATTTTTATCATCCATATATTCTGCAATTTTCATATAAAGAGAGGCAACTTTGGCATCTAAGAATGCTTATCATCTGATTTGATGCTGATGTCTGCTTCCGTCTAGTCATTATATGATTTTGCATATTGTACATCCCTCCTTAATCTTTGATATTAATTTCAAGAACATGGTATTATGCGTACTTTCTCAGGATCATACTTTCCTTGACGTAACTGACCCATAAACTAAGTTCTTCCGCAATTTATTGTTTTGTCTATGCTTTAAATAGCTTCCTGGGGAGTGTTCTGTGTTCCGTCTTCCTTGCAGTTCTCTTATCTATGAATTCCAGAATTATGATTTAGTGTTTTTCAGCGTAGATTATGATCATTTTACCAGTGTGCCATTTTCTAATAAAGTTTCTTCATGGTCCTTGGAGAAATGCAGGTAAGAGTAAAACAAGTCTAAAAGTGACAATTAATGTAGTTTGAGTTTATATAAAAAAATCTGATGTGGGTGCCACATGACTTTCCCTGTAGACTCATTCATAATCTATTAAATTGAGTTTAATTGTTGAAATTGACACGGATAATTACTTGATAATCCAGTTTGCAGTTTAATTATTATGTCTTTCATTAGACTGCTTATATTATATATATTAGACTACGTGTATTTAAACATCGCCATATCCTCAAAATTCCGAAAACTCCAGTGATGGTTAATCTCATTCGTTACGTAGTTAAAATTACGTATGAAAAAAGCATGTAATGAGTACGTTTAAGTGTAATTAGTCTAATTTCAGACTTTGACGGTTTTGTGGGCCATGCCGCTAAAAAGAAAAAAATAGAAAAGGCTAGTCTATTTTTCCGAATCGTACTAAAATTTAATCAGCACCAGGCGAAAAAAACCAACCGAATTGTATGAAATTTCATCGGATAGATTTTTAATTATAGTGTACAACATTGTAATCTCCTTAAAATTCCAAAAACTTTAATACCTCGAAAGTGCTCCATCCTAGAGTAATGAGGTTGATCTTACTCATTTTGTCGCTAATATTTATGTATAAAACGAACACTTAATTAATACATTTAAGCATAGTTAGTCTTATATTTCAGATTTTACAGATTTTATGGCCATTTGGCAGAAAAAGGCAGGTTGTATTTTTTCGAATCGTACTAAAATCTTATCAAGACCATGGTATCTTACAAGTGGCTCACATACAAAATTTTGTAAAATTTCGTTGAATAGTTTTTGAGGTTGAGAGGATACACAGACACACCGACAGATAAATATACAGACGTCACCCGAAAAATAGTTTTTCGTATTTTAGAGTACCTCAAAGTGTAGATATGTTGAGAAATCGAGTTGCGATTTTTACTGCGATTCCAATACTTTTCCTATACATTACTATGCATTTTAGCGAAAGTAATCTGTTGTGGGCAGTGCATTACTTCCCTACAGGCTGAAATTTATTTTCTTTTTCATAATCCATCGAATTTAATTTCACAAGCTGACATTGATACTTATACATTATTTAATTTACAGTTTACATTTCACTTAATACATCTTCCTTTCGGCAACTTTACGCATTTTTATAACGTCGCCAAGTCATCAAATTACCAACTATCGTAAATGTTTTGAGAGTGGTTCATCCTAGAGTAATGGGGTTGGTTTTATTCGTTTAGTCGTTAAACATTACATATTAAACAAGCATTTAATAAGTATATTTAAGCATATTTAGTCTTTCATTTCAGAATTTGGCGAGTTTTGGGGGCCATTTTCCAAAAAAAGGCAGGTTCTATTTTTCCAAATGGTACCAAAATCTTATCAGCACCAGGATAACCTACAAGTGATGTATCTACCAAATTTTGTGAAATTTCGTCAAAAACATTTTTTTAACTAGAGTGGCTACATATATTGCACATACAGACATAAAAGTACACAGAGAGGCATACACACGGACGTTACATTAGAAATGGTGGATTCGTGTTCTAGAAGTTTCGAAAAGTGTAGATCCGTCGAAAATTCGAGTTTCGATGTCTTTCCAATGCTTTCTTTATGCATTACCATGCATTGTAGGGAAAGTGAAAAGCTAGTATATACATGCGTTTAGAACTATTTTCTCTCACAAAATGTAGAAAAATCCACATTTTCTTTTTGTCAGAGCATCTAATAGATAGTATACATGATGTAAAAAAAATCTGATGTGAGCACTCAAAGATACTCAGGCATCCCACTATAGATAGTTGATTTGTGTTCCAGGATTCCATAAATGTGGAAATTTATGAAAACCAAACTCTAATTTCAATATTTGAACCTACTTCAATAATTGTCCTATATATTACCAGGGAGAAGAAAGGACAAGTAGGATCTGTACTAATAGTAATACTGAAGAAATTGGAGCTACGCAAGGTTCACTTTTTAACACTTTACAACAAAGTTGAAAAGTGTTTATGACTTTGTTCATTCTGTCTGTCTGTCTGTCTGTCTGTCTGTATGTCTGTCCGTTAGCACGATAACTGCCGTTAAAATGACTTAATCAAAATGAAATTTTAGTATGTTGTTCAGACGGTCTGTAGGACCTATGGGAATATAAATGAATAATATCACCCAATTAGTTTTGGATTGAACCCGGGTTGAAGAAATGAAATACACTGAGCCCTATGGGACCTAATTTTTCAAACATTTTTTAAGCGGATTTAAAATTCACAAATTGCTTCGAAATTTTTAGGTAATATTCAAATTGTTCCATAAAATACATAAAAAAAAATTCAGCGAAATATATTCAGTAGTTTTTTAAATAAAAATTAAAATAATAATAACACCTCTTATATGAAACGATCACGTGACCATGATATGAAAGTATCACGTGATCCACTTCAAAAGGATATATGCCATCCATCTTGTCTCAAAATCGTGATTTTTTTAAGTTCTTTTTAATTCATATTGAGTGTTGTATCCGTCCTAAAACCACTTTATTTTGGTTTAAATTCTGTGCATCTACATACTAAATCAACGCAATTACTATATATATGAGTTTAAATGCTCATCCAAATTTGATTATTTCTACAACGAAGCCTATTTTTCACTTATGTAAAATGTAAACAGCAAAATATGTAGGATGAGTTGTATAGAAATTGCTGTATTTTTTTAACGCAAAAGAATTTAGCTCATGGAGTCTGTATAGCTGATATGAAAGAAATATTCATTGACTTTACCGAGAGAAGGACGATTTTTTGCGATGAAGTTTTAAGCATAGAGTTAAATTACTTGTAGCTCCATGGTCTTAATTTTTAAATAAAATAAATTATTATAGTATTGTGATGAATGACATGAATGGGAAATTATTTATGAATGAAATGCTGCTTTTTTAGAGAGAGCCAGGCGTGTTATTTTTTCTATGACGTCATTTGAATGAATTTCAGTTGTTTTCGATGAAGTTTTTAAATATAATAAATTATCGTGGTATTATGATAATTCTAAAATTATTATCGAGTAATATATCACATTTTAGAGATGTTTAAACCAGGCAATTTATATTTCAATGCCGTCATTTGAATGAAGTTCATTTTTTTCGATGAAGGTTTAAGTTTTCAAATATAATAAATCAATGTAGTATTGTGAGAAGTTTTAAAATATTACCGAGGAATGTATTGCATTTTAGATATGTTTAAATAAAATTGCTTTGCTGTTGGACAGTGTTTCATAACCAATTCTTTAAGCATGATTGATCTTTCTTGTTAAATTTACAGGATGTCCAGAAAGTTCCGAAACGGCGCAATATCTCGAGAAATACACTTCGGATCAAAAAATAAAAAAACACGTATTCAACATTTTTAGAAAAGCTATCTAATGATACCAAAATTGACCCCCCTCCCCCCTGCCGGGGGAGGGGGCAACTTTGAAATCTTCAATGGGAACCACCATTTTTTATTGCAGATTTGGATTCTCCAGAAAAAATTCTATACATTTGACCTACGATTTTGATTCAAGCACCCCGATCATGAGAGGGAAGGGGAGTTACATAAAAAGCACCCTGATCATGAGAGGCAAGGGGGCTCATGTTAATCAAGCTCCCTGAAGGGAACAGAAAACTATTACGTCCACATTGTTGTTCCTGGGTAGTGCTAAAAGTAGTTTTAAACCGTTTTCTAAACTGAAGTCAACAGTTGTCTCTGAAGTGAACGGTTAGCGGGGGGGAGTGGGTCAATTTTAACATTATTGGATAGTTTTTTTGAAAATATTGAACACGTAATTTTTTATTTTTCTATCCGAAATGTATTTCCCGAGACATTCCCATTTTTAAACGTTTGTGCCCCACTTCCGTTTTTCTCGATTATAGCGCCGTTTGTGGGAGCAAAAATTAAAAATCGTAGGTCAAATGTATGTAATTTTTTTCTGGAGAATCCAAATCTGCAATAAAAAAAGGGGGTTCCCATTGAAGATTTCAAAGTTGCCCCACCCCCTCCCTCCAAGGGGGAGGGGGGTCAATTTTGGTATCATTGGATAGCTTTTCTAAAAATATTGAATACGTTTCTTTTTTATTTTTTGATCCGAAGTGTATTTATCGAGATATTGCGCCGTTCCGGAACTTTCTGGACACCCTGTAGAATGAAATATAATAGTCTTATTGAATGACGCATGGCATCGTTATGAACAACGTCAGACATCGTCATGAATAGCGTTAGTCACCCAGAGATTCGTGATTGTATACCCCATTCAGGCATGCGTTTTTTACAATGCCATCTGATCATATTAACCTTGCTAGTTGGATGCAGTGAATGACTGAGACCTGAATAACATCAAAATTAGAATTTTCAAGGATCCTACTCGTTCTGGCTGGGTTTTATTACGGTTTTAATTCCCATAACATTTGTAATAATGGGATTCCGCCTTGTTTAAAGGGAAGTGGAATGAGGAGGTAGTACAGATCAGATGTTGACTTTCGATCTAAAAATCAGAATGAGGATTTGGGATTTACTCAAAAATTTAAAACATATAATAGTATTTTTAGATCCATGGATTGAGTGTCGTCTGGAATAGAAGTAGGCGGTTCGATTCTCCGTTGAGATATCAATTATTCAAACAAGTACAAAATTATCTCATTAGTGCGATAAAGCGACATTTAATATCCGGAATATGAAACGTCTGTACTGAAATTATTAGAATAACGGGGGTATGTACTATTTAAAAAAATAGTGAAATGAGGATATAGTACAGATTAGTATTCGGCTTTTTATTTGAAAATGTGAAGCAGAATATAGAGTTTACTGCAAATTTAGAACATATAGTGGCCTCGTTAGTTCAATGGATTAAGCATCGTCTGGAATGTAAGAAGATGGTTAGATTATCCAGTGAGACATTAATTATTAAAAACATTTTTAGATGGGGCAAAATTCTCTTATCAGGGTGATAAAAAGATATTTACATCCTGAAGATAAAACAACTGTACTGCAATTAAAATAACAGGAGCATGCCCTATTTAAAAATTAGAGAAAAATAATAAGGATGTAGTACAGATTAGTATTTGGCTTTTGATTTGAAAATCTAAAGGAGAATATAGGGTCCACTGAAAATTGGAACAGATAATGGTGCCATCAGCTTATTTGATAGAGAGTCGTCTGGAGTAAATTTAGGTGGTTCGGTTCTTGAATGAGACATTAATTCTTGAAATCTTTTACAGATGAGGAAATTGTGAGGGCAGAATTATATATCAGAGTGATAAAGCGACATTTACATCCATTAGCTGAAACGACTATTCTACAATTAATAGAATAACGGAAGTTATGTCCTGTTTAAAATGTTAAAGAATGAGGAGGTAGTACAAATTATCTTCTGATCTAAAAATCTGAAGGACAATGAAGTTTGACTGCAAATTATCAGATAACTATCTCATTAGCTGAATGGATAGAACGTCGTCTAGAATGGAGGATTAGATTTCTCGCTGAGACATTTATTCTGTAAATCATTTATAGATGGGGCAATTTTGACTGTCTTATCAGGAAAATAAAATAACATTCACGTACGGTATATGAAATTCTTATTCCAATTATTTCAGTAAAGAGAGTCTGTTCTGTTTAAAAAGCAGAGGAATGAAGAAGTAGTGCAGATCAGAAGTTGGTTTTTAGTCTGAAAATGAGAAGAAGCATGTAGGGCCCACTGCAAATTTAGAACAGATAATTGTTTTGGAATGGAAGTAGATAACTCAATTCCCAACTGAGAAATTAATTGTTTATAACATTTACAGATGGGGCAATTGAGAAGGGAAAAAATGTCTGTCTTATCAGAGGGAGGAAACGACATTAACATCCGAAAGATGAAACGATTGTATAAAAATTATTAGAATAACGGAAGTCTGTCCTATTGAATAGTAGAGAAATGAGTATGTAGTACATATCAGAAGAAGGCTTTTGATCTGAAAATCTGAAGGGGGTGTCGGGTCAACTGAGAACTTAAAACAGATAATGTCTTATTTGCTCAATAGATAGAGCGTCGTCTAGAATGAATGTAGGTGGTTTGATTCCTCGCTGAGACATTGATTCTTTAAAAATTTACCGATAAGGCAAATGTGGTAGCAAACATTTATTATCAGGGAGATAAAACAACTTTTTCATCATGAAACGGCAGTACTATAATTATATTCAAAGTGGGAACTGGTGAATTATTCAGCTACATAGTTCATAATATTGTATGTCAGAAATATTGTGTCTTGTCTGAAAAAGTTCGGATGGGCAACATTAATTTTATCAACTCAAAACTTTTACTCATAGAAGTTTTGTAAAATTACCTAAGTATAAGTTAACCTGCAATTTAAAAATGAGATTAACTCCCTAATCACGAGAAATGAAAGTTGCCACACAGCACTCTGTTAAAAGGGTTGAATCAATGTTGTTTAAGTAGTGGTCATGGGACTTCAAATGATGCTCGATTATATTTGATATTCGGAAATTCAAATTATATCTCCCTAATATTTCTGATGATTTATTTCTTCGACCTTTATATGCAGGGAAAGTAAATTTCTATTTGAATTACTCCTCTTTGGCTCTTTCTAAACACGTTATTTAAAATATGTCTTCCGTGACAGTATCCGGCGCTGCATACATGATTCCTAGAAAAGTCTCTAAACACGCCAATCACTTTGTAAGGAAAGGTCTGTGAGTGTACACGTTTAGGTCTATCTAATAAAGTAACAAAGTGACCATGCCCGATCAATGGGCAGTGATTGCAACTCCCTTATCAGAGAAGTAAAATGTTAGGCTAGCAAATTTGACGAGATAGACGACCGAGCTAAACGAACAAAGGCCAAAAACTGCCAATTTCAAATCCTGCAGAGCAAGTCCAGTTTCCGTACAAGAAAGGAGTGGAGAATGATTTGATGAAAAAATGGTGAACCGAAGTAGCTGTCCGTCAGTAAAAGTTAATGATAAGCGTAAAAGAGAAGTTTTAAAATACAAGTCGATATAGAAATATAGAAACCAAGACGAAGGCGAGCCCCTATGATGACCTTGTCCAAGATTCCAACAAAGTATCTTATAATAAGTATTGCATCCACAATCCAGGTACTCCTTTTGCTCGCATGAGGAATTCGTGTTTGTTAAGAATCAGTTTATTATATATTACATTTCGTCATCACATTCGTCAAGTTAAACTGAAAATGAATACAAATTGTAAAATTATTAATTGAAGATGTTAGTGAAAGGTATATGTTTGTTGTAGCGAATAATTATGTAAGGAAAATCAAAGGTATCTTTAATAGGTAGTCTATAATTAATTTTTATCTTTTAGGACTCATGCCTTGTTATAGGTGGACGCCGGACTACAGAAAAGGTGAGTTATATGTTAGACGCATGATTTTGTACCTACTATTGCGATCTCCTAATTAATTAATTATAATTATTTATTTTAAATTATTTATTATTGGTTATTAAACTACTTTTTACCACAGTACAGCATTCTCTAATTGTAGAAATTTTCTGAAAAACAGGAGTAGAAAATTTTTAAGTAGGAATCGACATCATGAATAAATGAACTAGAGACAGCAAATAATTGTCATACTTTAACTGTTGCTAGATACGCAGTTACGCCACGACACTGGAAGCCAACGGTTGACGAACGAGAATATGTAAATAAAGACAGCGGCAGAGTGGTGCATGCGAATTCAGGTGTTAATCACGACTACTGCTGGCGTGTTGCTTGTTCGATCAGTGTTATCAGATGGATGATTTATTGTTTTCTATATACGCGTTTCGTACGTTCTTGAAGTCCATTCCGACTAACTAGGAAGTGTTCTAAAATTTTGTAATATACAGTTTTACTTTCTCTACGTACATAGTGTGAGGATTCTATTATTCATGATTATTGTATGCTAATTTTACTTTTCATTATGCTAATTTTATTTTTAATTATGCTAATTTTACTTTTCATTATGCTAATTTATGTACGAAACTCCTGAATTCTAATTCCGAGAATCACGTACTCACGACTGGCCAGGACTATAAGAAAGGCAGACGTTCGATAAGAAATAATTCGTATTCGTATTCGTATTTGCAGTCGAAAAGCATGAAATCGCGAGTCGTGGTCGTTCATCTTCGGCTACTGCCTTTCTACCGAGTTCGCGTGTGTGTGGTTCTGTTCATTCATGGACGTTCGCATCGAAGTTATAGCCTCTACAAGTTGTGAGTATATATCTATGGTATAATAGTTTGATCATTATAAATTCAGTTCAGTAAGATGTTAAGCTTGGATTTCGATATAGATTATTCTGTCAGAGGGTTAAGATATGGTATTGCTAGCTTTGTAAATATTCTGTATATGTAATTCTATCTTGAGTTATCAGCGAAGTTAGCTGGAATAAATTATGTTGTTACTTTGCTTATATACAATAATGTATAAGGAAAGTATTGTGACGGGGTCGAAAATTCGAATTCGAGTTTTTTCGACGGGAGATCACGTTTCAAGCATCCCTGATCACGAATCAAACATTTTTGAAGTGATATCTGTGTGTGTGTATGTGTGTGTGTGTGTGTGTGTATGTGTGTGTGTGTGTGTGTGTGTGTGTGAAAGTATGTGTGTGTGTGCGTGCGTATGCGTGTGTGTGTGTGTGTGTGTGTGTGTGTGTGTGTGCGTGGGTCAGTGAGTCTGTGGAGACGATAACTGACGAACGAAATTTGTTATTCGACCGATTCGAACGAAATTTGTTACAAAAATTACAATCCGTAAACACTGGAAGCCTATTGTTTTTATACGCAATCGAATGTTCAGAACCTACCTAAATTTTCGAGTGAAATTTTGAAAAAATCGTCAAAAAATCAAAACTTCTAATAAAGTTACGCAAATAGACATTATTTCTTATGTAATTTTTCATTACAAAACGATTGATATAAATTTTAGAACGCTAACATGAACCGTTCTTGAGATATTGCACATTTTCCAAAAAAAAATTATCAAAACATCATATAAAATAAAAAAAAAATTCTATTGAGAAACATATTCACTTTTCATATGTAATACCATGCGATAAATTTGGTGACATCATTCTCGTGGATCTAGCTCGTTTCCTTCATGAAAAAAGATACTTTGAGTAATACTTTTGTATTTGAACGCCAACACTCATTTATCTGCTGTAAGAATAACTTATTTCTCCGTCGATAACGCTTCGCGAGATATATAAGCAAAGTCATGTGTTGCCCACTATCAGATTTTTTTATTAATGTCGTAATTCCTTCGTCGAACTCTAGTCATTAGGTTATTGGAAGTTTAAGTTAGAGTGAAGTAAATTACAGTAGTACATAAAAAAGGCATGATTTTGGGAAGTAGTAGACAAGTACCTTAAAAATACTTTACAATAGTATAATGTATAGCGATAGTTTTGTGATGGGGTCGAAAATTCGAATTTGAGTTTTAGCGGAAGAGCACGTTTCAAGAATCCCTGAACTCGAATTGAACGTTTTTGAAGCGATGTCTCTCTGTGTGTGTGTGTCCGTGAATCTGTGGATGCGATATCTTACGAACGAATGGTGCGTTTCAAACGCAATTTGGTACGATCATTGCAATGAATATACACATCTACTCTAACTCAAAAACTGTTCTACGGAATTTCACAAAATTTGATAGGTAAGTCAAACAAATAATTATGTAAGGAACCTGTGGGTTATTCTGGTACTGATTAGCTTATGGTACGATTTGGAAGAAATAGAACTTGCATTATTTATCGAAATGGCCCTTCAAAAATCGTCAAAATATGAACTAAAAAACTGAATATTTTTAAACATATTGATTAAATGCTTATTTTTTGTCATTCATCAATATTATTATTTCTCACCAATATTAAGCGTTCTTGATATATTTCTATTTCTTTGTCCTTTTTGCAATGCCGACCTTTAAAAATACTCCCAGTCGTCAAATGAAAACGAAAATTGAATTAAAACTGCAGAATCGATGTAATTTTAAATAAATATCTATATGATTTTGTGAAATATTATGTTTATTACATTATGAATGAAAAAGAAAATGAATCTGTGTCTGTGCTGCCAACTTCAGATTTTTACTTTCCTTATATACATAATGTATGAGGAAAGTATTGTGACAGGGTTGAAAATTCGAATTCGAGTTTTCGACGGGAGAGCACATTTCAAACATCCCTGATCACGAATCAAACATTTCTGAAGTGATGTCTGTGTGTGTGTGTGTGTGTGTATGTGTGTGTGTGTGTGTGTGTGTGTGTGTGTGTGTGTGTGTGTGTGAAAGTGTGTGCGTGTGTGTGTGAAAGTGTGTGTGTGTGTGTGTGTGTGTGTGTGTGTCAGTGAGTCTGTGGAGACGATAACTGACGAACGAATGGAGCGATTCGAACCAAATTTGGTACAAAAATCACAATCTGTAAACACTGGAAGCCTATTGTTTTTATACGCAATCGAATGTTCAGAACCCCCTAAATTTTCGAATGAAATTTTGAAAAAATTGTCAAAAAATAAAAACCTCTAATAAAGTTACGAAAGTAGACATTTCTTATGTAATTTTTCATTAGAAAACGATTAACATAAATTTCAGAACGCTAACATGAACCGTTCTCGAGATATTGCACATTTTTCAAAAAAATATCAAAAAGTCATAAAATAAAAAAAAAATATTTCCTATTGAGAAACATGTTCACTTGTCTACCATGCGATAAATTAGATGACATCATTCTCGTGGATCTAGCTCGTTCCCTTCATGAAAAAAGATACTTTGTGTAATACTTTTATATTTGAACGCCAATAGTCATTTATCTGCTGAAAGAATAACTTATTTGGTGGAATTTCGCCAAATTGGCGAGTTTTTGAAATCTTGCCAAATTAACGAAAATCTCGCTAAATGGATAAAAATGACGCTAAATCAATGAAAATGACGACTAATTGTCGAAAATTCAATATCTTGGAAAGAATATTAGTATCTACTATAAGAACAACCTATCTTTTTAATGTAAAAATAGTAAATTCATTACATTATATAAGGAAAGTCATGTGTTGCTCACATCAGATTTTTATATTTATGATCAAAATAAAACTTTAGATCTCAACGATTGCCTTATATCTGTTTCTTTTTTTATACCGGCCAGCATCCTCTGAACGTAGAGTATTTAGAGAAATTGAAAGTTGGCATTTATAATAGCTGTAATCCGTATGATATTTACTGATTTGACTGAGTGAAGAGGGGATATATCACAATTATAGAGCACTTCCACAATAGCTAGAACCTTGCTTTTGGTATCATTCCATCCATTTCTGTTTCGAGACCAAAGAAAAAAATCTAAAATTTAAAAAATTCGAATTAAGGGTGACGGTGCAAAGGAAAAATAAAAAACTCAAAACCACTTTGCATATTTATCGAGCACTTTCACCCTGGCTAGAATCTCGATTTTGGTTTTATTTGATAATTATTAGTTTTTATATCGAATAAAAAATTGGAAATTTCGAAAATTGGATTTAGGGGTGACGGTACAAAGGGATTTACAAACAACTTCATCACAGTGCCAAAATGTCAAACTAGTTATCATGAACTTTAGCTGTGTGTAGGTGTCACATTGAGCGACCAAACGCGTGAAGTGCTCGTGAAAAGAATAGTAATAAATGCTATTTGCAATAAAATTATTGTTGATATTTAAATCAAATATTTTAGTTTAATTTTGAAAAGTTGTACATCGCCTTGTTCGTCCCCAATTTGTACTGAAATTTACTGCCAATTTGTACTGAAATTTTAGAAAAAAAGTCAGATGGAGCTGAAATGGTTCTGCGTGAATAACATGGTTGTTGTTGAGACCCAGACCGTCCGACCTACCAGAAAGGTGTAAGATAACCGTTTGGACGGCCCGGAAGTGCCACCCAATTTAGACCGGAACCCAGTGGGGGAGGCATCCACAGGGACCGTACCCTGCTTCCTTCCCCTACCACCAACCTCTCGGCAGGACTTACGGACCCACATGTTTAACGTGATCGTACTCCGCATGAACACGGCGGAAGTTGTGGCAGCGTGCAAATCCAGCGCGCAAACCACCGGGCTACCGCGCCCGAAATGTGCCAACAGCACGCGGTGTTCCCAGGTGGTCGCCCACCCAAGTACTAACCGCGCCCGATGCTGCGTGACTTTGATCTAACGAGAACCGATGTTTTCAGTACGGTACGGTCGTTGGCCCAGTGAATAACATGGTGTAAAATGAAATTCAATTCTTGAAAATGATTTATTAATCTAAAGATAATCTTCATAGACACAGTTTTTTGAAAACATTTTAATTAGAATGCCTGTTCTTTGAAATAATAATAAAATAATAATAACTAAGAAAGAAAGAAATATTTCACCAATTTTCAAGTTCTGAGATTTACATAAAGATATGATGCTTATTTTGTGCAAGCAGAAAGTAATTTACATGCCTCAAAACTTTAACAAAGGATTCAAAATGGATTTGAATAAATTTGTATCTTCAAACTTCTACTCTTCATTATAGGAAAACCATACAAATAATTACGCAATTCGAAATTGGAATTACGATATGTCTGGAATTATTCCAAGCATATATTCAAATGAGTATTCACAGATATAGTTTGATAAAATTTTAGAGAAAGAAATCGGAGCGTAAAATTAATGAACTGGATTTGCAAGAGAAATCACGCCTTTGATGAAGTCCTGATTGAAAGTACGTGGCAAATGTAATCACGAAGAAAATTAGGTTATTTTTAGTGCAAGTGTTTCTTTTAATTAAAATAGCGAAAGAAATATTCTAAATATCTTACGAAATATTACAGAATGGCCATACTCAATAAGGAGGTGTTTAGAGCCCTATCATCAAAAATCTGTTGGGCCAAACTCAACTGTTACATTGCTAATTTGTAACAGGATGTAACATCGTGAAGTTTTTGAAAAGTTTGGGGATCTGCAAAGATAGCCCCTTGTTATTTCAGCAATATCTATAAGGTTCCCCTTTGACCACCTGAAAGTTAAACGGTACAATGGGCATGGACGCCGCCATGCCAATAGGAGGGACTCTTGAAAATGGAGGATACATCAGCGGATGGTGCTCGCCGTTGGGGCGCACGTGCGACCCTTGGACGTGAGTGTCCGACCACCTGCGGTAATAATTCTAAGGCCTGTAGCCAAGCCCCATGCCAGTCCAGACCGACTTTGAGTTTTTTCGAGAGAGAGATTTTTCAGAATTGAAATTGAGAGTGCTTTTTGAGTTTTGAACGGTGAAAGGTCTAAAAAGGCTACGGAGCGATGTGCTCCCGATGTTCTCAACAATTGCAGCACGATAGTCTGTCTGGTAAAGAGATGAAGGTATGCCTAAGATATAAAAACTTATATACTCTGAATTAGATAGCTCTCTTTCTCTCTCTCTATTCCTCTATGCGAGGAGTTAACTGAATTGCATTGTGGCACAAGCCAAGGCATTTATTTGAGAACCTCAAGTGACATTAAAATAATTTAATGTCATATTTGCAGACAGTGTATTAATGTACTTGTATATTATTTTAAATGAGCAGAGAAGGGATAAACTTTAAGTTTGTGATTGTGTTAGTTAAAGTAATTGTGTTTAAAATATAAAATAATATTAGAAAAGGAATGAATTTTAAGCTTGTGTTTATGTTTGAATATTTTAGTGGAGGATTAATTATGCAGTATGTTGATTACAAGAAGATAATGTTAGTTGATCGGATGAAAGATCCGAGTAATCAGAATCTTTTATGTTTTTTTTTAATTATGTAAATAAATTGTTTTTATTTTATAATTCATCGATGCCCTTATTTTACGAGTCTTTTTAATACTATTGATTTCCAGATGACTTTATACGACACGGCAGCCTTTAGATTTAATATTCAATGAGAATTAATAGTAGTTATCGCGCCCAAACCGGACGTGTGGGAGAAACCCAAGCAACATCAACCAAATTCAGTGGAAATATATACTATTGAGACCATGGAGTTTCGATTTCTAAAGAAAAATCAGATTTTCGCCATCAGAGAAAAAATGACGCAACGATCATGTAAATATGGAGATTTTCAAAGAAAAAAAAATATATTAAGAAAATTCCAGTCAGCTGATGTCATAGTTTTGCTAATATAAGGAAGGCACAAAGAGTCAAACGTTTCCTACAGAGGGGCAAGTCCATTTGCTTGATCTCAACCACTGCGACTTCTTTTTTAACTTTCCTTATATACATAGTATAATGTATGAGGAAAGTATTGTGACGGGGTCGAAATTTCGAATTTGAGTTTTTGACGGGAGAGCATGTTTCAAACATGCCTGATAAATCAAACGTTTTTGAGGTGATGTGTGTGTGTCAGTGAGTCTGTGGAGACGATATCTCACGAACGAAAGGAGCAATTTGAGCGAAATTTGGTACAAAAATTACAATCTATGAATGCTGGAAGCTTATTGTTTTAAACGCGATCGAATGTTCAGAACCCCCATAAATTTTCGAGTGAAATTTTGAAAAATCATCAAAAAATCAAAACCTTTAATTGAGTTACGTAAATAGTCATTTCTTATGTAATTTTTCATTAGAAAACGATTGCCATAAATGTTTGAATTCTAGCATAAACCGTTCTCGAGATATTGTACATTTTTCAAATAAATATATCAAAAAATCGCAAATTAAAAAAAAATATTAACTATTACGAAATAAGTTCACTTTTCATATGTAATATCATGCGATGAATTTGGTGACATCCTTCTCACGGATCTAATTCGTCCATTCATGAGAAAAGATACTTTCGGTAATACTTTTGTATTTGGCCGCTAATAGTCATTTACCTGTTATAAGAATAACATATTTCTTCATCCATAACGCTTGACGAGATTTTAGCGATGAATTTGGAGGAATGCCGCCAACTTAGTGATTCTCTTAAATGCTGCCAAATTAACAAAATTGACGTCAAATTGATAAAAATGACGCTAAATTAATGAAAATGACGACTATTTGATGAAAGTTCAATATCTTGGATAGAACATAAGAGTAGATGATAAGAATAACAAATTTCTCCTTCCGTAACGCTTGGCGATAAATTTAGCGGGACGTCACCAACTTAACGACTATTTTTAATGTTGCCAAAATGACATAAATGTCGCCAAATTGATAAAAATGACGCCATGTGGGAAGTAATGTTTCGTAAATTCTGATTTCCGTCATATGACTGGCATACCTTCTAGTATATAAGAAATGCTCTTCTCTTCATATTTGTCTGTAACACTTGGTGATGAATTTGGCGAACTTGGCGAATAATTTAGCAAAGTATCGCCAAGTTGGCGGTATTCCGCCCCAGATTAATAAAAATATCGTCAAAATTTCAGAAAGGATTCTAAACTAATGAAAATGGCGCCTAATTAATGAATTAATTATTAAAATATTTTAATATATGGACTATATCGCTTATTGAGGATGTTATCAATATTGATAATTGTTTATTTAGAGTTGCGAGAAATATAAGTTAATTGGGCACTTTGAAATAATTTTACATGTTGTCATTCGGAAAATCGCCAAATTTAAAATTCAACGATAAAAACACAGTATCGTGGATCTTATACATTATTTTTTTACTGGGAAAATAGTAAATTCATTGCATTATACTTGTATAAAGAAAGTGATGTGCTGCCCACATCAGATTTTTTCGTTAGGGAGTCATATTAAATGCTTGGTGTACCAAGGAAACGTGGATAATTTATCCACTTTGAAGGACCGAATAACGCTGCACGTCACGCAAATAAATGAATACCAGCTACTTTCTGAAGTATGAAATCCTGTTCAGAGAATGTGAGCAATTGCTGCGCAATTATGAGACATTATTTTAGTTAGATGCATTGATATGTAAAATAAGGCCAAAAGATAAGCTTTTAAAAATAATTATAAATACCCTGCCATGTCAGAGACTGAGCACCAGACAATAAAATTGAGAGTTAGCCAACTATGCAGGATTGGGGTAACCTATCGAGCGATCGGGAGACGCCGGAGTTTTTGCTGTGGTATTTGGGGGCGATTTTGGTTCTAGAAATTTTCAGTCCACGGAGCAGGACATCAGGATTTTCACGGAGCAGGACACATCTATGGGTTTCTGACTGATACATATCTTGAACTATATACGGGACGGCACCTTGTCATACAGTAACGAGGGGTCAGGGAAATCGAACATTAAATGCCTTCAGGAACTGGCCCATAATTAAACAATGGGGATTTGGACTGGCCATCTAACAATAAAGGTTTTCAATGACCACAAAGGCCAATTTTCAGGCTAGTCTGACCCTCAGGCTGAACACAGACTGGCACGGAATGTTGCTGTACTGTGACTGGCTGGCCGAGTCTTTGCTACAAGCATTCATTTTAAGTTTTCTAGAAATACGAGTTTTTAATAATGCTTTTATTTCTGCAGTGCTAAATTGAATGTTTTACGACAATATTTTAAACTTTTTGACCATATATTGTGATTTAGAATTAGTTACAGTTAGTTTTGAAGCATCTGTGTATTATTGTGATAGAGGTGTGAAGGACACACAAAATCACATTGCACATTATTATTATAGACTAAGATATATTATTTTATAATTTTCACAGGATATTCGGAGGCTTTCGCGGTTGCTTTCTAAATGATATTGAATCTCCACCCCACACATACAACAACTGGTCCGGAAGAACACCAACTGGGACGCACCGGTTCTCGTTAGATCACCGAAGTCAGGCAGCATCGGAAGCGGCTAGTACTTGGGTGGGTGACTACCTGGGAACACCGCGTGCTGTTGGCACATTTCGGGCGAAACAGCCACAACTGCCGCAGTGTTCATGTGGAGTACGATCACTTTAAACATGTGGGTCCTAAGTCCTTCCGAGAGGTTGTTGGTAGGGGAAGGAGGGTACGGTCCTTGTGGATGCCTCCACCACTGGGTTCCGGTCTAAATTGGGTGGCACTTCCCGGCCTGTCCAAACAGTTACCTTACACCTTTCTGGTAGGTTGGACGGTCTGGGTCTCAACAACAACAACAACTAACTGGGACGAAAAACCCACCTAATTTAACCCTATAGCAATGACAGGAGACGTGTGTCCACTGATGGATACTAGATAGGTTCTGACATTTATTTGGGCCATATCATGTGATATCCATTTGAATCCAGAAAGATGACAAAATGCAGCGCTAAGAGGAATAAGTACAGAGAGATTTTTCAGGGAATGAAGGTGTGCATAAAGGTACCATATGACTCCAAGCCAATGTCAAGACAAAATGCAATACAGAGTAATGTAATATAGAGTAAAGGAGGAGATTAAAAATATACGCCTCTGTAAACTTACAAGTCTCTCTATCTGGGCGCAACAGCCTAGTGGTTAGCGCGCGTGAATTGCACTCGGTCGGGCCGGGTTCGATTCCTGCCACTGCCAAAACTGCCGCCGTGTTCACGCGGAGTACGATCACGTTAAACATGTGGATCCGTAAGTCCTTCCGAGAGATTAGTGGTAGGGGAAGGAGGGTACGGTCCCTGTGGATGCCTGTCCCGCTGGGTTCCGGTCTAAATTGGGTGTCACTTCCCGGCTGTCCAAACAGATACCTTATACCTTTCTGGTAGGTCGGATGGTCTGGGTCGAAGAAGAAGTCCCTTCCTCTCTATCACTTCCTCTTCCTCTTGTTTTGTCTAGAACATGTCCAGATTATGAGAATATAAAGATAATTTCAATATTTTAGTATAATGATGGTAAACTATAAAATACAGATATGAATGGTAAACGACAAAATGTGCATTAGAAAAAATGTGCATTAGCATTAAAATCTATATTTATTTTTTTTTAAGTAAAACTCTTACAGTTTTCGGGTATTTGCGTCTTGTTAAGTTGAAGAGGATTGAAAATTTTCCATTCTTTATGATTTTAATGCTTATATCTCAAAATCTAAAAGAGCTTTGATCAATAAGCAAGAATTTGTAGTTCTTTGAAAGCCCTATAAGTGTATATAATTGGATCTTGGATTTAACTATAATATTTTGAAAATAACTTAAAAAAGTATTTGTCCGAACGAGTAATTTTTTTCATTTTTCATACTTCCACTCGAAATATTTTCGAAATTATAAAATATAGATATAAATAATAAGGGACAAAATATATATGAGGAAATTTAGCTTCTAAATCTTATTTAAGTAAAGCTTTTATTTAAGTAAAGCTTTTCGAGTAATCGTCTTGTCAAGTTGAAGAAGTATGAAAATTTTACGTTTTTCAAGTTTGTAATGTTTATATCTTAAAAATTAAAAGTGATAGCTATAAACAATAAGCATGACTTTTCATATCTTTAAAATCCCTATAAGTGTATATAATCAGATGTCTTAGAAAGAGTACTTTTTTGTTAAAATTCTGTATGCTGGA
Organism: Amaurobius ferox; assembly: GCA_951213105.1. NCBI lineage: Eukaryota > Metazoa > Arthropoda > Arachnida > Araneae > Amaurobiidae > Amaurobius > Amaurobius ferox. Next base: position 102,219,921 of record OX578141.1, on the reverse strand, counting down.
TGTCCCAGATTTACTATAAAAAAACCCGAAATTCAACCTTTTCAATTTAAATGATTATTCGAAATTTTGTAAATCATTTTCTTTCTCTAAACTAGTCATTGATATTCTAAATACCAGCTGAATGAGTTAAACATGCGAAATTCGATATTATGTTTGGACTCGAAATAAAAATACAGGAAAAATCCAAAATTGTATTATTTCACATTTAAGGGACTAAATTTTTGTTCGAAATTTTAATACCAATGCAATTTAAAGGGAAGCAAAAGTCTATAAATCTAGATTGATAAGTCATTGACAATAAATATTCGAAGTGTACTCTCTCACCCTTTCCTTCCTCTCCATCTTTTATAAATGTTATTGTTGAACTATCAGCAAATGCAGCATTAAGCATTGAACTTTCAGCAAATGCAGTATAATGCAGCATTAAGCAATGCTCTGTTAGCCATATTTGAGAGTTTAAATGCACTTAAGTTTTGAAAAGTTCCTCATATTCTAATTTCAATGTAGTACTGGAGTTGTAAGATATGTTTAAATTCTATATAATGTTTTGTATATAATGAAATGCAGTAATATTAATTCCCTTTTTGACGTATTAGTTGTTCTCAGTTGTTATCCTCTAATCCCAAGGAAGAAAGAAAATAGATTAACATTCAAAATTAATGAATGTCGATGGCATTTTTGGAATTCCACTGTGATATTGAGCTTGGTCTTTTCAACTTTGTGAAGCTCGAGATAAATTTTATATGAATTTGATACCGGCTACGTTGACAATTCCCACAGCAGTTCGAAACATTGCGGCATATAAAGCATGTTTTCTTGCTGCCATTGCAGATAGTGAGCACTCCATGCTGATGAGCGTATAATAAGCACGGAACCGATCCATGGATGCTATTATCTGAAATGAGAGCTTCGTACAACTTAAAATTAAATTTCTTCAGCTCAGAGTTGGACAAAATACATTGAAAATGTATTTTTGGATTGAAAATATAAATGTTTTGGGACATAAAATACAATATAAAGAATACTTATAAATGTTTTTGGGCATAAAATACAATATAAAGAATACTTTTAAAATTGAAAAAATTCTAAATACAAAATACATGCAGTTTCAAAATACATTTAAAAAATTAAACATTATCGTGTATTCGACTGGGATAAATTTCATCAACAAATGAACATTTGAAACAAATAGATGAATTTGGACTGGTGATGAAAAGTGGATCATTTATGCTAATGTTATAAGAAAAAGACAATGGTTGAGCCCAAAAGAGAAGCCTATTTTCCCAGCAAAGTCAGGATTGCATCAAAAGGATTGAGTCAAAGTCAAATAAATTCTTCAAAGCAGGAATTGAAAAGTTGCCAGATAGATGGGCAAATGTTATAGAAAATGATGGGGACTATATAAATGATTAATTTTATGCATCAAGTACAGTTTTTTTCCTTAGAAGTTGTTTATTTCAATCCTGCATAACTTTCCGACCAACCCAATGTTTAATTGTTTCATGATACGCTCACATTTTCATGTGATGTAATTAATAAAAATATATTTTAACTTGTTTGGAATTATTCTATTATTGTTTGATTTCTTTTTTTCAAAAATTTTATCTAGCAGCCCTATGATAATTTGGCAAGAGTGCTGGTAGCGTTCATCATAACTGCCAACCATTGGGATGCTAACTGAATTTTAATTTTCTTAATTACATGAAAGGTGGCAGGTTCTACCTCTTTCGTAAGCTTTTGCGAATTTTCGCGGAATTCCGAGCATGTGTTTGTTCTTTGTGCACCAGGTTCGGCAGAACATTAATTGGGAATCACCGAGTTAAAAAATCATATATTTAATATTATCAATGGAAAATAATGTATTTAATGGATAATTTAATTCTACATCACTAAATAAAACTAATCATAATATAGTGCAACCTTGATTAAACGAATGCCAAGGCTCTAGTTAAAATATTCGTCAAATCAAGGAATTCGTTAAATCGAAGTAGTACTGCATAAATCTACAATCTTACCTTTAGCGTTATAAAATTTGTTGTAGCTTTAAAAGTCCCACTTATAACCAAAAAGTTTGGTTGCATACTTGGCATTCCGCCTTAACTTTTCTATTATAATTAATATACACTTTAAAATATTTTCCATCTAATATGACATACAGAGAACCGTCGTAATCCATTAATTCCCTTGATACAGTTTCATCACGACCGGAAGTATCAACCATCTTTTCTTGTGTCTTAACAATAACTAATTGCATTACATCATTTTAATTTACTTAGAAAACTGCAATGTGTATCAGAGATCCGAATTGATTAAGTTTTTATTTTCACAAAAAATGTAACCACAAGAACCAACCCTCCTTCTTTTTTATGTGCATAGATAGAAAAAGTCATCTACTAAACAACATCATTATATAGAACGTAAAGTTTATAACATAAACGACTTTTCCCAGAAGCCACTGCAGACACTAAACATCAATTTCATTAGCGTCCTTATCGACACCAGTTGGAAAATAATATTTATAATAACTCCTAGAAATTATACTAATGGCGGCAACACGTCATATCTTCAAAACGATTTAAATAATAAATGAATGACAAATCATTAGATTTTAAACGTCATTTTATTAAAACATCCATCAGACGTACATATAATTTAAAAGTCAGAGAGCTTTCGGGTATAATCATACCCTTCGTCACTTGCGTTAAATAAAAAATCATGCTAACATGTTTAAACACTATCCAATACCGGCAAGTTGAATTTTTCATATTACAAAATTGGCATAACTACTAAACACGTTTAATAGATCCACACAAAATCACTAGAAACAGATTTAAAAATTACAAAATTATGAATAAAAGAACGACAAAAAGTTATAATCCAGTTTAAGCACAAATATACACAAGTAAAGAATTTTAAATACTTTAAATTTTAGAGGTAACTTTGTAAAGGTTTGACTCGTATGGAATCCAGAACGAGTCGCCAGACGTAACTTAAAACATGGTCAGGGTCAAAATTACAAATAGAGGTGCGATATAGATAAATATAAAGAGGGATTCATAAAGTAAAATAGACCGGGGGTTATTATTACAGCTGATCAAAAGGAAATAATTTTCGAAAAGGGGTTGAAAGTTATCATTAATCACTAATTGGGCAAGAGCAGTCGTATAAGCAGTTAAAGTATTTAAAATTCTTTACTTGTGTATATTTGTGCTTAAACTGGATTATGACTTTTTGTCCTTGTATTTATAATTTCGTAATTTTTAAATCTGTTTCTGGTGATTTTGTGTGGATGTATTAACGTGTTTAGTAGTGATGCCAATTTTGTAAAATGCAAATTCAATTTGCCGGTAGTGGATAGTATTTAAGCACGCTGGCATGATTCTTTATTTAGCGCCACTGAGGAAGGGTAGGATGATACCCGAAAGCGCTCTGGCTTTTAAATTATATGTACGTCTGATGGATGTTTTAATAAAATGACGTTTAAAATCTAATGATTTGTCATTCATTTATTATTTAAATCCTAGAAACTAATTAGACTCACAAAATACAGATTAGCCGATTTTTCTTTTGCGAATTGTTCATCTGTGGTTTAAACACGATAGTTTGAAATATGAAGAAATGCATTTTGAGTATTTTGAAAATACCAAATACTCTGAAAATGTATTTTCGATACATTACCAAAATACTTTAGTTTTTTCAATTTAAGGTAAAAAAATACAAAATACAAATATATTTTGAATAAGTATTTAAAATACATGTATATTCAATACTGTGATTCTTTGAAAATTTATTTAAAATTGTAGTATAAAAACCGAAAATAAATAAACATTATGTTTTGGTATGTAGTGAACTCGTATCTTTTATTATATATTTTCTTTTATTTACCACACATTTTGATCAACAGGAACACACATCTATTAATCTTTTTGTCCGAAGAGTAATCTTATTCAGAGTGTTATTGCTTTATTATGATAAAAAACTTCTACTCAAGCTTTGTTATTTATTACACTTACTTTAAAAAAAATTTTTAACCAAATATTTTTATGTTTGTTACAGGTATTCTAATTCGACTTTTCGCTTGAACTTTGTTATCATACTAGAGTTATGGTAAGCAACTTACTTGAACTTTGTTACCACGTTACAGCTATGGTAAACAACTTCTGATCTAAACTATGTTACCTTTTAACAGTCATGGTATGGTAAGTAACTTCCAACATGAAATATGTTACCTCTTTATAGTTATGGTGAACAACTTCAACACCTGAAATATGCGACCTCATATAGCTTCAGTAGATGTCACCTAAAACAACTTCCTTCTTTACAGTTATAATAAACAAGTTCTTATCTGAACTTTATTACATTGTTGCAGTCATGGTAAGAAACTTTTCCTTTGATCTTTGTTACAATTATGGTAAACAATTACTTACCTGAACTTTGTTACCTCGTTACAGTAAACGACTTATCGCCTGGACTTTGTTACCTCATTATAACTATGGTAAACAACTTCTTACCGGATTTTTGACGAACTTTGTTACCTCATATAGTTTTGTATGGTAGGCAACTTCTTACTAAATCCTTGCTATCTCCTTACAGTTATGGTAATCAATTTCTCACCTAAACCTTGTCACAGTTATGGTATAGTAAGCAACTTTTTACCTCGTTGTAGTTATAGTAAACAACTTCTCACCTAAAATATGCAACCTCATACAGCTCTGGTAGATAATTTTCACCTGTTATCTTATTATAGTTAAGATAATTTCTCACCAGAAGGTTCTTACCTCTTTACAGTTAGGAAAAACAACTTTCTACCTTATCAGATATGCAAATCACTGACAACAGTTATTAAAATTATTGGATATTGCACAGAGTTTCACTTATTGATAATAAACAGTAGCGTAGCGTGAGATTTTTGGCAGGCAAGGTTGAGTGATTGATATTTTAAATTAAATTGTTTTAGTATTGCAAGTGAGATTCATATTGGAATTCACTCTTTCAAAAAGTTTTATTTCTTTGGTGAGTAAAATAAAATAATTTAACATAAAAACGCAGAGTGCACGAAATGCACGAGATTTTAAAGCCTATTACCTATGTATGATGAATACATACAAGACATAACATTTTAAATATTTTCTTATTTCTAAATTACATAAATTTTTCAAACATTATATTAAATAGGAAGTAGAAATATATTAGAATATTATTAGCAAGTGATGTAATAAATTACTTTTTTAAATATAAGCAGAACTAACAAAATTAAACAATTCCAAAGAGTGCACTGAAAATGTGTTAGAAATAAATCTTGAACGTAACAATGTCAGTTAAAAATAACTGTACTTAACAATTAAACAATTTTGCATATTCATTGTTTACAAATATTATACTGTGAAAATTTAAAAATATTTTATATTATAATTACAATATGCTAAAAATCCGCTGGAAAAATTATTAATCGCTTTTGTCTGAGATTCTCATGTAACATGTGATTTCATAAATGAAGTAAGAATTATTCTTCCAAAAATCCCCAAATACGCAAGAGGATGCTTCGCCATATTGATGCCCACATAAAGACCTCAGTCAACTTCGCAAACTGCTTGAGTTTAATGGTAGTCATTAGTGCATTTCGTGGTCTTGATCATATTTAAATTTAGGTGAATGTCAAGTATTCGTGATAAATGCCTCATATTTATAGAATTTAGAATTATTAAAAGTTACCACTTCTGCGAAGATTAATTCATAGAATCTCGTTAGACCCAAAATGGCGCATACATTAGCCTTTTCCATTTTTTTCTCACTCCCCACCATTACGCTATTAGGGAAACGTCACGTTTAACATGCAATCATTGTCTTAAGATCATTAGCCACCAAGAGGTGGGAGTTTTTAATACTATGTTATGCGTAATGCAAAAGAAAGGGCTGGACACGTTTAGCCTCTAGTTGCGTCTTAATTGGAAATATACGTTTCAATGGGAAAAATACTTTGAAACGTGTCAATTTAAGCAAGGAAAGTATTACAATTTTCTCAAACATACTTATATATTTGAAAATCTATTTAAAGATTAAAATAAATATAAATGTGTTTAAACATTTCTTTAAATTAGATTTTGAAAGGTGGGGGGGGGGGGGCGAGGGGGAGGGGGTCAGCTCTTAAGCCGCTATGGACTCTATGCCACTGATGATAAAAATATATTTTATGAAAAGTATATTAATGCTACTTACCGATTCCTGTATTTTACGCAAAAAATATGCACACACGAAATGGAAAATAATATGTTATGATAGATAAAGAGATTATTTTGTTCAATTTCATTTCAACCATTTTGAACTTCCAACTTAAATGAGACTTTAAAAATTCGGTTTACACTAAAGCCCAATAAAAAACAGCATCTTTAATGCTCTTTTCCAAATTCGATTTACAAAATAGCGAGCGAGATATATTTAACGCGGGTTTCTGTTGTTGTGTTTTGTTAAACCAATCAACACTGGATGCGACATATCTGCCAATATTTTTGCGATTGGTTTGTTGATCAGTTTGAAAATGCGTTAGTCTGAACGCAGTATATACGAAGGGCGTTGTTTTCAGAATGCCATATATTGATATTTTCCTATTGTATATAGATACTTACAGTTAAAATGAAATGAAATATAAGTAAGTCCGAATATATATAAATTGGCTTCCAAAAATAGAAAGTGAATAAATACAATTTAAATGTGACTTTATTGACTTTATTAAACCTAAAGCAATAACTATTGAATCAAATCCTCGAATAAGGATCTCTATCACGAAAAGCACGTGATATCAAAAGAATATTGCATGTTATGGGTGAGGGATAGGTCACACCTGTGGTTTAGGCACTTTTTATAGTCTGTGTCATATTTACAGAAATAAATAACCTGCAGCTGCATTAAATCCACTCAGAGTGAATTCCAATGCAGAATTTGAGCTTAAATTTATTGAAACAAAACGTAAACACTGATTTTTTTCTTATTCTTTCTGTCATCCATAAAAGGATTTCCTTTATAAAATAATAATATGGAATGCTAAATTGCATCCATATGCTCTCTAGGCTATAAAAACACTATGTAATAATAGAAAATTTACAAATCACTTGCTTTTTAAAATGATAATACTTGGAACAAGAAAATTATATTTACAATAAAAAAGCTTCCGGTCTGCCTTTTTTCTTTATTGGTTATTTGTCTACCTTCTTCCGGATTTTAGCTATTTTTCCCACTATTTTAGCTGACGAAGTTAGCTCATATGACCTCCGAAATCAGTTGGTTCTTTTATATTTGAATTTAATTTTTTCCTGTTTGTTCCAATTGATTTGCCGTTTTCATATAATATTTTCTATTTATTTTCCTTGTTTGTATTTTTATAGCTGGTTTAAATATTTTATATTTTCCGTTACTGTTTTAGTAGGTTTTTTCACTATTAGCTGTTTCTACTCGCTCTGCTATCTGCTGTCTTATCGTTTTGTTTTTTATCCGGCCATTCATTATTTTCTGCCATGTTTTTTTTCCTTCATGGTTTTACCGTTCTTAGTATCTTGCCTGTCGTTTCCTTGCCTCATTATTTGTTCTTCTTTTATTTCTCTCCGCGGCGATGGAAACAAATTTTCTCCTACCTTCAGCCACGTGGGCTATTCTACCTCAGTTGCCGACTTGACTTGAATAAGTGAATTCGCGCTTCTTGTTGGTTTTGGCGAAAAGGCTGTTTTGAACCTTTGAAACCGGTTGATCAGGATATATTTGTATTTATGCTGTGTTTACAAAATTTTTTATATTTTTGATTAATACCTGAATTTGACAATGCATAACACATTATACATTCTAATATTTTCGGCCTGATCCAACCCAAATTTTTATAAAATAAGCCTGAGTCCGCCTCGTCCCTAAATTGTCTCAGAAATCAGATGTTACTTGCCCACGGTGGTGCGGTTTGAGTGTTTGCACATTGAACGTCAATCCACGCCAGCTTTTCAATTCTGTAGTTATAAAAGATAAATATGTGGTTTCTCTTTATAATATAATAATTCAAATTCTAAAATGCATCACCACGTTCCTTTTGCCGAAGATGCTCCTTTCTACTTCTATGTATGATCATAAAATATGAGCTTTTTTCGCGGAGTTTAACTTTCCTCTGTTTTGCCGATATATATTTTTGCTGTATTATTTTATTTCGCCGTTTTTCCTTTTGTTGTCATACGAAGCTCATTCTTTCAAGACTCAGAGAAAAGAAAATCCTATTACCTGGCAAAATATCTTTCGGAAGAGGGAAGATGAAAAACTGCAAATAACGATGCGGCAATCTTGATCCTGTAAAAGAAAAACATACGATGAAAATTCTTTCATTTTCATCATGCAAGAATGAGTTTGAAGTAACAAAACAACAGTAAAAGGAAACTGCAACAGATGCAGGGCGTTCACATTTCATTTAGAAAACATTCGTGATGTAATTCAATGTGAGTGAATGTCTCACGTGGCAGCGCGTAGTTTACATTTTAATAATGTTTTTAGTAAATACGTAAAATGAGCTTAGAGAAAAGTATCCATCTATCTGTGAAAATCAAATAATCATGTTTAAAATAGGATCTATTTTAAATAAAAATATGTTAGTTATTTAAAACTATAAATACAAATATGTACTTAGTAACAGCATCAGGTAGTTAATTACATTTGTTTTGGCGTTGTTTATATTTTGAATAATAGTTTTAGAAAATAGATAAAAAGAGCTTAGACGAAAGTACCAGTCTATGAAAATCCAAGAATAAGCATACTTTTAAAATAAAAGTATGTTAGTTATCATTATCTAAAAACTATAAATACAAATATTTTGTAAGTAACAGCATGGGGGCAGTTATTTTCATTTGTTTTGGCGTTGTTTACATTTTTAATGACGCTTCTGGCAAGTACATAAAAATGAGATTAGTTGGAAGTATATGTTTATGAAAGTACATGCTGCAAATAATAAGCATATGTAAAATAGGATATAGTTTTATTAAAAAGATGCTAGTTATTAAACGAGATAAATACACATACTTTGTTTTCCCTTGCAGAAGTAAATTTCTGCGCTTCTTAAATTTTTTAATGTGACTCGCTCTTGCGCATTTCTTGCCTTCCCACCCTTTCTTTTACAGCCGAGCAGGCATCAACCATAACCAAGACAATCTTCTTAACCAATTCAAAAATTTTAAGCTGATCAAAACTTCACGCCCACTGGCGTGGAGCGACATTGCGGACCACCTGCAATTTAATATCAATCCAATTTGGTCTGACATCTATATATTCGATGTGGGGATGAGTGTCTATAACACAGGAACCCCAGAAGCAAGCGTCTTGGTCTTGGTCCTGGTACTTTGTTCGTAACAACATAAGGCAGTTGATTACATCTTAAATAGTGTTTTGAGCAAATGCATAAATATGAACTTCAACGAAAGTAGGAAGTATCTATTTATATGAAAATCTAGAATACGTCAGGAGTTTATTCCTGGTAGGGCCACCCGTAGATATCCTAAAGACGGATATGTACGGGGCCACTTTAGGCGTGAAGGCCAGTCCATACCAGCTAATGTTAGCAGGCATCCCCTGAGGTAAAGTTGGACTTCAGCCTTTATGGTTTGTCATCAAATTGAAACTGCAATTCTCTCTATGCCATGGACCATTTGTTGTATCAAGCTGCATTGCCCGTACTCCCGTCTGGCAGAATAAACAGGGACGCGCTCAGGACATACCTCTTAGATGAACAAGAACTAGTGGTTGAGAGAATCCTTTGCAATGGTCTTATGAACTTGGTCTAGGGTATTCCTCTACCATGGGGTTTAGAAACAAGATGGCCATTGATACGTATGTTGGACCAACCAGCTTAAGTCTATGATGCGACCTCTCTCCAAATCCGACAATTGCTCGTAGCACCTTCGAGTACATTTGAAAGGTATCTCTGTACACAACTTGCAGTGTCAAGGTAGAAAATCTAGTTCAAATTTCCCGTGAGTAAGAACACTGGGCATTTTAAATGCTGCGCAATGCGTTGTTCTTATGCGCGTTGCACGAGTCCTATGACATCGCTGACGCTGATAGTTTGATATTTTCATAACTCTCAAAACGACATTTGCATGTAGAGTTTCGAGGTTGTAGCTCAATTTCTTTATGGGTGCATACATTTTGTATAATCATATGTATTTGGTATAATCATATACACTCTTTTGCAAAAAACGAAGCATCCCTAAAAATAACCCGACCATCTCAAAATTTTGCAGGCAAATTCTATTGTACCAAGTATGCAAATGATTACATTTGCAAGGTCAATGGGTGTTAACTTCGGTCGTAGCTCGCGTTTCCACTGCGCAACTAGCATCCTATAAAACAGATTAAAAATGTAGTCGGTTTATCTTTGTTCGTTACCGGCGTTGCAGTTCCGTGGAGACACAATCAGTAATGCCGTTACGACATTGCCAAAGACCTTATAAGCAATTAGACGAGCAGGAACGTGGTCGTATAGTCGGGATGCGTGAAGCTGGCTGGTCATACCGAACAATAGGCTGCTAACTGCACCGAACAGACACTGCTGTGAAAAGGTGCTGGCAGCAATGGTTGCTGCAAGGAACTCATCTGCGGAATAAAGGCTCTGGAAGGTCAAGCTGCACGAATGCGAGGCAAGATCGGATCATTGTGCGACAGGCTCGAACTGGCCTAACGGCATCATTGTCCGCCATCCAACGTGACACAGTCTCTTCCATACCACCCGTGGTACGTTCCACCATATCATGGCGCTTGGCTGAGGTGAGGTTAGGTTCACGGCAACCTTTAAGACGTCTGCCCATAACCCAATAATATTGACAGAGTCGTTTGGAGTGGTATCGTAGTCGGATATCATGACTGCCAGCAGACTGGCATCTCATAGTGTTCAGCGATGAATCACTCTTCAGCCTTTCAGAAGATGACCATTGGGTATGTGTGTGGAGGTGCCAGAGCCAGCGGTGCCAATCAGCCTTTGCTTTACACAGGCACACAGCCATTACCTCTGGTGCGATGGTCTGGGGTGCTATCTCTTACGACAGCAGGTCGCTTCTAGTCACCCTGTTGTTGTTGTTGAGACCCAGACCGTCCGACCTACCAGAAAGGTGTAAGGTAACCGTCCTAGTCACCCTGTTGAAGACCCAGACCGTCCGACTCATCCTAAGGACATGAGAAACCATTTGGACGGTCGGCCTAGTCACCCTGTCGAAAGCCCAGGCCAACCGACTCATCCGAGGACCGAGGATATGTTGAGGAAATCCTGCGGCCGTTTGCGATTACTCTTCATGGAACGTAATTCTAAGGCCATTTTTCAACAACATAATGCCACGTCACATACGGCTCGTATATCTGCGGACTCTCTCTGTGCTGTTGATATTATTCCTTGGTCAATAAGGTCACCAGACCTTTTTTGCCAATCGAGCATGTATGGGACATGGTAGGCCGCCAGATTCGGGCATCCGGAAATATAGCAGATCTGGAGCAACAATTGAGGAATGTCTGGCAGAATGTATCGCAGGATGACATTACCCGTGGTACGTTCCACCATCTCACGGCGCTTGGCTGAGGTGAGGTTACGTTCACGGCAACTTTTAAGACGTCTGCCCATAACTCCATAACATCGACAGAGTCGTTTGGAGTGGTATCGTAGCCGAGCATCATGGCTGCCAGCAGACTGGCATCTCATAGTGTTCAGCGATGAATCACGTTTCATTCTTTCAGCAGATGACCATCGGGTACGTGTGTGGAGGCGCCAGAGCCAGTGGTCCCAATCAGCCTTTGCCTTACACAGGCACACAGCCATTACCTCTGGTGTGATGGTGTGGGGAGCTATCTCTTACGACAGCAGGTCGCCCCTAGTCACCCTGTTGAAAACCCAGACCGTCCGACTCACACAGTGGACTTGAGCAACCTAGTCACCCTGTCGAAAGCCCAGGTCATCCGACTCGTCCGAAGACTTAGAGCACATCCTAGTCACCCTGTGAAAGCCCCAGGCCGTCCGGCTCGTCCAGAGGACTTAGAGCAACTATTTGGACGACCGGGACCCCTAGTCACCCTGTGTATAACTTTAACGGCTCAACGATATGTTGATGAAATCCTGCGGCCTTTTGCGATTACTCTTCATGGCACGTCATTCTAAGGCCATTTTCAACAAGATAATGCCACGTAACATGCGGCTAGTATACCTGTGGACTCTCTCCGTGCTGTTGGTATTATTTCTTGGTCAGCAAGGTCACCAGACCTTTCGTCAATCGAGCATGTATGGGACATGGTAGGCCGTCAGATTCGGGCACCCCGAAATATAGCAGATCTGGAGCAACAATTGAGGAATGCCTGGCAGAATGTATCGCAGGATGACATTAGCAAACTTTATCACTCCTTACTTAGAAGGACGTATACAAGCATGCATTGTCGCCAAGGGGGTTTCACCAATTGCTGATTTGAAAATGCAATGTCCAATTGCTAACCATTGATGGGGCCCGTGGCTTTGATTTTGTAATCATATCATTACCTGTATATGAGTTGTACGCATATTTAATTTCAATAAAAACAATCACTTTTTTCCCATGGTGCTTCGTTTTTTTTTTTTTTGCAAAAGAGTGTATTTTGTATAAGAGCTTATAATCACGGCTCAAAAAGAAACGTAGAGTGCAATGTTTTAAATTTCTCTCGCAATAATACAAGCAACATTCAAAACCTTTTTATCTGAGAAGTAATGATCCAAAAAGAGTAGTAAAATGCAAAATGATCTATAACGTATTACTTTCAGAAACAAGAAATATATTCTGTGCCATCTTCGCTTCCTTGAATGTATTTTCGAAAAGTAACAGCGACTTGTGAACTTACGGATAGTTACGATATCGAATTTGCTTTAGGATATATTATTCACTACTGGAAAATGTTAGAAAATGGTTTAGACTAGCTATTCCTATGACTCAAAATGAGGCGAGGGATATTTCAATTTAATTTAGTAAAAAAGTACTTTTTCATGGAATTGAAAAGGAAATTGGAAATTCAAAATTTTCCTACACAATTCGTTGGAATATGTAGTTTTATTGTAGAAATAGTGTAATAGTTAATGGCCTTATTTTTCTTTTGAAATTTCTGTAAAATTTATCTATAGTGTGAGTTTGATTTATAACAACTTTGAAAATGTTAGAAAAGTTTGTGTTTAAGATGAGTTGCCAGACATAGAAGACTGATAAAGGGAATTGAATTTCACCTCAAAATGAAAATCTTAGTTACTGTATTCTTTGCATTTTAAGCATTAAAATTCATTATATTTGCAAATTATATAAAAATTAGTTGCATATTTAGAAATTAACTTCTGATGCCTATCTCTGCAACTGTTATCAACCAGCTCGTGCAATTTTATCTCCAGTTACTATATGTTCAAGTGATGGATTTATGTACTTAGTATAATTTTTCATCGTTGCACCCACAAGAATATTCTACATCAGTAATAGTATCTGTACATGTTATATCATGATCTAATCTGAGTGAAAAGTCTTTATAATTAAAAATGCTTCTTGTCAATGGTTTGTTATATTTAAATGTCTTTAAATCTTCTAAATCTTTGATTGTCAATAAGTTATTTTCATTTATTAAAAAATCATTAGAATTAATAGAATTATAAATAGCATGCTTAAATGAAATTACCCAATACTAATTTAAAGATTGGTTATTATTAGGATGTTTATTAAGCTATGTTTGTAAATAATTAGCTCTTGTAATTAGTAAGTCGTAAACAAGATGATTAAAATGATCATTTGGCAAATTGATTGATTGATTAATTTTCTTTTCTTAGCAGCAAAGATCAAGGATTAAACAGGTTTCCAATTAATAGTATTCTAATGATGTAAAGTTGCAATTAACAGATTAAATATATACTATAATTCTTAGAAACTTTTGTCACTTGTAAAAGTTGCAACTTATTCTCCATGATTACTTTTCAACAACTATGGTTTGAAGGACAATGTTTTGGGTCTTAAAATAGTTTCATGGTTCACGGACTTTATAGGTGACAAGTTCTTTACTTTTTTGAGATTCTAACACTTAAAAATAAATTGCTTTTGGTTGAAGCATATATGGTATTTGGCTTAAAGATTATAAGTATATGCTGTTTCAATGAACGCACAAAAATTATTGTAAATTTCAGCTATATGCCAAAAATGTCTTAAAATATTATTGACAATGAATTTCTGAGGAAACACATTTCGCAGTGAGTTTTTCGGTACATTAGCAAAACATTGAAAATCTAATTGGAAATCGTTGAAATTGAAATTTCATCAGACTCGACTCAACTTGAATGTTACATTTGTTAAAGACTTTTTGATTTAGGGCAAGTTCTAACTAGATAATGTTGAACCGATGTGTGTGCAGTTTTAAAATTTAGGTTTGAAAAGCCGTTGTTATGTATAGATTTGAGTTTGGGAAATAGATTTGAGTTTCGGAAATTATCTGAATCTCAAATTGCCAGCGGCAGTTTTAATAATTCAAATATTTCTTAAATTCCTATATTAAATAATTTGAACTTTTAATTTGTTTAATTGGCAACGCCTTTGAGTTTAAATAGTATCTATAATTTATAATAGTGTTAAAATTGATGTTTTAATTTTGTAGTAAATTTTAACAGATTTAAATTCTTCCGTTGTTGCTACTTTCATTTGTATTGAGTCTATAATTTGTCTAAAATAAACCTTAAAATTAAATTTGTTCAAAATTAAGACTTATATCAAGTGAAAGTAAATGATTTTAGCTTCATTTAGAGGTAACAGTTGTGTTAATCTGAATATTAAGTGATTTTTAGTAAATTATATTAGCTTTTATCTAATGCCCTTAGTAACAAGTGCCTAGCTCATAAGTGTAACTTGGTTCATACTTTTTGCATGTTTTCCATGTAGTTGTTTATAACTCCGCCAATCAGAAGTGCAATAAGTGTTTAGAGTAACAAAAGTTCAAGGCTAACTTGTGATTTTTGTCTTTCTTAGTTTGTGATTTTAAAAAGGAGTGATCTTGCTGCAGCACTGGCCACATCTATGTCAGAATATTAAGTCGTTATAGGCGTGTAAATTAAAATTATCTTAATAGAACAAGCCTTCAAATTGGAAACGAAATATTAAATGATTTAAATGATAAGTAATTTATTATAAGAAGTTTATATTGAGCACATAATATTATATGCTTAAGTTATGTAAGTGCTAAAACGGGATGAAATTGTGCAGTAAATACAAGTTATTTAAAATTGAAAATTCAGCTTTGTAAATGAAGCAACAAAGGTGAATGAGTGTTTTGCTGTGAGATGAAAGAGCAGAAAGGGGTTCACCGATTCCATGGACTGCAAGTTCTTTTTTTCTACTAAGTTCGAATTTTGTCGCTCTCACAGTGCATTTTGGAGTATACCTACGGCGTCAGCTCATTCTCTGATTTTTGGAGGTGTATCGCTGTATTGTTCTTAAGTGTTGGGCTCTGGTGCTCTTGGAAAACAGAAATTTTACTTTGCTGACTTTCAGTGGTTCCAGTGGCAGTGTTAGTTGGAAGTATTCTACAATTAATTTTCTTCAGTGAATCCTTTTCTTGTCGCACAGTTAGTGTTGCAGTTTTATTTCCTTGTTAGTGATTGGTGGAATTTAAAAGAAGGACATTTCAGTAATTTTATCTCTTTGCGATTTTTCGTTGCATGAATTTAAAGATTTAAAGAACAAATTTATGAATATTTGTTGGTAGCAATATATTGTACGAAGTCTTGTTAAATTTATAACATGAAATTAATATGTTCACTGAGTGTTATTTACTTAAAATTATTAAATTATTGAAATTGTGTAAAAATAAAATTTATGATACACCAGCCACAAGATCAAACTCAGGATCTTTATTCCTGAGAGGAGTGCGAACCTGGGTTTTAGGTCATGTTGAGTCATTCTGGAATATAATTTTGGGTGTAATTTTGATATATAATTCTGTGAACTTAATTATTTTACAGTGCAAATATTTGGTACATTAATTGTTATGTAAATCATTTGATTATTGCAGTGTTGAAGTTTTTCAGAGGCAAAGATAGTAGATTTTCTTGTTTTCTAGTATGATGTATTTAATTGTTAAAAGTTGAAATCATTAATAAAAGTAATTGTGTATTTGGCTATAATCGTGCTTAGGTAAAATAAAAAATTAATAAAATAATAGTCTAAAATAAATAATTATGAAGAAATAAAAATTTTTGAAGCATGAAATAATTTAGAATAGAAAAATATAAAAGGTAAATAATTAATATTTTAAAAAACTTAAAGAAAATATAATAAATAAAAAAACTTCGACATCGTCTAAAGCACACCAGCTGTGGGATGCAGAAGGACATATATCAAAATACGCTGTTTTGCCTTTACAAGGCTGGTTGATTTTCTCTTAATGGGTTCATGTTATGATATTTTTGTTTAAGACGTATATAAATTAATAGAGCAGACATAAGGATAAAAATAAAAATATTTCCATAGCATTGCCCTATTTCAAAAATCTTTAACACCTTTTATTTCAGAATGGTGTTTCTCAAGATACGTCGTTTTGCCGTCACAGGATCGACATGATCAAATAAATACGCGACTACAAATCAATATGCACAGTTAAAGGTAAGCATATTTAAACATTTTGGGGTGATCAGTAGTGAATCTGGGGAAACTTAAAATAATCTAATAAACATATAATAAGGGACTAAAGTTTGCAAATAAAATGTTGTTTATTTGCTTTCGACTGTTTATTAGATTTTAAAGTAAATGTCTGCATGGATCTTTAAAACTTGTTTTTTGCTCGTTTGAACCAAAAAGCACCTGCTTTCCTATGGCGCGCTCTGGATCGGTTAGACCGGTAAAGTTAAAAAATAAAAATAATAAAATAAAATAAATAAATAAAACAAAATATTCCACGAAAGGCAACGATATGCCCGATATGAAATTTCTAGTTAGTTCGGTTCTAGAGTTATTCCTGAAAACATGTATCTTCCTATTTTGGGCTCAGAACGGGTTGGACCGTTCAGGTTCAAAATCCAAAGAATCAAAATGTACTACAAAAGACAACGGTATACTAAATTTTGAGCTGCAAGGAATAGTTGAACTTGGTTAGTTAGAGCTTCAAAGATTTGAAACGCGATAAATATGTGTATTGAAAACAAAAGACAGTCATGTCTATCCTATAACTGTAAGTGTTTTTAGGCTAGTGTAATCTGCAATAATAACTAAAAACATTTTTTTGTTCTTAGCTGAGATACAGAATTCTAAAATTCGTAATAATAATTCTTATCTATTCATTGGATCGGTCTACCGATCAATTCAGTCTATATTCTATTGCAAACTTCTCTTGAATATTTAATATAAATACCGAAGATGCTTCATGGTTTAGATTTTGTTTTATATATTATTTTGCTTGTAATGTGATTACCCTTACTCACATATTCAGGAATCCGTTAACTGCATTATATTCCCGCGCTTACAACACCAAATTGGCTTAAGACTTATGTAATCTGATCACTTAAGTACTTAAGTAACTTTCTCTGGTAGTTTCCTACAATTAATCTGCTACAAGTCGAGTATTACTGAAACATCTGATCAGGAACGAAAAAGAAAAGGTACTGAGTGCAATGTAGAGAGACAGAAAGTGTAAAGCGGAAGAGTTAGGTTTATGCCACTGGTTGGAGAAAATAGTATTGTGGTATTTTCTAATACATCGAGGTAAGTGTACAACGTTGTAAAATTTTGCTTAAGTTGCTCATATCTTGAACTTATTTAACCTTTTCACTTTCATTACAATGCATAGTGTATGTAAAGGGAATGTATTGTGTTGGGTTAACTTTCCTAGTCTTGGATTGTTATGGATTTATGCGTTTTGAATATCTCTAAATGCAAATCAACCATTTTTCAATGATGTCTAAAAACCTGCTTATGACTCTAAGAGTACTATATCTCGCTAACAAACTATGCTAGTCATAGTCAAACGAAATTTGGGATTGCTATTTTAATCGGTAAACTTAAAGAAGCCTATTAATTTTCAACTTGGACGGACAAGGAAAGGACTTATAGATAAGACGGATTTAACATAAGAATAATTATGCTAAATTTTTTGAAACAAATCGTTATTTTACAGAGTTTTGATTATTTAAAAAGGAATGTCATCATTTATAGGACGCTAACACAAATAGTTCTTTTATATGAATTTTCCTTTAAGTGAATGACATCATGTATAGGACACTAAATTGCGTTTTTTTACTCAAAAGTGAATGACATCATTTATTATAAGACACCATATGGAGTTTTTCTTATTTCAAAGTGAATGACACCATTTGCAGGACGCTAAATGGATTTTTTTATTTCAAAGGGAATGACAGCACCATTTATAGGACGCTAACACCAAATAGTTCTTTTGTATGAAGTTTTTCTTATTTAAAAGGAAATGACATCATTTATAGGACGATATCTGGAATTTGTTTTATTTAATAGTGAATGATATCATTCATACGATGCTAAATGGAGGTTTTCTTATTTAAAGTAAATGACATTATTTATAATGCTAACACAAATAGTTCTTTTATATGGGATTTTTTTAGATGTGAATGATATTATTTATAGGACGCTAACACAAATAGTTGTTTTATAAATATATTTCTTATTTAAAAGTGAATGAAATAATTTATAGGACTCTAACACAAATAATTATTTAATGGAGTTTTTTTAATTTAGGAGTGAATGACATCATTTATAGGACGCAAATAGTTCATTTATATGGATTTTTTTTTATTTAAAATTGAATAATGCCACTGAAGCTAACACAATTGAAGCTAATACAAATGAAACATATCTAATTCTTTTGAAATTTTTACAAATCTGGTGTAAATGCTAATAATGATCAAAAATATTAAAGCTTCGTCAAAATACAGCATACATTAAATTACTGGTGTAGATAACTATAAATACATTCTTAAAAATCGCAAGGGAAGGGAACTAGTGACTGTTTCACCAATTCTTCAATAACTACGAAATACAACGTATTGTGTTAGAAAACTTTGAATTGCAGAGTTATTTTCAGTTAATAAAGTTAAAATATCCCTCGTTTCGTATTGAGACATAAGAATACCTAGTTACATTCGCGACAACACAATGGTCCGTATAAACCATGTAACAGACCTCTAACTTCAGGGGATACAACGTTGTTACTTCCAATTAACAAATGAACACAAGATAAAATAGTAAAGATACCACTAAAGGAAATATAACAGACCTTTGTACTGCCACCCTAGCTTAGTGGCAATCTAAATAAGGTGAGAGAACGCGACATATTCGTTGTGCATATATCCTTATTTAATTTTGTGCAATCTTGTAAATTAACACATTTCTGCCCCAGTTCTATGATTACATTATTCACCAGGGGAAAATGATTGCTTTGGTAGACAGGGGAGATATTAGCAGTTGCAAAAGAGAGATGATATTCAGATTCCTCTCATGCACCTGAAGGTGGTATGGTGAGGGTTATGATGAAACATTAGAGAAAATATCTAAATAAATATTATTGATTTGTAAGTTTATTTAATCGTAGAGTAAGTTGAACTGAATAAACTTGAATGTTCAGAGTAGAGTTTTCAAGTGTTTTAAGTAGCAATAAGTTAACTACAATGAACGTAAAAATATATGATATTTATTCTGATGCAAAAAGGTATGGATGGAAGACTTTTTAACACTTTCCAACATAGTTGAAAAGTGATTATGACATTGTTCATTCATTCATTTTGTTTGTTTGTCTGTCCGTTCGCACGATAACTGCCGTAAAAATGACTTTATCAAACTGAAATTTCAGTATGTTGTTCAGATGGTCCGTGGGACATATGAGAATGTAAATTAATAATATCACCTAATTAGTTTTGCATTGACCCGGGTTGAAAAAGTGAAATACATTGAACCCCCATAGAACCTAATGTTCAAACATTTTTAAGAGAAGTTAAAATTCACAAAATGCTTTGGAAATTTTAAGAAATATTCAAATTATCCCATAAACTACATAAAAAAATTGAGCAAAATATGTTCGGTAGTTTTTTAAATAAAAATTAATATAATAATTATACCCATATTATATGAAGAGATTACGTGACCCACTTCAAAATAAAATATGGCATCCATCTTTTTTTCCCAATGTAAAAATTGTGATTTTTAAAGTTATTTTAAATTTATATTTAGTGTTGCATCTGAATTTTCTGTACATCTATATTCTGCGCCAATGTAATTACAATATTTTGGAGTTTAAATGATCATCAAACTTTGATTATTTCTTTAACGAAACCTAATTTTAACGTATACAGAATGTAAACAAATCAAGTTGTAGGATGAGTTGTATAGGAATTGCTGACTTTTTTTAATGCACAATTATTTAGCTCTGGAGGCGAATATAGGTGATATGAATGAAATTTTCATTAATTTTACATAGAGAAGCAGACGATTTTATAGCATTGCCTTTTTCGATGAAGTTTTAAGCATGGAGTTAGAAAGTATTTCCGGAATATAGGTGGATTGAACAGAATGCTTTGTAAAAGAGAATTAATATAAATTTATATAGCTGTTATTCAAAGAAATACTTAAGAGGACATGATGTGGTGTGAATAAAAGAATAAAGCACCTCATTATGGACAATGTGGCCCTTAAACCAAGATTCTGTAAAATCAGAATTAGAGGTAATTCTTTTAGCAATATTATTTGTATCTACACACCGTTTTACTGAAGAGAAGGAAATTTCATGCTGCCAATTTTCAAATTTTCGTTTACGAACTTATATCAGGGTTTAGTTATACGAGTTCGGTGATTACAATTTAAAAGTTTAATTTACAGAGCGAGATAAGATAGTGGCAATTGTGTTTCCATATATTTTTTTAAATCTATAAATGGAGAAAAAATACTGAACGACGCTGGAAATTATTATTACACTTAATTTGTTTTACTTAGAGGAAACCCACGTATCATTGATCGTTTGTGATCTGGCTCCTCGGTGCTGGTTTCAAATACCGGAAATGACACTATTGTTAAGTTATGGTATATCCGGAAAAACGAATCCAGAACTCGGGATAAAATTTAATGTCCTTTAAATATAGATATTAAAAGAATAGATCCCGTATAAATATAAATGTCGACCTTAGTGGACAAAGCAAGAGCGAATCAACGTTCTATCAATAAAAATTTGGTAAAACATAATATTTGGTAAAATATAATATTTGGTAAAAGACAATTAATTAGATTTTCAAAATTTTGCAAATTTTATGGTGACTGAAGAAATCTTTAGAGAAAATATTTCTACAGATCTCTTATTGCAGATAACATCGTCTATGAATCTGTTTCATTTTTTTTATGCACTCATTTGCAGTGAATAGCCGAAACCTGCAATAGTAGCAAGAAAACTTGCAATGTGCTACAATTTTGGAAACTTCCATGGAGATCGGCAAATTCAGGCTTAACACGATAACAGTTTGAAGAGTTTCAAATTTTTAAAATATGTAGTTTGAACTGAACTAGACTGCAACGGCCAAGTTCATGCTTATATGTAGAATACACCACATATATAATTACCATAAATAGGTTAATAAGTAGGTTTCCTATGAGTAAGTCTCGGATGAGTAAGCCCGATGAGTATATTCCAAAGTTAGTATCGGTCTCCATAGACCATAGACTCCATAGATACAGTCCACACACAAACACACGCACACATCAAGAAAAATGTGGTACATAACCAAGTTTCTTGATGCTGTTGCAGATATTGGGTATTTCATGCTGGCGATCAGATGGAAAAGTACATAGTCCCAGTCACCGTCTATGACTGTCTGTATGACTATGGACTTGTCGGTCTCCATAAAGGTTTGCAAAACTTCTTTCACAAAAAGTCTTGTTGCCACTAAAGGTATCTTACATTCCATGTTATTAAGCCCATAGAAAGCTTGAAATTGATCTATGTTCAGCTGCTATCTGCATTGAGAGTGCGCTACAAAATTTTTTAGCTCTCCTTATAGGCGAATACTCTGAATATGAAGTGCAGTAATCTTGTACACTGTTACCAAAAGTTAAACACGCGGCAGTAAATCCGATATTAACTTAAACATTTCTGAATTGATTGACTCCAAATTTCACAAGAGGGTAATCAATTGAGTAATTTATTCCATGAGTATAATAATAAAATTAAAAAAAATATGTTTAGATATATTTTTATCTTTTAAGTGCTTACTTTCTAAAGTTTTGTACGCTATACAAACAAACCAAACAATCCTTAATATGGGAAGTGACCTTCCCTGACTTTAACACAAGCTTTGCATAGTCGTTTCATCCTTTCAATCAGCTGATCCAGCGCGCAGAGTGTAATAACAGCTGGGCAGTTTTCAGCTCTTGAAGAGTATTTGGACGAGTAAACGGGCAGAGATAGCTTTTCTAATGGTATCTCAAAGATTTTCGATGGGACTGAGGTTCGAAGAACACTCTGGCCACTGCATGTGAGCAATAACTTCGCTCTCAAGGTATTCGTCCGCCAGCCATCTTTGTGTGGACGAGCGGTACTGTCAATCAAAAGAAAATCTGGACCCTTTGCTGCAGCCAAGAGTCTCACGAAGGTTCAAGTACTTGATGTCGATACCTTACCGCCGTCACAGTACCCCCCCCTCGTGAACACGTGTAGGTCGTTGCGATATCCCGACGAAAATCCGGCCCATACTAAAACACTACAACGACTAAATGAGTAATGCTGCAGAGTCGCCTTCGACGGAAAGAGCTTGCAATTTCGTCCCAGAAGCTTAACGGTAGAGCGTCGGCTGGCCAGTTTGGAGATCCAAGGTTCGATTCTCGGTCGGGCAGCAAGGCTCTTTACAATGGCGCCCGAACAAATCAACCCTGTAGGTTAGTGCAAAGATGTCGGAGGTCTAAAAGTGACCCTAGTATGACTAGTACAGATTCAGTGGACTCTGTAAGATTGAGCGCCAATTTCAAATTCAGAAGATAAACGACCACGCAGGATACTAACCTGGGTAAAAATAGTAGTAGAAGAAGGCTAACCTGTGGTAAAAATAGCAGGAAGTGGTCAGCCAGATCGTCAGTTGCCAGCCAATCTGACATTAGAGGGTGAAGAATGCAGAATCCACTTCGACGATAAGAGATTACAATTTCGTCCCAGTAGCTCATCTGTAGAACGTCAGCTGGCCAGTTCGGAATTCCAGGGTTCGATTCCCGGTTGTGTCAGCAAGCCTCTCTACAATGTTCAACGGTGTTACTGAGTTGGTTGTGTATTCCTAGTTCTCTTCAGACCCTTACACGTTTATTGTATAAATCTAAGGCAAATTGTGACACATTCGTGAAGAGTACATTGGATCATTTCTCTTCTGTAGATGTCGCATGCTGACCACACCACTTTAATCATGCTCCTCTGGCCTTAGTACAAAAATGGACACAACATAGTGCATCCGGTCACAGAGACCTTTGACATGTAGCCTTTACCCCACAGTAATGACGGATATCGTCTTTCCTGTTGCTTTTGTAGAGTAACGTACTGTTACCTAGATCTGTTGAAGGGTTTTAAAAACAGAAAACACGCAAAGTAATAAACAGTGCGTGCTGGAGATGGCATATCAATCGTTAAGGAAAAGGCTGCAGTTTCAGCTAGTAATTACTAACCGCCATGAGATGAAGATATATCTTTCTCATCCATACATCTCAGTGTCGACCTATTTTATGTAGAAAGGAAATGTCTGAATTTCCACAGCTGTGGAAAAATGTGCTGCTTGAGTTTGTTGTATATGACAACGGGGAAAGGAATCTTTGGACTGCGTTTTGTGTGTCATACTTATAGAGCCGTCTCTGAAGAGCGGTGAACTCTGGCCTGTCAACGGGGGAGAGAGAGAAACTCTTTGAAAGGAGAGGGAGTTCGATTTTAGAATCCGAAGGTGTAAGTCGCCATCCTTCTGCAGCTCACGAACCAAATTTCGGCTAAGAGCCGATACTTAAAAATGAATATGAATTTAAACCTTCAAATTTGTAAATAATGAAAAATATTTGTTTTATACATAAAGTTATATTTTAAAATTTTACCTATTGTTTTTACATGTGCCCTCGGCAAAGCAACTACGTTACAGTAGCCATTGCTTAGGGAGCTGTTGCGGTTGCTTGACGATTTCGCTTGACCAGTAATTAGATGAACTGGTTATCAGAGATGTTATATTTCTAAAAAGACTTGGAACGGGTCTCCGGATAACTGTCCCACTTATTCAAAATTGTTTCCAAAAGCGAGAAATGACAGAATGGTCCACAGTGACTTTCTTAATGGACTGTCCTGCCCCAAACCTCCTAATAGCTGTGGTGAGGTGAATTTTACACACAAATACAATGAAAGTTAAACACATAAATACATTAAATATACTCACCAAATAGTTCCACCAGGCTCAACCGCGTTAACGTATAGTGGGGTCCGATTGGACCTAAGTACATTGCATTTACTACAACTAAATAATCACTCCCTTTTGTGGCCAACTAACAATTTTTATTTATAGAACACATGAAATCTCAAATTTAAACATTAATATACAAAATACACAATTACAAAGAGTTCCCAAATTACCTAAACTTGAACTCGGGGTGCACAGTTTATTTTGCATTAATTTGCATATTTATAAAATCCAAATTTGTAATTAATTACTTTTTGTTAAGAACACAATATGTATATTCAATTTTGCAAAAACTCCCATTTATCATAACCCTGCCCTTACACTATTGGATTACATCAGTTACTTAAACATTCATGTACACATTTTAAAATCAATATATAATTTCCATACCTTCATACATAGGACTCTCACTGAGTGCTGTAGCTGACCTCTGCACGTAGGAAAGGGTGGCATAATTAATTGAATGTTTATTAGTTCATTTATTCCGATGGTTCGTGGAAAACACTACCAGTCCGGGAAACACTAGGTTGCATATCATCGGTCATAAGTTATTGCCAAGTATTTTCTTTGAGATGGGCACACCGTCCACTTTCCTTCTCCTCCTCTTAATATCTGCCTCAGTCCCAGCTGCTCTTGAGTGAGCATGCGTACAGGCTTTGCCAAATATATACGTTTTCGTAGAGGCTTGTCTGCTGCTTGGGATCCCTGAATTGGTATCCCTATGCGACTCCGTCTACGTGCTTGCGTAGTGAAGATTTTGCTGAAAATTCGAAACCGTTCTACAAGATCTGTGACTACCCTGCCACAGCTGCAAAATAAACAGAAAGCTATTTCTGGAGAATATCTGAACGCTGTCTTAGAGACTGTTACCCCTAGTTAGGTAAAATGCGCCGGTTCCGTGAAACTTGTAGAAACTGCCGCATGACAAGTGTTGTCAAGTGTCGCCTACTTCGTGGCCCGGATGCGTTTCTAGCGCAAGTGCTCACAAGGAACCCAGGAGACCTTTTTCCATCAAACTCAGATTGCGTCTGAACTTTTTTTAAATTCTAAAACTTTTTAGAATACTACAAACAAGGGGAACGACAAAAACAGGGAGGAAATCCCCCCAACTCTCATTCGCTGTTCCCAAACGCTATAAAAAAGGAGGAGGTCCAAAAATGCTTCTCCATTGGTCTAGAAGCGACGCTAATTTTTTATGCGTTCCACTAAAATACAAGAACCAGAGGGCATACAAAACCAGGGTGGTCCAAAATACCGGACACCGACGCGCGCCACACCTGACAGGGCTATAAATTTTCAAAGATTTGTAGCTCAACTTTGACATTTTGCTGCAATTAAATCTCTGAATATTTACAATCCATGTCAGTGCGCACACAACCCAACGGCGCCAAAAAATCCCAATTCCGTCTGTGCAAAGGCCTAGCTATAAACATAAATAAAAAAAAACATAGTATACATTTCAATATATTTACACCATTACCTTTTTCCAGGGTTACGTATCAAGATATGTGATTACCGTATCACATATTTTCACCCCCCTGAACAGAAAAGAAGTCAAGCTAGGTTTACAAAATATTATATAGTACACTTTACATCATCATTATTTGTTTACAGATTTTCCATCACTTTTTCTCAACAGTTCACAATTTTTTTTGTTTACAGTTCGCATCATATACATTTCCACACAACAAGTCTATCTGATCTACATTTGTATAATTTCACAATTTTACTTTACATATTTTACTTTACAACGCAATACGACCACAACAAAACAACTGTCAGTCCAGGCGTTCCTCTGTTTACGAGTAAACATCTGCTCGTTGCCAGGCAACCCCCCAAAACCCTTCTCCGAATTCTCTCGAAGACCGGAAGTCCGAACTCGCGCCTTGCGTAGCTCGATTCAGAGCAGAAGCGCGGCTGGCTATCCGCATCGCCATACACATCGTATTTTTTCTTTTTGCCAATCACCAAAGAGCAGGTAAGTATCTTAGCATGTTTTTAGCATGTTATTTAGCAATGTTATCTCTGTGTTTTACACACACGTGAGTTATTTGATGTGGAAATGAATTTTGGCTGTCTAATTTTTACAAGTCAGTTCATTCTCTTTGTCATCTGACCTGCGTGCTACATTGGCGGGAAATCCAAATCGTCACATACACTGATACTGTGTTAACAACAATCCCTGATCTCTCTTTCACAATGTTATTATTACTTATTTTTAATCTAATTTTACGTCTATTTTCATGTGATTTGAATGTTTATTTTATGTTTTATTTCGGCGCATTTTTTGCATGTATTCACGAGCTAACCCAATTTTTTTGAATAACCTCTATAGATTTACCTAGGACACCTTTTAAATTTTAATGTTTAGTACTTAAATTGAACGACCCGCGTTTTAAATACCTGTATTGGTTCACTACCATGAATCATTCTTCTAACGCAGCTATATCTATTGTATTTATTTATATTTTTTTTCTTAATTTATCTTTTATTGTCATTCACTTATATTTATATTAAAATCTGTATATTGTTATTCCTCTGTGATTCTCTAATCTTGTACATAATTATTCATTTTTACTATGAGTTCATCACTTCGTATTAATGCATTTCTTTCATGCCTATTTGCTGGCCCCCCGCATGTAACGCTTCTCCCGCGCTGCAACGAATGACCTTGAATTTTCGCCTGCGTACTTTGCCTCGGAACCAGTTTTTCTTACCGAAAGAGTCGACCTTCTTAGAAGTTTGCCAAGCACTGGCTTTTTCATACCAGCCCGCCGTCAGCTGTTTTTTTTTTTTTGTTAGCGGAGCTGCTCTTATTTTTTAAAGCTTTGTTTACAATATTCTCTATTATTATTTTATTTGTTTATTTATTTTGATTATATCTCTTTCTTTGACTTGTAATCCTATCAAAATTTAACAAACATCTGTTGTCATAATTTTAAAATATTTTGCAGCGATATCAACGATCTGAACACCCTAATTCGCTGCCTGTAATCAAGGCCGCCCGGTTTGTATATGGTGAAGTATTTATTTGTTGTTATTGTGATATATATATATATATATATATATGTCTTTTACTTTATTTACTTATTTTGATTACTGATTCATTTTATTTTTTGTTATTTAAAATTTACTTGCAAGTTAGTCCCCCCCCCTTTTTTTTTGAAGTTGCAACTGGCCGACTGCCATTCACTACTCTTATGTATATCATTATATCTGTGTATATCTGTTTTGGCTATATATTATCAGATTCATATAAATTTTTTAGCGATACCTTCTGCCATATATGATGTCCAGATGGACTCGACTGTAAAGTGATGCTTTTTTGACAGATGGGAACAGAACCTGTCAGTTTTGAGCGATGGAAGTACCCATACTGGTCGTATCTTTTTATTATTTAGTTATTTGTTATCCTTTATTCTGTGATTTATTTATTTATTATTTTATTTGTTAATTCTACCCTGTATTTGAAATTATTTTTATTATTATTTTTATGTATTTGAAAATTTTCTTTATTTGTTGTCTGACTTGCCCCCCCCCCCCCTTATTTTGACTGTACCCATCTTATTTTCTACACTGCCCTACGAGTTCGTAGGTCCGAAACTCCCTGCTCTTATCCCACTTACAGAGTATTTGACAATGTCCATTTTTATAACGTAGACTAATTTTTATTTTGTTTGGGAGGGAAAATTTATTTACTATTTTCTTTCACTTCAAAATTTTCCGAGTCTCCGGTTTTATTTTGTTCTCAAACATTTTAATTTCCTGAAATCATCATTGTATTACATATTATTTATACTTCAGATATCTCTTATTTTTTTTTTTTTTACGTCCATTAACTTATTTACTTTACTTATATTTTCATTTGAATTATTTATCTTTTATCATTTGTCCGTTCATTTATTTAATATTTACTTGCATAAATGGGACGGGAATTTAGAACTTTTTACTTTTGCTGCTGAGTCCTGCCTGCCTGCCTTATGCGCGAACTTCGTCTCAGCCTATCATTCCACTTGTTCGAGGGGTTTAGTGTTTTTGGAGAGACTCCGGTTTTTTGTTTTGTTTTGTTTTCTTCCGGTGTAGGCCTTGCTAACTTCGTCTTATCTAGCGCGCTACGATCAGTTTCGTTTTCCCGGAGGTGCGCTTTTCTTATCTGTTTCGTAAAAATTTTATTTACATGTAATCTAATCGATTTCTGATTTTGACTTCCGAGCGGTTTTAACTCATAATTGTTGTTCCTAAATATTTTGACTACCGTGTATGGGCCCGTATTTTTTGCTTGTAGCGCTCCCTTTTTTATTAATTGCTTCGCGTACACAATCTGTCCTACCTGTAGAGACCTGAATTTTGTATTTCGTTGATCCCGTTCTTGCCTTCGTTGTGCCCTGATTTGATTTTCCATTGTTTGTTTATTTATTTTTTTTGCCCATATTAATTGCTTATTTACATTTTTCTCTTTTATTGCTTCATCTAAATCAATGATTACATCGTCCGTGTCTATATTTTCGTGCATTTTTATTTCGTTTGGTAATCGGAGTTCCCTTGTCATGAATAGCATCGCTGGACTAAATTTTGTACTCGCTGAGGGTGTAGAGTTGTAAAATAATTTTACATATGGTAAGGCTCTGTGCCAATTGAAGGTTTGTTGTGCCATACATGCCAAGCTAGATTTTATAGTTCCATTTGATCTTTCATTTATAGCATTTGAGCTTGCTTTATATACACTGGTTTTCCTCAACTCAATGCCGTTTGTCTTAGCAAATTCTCTGAATTCATTGCTTGCAAAAGCTCCCCCATTATCTGAGAGTATAGTGTCTGGCACGCCCCAATTTGAGCAATAATTTGTTAGCACTCTGATTACAGTTTTTGAAGACATGTCTCTCGTGGGAACTGCTTCTAGATATCTAGAATAGTGATCAATCATTGTTACTATGTAGCAGTGTTGTTCATTAGATCTGGGCAATTTGCCTATTATGTGGAGTAACCTTATCTGTTTTCCCCAACGTTGCATAATTTTTGCTGAAAACATGATAATTTTGTAATAATAAGTTTCCTATTTCCAGTTTTTCCTCTGCTTTTAAATGTTCTAGCTTAAAATCATTAATATTGAGTTGTTCTTTTCTCATTTCGAGTACATTCCATCTATTCGGGTCATTCACCTCTGCCAGAGTGTTAACTACCATAACCGGTTGTTTATTATCATCAGTTTGTTCTATTTGTTGTGGAATTAAATCAAAGATTGTACTAATGGTTCCTAGTTTTGTGTTTTTATTTACGTGCAATATTTTTTTTGAATTATTTTCTATTACTGTTATTATTTCGCCTTTTTTCACTGTATGGAGTGAGGTTTCTGCGTGTATCTGCACTTTGTCTTTTTCACAGTTTAATATTACTTCCTCATCATCTAAAATATATGTATTTAGTTTTAATCTGACAGTTTTGGCTTGTTGCGGCAAGATTTTGATTTTTGTTGCTAATTTTGCAGTTATGCCATTTACTTTTACTTCTAGTCTGTTAAATTTCTGTTTCAAATTATTGTTTTGGGTTTCTTTGTTTTCATTATAATTTAATTTTACCTCTCCTTTTGGGAGTATTAACGAATTCCTCTCTGTATTTAAAATTGCTTTAACATTTCTCATGAAATCAAATCCTAATATTATTTCGTATTTTTTGCCAAAATTTTGTTTCGTCACGTAAAATTGATGTTTAGTTCTAGTGCTTCCTATTTTTATCGAAATTTCTATACATTTACTGAATTGAATTGTTTCTTTTGTTAAAGTTTGAATCTTCACGTTTCTCGAGATGTAATTTATTTTAGTGTTGTTTTTAATTTTGAGGAATGCCTCATCTGTAATTAAGGAGACTGATGCCCCGCTGTCTAACATTGCCTGTAAGTTAACACTTCCAACATTTATTTGCACTGTGGGTAGGGGAGTAGAGCTCGTACCTGTACTCAAAATTTTTTCTGTTCCTGGTTTCTCTGTTATATAATTTTTTTTTCTTTGCTCCTTCGTATTCTTTATTTGTTTTTCGGACCTAACCTTTATTTTGTCTCTATTGCTGTGGGTTGATCCGTTGCTTAGTTTAAAGCCCTTTTATTTGTTTGTCTTGCCGCCCTATTGTATGTTTGTTTTTGTGCGGTGTACCCTGGCTCATAATTTTGTGCATATCTTGCTCTAAAATTTTGTGTTCTGGGTTTATTTTCTTCCCATTGTTTCCGCCACTGACTGTTTGGAACTTGCTCTCTTCTCCATCTCGCATTCTGATTATCATTTTGGTAATTAGTTCTATTTTGTTCATTTCTGCTTTTGACGTTGTCTTTTATTTGCTTTACCGCCCAACACTCTGCTAGCCAGTGTCCCTTTTGTCCGCAAGCCAAACATAAAATGTGTTTAGTTTCTTCCTTGTTTACCGCGCAAATTGTTTTTTTTGTTTCCTCCATATTATTCATGTCCTCCGTTACCTCTTCCAACGCATTTTCTAGTACGCAGGCTCGCTCTACTGCCTGTTGAAATGAGCTCGGGTCTGACTTTTTTAGTTCAATTCTGATGTCCGTTCTTACAGTCTCTATTAATTTTGCTAATTTTACTTTGTCTTCAATTGCTTGTATTTCTTTATCGTTAATTCTTGTAATGCCCAGGTACCCTCTAGCATGTTTTTCAATTTCGTAAGCTAGATCTCTTACTGACATGTTCGGTAAATGCTTTACTTCTTGGAAATCCTTATGCTTCTGTACGAGGTTTTGATGTCTCTCGAATTTCTCTCTTAAAGTTTTTAACACTTTACAACAAAGTTGAAAAGTGTTTATGACTTTGTTCATTCTGTCTGTCTGTCTGTCTGTCTGTCTGTCTGTCTGTCTGTCTGTCTGTCCGTTAGCACGATAACTGCCGTAAAATGAGTTTATCAAAATGAAATTTTAGTATGTTGTTCAGACGGTCTGTAGGACCTATGGGAATATAAATAAATAATATCACCCAATTAGTTTTTTATTGAACCCGGGTTGAAAAAATGAAATACATTGAACCCTATGGGACCTAATTTTTCAAACATTTTTTAAGTAAATTTAAAATTCACGAATTGCTTCGAAATTTTTAGGAAATATTCACATTATCCCATAGAATATATAAAAAAAAATTCAGTAAAATATGTTAAGTAGTTTTTTAATTAAAAAAATTATTTAATATAGGGAAAAAAACAAATTCATTTAAATTCTGACTTTGGGATATCTTCCAGAAAGAAAAGAGAGAGATATTATATAATAAATATCTCTCCATTTGTTTAAACGTTTTGCATATGGGAGTGGCTTCATATTTTAAAATAAATTTGGCAGATAACAATTTTTCATTTTTTTTAAATTTTATATAACTCTTCATGATAAATTTAATTGATGGCATTTTAAATGCACTTTCCTACGTCCTAGAGAGTTAAAATTTGGTACACAGCTTAAATTTGTTGAACATTTTATTCGACAAAAATTTGATGGATCTTTAAATATAGATCATACATTTTTTTCGAAATGGCCTGAAAATAATCCCCGTTCACTTCTATAAATCATTGGTGTAATATTGTTAAAATTCTGATGTGGACAGCACATGTCTTTCTCTGCAGACTCATATTCGTTCTCTTTATTTATTCAATGATAATTTGAGTTTATCTGCACAACATAAGCATTTTAAATGACATTGAATTTACACGTTAAACTTAAATTTGGTTCTCATTTGATAGCTGGACTTATTGTCAAAGGTGGCGTAGCGAAAACGCGAAAAAACTAGAATATCTCAAGAACGGCTAGTCCTAGAGTAATGGGGTTAGTCTTATTCTTTTTGTTGTTAAAAATCACATATAAAATAGGAATTTAATTGATATAATTGAGCACACGTAGTCTTTTATTTTTATATATAACGATTTTTGCTGGCCATTTCGCAAAAATAGCCCGTTCCTTTTTCCCGAATCGTAGTAGAATAACCTACAAATCATTTATATACCAAATTTTGTTAAATTTGGTATATAAATCACTTGTAGGTTATTGAAATATTATACTCCAAATTTTGTTAAATTTGGTTCATTAGTTTTTAGCTAGAGTGGATAAAGGCAATTTCTGCGGCCATTTCGCAAAGAAGGCAGATTCTTTTATTACGAATAGTTCTATAATCTAATGAACATCAGGATTTCCCACAAAAAACATACCTACCAAATTGTATGAAATTCGGTCCATTAGTTTTTCAATTAGAGTGGATGTAATATCCACACAGACACACAGAAACATACACAGATACACCCTTACACACACAGACGTCTTCCTCGCAAAACGTGTAGATCCTTTGAAAATTCGAGTTCCGATCTTCGGCACGATTCCAATACTTTGAGTACATACACATACACATATATATTATCTGTGTATCTAAATTCCGTGCCAATGCAATTACAATAGTTGTGATTTTAAATGATCCCTAAACTTTTATTATTTCTTCAAGGAAGCCTAATTTTAACATATGCAGAATGCAAATATCTCAAGCGATTGTAAGATGAATTACATAAGAATTGCTGAATTTTTTTCACACAAAATTATTTAGCTCTGGAGTCTGGAATACAAGTTATATGAATGAAATATTCATTGATTTTGCATAAAGAATCAGATGATTTATATTTCGATACAGTTTTAAATATTTAAGTATAATAAATTACTGTAGTACTGTGATAATGTAAAAGATATTACCACTGAATGAATCACATTTTAGAAATTTTTAAATGAAATTACATTTCAGTTGGAAAGTGTTTCATAATCAATGCTTATGCATGATTGATCTTTCTTGTTTCTATTTGATTATATCCAATTTCATTTTGTAAAGCAATGTTTTGTGCCAAAAACTGTTTCGCTTTGCCTTTGAGTCGGCTTTTCAACAAAATTCCTCTCTGCTTTTCATCGACATTAGCTAGCGAGCAAACTTGCTCGAATTGCGAGAGAAAGAATTTTATATCACTATCCTTCTCACCTTCGAAAGTCGGCAGCATATTTAGGATAGGTATTGCTGCGTTAAAATTTATTTGCTGTTCTCTTACTTCATTTTTTTTACTTTTACTCATACCCTGCATTTGTCGCGGTAGCATCTCTTGAGAGATATCGTGCTCCCCTACGCTATCCTCTTCCGTTCCGGAACTCTCACTATCTGTAGTTTTTTTATTTTTCCTTCGCGTTCGTGTCATTTTTACATTGTTTACTTTTTTCGGTTTTGTTCTAACAGTCCTGGTTTTGGTGTTGCTACTTTTTGCGTCCTTTTTTGTTTTTGTCGCACTCTGTCTTGTCCCATCCTGGACTGCTTTGTTTCGCCTTGTCGCTACCATTTTCCCCCACACTAAAGTTTGAAAATATGTGATACGGTAATCACATATCTTGATACGTAACCCTGGAAAAAGGGAATGGTGTAAATATATTGAAATGTATACTATGTTTTTTTTTATTTATGTTTATAGCTAGGCCTTTGCACAGACGGAATTGGGATTTTTTGGCGCCGTTGGGTTGTGTGCGCACTGACATGGATTGTAAATATTCAGAGATTTAATTGCAGCAAAATGTCAAAGTTGAGCTACAAATCTTTGAATATTTACAATCCATGTCAATGCGCACACAACCCAACGGCGCCAAAAAATCCCAATTCCGTCTGTGCAAAGGCCTAGCTATAAACATAAATAAAAAAAAACATAGTATACATTTCAATATATTTACACCATTCCCTTTTTCCAGGGTTACGTATCAAGATATGTGATTACCGTATCACAATAGCACGCCATCGTTGAAAATCTTCAGCATATATTATTTGTGTCATAATAGAGTTAATATAATCCAAATTCTACTTTCACACTCTTCAAAAAATGAATTTTCTGTGAGCTTTGAAATTTTTACCTGCAATATGAGTCGCAGATATCCCATGCCTAATTTCATATCATTCGAAGAGCAAATCGCTATTGGACACATTATTTGATACTTGCATATCCACATCGACGATAACAGTAAGTTTCAGCCAATAAAATTCATGGAATGGTAGATATTTGAGAACTTGCATCGCATGCTTAACATGTTTTTCATAAGCGAGAACATGCTTTTCATAAGCATTTTTAACAGGCAGTGTATATTAATGTCGTACCATAAAATCATTTAAAAGTGAAAAACATTGAGCAAATATTTCTGCAATTCAAAAATTGACCAGTACACTACTGCAGTGTCTGAATCAGTTGTTTTTGTGTATAAATAAGTGACGCAAAGCCAATCAATTTAAATAACAAATTATTTGATCACTTGTTGAAAAAACGAATGCCGCAATCAAATGAATTTAATGAACTCTTTTGATCGAGTGCTAAAAATAAAAGACATTCAAGGGAAAAATATTTCTAATTCGTACACTAAAAAAATAGTTTTAATCTTAAAATCATTCATAATTATCATAGTAAAAATGGAATTCGTTAAAAATAATTTCTACGTATAATTAAGTTAAGAGTTGAAATTTCGCAATACTATCTAGGTTTCTTCGAAAAAGAATTAAAGATAATATTCTTATTTAAAATAATTACTTCAGTCAAAGGAATTGTTATTTATCAAGTGGTATTTAAAGTTTGATAATAATATTTGAACTGTTGCAAATGAATATTACCTAATTAATAATAATTGGAAATTTCATTAAAATGTCAAACTTTAACGAAATAAATAATTAATAGTTCACTTAAATCATAATATTGCCAAAAATAAAATTAAATTAGTAATTTCTATGTTTGATAATGCAATATAAATATAATTGCACGTAATAAATTTCAATGCACTTTCTTCAATAACACGATAAGTGATTTTTTTTATAGTTTACATTCTAGAAAATCTGATGTGGGCAGCATATGACTTTCCTTATATAATGTAATGAATTTACTCCTTTTACAGTAAAAAAATAATATATAAGATCCACGGTACTTTTTTTCTAATGTTGAGTTTTACATTTGGCGATTTTCCGGATGACAACATGTAAAACAATTTCAAAGTACCCAATTAACTTATATTTCGCGCAACTCTAAGTAAACAATTATCAATATTGATATCATCCTCAATATGCGATATAGTCCATATATTAAAATATTTTAATAATTAATTCATCATTTAGACGTCATTTTCTTTTTAGTGCCACTTTTTGTAATTTTGACGATATTTTCGTTAATTTGGGGTCAAATATCGCCAAGATAGTGATACGTTATTATATTAATCGCCAAGTTCGCCAGATGCATCACCAAGTGTTACAAACAAACGGAGAGAGGAGCATATCTTATATACTAGAAGGTATGCCTGTCATATGACGGAAAACAGAATTTGCGAAACATTATTTCCTATTTGGTGTCAATTTTATCAATTTGGCGACATTTGTGCCATTTTGGAAACATTTAAAATTGTCGCCAAGTTGGTGGCGTTCCGCTAAATTTCACACCAAGGGATATGGACAGACAGACGGAGAAATAGGTTATTCTTATATTCTACTATTATATACTTTCCAAGATATTGAACTTTCATCTTCTAATCGTCATTTTTATTGATTTAGAGTCATTTTTTCAACTTGGCAACAATTAAAAACTCGCCAAGTTGGCGACATTCCGCTAAAATCTCGCCAAGCGCTATGGACGGAGAAATAAGTTATTCTTATAGCAGATAAATGACTATTGGCGTCCAAATACAAACGTATTACCCAAAGTATCTTCTCATAAATGAAACGAACTAGATCCACGAGAATGATGTTAGGAAATTTATCGCATGACATTACTTATGAAAAGTGAACACATTTTAAAATAGTTAATATCTTTTTTATTTTATATGATTTTTTGATAATTTTGTTTGCAAAATTTGCAATATTCCGAGAACAATTTTTGCTAGAGTTCTAAGATTTATGTCAATCGTTTTCTAATGAAAAATTACATAAAGAATGACTATTTGCTTAACTCTATTAAAGATTTTGATTTTTTGATGATTTTTTCAAAATTTCAATAGAACATTTAGGGGGTTCTGAACATTCGATTGTGTATAAAAGCAATAGGCTCCTAGTATTCATAGATTGTAATTTTTGTACCAAATTTCGTTCGAATCGTTTCATTCGTTCGTGAGATATCGTATCCACAGTCTCACACAGACACACATCATCTCAAAAATGTTCGATGTGAGTACAGGGATGCTTGAAACGTGCTCCTCCGTCAAAAACTCGAATTTAAATTTTCGACCCCTTCACCATACTTTCCTTATACATTATACTATGTATATAAGGAAAGTAAAAAATTGTGCCGTATGATTTTAAACTCGATATTCTGGATTCCACTTAATACTTTATGAGATAAAACAAATTTTTCACTGTCCTCCCCTACATAGCGTATGGAAGGGTAGAAAATAAATGTTAATCACGCACGAAATTGTATAAAATTGAGGAATAGGCAGAATCAATTAAGAATAATGCTGTGTAAATGTTGGCATTATCTAAAATTGATATACTATATTAGCAAAATTATCGAAGGGAAATAGGGGGTGTAGGCAGATAAAAGAGTTTCGACAATCTTGCATAATATTGTTGCGAACGTGTAATATTCTCTCACTGACATCCCCCGTCTTGTCTTTCGTGTCTATCGCAGACTAAATGGTGCCATCGGAGTGTGTTCTCCAGAAGACAGCTAGCTGTACGAACATTCTTTTTCTGACGTCACTCTATGGTTGTAAGAATTTCTAGTCAGAAGAAGGGCTACCAGATTTGGAAATTTATCGCCAATTTGAAAACATTTGACGACTTTCCGAAACTTTGAGAAACGGCCAAATAACGATTATTCTACGATATATCAGATAATTCTGGAAATTTCTACAGAGATATTTCCAGTAGTTTCTAGAAGAAAAGATTAAAGTCGAACAAGATGAGATGAAAGAAGTTATGAAAGCCGTACGAAACGAGATGAAAGTCGTACAAGACGAGATGAAACAAGCGATTAAAGCCGGACAAGAAACGATGAAAGAAGAGATTAATTCCGTGAAAGAAAGGCAAGCTGAAATGAAGGAAGAAATTAAATCTGAGATGAAAGAAGAAATCAAAACTATACAGATCGAAATGAAAGCTGGATAAGAAGAGATCAAATAAGAGGTGAAACAAAGCATTAAATACGTCGAAGAAGACATTAGTGCCTGGCAAGAAGAGATTAAAAAACTCGAAAGGAGATTACTGGCTGTCGAGCAAAAATCGCTAGACGCTAATTCGGATTTTTGTATACCTTCGGTATGCAGAGTAAAATCTCCTACATATGACGGATTGTGCATTTGGACGAATTTTCGGGCACAGTTCGACATTATCGCGGAAGCAAACGAATGGGATGAAAATAAAAAAGGCTGCCAACTCGCTGCTTTTTGTTGAGGTCCTGCAGATGATATTTTACAGACGCTGCCGGTCGAGTCTGTACTTCATAGCTCTGGCGAATGCCCTGGAACTTTGCTATGGGAAGAATAATTTGAACGAGACCAGCAGAGTGCAGTTAAAGTCTCGTTGACAAAAATCTGGAGAGAGTCTACATGTGCTGGCATCGGATATTGGATGACTTTTGCAATTATTCCTCGCAAAATGCCCTATAGATGTTCCTGAAAGTATTGCAGCGCAGTACTTCAAAGATGCCATTCGTGACCCAGAAATTCAGCACGCCATTCTTATGGCCGAATGTAAAGATCTGAGAGCTGCGCTGTCCCTAGACAGTAAATTTGAAGCCTCTCGAAAAGAATATCTCGGGCTTCATCGATCAATGGTGCGTGACGCAGCTGTGACTGACAGAACTTCAGAATCTGAGATGCTGCGTACCATGAAGGAAATGAAGGCCATGCCGCAAAGGCGAAGAAATGACAAGCGTACGTCTGGTCCATTCGCGAAAAGACTGCTGTGCTGGATCTGTGGGAAAAGAGGACATATGAGGAGTAACTTTCCATTCTTCAATCAAAATTATGTATAAAGGGACGTACCATTCTGAAAATGCGCTATCTAAAACCTTTGAGATTTCATCGTTGCACGGAAGAGATAATGGACCTTATATCAAGGGTCGTATAAACAACAATGTTAAATGCTTCTAGACACGGGTGCGAATGTGACCATCGTTAAAAGTGAAGTAGCTCGCCGAATTAACGGCCAACTTCCTTATACGGCACCCCCCATTTCTATACGTACAGTTACTGGAGAAACAGTGAATGTGCGTGGAAAAATGGTACTTACTATTTCACTCGGAGCTAGCCGTTATCACCATGTTGTTTACGTTGCAGATATTTCTGACCTATGCATTCTCGGACTGGACTTTTTAAGAAAAATACGGATTTGACCTAGACTTAAAACAATGAAATACGGACGGCCAATAAAGAGATTTCTTTATTTGGAATAAAAGCAGGATACATCCTAGAGTGCAAAATAGTTACTGCCGAAGATGTTTCGCTGTCCACACAAAGCGAGTGTCTGGTGAGAAGGATTCGGAAAAGCCCAAGAATACGTGGAGTGGCAGTAAGAGATTTTCTATCTTCGCACTATAAAGCAAAAGGAATTCTTGTGGCCGCGGATCTCGTGGATATTTCAGGAGACTACGTACCTGTCCGAATAGCTAACATGAGTGACAGGCTCAAAATAATTCATAATGGGGAGCAATTAGCTTCATGCTCTGCGGTTACCAACGTAATGCGTGACTGTCCAAAAGGTGGGGACAGTAGTCCTGAACATCTAAATACCATCTAAAACAATCTGGACGGACTAAATCGTACAGAACACGAGGCGAGTAAAATCCTCATTTCGGAGTTCCGTGAAATCTTTTCGCCTGCTTCAGAAGACATGGAGCGTGCCGGACTAACTAAACATAGAATCGACACTGGCAATTCCCAATTAAACAAGCTCTTCGAAGACTTCCACTTGCAAAGCAATAATAAGTAAATACGCTTTTAAAAGATATGCTGGAAAGCGGCGTAATCGAACCATCACCAAGTCCTTGGGCCTCGCCGATCGTCTTAGTGAAAAGGAAAGATGGTTCTACGAGATTGTGTTGACTATAGAAGTCTCAACTATGTGACAAAGAAAGACAGCTATCCACTCCCAAGAATTGACGACACTTTAGATACCTTTTTTGGCAGCAAGTGGTTTTCTACTCTGGATCTTAAGAGTGGCTATTGGCAAGTGGAGATCCATCCTGACGATAGAGAAAATATAGCTTTTACCACAGGACAAGGCCTCTGGTAGTTTAAAGTGATGATTTTGGGACTGTGTAATGCACCCGCAACTTTGAACGTCTGATGGAGACAGTGCTGAAAGAACTCTCTTGTGAATCCTACCTCTTCTATTTGGAAGACACAAGTATTGTTGGACGGTCATTTGACGAACATCTATAAAACCTTAGGCGGGTATTTCAAAAATTAAAGAACGCTAACTTAAAGCTAAATCCTTCAAAATGCAAACATTTTCATAAAGAAGTCGCATATTTAGGACATATCATTTCTGAAAAGGCCATAAGACCGATCTTGACAAAATCAATGTTGGAAAAGAATAGTGCAGACTGTAAGATGTTCATCAACTAAAGAGTTTCCTCGGTCTCTCTACCTATTACCGTCGTTTTGTAAAGAACTTCTTAAACATTGCCAGACCCTTGCATCGGTTAACGGAAGGAGACAAGAAATTTGAATAGACGGCCGAATGTGAAAAAGTCTTCAATCGACTTAAGGAAATGCTGGTTTCAGCCCAAATTTTGTCATATCCTCAACCAACAGAGACCTTTATCCTTGATACTGATGCTAGTAAATAAGGAATAGAGGCAGTTCTCCCCCAGGAAATAGGAGGACAAGAACGTGTCACTCCGTACTTTAGCAAGAATGAAGCCAAATGATTTGTTCCAGCCGTTACCAAATGAAAATGAAATTTAATTAAATGTGCAAATTCAGTGTAATTTCAAATAATTAGGCTTGTTATTTTATGCAATTTAATGAATTATTCAGGAAATAAAGAAAAGTTAAATTTGAATCTGCAGGAAAAGTCATGTGCTGCCTCATCAGATTTTTACTTTCCCTACAATACATGGTAATGTATAGAAAAAGTATTGGATTCGTGCCGAAAATCGCAACTCGAGTTTTCGACGGATTTACATGTTTTGGAATACCTAGAATACGAAAAATCTATTTTTAGCGAGACGTCTCTCTCTGTGTGTGAATGTGTGTGTGTCTGTCAGTTTGTGCAATGTATGTATTCACTCTAACTCAAAACTAATTGACCCAATTTCATAACATTTTATAAGTCACCTGTGGAAGATCCTGATGCTGATTAGATTTTGGTACGATTCGGGATAAAATAACTCCACTTTTTTTACGAAATACCCGCAAAAATTGTCTGTATCCCCTCTAGCTGAAATACTAATAAACCAAATTTCACAAAATAACTTGTGGTTACTCTGGTGCTGATTAGATGTTGGTATGATTCGGAAAAAAGGATCTGCCCCTTTTTGCTAAATGGTCCTCAAAAATCGTCAAAATATAAAATAAAAGATTACGTATGCTCAAATGCACCAATTAGATGTTTATTTTACATGTAATGTTTGACGATGAGAAGAATAAGACCAGCCCCATTACTCTAGGACTAGCCGTTTTTGAGATATTTTTATTCTTTCAATTTTTTGTTACGTCGGTTTTGAGAATGAGTTCAGTTACCAAATAAAAACGAAAGCTGAACTGAAAGTGCAAATTTAGTGTACATCCAACTCTTTTTTTACAAGCTTTTTTTACACGAATTTGAAGTTACACGGTTCAAAAAAGTCTTCCTTTTTTGAAAAATTTATTTGATCTAACACGATTTCAAAGTCATTATACTTGTGTACGTGACCGTGAGCGGTCTAGTATAAATTGCAGTCTTTGCTACCAATGTATCAAAAAAATTCACGTTTTTAGATCACTTCAAAAATTAGGCAGCACTGCGCATTCCTATAATGTTATCGAATAAGGGGATTCCCCAGTATACTGGGGAATCCCGTTATTCGAAGGGATCTTCCCTTATTAAGGGGATTTCCCAGTAACTACTGGGAAATTCCCTTATTCGATAACTCTTACCTATCCATTTTGTGTGACATTTACATAACATATTGCATCATTAAATTGTTTACGTTTATTAGCTCACAATATTTGATCAATTGTTCGTGTTATCAGCCATACATAGTGCTATCAATTATGTAATTGAATATTTCTGACCTAAGTGAAAAAGGTATTTTTATCTAGATAAAATTTTTACCCTAGATAACATTTAACAAAATGTCGGAAGTTTCAAAGATTCGTAAAAGGCAAGCCATTTCTTTAAAAGTTAAATTAAAAATCTTGGACTGTCTTGCCAGAGGTGAAGGTGCAGAATCTGTGGGCAAGGATTTTGGCCGGAACGAAGCTACTATCAGAACCATTAAGGGAAATGAGAATGCCATACGGACATCTGTCATCTGCGCATCAAAACTTAGTTCCAAAACATCGTCATACATTAAAGATGAAGTGTTAGTAAAAATGGAAAAATGGGTCTTGCTTTGGATGGAGGATTTATTGCAAAAGAGGATACCTGTAGATGGAAATATTATAAAGCAGAAGGCACTACGAATTTATAAGCAAGTGCAGATATCGGAGCCATCAACAAGTCGTCAAGATAAGAGAAAATTTTTTTTGGCTAGTGATGGATGGCTAACAGGATTTCTTAAAAGAAATGCATTTCATAAATTAAAAATTAAAGGAGAAATTGCACCAGCAGATGAAGAGGCTGCTAAAAGCTTTCCAGCAAAACTAGCCAAAATAATCGAAGATGGAGGCTATGTTCCCGACTAAATTTTCAATGCCGATGAAACGGGTCTATTCTGAAAAAAAAAGCTTGCCAGAACTTTTATAGTAAAATCTGAAAAAATTGCTAGTGGATTTAAAGTTGCTAAAGATGGGGTGACTTTTTTATTGTGTAGAAACGCTGACAAAACTTGTGGCTGTTCTTGTGTGTTCGCAACTGGTGACAAAATTTTAAAGCCTCTTTTAATCAACAGATCATTAAGGCCACGTGCTCTGAGAGGAAAATACATTCAACAGTTACAGGTTCATTGGAGGGTGAATAAAAAGACCTGGATGACAGCAGGTCTATTTACGGAATGGTTTGAAGAATGATTTGTTATGAAGTTAAAAGATATATGGAGCAACGATGTCTTGATTTTAAAGTACGTTTGGTCATAGATAATGCGCTCAGGCATTCAGTATTAGAGCATCCAAATGTTCAAGTAATCTTTTTGCCACCTAATACCGCTTCCTTGATTCAACCATTAGACCAGGGTATAATCGCTACCTTTAAGCTGTATTATACTCAATGAGCATTCCAACATATTTTAGATGCAGTAGAAAAGGACAACCTCACAATCGTTGATGCATGGAAAAAATATTTGATTATGGATTGCATTACATATGCTTCATTGGCCAAAGAGAAATTAAGGGTACCAACATTAAATGCTTGCTGGAAAGCAT
Source organism: Amaurobius ferox (assembly GCA_951213105.1). Lineage (NCBI taxonomy): Eukaryota > Metazoa > Arthropoda > Arachnida > Araneae > Amaurobiidae > Amaurobius > Amaurobius ferox. The sequence continues at coordinate 102,176,947 of OX578141.1, read as the reverse complement.
TTTGGCCAGAATGCGTCAAGAGTGGTAACTCAGGGCCCCAAACAACGATGGAGTCTTTTAAAATTATAGCCTTGGCACACGAAATTGAAGGAGAAGGATTTGAGGACCTACAACTTGAAAACATCGACGAATTAATGATAGATAAACTTCTAGATGTGGATGATCTGATTGATTTAATAATAGATGACGGTAATAGTACTGAGGATCATAATAGCGATAACGAGGAAGAGGCCGAAATATGTCAACTAACAGCTAGTTTAATTATCGAGGGTCTGACATTTGGGAAATGTATGGTGAATCATGTTTTAAAAATTGATCCAAACATGGAATGTGTCCTAAAATTCGAACGATATATGAAGAATTGTTTGGCTGGGTATCAAGAGTTGTATAAAGAAATTAAAAAACCAAAAGTTCAACTGTCTATAACAGATTTTTTAATAAAAAAGTGGACAGCGCAAGACCTTTCGGAAAGTAGTTTGGCAGTTCAAAACAGTATTACCGGACGAAAGTCTGCATTAAAGAGCTTGGCGGATATAGATATATCTAGTGATGATAACGACTTTGGCCCAGTTCGTCGCAAACAATTGCGCTTATTATCAAGCGACGAATAATGTAACTTATTAGCGACGAATAATTATGTAACTAAATATTATTTCTTTATTTCTATTTTAATTTTGAGTTTGCTATTCTTAATTTTGGATTAACAGATTACTTTTTTTTGCTTGCGCTACTTATTTTAATCTATGAATTATGTATTTTAAGTTTTATTGCTCAATAAAATTGCATATGTATATATATATATTATTCGTATGCATATCAGAACTTTTACAGTTTTCAGCATTTTTTTACACGGTTTTTAAACTAAATATAGTTCGTTATTTCCTCTTACACGTTTTTCCGATAACATGGAACGTATCCCACATATTACTATAGGATATTTATCTTTTTTTACACGGTTTCTTTTATACGCATTCCTTAGGAAAGTATCTACCCAGTAAAAAAAGAGTTGGGTGTAATTTCAAATAATTATGCGTGTTATTTAGTGCCATTAAACTCAATTTAAAGAATTATCAAAGAAATAAAGAGAAGAAGAGAAAATGAATTTGAATCTGCAGAGAAAGTCATATGCTGCTCACATCAGATTTTTTCCATATAGAAACAAAAAGTACAAAACTGTTTTTCAAACACTGCAAAAAATCTAACGTAAGCAACTCATGATTTTCCAGCTAACGCAAATTCATTTTCTGTTTTTTAACACGTTACAATATAGTTGAAAAGTGTTTATGACTTTGTTCATTCTGTCTGTCTGTCCGTTCGAACGATAACTGCGGTAAAAATGACTTTATCAAAATGAAATTTCAATATGTTGTTCAGATGGTCTGTGGGACATATGGGAATATAAATGAATAATATCACCCAATTAGTTTTGGACTGAACTCGGGTTGAAAAAAATGAAATACATTGAACCCTATGGGACCTAAGTTTTCAAACATTTTTTAAGGGAATTTAAAATTCACAAATTGCTTCGAAAGTTTTAGGAAATATTCAAATTATCGCATAAAATATGAAAAAAATTTCAGCAAAGTATATTCGATAGTTTTTTAAATAAAAATTAAAATAATAATTACACCCATATTATATGAAGAGATCACGTGACTCACTTCAAAATAAAATATAGTATCCATCTTATGTCAAAATCGTGATTTTTAAAGTTCTTTTCAATCTGTATTTAGTGTTGTATCCGTACTAAAACCGCTTTATTTTTGTTTAATTTCTGTGCATTTATATTATGAAATAACGCAATTACATTATATTTGAGTTTAAATAATCAATGCATCCATCTTGTGTCAAAATCGTGATTTTTAAAATTCTTTAAATTTATATTTAGTGTTGTATGCGTCATAAAACCGCTTTATTTTTGCTTAATTTTTGTGCATCTGTATTCTGAAACAACGCAATTACAATGTTTTTGTGTTTAAATGATCTTCAAACTTTGATTATTTCTACAACGAAGTATAATTTTCACTTATGGAAAATATAAACATATAAAGATGTAGGATGAATTGTATAAGAATTGCTGTATTTCTTTAACACAAAATTATTTAGCTCTGGCGTCTGCAATATAGCTGATATGAATGAAGCATTCATTGATTTTACATAGAGAACAGACGATTTTATAGCAGACTTTTTCGATGAAGTTTTAAGCATAGAGTAAAATTACTTTTACCTCCATGGTTTTAAGTTTTTAAATAAAATGAATTATTGTAGTATTGTGATGAATGAAAAGAATGGAATAAAAAATTATGAATGAAAATTTACAGCTTTTACATAGAGAGCCAGGCGATTTATATTTCAATGACGTCATTTGAATAAAGTTCATTTTTTTAATGAAGTTTTAAGTTTTTAATTGTAATAAATTATTGTATTATTGTGATATTTTTAAAAATATTACCGCTGAATGTATCGCATTTTAGAGATGTTTAAATAAAATTGCATTGCATTTGGAAAGTGTTTCATAATCAATGCTTTATACATGATTGATCTTTCTTGCTTATTTCATAATTCATTAAATTGAATTTATTTGCATGAAATAAATTTGATAATTGTTTCAAATTACACCGAATTTGCAGTTTTAATTCAATTTTCGTTTCGATTTGGCGACTGGACGTATTTTCAAAGGCGACGTTGCAAAAATTCGAAAAACTTAAATATCTCGAAAATGGTTAATCTTGGAGTTACGGGGTTGGTTTTATTCCTTGGTTCGTCAAAAATTAAGTATAAAATAAGCAGTTATTAATACATTTGAGCATATGTAGCTTTTAGTTTTAGATTTTGACGATTTTTGCAGATCATTTTGCAAAGAATAAAAAAACAAACAAAAAAAACAGGGTTTTTACTTAATAGTGTCCAAATCTAATCAATACCAGGGTAACCCACAAATGACTTAGCCATTAGATTTTGTGAAACTTGGTTCATTAAGTTTTTCAGCTAGAGTGGATACATACATTGCACAAACACCCAGACACACATACACACATAAACGGCACTCTAAAATTGTTTTTTTTCGGATTCTAGAGTTTCCGAAACTTATAAACCCGTCGAAAATTCGAGTTGCTATTTTAAACACGATTCTAGCATTTCCCCTATACATTTCCATGTATTGTAGATAGAGAAAGTAAAAATAGAATTGTATGTCACACATTGCTAATTCTTGATTTTTGTAAATGTGACACATATTAGGTAAGGGAATAATCTGTAAAGCAAGAACTTGATTAGACACAGCATATAAAAGTTGAATAAAAGTATCAATTGGATAAACAAACAAAAAAAAATTAAAGCACATATGCGCGAGATACAAACATACACTTAAAATCATTAAAATGTATTTTCATTCCTACATTACAGACGTCATTGTTACTAAAATAGTCTTTAGAATTTTCGGGCGTTATAAGCCATTATCAGAAAGCACAATATAAGAAATCATATACTCGTATATCATATCAAGATAAGAAATATATGGAAAATCTTAATATCTTTCTCTATACAAATGTCTTCTATTCTAAATATTTTTAAAAGGGTAAATATAAAGTGTAACAGTTTAGACACAAAATTGTCTATATTAAAATGTAGTCAAATATATGCTATTATTTTGATATTTATATGACATTTGTTTGTATAAAATATATTTATCTGTATATTAAAAAAAAATACTAACTACAGGTTCTGCTGCCGCCGGTGACAGAAACCTTTTAAAATTTCTCTCAAGACTAGAACCGATCCTATGGTATGAAATTATTTGCAATTAAGCACGGTGTTTTATAATACTGCCGCCTCTTATTTTGACTATAATCGGATTAAAATTGTTATTTTTTAATCAACGTTGAAATGAAAATTTCATTTTTTTGTTATAGGGAAACATCTAATTATTCTAAATTTTGAATTTTTGCGTCATCAGAAAGAGCACATAATTTTCTCTTTAATACAGTACATTTTCTCTTTAATTTGGTATTTGTGAATTAATTTTTACTCGTATGTAAATTAATTTTAATTGAATCCGTTGTTCGTATTAAAGAAATGAAAAATTATATAAACGATTAATCTTAAACAATTTAACATTTTTCTCGTAAAAAATTCTCTAAATGCTATAATCTTTGCAGATTCTAATAGTCTTTATTTTATGGTTGCATGTCTAATAGAGGCTTTGAAATTAAATTAGGGTTTAATCCGTCAATGGAAATATTTTTATTCACAAATCGTCACACAAGCAAGAGAAAAGGACTGAAGAGAAATTGATCTTTTGTACCATAGATGCGACGTTGCTATGACGTCAGGGTGCTATGAGAGCAGCTGACATCATGGCTAAGCAGTTAACTTCACAGCTAATCAGCGCTCTCAAGTTCATTTGGTGTCTAAGTTCTGAAGCAGATCACATGACTACGCATTGATTTTAAACAATGTCAGGCTAGACCATACTAAGCCCGCCATAAAAATGTACTTGTTTTTGGGGCATAACTCAAGAACCAGAGAAGTGATAAAATCCAATTTAATATGTTTCTATGGCATATTTAATTCTTTGGATTCTGGACCCCATCGGGCTAGCCCGTCTTTTGAGTCCTTTAGAATCTTATGAACAAATTTTATACTTACATATAAACGTATTTGTAAGGTTGACTTTTATAATACAAACTATTTAAAAACACACGAATGATCTTTATAACACACTATATTTAGGCAATAGAAGAAAGCAAAATAAAGACAGATGTTAAAATATATCAACAATTATGAAATGTAAAAAATATTTGTTGTGATATATATATATATACTATATATATACATATATATGATATATATATATATATATATATATATCAAAATACTTACTTTTAGTTCCTGAAGATGGTCCTTGTAATCTCGTTCGTTTGTACCTTTTGTCATTTTGACAGTGATGTTCATTTGTTCGAGGTCGCTGACAAGTTTTGTCATAGGCTGAAAAAATATGCAAATGTATGGATCAAAGAAGAGAGCAAAGAAATTAAAATTATAAAATATGGCTTATCTTACACAATAAAAGACTATGTCTCTCTCTCCCTCTATCTCTTTGTGTGTGTGTGTGTGTGTGCGTGTGTGCGTGTGTGTGCGTGTGTGCGTGTGTGTGCGTGTGTGTGCAGTCTGTAGTGGGAAATCTAAGAGTCGTATGGTCATGAAATTGGATATATAAGTACTTCAGGATCTGGGGCGGTACATCTCGGCTTTAGTTTTTTATATTCAAATTAGTTTTTTAGTTATGATTTTTTTAAAGTCTAAAATCACGATTTTCAGCCACTTTGTCAAATTAAATCTATTTTTTCTTCATTGCCGCTCATTCGCAGACGATTAAACAGTCCGTCAGATATTTATTCTGTAGGAAAACAGCTAATCGCATCAATTGCATTTATATATTTGGATTTTTTAAATTTGCAAATTCAAAAAATATCATCGTCTTATCTTAATTTGGTATTATATTATCATTATAAGTATTGTGTGATTTGACTGAAATTGGTTGAAAATTAGCTAAGATAGCAAAAATTTTGATATTTAAAGGACTTTATTGCGATTTCAAGTGTTTTCATTTATTTGTATAGCGAATGATTTCAGTTTAAAACAGACGACTTGGAAATTGAGTACTGTTATCTGTATTTGTACTATTAAGTATCGGTCGCTTATTTATTAGAAATATAAAAATCATGGTGTTTGCCGAAGATATGGCCAGTGTATAAATTGGTTTAATTGTGCTAAGATTATTGAAATTAAGATTTAAATTGTGTCCGTTGGTAGATTTTAAAGTCGAACGTAGAGTCTCCGCAAGTAACGGGTTTCAGTTTAGTGATTTGTGGGATGGGGGGGGGGGGGGTCGTATAATGGCCGTTGCGCCGATGTTCAAGGATTGCAGCTTAACAGATTAACATCGTTTAGGCACCGGCCCGAATATTTACAGCATTTACAGCTTATGGTGGAGGAATGTCTTCCCAAAACTAGAAAACAAAACATAATGCCAAGCTAAAAATGATAAACAACTAGAAAAATGTTTGTCCATACTAAATACAGTTGAAATATACAAATAGCTCCCATCTATATGCATAACTGTTTCAAGTGGAAGCAATGATATACAGGCAACCCTCGAATAACAAGGTACTTCCATTGCACGTTTTTTAAAGTTTCCTCTTTAACAATTCAAAGAAGAATTATTTTTCGCATTTGACTAAAATTTTGTACATTTAACAACATATAAGTACTTAGCAAGCAGTGTCATTATTTATTTCTGTTATCAACGGTGACCTCATTTGACTTCCTGTTATCAGCAGGACCAGAGTGAAATTTATTTAGTGCAAGTTTACGTGCAAATTTGTTTAAATCACTGTGCGTTATTTCGGGAATCTATACTGACTAAAGGTGATCTAATAGAACCAATCAATGATTCTGATTCAGGCATAATAAAAGATGACACCCAAGATTCATCTGAAGAATCCTCCTAAAGTTTTTTCATCAACAACCTAAAAACCGATAAGTACAATACTCTTTGTGCGAAGAATAAGAAAAACTTGAGCAACATATAAAAGCACAAATAATACAATAATGCAGCATGCAGTTGTTTCAAGGATAAGCTGGATCCTCTTCATTAGTGCAAGATAACCAACAACCCCGAAGTTCAAAACAGGAATGGGCTCAAAAGGAAGAAGTAAGGGGGATTATATACCCAACACCTGGATCAAGAGATAACCAGCCAGAAAGCAGCTTAAAGACCCACACAGTCAATCCGAAACTAGAAGCAACATATAAGATTGGCATGAGCCAAAACACAACAGGAATATCCAGATAAGATGAGTCTCAAGTCTGAACAAGAATAAATGAGAACCAAAAAAGATGAAAAAAAGATTAAAGCAGCACATGATAACCCCAAAGGAATAGAACTATGAAAGGAGAGGTGGGTGTTACAGGGCGTTCTGCCAGACCACGGACAGTAATGGAGTACTGCATAAGTCATTAACTAAATTACTGAAATTTTTAAGGATATGGAAGGTTTCAAAGAAATCAAGATCATAGATCGACGTGCAGTTTTGTATGATCCTTGCTGAAGGAAACTCAAAAAGGTAGTCAAATTGATAGCAATATTGAGCAATTGAAGATTTATTAGAATCCTGTTTTTTGACATAGTTTTCATGTTCCTAAATACAAAATTTTAAATCACGTTTAGTTTGACCCATAGAAGAAAGACCACACTGGCAAGAAACACTGTAAATGCCCCAACTATTAGGAATTTCTAAAGGATCTTTAAGATTAGAAAATTTGAGTTTATTAGAAGGTTTAAACGCAATACTGAATTTGAATGTTTTAAGGATTTTAGCAATCTGCTGACTGATTTTCGGTAAAAATGGTAAAATGATAGTGTTATTGAAATCTTTTCAGAAGTTAGTTTGGAGAAAAGTTTAGAAAAGTTTTGAATAGCACGATCGACTATGCTGGGAGAGAAAATACGATCGACAGCGACAGCTTTTGAATAATTGATCGCAGAATTGAGCAAATAGTAGAACAAACGTTCAAAGCACGATGGATAAAAGTATTGAAAGCAGTAAATTTTTGGTTAGACGGATGGCAGGAATTTTATGTGGAGGTAGAGAGACAGAAAACTCTCTACCTCTACCCTGTCTTAACATAAAAATCGGTGTGGATTTGGTAAAAAATAATTGGAGTTTCATTTTCTACAAAACGATCCTTCATTCTCAAGCAGATGAACTTTTAAGAGGAATTTCCGAAAATGTTTATCTTCGTACCTAAAACTCCTTAAGACGTTAAAAATTAAAGAAACATATTTTCTAGCGCCTATGACCTTAACATCAAAGTTTTTCCAGCGAGTATCATTCCCTCTACTCATTCAAAGAAAGAGAATGATGGCAGTGATGAAGAATAATTAAAGAAATGTTACGTAAATATGTAAGTAGGTAATAAAAATAATGTTTTCTTAAAAATCGTATTTTATTTTTAAAATAAACATTTCGAACCGAATTTTTATTTATGTATGAATCTAGAGTATCAAATAACACGATTTTCAATAATGAATTTCATTTGTATGAATTCGATGTCTCGTATAACACGGTTTTGAATAACACTGAACCAATTAACCGTGTTATTCAAGGTTTTTGCCTGTATATATAATACTATTTTAAAAATTGGTTATTACCTATACAAAATGCCACAAATAGAAATCAAAGATATATACAAGTCTGTTAAATATACTATACAAAACTACATATACAGGACTGCTACAGATTGGGGATAAATACATATACAGGACTGTCTTCGTTATAGATCAGTACACCATATATAAACAAATCTCACAGTCTACCCTTGCATGTGCCAATATTACATTGATGCATGCAATAATATTAACAATGAATGTAACAAATGTAAATTCAAAAGTTGATTGCAGTATATATAACAAAATTTAAAAGTACTACGAATAAATATGCAATATACAGTGATTTCATTGCTGGGGCTTCCTGTAATAACTCACAAGAAATGCTCGTTTTTCTCTAGGAATTGAATTATAGATTTCTTTTTATGTTAAACTCAGTTATTACCCAGAAGGTTTATGATATATTATCATATGTTGTCTACTGGATCTTTTAAGGTTATAGTTAGTTCTCTGTAAGTTGGCAGACAAATACGAAATTATCCAGAGATACAATTTCCCCATAAATGCAGTTTTCGGTGTTTTTTTTAATTTTGTGAATGTAGGTTAGGAAACAGCCATGCCACGTAAAAAACTGTACCGATTTTCTGCTGCAAATCAGTTGTCCCTGAGTTACTCTGAAAATATAGTTGACATTTTTTCTTCCTTTCACACTTTCATGCCACTGCTGTTACAACTTTTCTATGGCATTGACATTTAGACGTGACCGTAGCGATGAACGGGGATAAGGTAACTTCGTACTATAGACAGAGATATCTGATGTCGCCTTGAAAGCTAGTCAGTTTGCAATTACATTTCCCTAAACACTCGAGTGACCTTTAACCCATCCTATAAAAACTTTTGATGGATGCTGTTAGTTATCATAGTTATAATTTGACGAGATATCGGATTCTTCGTTTGATATTTTTTAAGAGTTTCAATACACTTACTGTCGGAGTAAATAATGAAATTATTATGTAAACTTGTAGTAGCCCTAAATACAGTCTCCTTCATTGTGAGCAGCTCTGTCTGGAAGACGCTATTTTTACAGTGTAAACGAGTTGGTAGCTTGTGGACGCACATGCTATCGTAAAAAACACAGTGAGCTGCAGTTGTTCCAGAATTAATTTTAGAGCCATCCGTATATTTATGCATATTTATTCAGTTAGATGCTGCTTGTGGTGGCTCAGCAAAGGGTAAACGGAGGTTCCCTTTTTTCTATTCGTAATCCATTTGGTCATAATAAAAATTATTCCATTGTGCTGTTTGTTTCAGGCATGTTACTTGTGTTTGGTTGGCTTCTTTATGCTCTGTCAATGTTATTGGGGGGGGGTATACCGGTAAGCACATGTAATGCTACTGTAGATATTGTGCTATAAGCCCTTGAAATTTCCAGAAAAATTATCTAGTTTTAATAGAGCTATCTAGTTTAACCGATTCTAGTTTCCTCTTTGCGTGTATATTCAAGCTTAGAGCCCAACTACTCGTAGTATAGCCCAGGATCCTCTCTGTTACTGATAGAAACTATCTATGTTTTTCAACCATCTTCTCGAATTTATACCTCATCTAGATGGTACTAGTCTTCTGACATTGTAAATTTGGTAGCCGATCTTTGTACCACCACTGACCTCCGGAGGATGGACACCGCTGACCACCGCTGACCACCCCTTGCCTGCCATCACTGCCCATCTGAGGATCGCCACCGCTGGCTTGCCAACGCTGATCAACGTAGGATCGACACCGTTGACCTCAGACTGCCCACCAGTGCTGACTGGTGATAGGTAGTTTTCATGAGGAAAAGCTATATTATCTGTTCCAAGTTCCTTGAAACCAGTAGATATAGTAGAAAAGTGCAATTTTGTCTTCCTGTGTGAGACTGGGGAGGGGGTCATGTGGTGACTTAAATGATTCGGGATGGACTTTTTGAACTTTGGAATTTTATTTTTGAAACGATATATGCTTTTGTTATATTTAATGTTGTAACCGTATGCATAATATTTTTCCCTTCCAGAATTTGCATATATTGTAAATTGTAACTTTCGCCATTAGCAAATTACTTGCATGGTAACGTCAGACACGTGAAGCGTATTTAATTACGAGCTTTGCAGCCGTCGTTCTCTTGATGCTACGCACGTAACCAACTGGTTGTCTATTACGCCAAGCTCAGGTGGTATGAATTCATTATGCTTAGCCAGAGGCTTACTTTCTTTTGATCTTACGGTTTTGTATATTTTAAATGCGTTAAGTTTGTACATTAAAGCTAAGTTCTAGTTTGAGTGGTGATTTCCTTTTCAAGTGTACGAATTGCATAGGTGATCTCTACCACAACAGCATGAATTAGGAACTATGCTTTACCAGTTGGGATACCAGGGGTTCAGTAAAAGCGCTGCCAAATATGTTGCGACTAGATTTGAGTGGAGTTAAAAAAAGCAACCTTTCAAAAATAAGACAAATTGTCCATTACAAAAAATGTGGCGAGCCCGCTATAAAGTTGGAGTCACATCCGCCACACCTTTTTCATAGTTATGAATTGTTTCACTGAGTATTTTTATGCTCTATAGGAGTATATTGCATAAAATGAAGTGTGTGCTACATAAAATGAATAGATTTCAAATATTTAAAATCCGATAACAGTTTCAAATTTTTAAAATTAGATATAATTCAAAAGCTTGATATACAAAATAAAAGTATTTTTCTAAGGGAAACCATGTCCTTTTATTTGACTTCCGGGTATCTTAGTATACCGCTGTATTAAAATGTCCTGAATTATTATATAGTTTTATTACATTTATTATACTTCATATTAAAATATAAAAGTAACTACAGAACAAATTGCAAAATCATTTCATTAAAATACTTTTCTGACAATCTATTCTGCATAGGAAAAGCAAAGGAATGAGGAAGTCATACACATATTAAGTTACACTTCGGTCTAAAATCTTAAATAGGAAAATGCTGAATAGAGTCCATTTTCACTATAGAAGAAAAGGCTGCCGCATCAGCAGATCAATGGATAAAGCGCTGACTCGTCAAGAAAAAAATAGAATTTCAATCCAGGTTGGGATATACAAAGTTTGGCAAAAAGGAAAAGGGACACTCCCTTTTAAGAGTCAAGCAGCATCGGGCACGGTTGGGTGGGTGACCACCTGGAAACATCGCGTCCTGTTGGCACATTTCGGGCGTGGTAGCCCGGTGGTTTGCGCGCTGGATTTGCACGCTGCCACAACTACCGCCGTGTTCATGCGGAGTAAGATCACGTTAAACACGTGGGTCCGTAAGTCCTTCCGAGAGGTTGGTGGTAGGGGGAGAAGGATACGTTCCCTGTGGATGCCTCTCCCACTGGGTGCCGGTCTAAATTGGGTGGCACTTCCTGACCATCCAAACAGTTACCTTACACCTTTCTAGGAGGTCGGACGGTCTGGGTCTCAACAGCAACAACCCCCTTTTAAGAGTCGATCTGGATACATGCATTACAAAAATGGCTCATATCGGTTTTAAATTAAGAACACAGTCTTGTGATCTTAATAAACCATCATTCAAAGCAAGATGGGTCTATTTGAAGAATCTAATGACTTTCAATGGGGTATCAGAGTTGGATGTCATTATTGCAACAAGTCAGTTTGGATCATTTGTGTCTCGCTTCAGTTACTTTGACCAACTGTAAGTTCTTTCTTTCTTTCCACCAACCTCTCGGAAGGACATTCGGACGCACAGATTTAACATGATCGCACTCTTTGTAAACAAGAGGATAGTTTGGCCAGAGCGGTGAATCGAATTTTTATCCTCAGAGTGCAATCCTCGTGCCTTAACCACTGGGCTATCCCGCCAGATTAATTGTAAGGCCGCTCGAGTCGGTCAATTGCTAAGTCAATCAAATGTATGTTATGTTATTGTGAAGTGGAAACGCCCCTGGGAGACAAGCCAGTTCAACTACTTAGTCGAAAGCTTAAAAATTTTGGGTTGGTCGAGAAATTGCACACAAATTTATGATTAACCAGGGAAAGGCCAAACGCTGGATTGAGTGGTGGGGGTACAGTTCGCCTCAATTGGACTCTGGTGCAGTGGAAACACGTTCAATGGAATGACGAATCATGTCACAGTATCTGACAGAGTGATGGACGAGTCTGGGTTTACAACTGCCAAGTGAATATTACCAGCCAGAATGTGTTCTGTCAACTGTGAAGTTTGGTGGTGGAGGCATTAAGGTCAGGGGTTGTTTTTCATGGATCAACTGGAATTATAAGCACTGAGGTCTATAAAGATATTCAAGACAATTCTGAACTCCCAGCTTTTTTGGAAGAGTTTTGCAAAGACTTTTTCCCTTTATTAATATAATACTGCTTCCTTTTACAAAGATTATGTAAGAATGTAAGCGAATGTAAGCCTATGTAAGAAAGGTTTGGTGAGATGGATGTTGAATAACTTGACTGATTCAGTGGAGTCTTTAACTCAACCTCTTCGAAAACGCTTAGGATGAATTGTAACACCAAGTGCGAGACCCAGTCCTTCCGAGAGGTTGGTGGTAGGGGAAGGAGGGTACGGTCCCTGTGGATGCCTCCCCCACTGGGTTCCGGTCTAAATTGGGTGGCACTTCCCGGCCGTCCATACAGTTACCTTACACCTTTCTGGTAGGTCGGACGGTCTGGGTCTCAACAACAACAACAACCAAGTGCGAGACCCGGCCACACAGAAAGCTACTGTAAGCCTTCGGGTCAGTCGTGTGGGCAGGGTATTCCACCAAGTGCGAGCCAGGATAAATCGCTCATAATCAGTGACAGATTTCATTAATGTTCTTGCTTAACAATGGAAAACAATTCTGGTAGCAACATGTAAAAAGCCTTCTCAGGCAGGTAAAGTTTGGTATAAAAACAAAAGGTGAACCAACTTCATACTCGTATTAATGTCGCTTATATTGAAGTTTGTTTATGGAAGAGAAAATGCCATTATTTTTGCACATTAGTGCAAATTATGGAAATTACATGTAATTATATTATAATATAGTTTTTGTCATTAGCAAGATTCTATTTTGACAGCGATGCGACGAACTAGATTGTGAAAAACTAAAAAATATTTCTACAGACTGAGTATATTCTCCACATTTATTAATTACTTCAGTCAACTTGCTCTCATTTAAATTTTAAAATGGGCATTTAAAATATGTAATGAAATCTTTATAAAAATCGTTTAACATGTCTGTGTCATTCCAGGTTATCCCATCATAGGCCTCCCATTTACCTAGAAGACTGACTCTTTGCTCTTTGCACGCTTATAGTATCGACCACGGTACAGAATGTATTTGAGCAAATTTTTGATTAAGTCGACAATTTTAAACGCTGGGGACGGATTAGCCCAGTGGTTAAGGTACGGAGATGGCACTTGGAGGACCCTAGTTCGATTCCCGTGCTTCCCAAACTACCGCCGTATTTATGCGGAGTATGGGGATGTTAACTCTGTGGGTCTGAAAGTCATTCCGGGAGGATGGTGGCAGGGGAAGCAGGATATGGTCTCTCTGGATGTCACTCCAACTAGATTCCGCTCAAAATTGGGTGGTATTATGCAAAGTCAGACGTTTACCATGATATGCTTAGGGTCTATGGACTAACAGAAGCTGCATTCTCTCTCCATTTGTTACGGACTTCTGTTTTATGGAGATGTTCTGGCCTTGTTCCAGACAAACAGGAGCAGTCGCAACACAACATATTTTAGACGCTGAAAAAGCGCTCTAAATTATTAAACAAAATAAAACGCATTAAAAAAATTACAACTTAATATTTTAAGAGCGTTAGTTTCCCTATTTCTGGCAGACTTACATGTTAGTGAAGACATAAGCAATAGGTATTCTAAAAACTAATGTCTAATAATTGAAAAGTTTCTTATAATTTACCAGTGAATGCTTATCTCCTTGTTCATGTAAAGCAGCCACAGTAAGCCATTTGTGATACAAGATAAATGCAATCACAGCAGCATTATGAGAAGAGTCCGGTGCAATAGTTCGGAAGAACATTGGAAAGTTTTCTCTATCACTCAGAGCAGGAGATGTTGCTCCATAAGACATCTGAAAAGGAAACCACTTCAAGTTAAAAATATTTTTGAAAGATACTTGAACTGCCGAATACTAGAAGAATAAACATTATATGATCCAAAGAACTAAATATAAATCGGAACAAAATGACACAAATATATAACTTTTGATAATATTAAATTATATATGATAGAAAATAATGCGTAATGTAAAATATATATTGTACGATATATACACCGATAGGCCAAAATATTACGACCACCCGTTAGTTATGCAAATGAAAGCAACTGGATTTAAACTTTGTTACAAAAATTGCTTGTTCATATGTCATTTTTCATTTAAAAGCAAATGAAGCAATTAATCGAACGATAACATGCACCGTTCTCTAGATAGTGTACGTTTTGTTTTATCTAAAACAATAAGAAAATTAATTGTATTCACTATATCAAAGGAGCGGATGCTTCCTATGTACTTTAAACAAGAAAAATGAAAATATTGTTTAGTACTTATCCAGAGCTATTTTAGAAATATTTGAGATTTTACTGGTTCACATTGACTACGATATTTATTGAAATAGTCAAACGAATTACATGACATGTTGTGTAATTATTCCATTCGGTTACAACGAAAATTATTTTGAATTTCAGCAAGATCTAGTTAGTTATAAGGATGATTAAATTTTTATATCGTTTTCCTATAGTGAGATTTAGTTATAGAAAGTGTGAGGCCAGCAGGCACCATATGAAGTTTTTGACGTTTACGACGAAACAAAGCGCAGAATTTTAGTCACCGTTTTATGACAGTCTTTGCCCAGAAAGTTATGACCCCAATAAATACATGTCACACAAATTGTAGGTGTGGTTGGGGCAAATTATCCTAGGGCTAAGACTTCATTGGAAACTGAAAGAACCAATAATGCAAAGATACGACACCGCACTGAGGAGCATCCAATGAGAGCAAGGAGGGCGTATCTAAACAACAGGCCAAATGATTCGGCGGCAAGGAGGAAAGTCAACGAATAGAATTGAATGATTATTTAAGAGTTGAAGAGAGAGAGAGTCGTGATTTCAAGCAGTGTTATTCAGAGAGAGTCGTTATTCATTTGAGTGTTGAGAATGTTATAGAAAAAGACGAAGTCTGACTCCAAATGTCAGAAAAATAATCGGAAAAGGTGACAGTCATGGTGAGATGCAGACCCGAAATACAGAAGTATGTGTCAGTCTTTATGTAAGTTAGGTCAATTTTCGATCTTTGGAATAAGATTCAAAAGACCGGTCTCATACAGTGCTTTTCTCCTCCTTAAGCGTTTGTTAATAAATTCATGTAATTTTAATCATAATAACATAGAGGTGTGAATAAATGATAAATTATTTTAAAGGTTAAAATGTGAATGAGTAGTGTTTTGATGTAATGATTATGTTACGGAACTCGTGCAAAGAAGTAATGGTGGGTTTTGCGGCCATGATAGCAATGTGCAAATGTTACGATTGATGACCACTTTAATTAAGATTAATAATTTAAGCCACAAAATTCATTTAAAAAAGTAAACCCAATTTAATGTTTTATCGCCACAGAAATATTGAATTTTTTCTATTGTTTTCGTATAACCAGATTTCGTTATAAGAAAGATTATATTTTTTTATTGTTTCCTACATCGAGATCCAGTTATATGAAATATTTAATTCTTTCTATCGTTTTCCTTCGGCGAAATCTAGTTATAAAAATATTTAATTTTTTCTATTGTTTCTCCACAGCAAGATTAATTTATAAGAATATTGGTATCCGATATTGTTTTCCTACAATATCAACATTTGTTATTAGGAAGTCCTGTGTTTGACACATTAAATTTTTCTTAAACAATTTATAATAGTAAATGAAGATGTTAGTTTATCTGTTTGTTTGTCTATTTATTGGTAGTATAGAAGAAAATCTAAGCGATACATTTGAAATAAGCTATGAAATTTGGTACAGTAAGTAATATTTCAGTTCAGTCTCGAAGACGTTATGGAGCAAATTTTTCAAAATTCGAATTAGTTGTTTAGTTATTGATAAAGCCATTTGATACTAAACTTTCAATTGAACTTACAAAACTTTGCCTATAAGAAACAATACATTCACAATTCGATATCCAATTAAAACTGATTATGGACATCTTTGATTAAGTATGTAGGTGTTACATTTAATGATAACTAGCCATTTAGAAGGCTAGTTATATACAGGATGTGTAAGAAAATCCATATCAGAGAAGATTTCTTGAGAAGGAGGAGTGTTACCGTTTTTATTTTATGCAACTGCATAGGAAACCCCTATGGTGCTACACGACAAGACAATGTTCGGGGAACTAACCTCCTTTTTATGTTGGGGAGGGGACCATCTCGCTTCCCTCTAGAGATCGGGAATGAAATTTGCAGTGCATTTCCAAATTAGTACTTCGAGAAAGAAAGGTGAAAAGAACCCTGAAAACTAGGGAACACAATCTACACAACCCTCAGCAAATAAAACAACATTAACATTTAAAACATTTATACAACAGTAACATTACATTTACACAATGAAGCAGAATAAAAATTTACCATTCAAATTATATTTATTAAATCGTTTGCTATACAGTTGCAGACAGACGATTCGAAGAATAGTATGCTTTAAAAAAGAACACATGACTTTCCATATATAATGCAATGAATTTACTTCTTTCACAGTGAAAAAATGATGCATAAAATCCACTGCGCAGTGATTTTGACGTTTGACTGTACATTTGGCACTTTTCCGAATGACAACACGTAAAACTATTTCGAAGTACTTAATTAACTTATATTCTACGCAACTCTAAATTGATAATTATCCATAATGATAGCATCGTCAATAAGTAATATAGTCCACATCTTAGAATATTTTAATAATTAATTCATCAATGTGGAGTTATATTCGCTAACTTATAATTATTTCTTGCATTATTATATTATCATTTATTATATTATCATTTATAGCTGCATTAAATAAAAAATCGGATGTGGATAGTACATGACGTTTCTTATATAATTCAACGAATTTACTTCTTTCAGAGTGAAAAAAAATGATGCATAAGATTTACACCTCAATGTTTTTAAAGTTGAATTGTACATTTGGTGATTTATAGGACGACAACATGTAAAACTATTTCGAAGTAAACAACTAACTTATATTTCGCGCAATTTTAAATTGACAAGGTTTGATTTTGATAGCACCGCAATAAGAAAAAATCTGATGTAGGCAGTACATGACTTTCCTTAAATAATGCAACAAATATACTTTTTTCACAGTGAAAAAGCTATGTATAAGATTCACAGCATAGTGTTTTTAATATTGCACTGACGTTTTGACGTTTTCCCTATGAATACTGAATATTTGGCGCTGATTTTTGGCGTGATGGCTACTGAATATTTGACGCGATTTCAACATGCAAAACTGTTTCGTACCCAAATAACTTATATTTCATGCAATTCTAGATTAACAGTTATCAATATTGATAGCATCCTTAAACAAATATAGTCCACATATTAAAATATTTTAATAACAAATTCATCTATTAGGCATCATTTTCACTAATTTGGCTTCATTTTTGCGATTTTGAAGATAGTTTCGTCAATCTGGGGGGCTAAATATCGCCAACTTGGCGATGTTTCGTTAGATTATTCGCCAAGTGTTAAAAACAAACTGAGAGAAGAGTATTTTTTATATAACAAAAGGTATGCCAGCCATATGACGGAAATCAGAACTTGCGAATCATTACTTCCCATTTAACGTAATTTTTATCAATTTGGAGACATTTTTGTCAATTTGGCAATATTTAAAAAAGTCGCCAATCTGGCAGCCTCTCGCCAAAATTTCGCCAAGCGTTACGGGCGGAAAAATAGGTTATTCCTATAATAAATTCCTATATTTTTTTCTAAAATTCTTATATCTAAAATTCTTATATTATTTCCAAGATTTTAAAATTTCACCAATTAGTCGTCATTTTATTGATTTAGCGTCATTTTTATTAATTTGGTGTCATTTTTATCAATTTGGTGACATTTTCATCAATTTAGCAGCATTTAAAAAAGTCGCCAAGTTGACGATATTCCATCAAATTCGTCGCCAAAATAAATGACTAATGGCGTCAAAATACAAAACCATTATCCAAAGTATCTTCTTTTGTGAGTGAAACGAGCTAGATCCACGAGAATTAAGTTAACAAATTTACAGCCAAATTAATAAAGATGATGCTAAGGGGAGGTATTGTTTTGCAAAATTTGAATTCCATCATACAACGAGAAATTAATTCGATCATCTAAAATTCTCTTCTCTCCGTTTGTCTGTAACGCTTGGCGATGCATTTGAAAAACTTGCGAATAATCTAGCGAAATATCGTGAACTTGGAAATGTTTCGCTCCTGATTAACAAAAATTTCGATAATTCGATTTTAAGATATGGACTATGTTACTTATTGAGAATGCTATCATTATTGACACTTGTCAATTTAGTGTTACGTAATATATCAGTTAATTGGGTACTTCAAACGAAAAACGCCAAATGTATAATTAAATGTTAAAAACACTGCGTCGTGGATCTCATACATCATTTTTACTTTCCCTGCAATACATGGTAATGTATAGGGAAAGTATTGGAATCATGCCGAAAATCGCAACTCGAGTTTTCCACGGATTTACACGTTTTGAGACCTCTATAATACGAAAAAACTATTTTCAGCCTGTCGTCTGTGTGTGTGTGTCTGTCTATCTGTCTGTCTGTGTTTCTGTCTGTGTGTCTGTGTGTCTGTCTGTGCAATGTATATATCCACTCTAACTCAAAAACTAATGTACCGAATTTCATAAAATTTTGCAGGTAAGTAACTTGGATATGACACTGGTGCTGATTAGTTTTTGGTACGACTCGGAAATGAGAACCCACCCTTTCTTGGCAAATGGCCATAAAAAATTTTATGTATCCACTCTAGCTAAAATACTAATTGACCAAATTTCACAAAATTTGGTAGAAAAGTTACTTGTAAAATACTCTAGTGCTGATTAGATTTTGGTACGATTCGGTAAAGAACAACCTGCCTTTTTTTACGAAATGGCCCGCAAAATTCGTCAAAATGTAAAAAAAGACTACGAATGCATCAATTGAACGCTTGTTTTATACGTAATTTTTGACGATGAAAAGAATAAGACCAAGTCCATTACTTTAGGACTAACCGTTCTCAAAATATTTGAGATTTTTTTAAATTTTGTTACACCACTTTCGGAAAAATATCCAATTACTAAATAAAAAGAAAATGTGATTTAAGACTGCAAATTTAGTGTTGTTTTGTGCAATTAAACTCAGTTTAATGAATTATTAAAGAAATAAAGAGAAACTGAATTTGAGTTTACAGGGAAAGTAAAGTGCTGCTCACATCAGATTTTTACTTTCCCTGCAATACAGGGTAATGTATAGGGAAAGTATTGGAATCATGCCGAAAATCGCAATTCGAGTTTTCGACGGATTTACACTTTTCATGGCATCTAGAATACGAAAAACTATTTTTAGCGTGACGTCTGTATATATGTTCGTGTGTCTGTCTGTCTGTATGTGTGTCTGTCTGTCTGTGCGTGTGTCTGTGTGTCTGTCTGTGCAATGAATGTATCCACACTAACTCGGAAAATAATGACCGAATTCATAAAATTTGGTAGGTAAGTCACTTGTGTGTAACCATGGTTCTGATTACTTTTTGGTACGATTCGGGAAAAAACAGCCGGCCTTTTTTTGAGAAATATCCTTGCCGAAATTGGCTGCATCTACTTTAACTGAAGAACTAATAGATCAAATTTTACAGAATTTGGTAAATAAGTCATTTGTGGGTCATTCTGGTACTGGTTAGATTTTGGTACGATTTGGAGGAAAGTAAACCTACCTTTTTTGCGAAATGCCCCGCAAAAATCGTCAAAATCTAAAATAAAATACTACCTATGTTTAAGTACATCAATTAAATGCTTGTTATATATATATATATATATATATATATATATATATATATACATATATATATATATATATATATATATATATATATATATATATATATACATATATATATATATATATATATATATATATATATATATATATATATATATATAATGTTTAACAATGAATAGAATAAGATCAACCCGTTACACTAAGGCAGGCCGTTCTCGAGATATTTTAGTTTTTCGCAATCATGCTGCGCCATTAGTTTTTGGTACAATTCGGAAAATAAGAACCCGACTTTTTTTGCTAAATGGTCTGAAGAAATCTCATGTATCCACTTTATCTGAAATGCCAATTGACCAAATTTCACAAAATTTGGCAGATAAGTTATTTGTGGGATACTTTGCTGCTGATTGGATTTTAGTATGATTTGGAAGAAAACAACCTGCCTTTTTTTTACGAAATGGCCCGCAGAAATCGTAAAAATCTGAAAAACAAAGACTACGTATGCTCAAATGTATCAATTAAATGCTTATATTATACGTAACTTTTGACAAGGGAAAAAATAAGACCAACTTCATTACTCTAGGACTAACCGTTCCCGAGATAGTTGAGATTTTTTGCAATTTTTGTTATGTCGCCTTTCGAAAAATGTCAGTTACCAAATAAAAAAAAATCTGATGAGGGCAGCACATGAATTTCCCTGCAGATTCATATTCACGTTCTCTTTATTTCTTTAATAATTCATTATATTGAATTTAATTGCACAAAATAACATCCATAATTATATAAAATGACGCTGAATTTGCACTTTTAATTCAATTTTCGTTCTCAGTTGGTAACTGGACTTTTCTCAACTGTGGCGTAGCTGAAGTGCGAAAAAACTAAAATATCTCGAGAACGGCTAGTCCTAGTGTAATAGGGTTGGTCTTATTCTTTTCATCGCTAAACATTACGTATATAGCAAGCATTTAATTGGTATATTTGAGCATACGCAGTTTTTATTTTAGATTTTAACGATTTTTGAAGGGCCATTTTGCAAAAAACACAGGTTTTTTTTCTGAAGCGTACCAAAATCTAATCAGTACCAGGGTAACCTACAAGTGACTTATTTATCAAATTTTGAAAACTTTATCTATTAGCTTTTCAGCTAGATTGGATACAGGCAAATTTTGAGTGTCATTTCGCACAAAAAAAGGCAGGCTGTTTTATCTCAAATCGTACCCAAAACTAGTCAGCACCAGGGCCATACTCAAGTGACTTACCTACAAAATTTTATGAGATTCGGTCCATCAGTTTTTGAGTTAGAGTGGATACATACATTGCACAGACAGACACACAGACAGACAGACACATACACATAATAGTGTTTTTGTGTTCTGAGGTCCCAAAACGTCTAGATTCGTCGAAAACTCGAGTTGCGAATTTCGGCATGATTCCAATACTTTCCCTATACATTACCATGTATTGCAGGAAAATTAACAAAATTGAATTACAAGTGCAAATTTTGTGTTATTTTGTGCAATCAAACTCAATTTAATGAATTGAAAAAATAAAGAAAAAATGAATTTGAGTCTGCAGAGAAAGTCAAGTGCTGACCACATCAGAATTTTACTTTCCCTGCAATACATGGTAAAGTATAGGGAAAGTATTGGAGTTATGTCGAAAATCGCAACTTGTTTTCGACGGATCTATACGTTTTGGGACCTCTGGAATACGAAAAAACTATTTTTAGCGTGACGTCTGTGTGTGTATCTTCTCTGTCTGTTTGTCTGTCTGTGCAATGTACGTATCCACTCTAACTCAAAAACTAATGGATCGAATTTCTTTAAATTTGGTCGGTAAGTCACTGATGCTGATTAGATTTTGGAATGATTCGGAAAAAAATAACATATCTTTTTTTGTGAAATGGCCCTCAGAAATCGTCAAAATCTAAAATTAAAAACTACGTATGCTCAAATATATCAATTAAATGTTTGTTTTATACGTAAAATTTAACGATGAAAAGAATAATACCAAACCCATTACACTGGAATTAGCCGTTCTAGAGATAATTTATTTTTTCGTGTTTTCACTGCACTTCCTTTGAAAATAAGTCCAGTTACCAATTGAGAACGAAAATTGAATTAAAAGTGTAGCTTCAGTGTAATTTTAACTAATTATGGTGTTATTGTGGCACTTAAACTCAATATAAAGAATTATTGAAGAAATAAAGTGAACGTGAATATAAGTTTACGGAGAAATTCATGTGCTGAACGCATCAGATAATATATAATAGTATCATTTGTTTACAAGAAATTTGCCATTTCTTATTTTATATTTTTAGTTAATAATTAAGGCTTATTACTTTGCCTGTAATACACGGTAATGTATAGGGAAAGTATTGGAATCATGTCGAAAATCGCAACGGGAGTTATCGACGGATCTACACGTTTTAAGACCTCTAGAACACGAAAATACTATTTTTAGCGTGACATCTGTGTGTTGCTGTTGAGACCCAGACCGTTCGACCTACCAGAAAGGTGTAAGGTAACTGTTTGGACGGTCGGGAAGTGCCACCCAATTTAGACCGGTACCCAGTGGGGAGGCATCCACAGGGACCGTACCCTCCTTCCCCTATCACCAACCTCTCGGAAGAATTTACTGACCCACATGTTTAACGTGATCGTACTACGCGTGAACAATGCGGCAGTTTTGGCAGTGGCGGGAATCGAACCCGGGCCTGCCGAGTTCAATTCCCGCCCGCTAACCACAGGGTTACCATGCCCCTTGACGTCTGTGAGTGTATCTGTGTGTCTGTCTGTCTGTCTGTGCAATGTAGGTATCCACTTTAACTGAAAAACTGCTTGACTGAATTTCATAAAATTTGGTAGGTAAGTCACTTGTGGGTGACCCTGGTGCTGATTAGAGTTTGGTAAGTTTCGGGATTAAAAAATCTGCCTTTTTTGCTATATGACCACCAAAAATCGTATGTATCCACTCTAGCTAAAAAACTAATTTGCCAAATTTTACAAAATTCAGTAGATAAATCAGTTGTAGGATACAGTGGTGCTGATTAGATTTTGGTACGATTCGGGAAAGAAGAACTTGTCTTTTTAAACGAAATGATCCTCAAAAATCATCAAAATCTAAAATAAAAGATTACGTATGCTTAAATGTATCTGTTTGCTGTTAAGCATTAAATGCTTATTTTATACATAATTTTTGACGAGAAAAAGAATAAGATCAACTCCAATATTCTAGGACTAACCGTTCTCGAGATATGAGTTTTTTCGCATATATGTTAATTTAGTGTTATTTAATAATTTAGTGTTATTTTGTGTAATTAAACTCGATGTAATAAATTATTAAAGAAATTAAGAGAACATAAATTTGAGTCTGCAGGGAAATTCGTGTGCTGCCCACATCAGGAATTTTTTCTGTGAAATAAGAAAATTCATTGCATTAGGTAAGGAAAGTCATGTGCTGCCTACATCAGCTTTCTTAATCATTAGATAACCTTTTGATTTCTATAGAATTAAACTCTGAAAAGAAATAAAAAATCGTATTTCGTAACGTTTTTGACTTTTCCAATACAGAAATTAAATTCGATAGTTTACAAGCTAAACTTTATTCAGAGAGCAATTATACATTTTTTAAATGTCAAGAATTAAATGATAGTATCAGCACTTTGAACCCTCTTTTTCAGATTTTCAGTAAGTTATTATGAAAACGTATTTATTTTCAATACTTTATTCTCCAGCAGATAAAACTTTAATTTAAACTCAAACATTCCATAAAGGCTTTTAAATGCCTCGCATTTATTCGTAAAATCAATTACGATACTTCCCAGTAAGTGGAGAATCTTTATCAGGAGAGCAAGTATAAAACTGGCACATTAATGAAATAGATTTGTGAAAAGCACATGAAATTAATCAAACTTTCATTTAACGTTTAACTAATTTTTAAAGTTTATGCACATGCTGAAGCTATCTATTTCAACCCCAGTTCTTAATGGCTAGTGGTCATTAACTCTGACACCTGCACACTTAATCAAGGTTGGTGATAACTTTTCTGAATATGAGAAACACTTTCAGATTTTAGCATAGAAATGGAGCGAGTTTTATAATTCTGTTGTCATGTTAATTGGGAAAACATATTGAATCTTATTTCCACGCGCGATAAAATGATTCAATTATTGATTTTTTCCGATTGGCAGTGAAGGGTTTTTGTTATTTTGGGCGTTATTTATTATTTCTGGTGAAATCGTGTTTTTATTATTTCTGTCTCTTGAATACCTTGAATACTATTTCCACGCGACAAAATTATTTAATTATTATGAA